>CM040619.1:67003325-67627230 GCA_022817965.1 Solanum lycopersicoides | reverse complement strand
GCAATAATCAACACAGAAATTCATGAAAGAAAAAGCAAATTTTAGCTTATAAGCAAACAAAAACATTCAATATTTTATTACACATGCATATAAATTTGAGTATACAGTACATTGGAAAGCCATGCCCAATCAACTAGAGATACATCACTCATACATTAAAAAAAAAAACAATCTTTATTCAAACATTTGATGAAAGGAAATAAAGTGATAGTTTTTTTAAAAGTGTAGGTAGCTCCATCAGAAGTCATACTCATCGCGATCCAAGAGAAGCCAAGATCCATCTTCTTGTTGAACCATTCCTTTGTTTTTCTCAACCCACCAATACACAGGAATGCAATATTCATCTTTCAATCCGTCCAACTGCTTGTTGATAAGTGAGATATCGCGATTCACCTCTAAATTAAAACCTGCTAAAAGTCCCATACCTTGAGTGCCAGCGATTCCATGCAAGTACACTTCTAGCGAATGCCAGCCAGCAAGGTGTCCAGGAGCCTTCACATAGGGAGATTTTGTGGTGTCGAGCATTAGCTCCTTCCCAACGTCAAAATATCCAATAGGTGGGTATTTTGGAAAAATATCCAATAAGTTATGAATTCTCAAAATATGTAGGCTTTTTATTTTGTCAACTGCTGCCTTAAATTGAAGATCTCCAACTTTAGGACATGCGAATGGAAAGGCAGTCACTGGGAACTCCTTGCCATTACTTGCTTTGTTGATTCCATTGAATGCTATGTCAACTGCATTTAGAGTTGCAAGTGATGCACCCAGGCTGTGTCCAGTCAATGTTATGCTCACCTCTTCATCCTTATATTCCTCAACCAATCTTTTCACTTCTCCAATTACCTAAAACATATGATGAATTATAAATATATAGATTTGGGGGTATTTTAGCCTTTTTCCGACAAATAAATAAAAGTAGTTAAGTACATGTAGTACCTGATCTCTGGCACTAGTCAGATTAAACTGTGATCTTGAACTGGATGCTGTATAGACATTATAGAAGCCCTGATACACCAAAGGTTGAAGCAAACCTCCATCACCAAATACTTCTGGTGCTGGGACAGGTACAAATTGAAGGTCATTAATAATCTCCAGTGTCTGCATAGTTCCTCTCCAATTAATCACAATATCCCTTCTTCCTAGTGAAACTTTACCCTCATCAGTAGCCACAGCAATATATCCCATAAAATTTGATTCCTTACTCCATGCTTCTCTCGACAATGATTTCACGAAGAAAACTCCATCAGGAAGTGGAATGGATGCGGTAGCATAGAAATATTTGGTTACGCGGTACTTGGCTGGGTCAAGTCCAACTTTAGTAAAAAGGTTTTCCATAGAGTATCTGCTAGCTCCTGCATATTTAGACGCTTTTTCTATAATGAAAGTGTCATAGATTGCTTGACACAATTCTCCGTAACGAATGATATATTTACGAAGATCAAGATCCAAGGGGTCTAATAACCCTTCCCAATTGTTTTTACCACTAAGTTCCTCCCATTTCTCAGCCATGCTACCCATATCACTCCTCTCTTTTTTTTTATGTATTTATTTGTTTTTTTCTTTCTTATTTTGCTACGATCTGTTCTTCATATTGCCCATCTCAAATGCTAATTTATAGTGAAGAGACTTCATGTATTTTTACACGTTTCTAATTTTTAATTGGATTTTAGACAACTCAATAAATAAGCAAACATTAGAATCGATCCCGTATATTTAAAGGATTTGATACATCTTATTTAATTTGTACTCAATCTTAGTAAAAATGATTGTGTACTCAATATTACTAAAATTTAAAAGGGAAAATTATATATAATAGCAAACTATTAATTCAAATCAAATGTTATAACCACAATACGATTTAATTGTAACCCATAGCCTTCTCTCTCTCAAATTCTCGCTCGCCACTCTCCTTCTCTCGCTCGTCAGTCTCTCCCTCGCCTCTCTCACTTTATGCAAACATAAATGTATAAAATGTGTTTGTGTTTGTATGAAGCGATAGAAAAGTGTATATACAAATACAAATACAAATAATATATTTTCATCATATACACTTATAATTATAAAAATACAGATCTTCCCCTGCCTAGTTCTCGTTTGTTTTTCTTTCTTTCTCGCCTTATACAAACACGTATTATACAAATTACAATGTTTAATTTTTGTTGTAGAAAGCGAGAGAGAGATTTGATATACAAACGTTTTAGTTCGATTCAATTGTGTACAAATTCAAACTTTATGCATATATACAAACACAACCATTCATACATATACATAGTATACAATTATCTAACTTATATACATGCACAATTGCTGCACTTTTATACAAATGAGAGGCCAGCCAGCGAAATTATATAAAACTGATGCTCCTGCGAGCGAGTTATACATTGTTCATGGATTCTATCATGAATTATCAGTAAAGTGACATAACTAATATCTACATAATTAATATTTATATTATTAATATTTGTATAACTTATTTCAATTGATAGTTGAGTGACCATCAAAGTTATTAACTCTGTATAAATGTGTCTTAGTTAATTAAAATTCTATGTCACTAAATTTTAATGGAAAAAATAATTAAATTGGTTGAGTGACTTTCTGTGCAAAGAAGTCATAGTTGAGTGAATTTTGAGTTGAAAATTAAAGTTGAATGACTTTCTGTGCAAAGAAGTTATAGTGGAGTGACTTTTGAGTTAAAAATGAAAGTTGAGTGACTTTCTGTGAAAACAATTGATAGTTGAGTGACTATCAAAGTTATTAACTCCATTTATACATTTATCGATCTTCTTCACAAGTTATACATATATTAGTTATACATGATTTCATTATACATGTATTAATATGTAGCGTTTAGCTATACATGTATTAGTTATGTAGAATTTACTTATGCATAGTTTAGTTATGCATATATTACAATATATTAGTGAGTCAATTTTTATTTCTTAATTTCAAAAGTTATTAGTGATCTAATATTTATTATAACCATTAAAATTACTAACCTTATAAATAACACATTAAAATTAAATGAATATCATTAGTTAAATATAACAAATAACTAAAAGTAATTAAGTACATTAATTTTTATTTGATTTTTTTTGTAAATTGATACATACATAACTAATACCGACATAATTTATTCCACCATCTTTCATGTATAAATTATACATCAATTTTCTCATAAGTTATATAAATTATACAAGTATTAATTATGTAAGATTACAAAAAAAACACAATCAAACACCATATAAAATAATATGTGAATAATTTTTATATAACATTTAAAATTTTTGCCAACTAAACGTTGTATAAAATTAATATATGAATAAGTTTTATTCTATTTGAACACCAAACACATGATATATATAAAATTAATATATGAATAATCAAATTATCTTTGGCCTTATCCAGCTAAGAGACAACCCTAATGTATTAAATTTTAACCCAATTTTAATAGCCAACTTGACTTGCAAAACAAAAAAAGTACCTCAGAAAAATGTACAGAGATTGTTAATTTATTATGCCAACTTTGACTTGTACCGATTTAAGTAAGTAGGTTCATTGGAATACACTACAAATAGAAATAATAGCATCATATACAGCACGTTGTATATCTTATATATTTCATTACTAGAGTTTTATTATTATTGTTAGTTGTTATGATTTGACATTATATTTATGTAAATTGTTGGGCTTATTAAATAAATTGATGATCAATTTACTTATTTTTTTTGTTTGATTAGTTTTCTTGCTCCCATTATTTTCTCTATTTCAATTTTGAAGTCGCATTTGGTTTTAATATGTGACTTAAACTTGTCATTTTGGCCACATGCCCAGACAGTTTTTTTCCATACAATCTTACTTGATTTTGGTTCATTTTTTTTTAATTGAAGAAACCCCGTGCTTTTTCTTCAAATTAGAGAAAAGAAGTATCACTTTGTCAATATTAAATTTTTCAAAGTCAACTTATCTTTTCTGATCAATTCATTTTAGGACAAGCATCTCCATCTCTATCCTCTATTTTACTCTTCAAATATAGAGTTTTCTATTTTCTTCATACAACTAATTCTAATCCAATTCTCTATTTTATACTCTAAAAGGGAATATTTTTCTCTCTCCTCAATATTATATCATTATTTCTATTTCATTTTTATCTTTTTATTTTATAATATAAATTCTTTATTTTTTCCCCCAATAATTACGTTATATAATTTTTCATGTGATATAATATTTTATTTTTTCAAAATTTTTATTTAACATAAAATGATATTTTATTCTAATTTTTTAAATAACATAAATTTCAACAAAATATGCTATAATATACAAATTAATGGACAAATTTTAATAAGATTGAAATACAATTACATAAACACTCAATTTTCGAAATTATTATGTTGCTCCTATAAATACTCTATTAATGCATACAAACTTCAAAATGAGCATTATCGTCCTTAATTTTTTTTATGTATAGCTAAAAATTGTTCAAATCGGAGATTTTCATTTATCACCATTTTCAACGTTGGAGTTGCAACCTCTACAACATTTTGAATTGTTGCATTAAGATCATGTTCATCCTCAATTATCCTGTTGTGAGACATAATACGTGTAGTTATTATTCATGTAGACTTCATTTCCTCAAAAACGTGATGGTCCTATAATAATTGCAAAACGTGATTGTTAAACTCCGAATTCACGTTCAACATCTTTTCGGCCGCATGATTCTTGCTTCATTCCGAATTAATTATTATGTTATGTATTGAATTTTATCTTATATTTAAATTATAATGTTATGCATTGTATTATGTTGTATTTAAATTATCATATTATGTATTTTATTTTTAAATTAAAATTTTCATCTTATCATTTTAGTTGTGTTTATTCTTATAGAGAAAATTAATAATAAAATCAAATTATATCATTAATGAAAATTAGAAAAAATTAAAATACTATTAATTCGGGATGAAAGTACTATATATTAAATAATATATTTTTTTTAAATATTATATTACATTTCAAAAGAAGTATGAATATTAGATATTTAGTTAATGACATTATTTGTAAAATAATATGTGAATTAAAAGTATTAGAAATAATAATAAAATTTTCAAAAAGTAATTTGGAGAACTACTATTCACCTCTCTATATTTGAAGAATGAAGAATGATATAGAGATGAGTTCGAGTGTCTATTCTCTATTTTACTCTCCAGTTAGTAAAATAGAGGTGGGTTGAAGATGGTCTTAGCTATCAATATTAAAATTTTGGAAGTCTAACTATTCTTTTCTTTGATAAATTCTTTTCTGTAAATATTTAAGTTGGTAGTTATAGTTATTAATAGTGAATTTATTTAGTCTTAAATTTTAAATTTAAAAAAATTTCAATTCATACTCAAAATTTAGAAACTTAAATATACCACATAAATTTAATGATGAAAAAAAATAAGATAATTAACTTTCGTTTAGCAGGTAAAGAAGTTCCAAATCTATCCATATCCACAGAGTCATTGTTTAGTTGATTAAAGTGAAACCCACTCAAGGTGTTGTGTACGCAAAAGCGAAATATATATGATATTAAGTTTAACCACAAATAAAATATATACTATTATAAGTTTAACAACCTCAAAAAGAATTTAATACACTAAAATACAAAGTACTTTATTATTGTGATATTAATAATAGACATTCTACTAGAGGACATAGTTATAGCGGTTAAAATGGGTTGGCCAACCCAATTCAATCCAAATTTAACGAGCTAGAGAGTTAAACGAGTTAATATAGCATTCCAATCCAGTCCTAAGCGGGCTGCATATTGGGATCTACGAGGCTAACGAGCCAAATGAGGTTGGGCTAAAAAGTTCCATTCCTAAATGGGCTGAAAAAATTAAATCCAACTCTATTTAGTCCAAGGGTTAGGTTGGATCGGCCTAGCGGGTCAATCTCATATTGAGAGCTTTAAACATAGTGAAATGGGTGATTTCTAGAGGTGACAATTTCTGCCCATATTAATGAAATGAAACTATTTTGTCCATATTAAATTAAATGGATCACTCATATTTTCTTTCATTTTCTTAAATGGGTTAATATGGTCTTCAATCTATTTAAGCTCATACAAATATGGACAAAATGGGTTAACATGAGAATCCATATTCAGCCAATATAAGTGAGAAATGAAATAGATTTTTTTTTAATTTTTGAAAAACAAAAAAAATTAGGAGTCAGTTGGTGGAAGGTGGGGGTGCCTGGGAGTGGGGGGGTGGGGGGTAAACTTTTTATTTTTTTTGAAAAAATTGATTTTTTTTGTTTTCCGAAAATTAAAAAAAATTAGGGATAGGTTAGTGGAAGGCCGGGAGAGGGGTAGTTTTTTTATTAAAAAAAAAACAGATATTTTTTATTTTTCGAAAACAAAATTTTTTTTGGGGTAGGTTGGTGGAAGGGGGGGGGGTAGGAGGGAGAGGGGGTAATTTTTTTTAAAAAAAAAACAGATTTGTTTTGTTTTTCGAACACAAAAATTTTGTAGGGGTAGGTTGGTGGAAAGTCGAAGTAGGGGGGGGGGGTTGCCCGGGAGAGGGGTGAATTTTTTTTTTTAAAAATAATTTTTTTTGTTTTTTGAAAAAAAATAAAATTTAAGGGTAGGTTGTGGAAGGTCGGGGTCGGGGTCGGGGGGGGGGGGCAGGAGAGGGTAATTTTTTTTTTTTTTAAAAAAAAAAACAGATTGTTTTTGTTTTTCGAAAACAAAATTTTTTTACGGGTAGGTTGGTGGAAGGTCGAGGGGGGGGAGCTGTAGGGAGGGGTAAATTATTTTTTTGAAAAACAAATTTATTTAAATGGGTTAGAACCACTTTGACCAAACCATATTTGACAAATTCATATTGACCATATTATATTTGGATGGATTATAATATAAACCATTTTTTCTCAAACCATATTAAACCCATCCGAATCCGATCCAATCTAACCATTTGGCACCCCTAGTGATTTCCATTCATATTTAACAAAATATTGGTTTGAATTTTAAGAATAAAAAAGTTTAAAGTAGAACACTTTATTGTTAAACGAACCTTATATAGTATAGAGTTAAAATTAATCGAATTAATGAGTTCCAAATGTTAGTTAAGAAAAATGAAAGACATAGTAAGAGGAACGTGTTAATTCGTAAAGAAACTTGTTGATTCCAACACTTTGATTTAGCCACCTTTTGAGGGCGATAGAGGAAAACATTCTAAGAGTTTTATTTGATATGCGATATAGCTTTTTGAGGAGAATTTATTCTGAACTTGTAAGCTTGATGCAAAAATTGTAAAAATTATATTCACATCACATGTTGACATTTTGGGTGGAGATTCCTTTTATGGGCTTTTTGTGGCAATTATGTAGCCATTTGTTCACCAAATTAAAGCTTCGGGATATTTAATTAGTGAAACTATATAGCTGAGGTACTCTTAATATTTACATAAAATTCCAAGTGTCTAGCTTCAACTAAAAATTAAAATATGCATTCCTCTGTCTCAATTTATATAACTTAGTTTGACTTTATACATAATTTTAAAAAAAGGAATACTTATAAAAATTTTATCTAAAAAATTATAGATGTTTGTGGTACAAAGAATAAGTCAATATTAATTAATAAGTGTGAAAGTCATATAATATTAAGTAATAAGTGAATATCAAACTAAAACACAAAATTACTCTTTTTTCTTCATGATATAATAATAATCAATACACTATTCAGTAACTTCATAAAATTCCAATTAATACAAAAACACAAATACTTCATGCAAAAAGCTTTTGCATGTACACAATCAATATTTTTTTTTCCAATTATACAACAACGTATAATTAGAAATCAAAACATATAGAATTTTTGCTTATCTATGCTATGTTTGGATAAGAAGACATCTTGGCGATATCACAATGACCTCCAGGATTCCCAGAATCTCTTATAATTTTCATAAACCCATTCTCACCCCAACTTGTTCCCCATGAATTCTTCAACAACCAATATTTCTGACCTTTCTCATCAGTTCCATATCCTATCGCTGTTACAGCATGGTTAATTCGATCGGCACAACTTCCGTCATAAGTTCCTCCAGCGTAAAATTGTAAGTCTTGGCTAGCAGCTATTCCAATTGACACAGGTTGTTTAGTTACGGCTTGTAATAGTGATGTTTCACCTTCAGGCACGACTTGATAACTACTTATTTGCACTGCTGCTGTTTTCTCTTGGCTTCTGCATGTGTACTGTTGACCTTGGTATTCATAATCTGATTCACTTGAAATTCCACCATTTTCTTTGATAAAATCAAATGCATTCGTCATAAAACCTCCATTGCAGCCATAATTGTTGGTGGTGCAATCGAGAAGTTCCTGTTCAGAGAATTCCATCAAGTTGCCTGTTGCAATTTTGTAGGCTCCTTCTAGTGATCCAACTGCAGAAAACGCCCAGCAACATCCTAATAATACAAAAATACCTAATTAATATTATTGTGAATAATATTTCATGAGACAGTGTTATATTTATTGTGTCTTACCACATTGACCTTGATTCTTCACTTGAGTGACAGCCCCAGACTCTCTCCAGTCCAAGTTAGACGGCATGTCATCATCACTAAGATCATTAATCTTAAATTCCGTTGATGACATTGGAGAAGGTGACAGATATGAAGGTATGTTTATTCCAGTAAATTTAGTCAAAAACTCTTCTGAAGTAATATCTGCAAATTCATTGATCCCTAACTTGTAAGACAGATTCCCTGCCTTATTGACCGACTCAATGAATTTCATGTTTTCTTTGAATATCATGAATCGTTCTCCTTTTTCTACTTCGTCCTTGTAAACGCGTCCATGACGTGACATCCACAGCTCGTGTCTCTCAGACACAGATAGTTTTGGCTGGCTGCGAGCTGTTGTTTGAGAGTTGAACATGCTAATTACAAAGAATAGTGTAATTAAAATGCTCATCAAATCAATTTTCATAGCCATGGTTAGTGTAGAAGGGAAAAGAATATTGTTGTAAGAAGCTTGCATTTAATGTCTTCAGTAGTAAGGCGTTTATATAGTGGCGTAGATGAGAAATTCTATCGTATGTAACAACTGGACCCCAAGAGTTTTGGAAAAGTAGTCTTGATTGATTGGTTATTTAGATTTGTTGATGGAAATTTGATGTTCTAAGTATGTATTCTTTATTTTATTTTATTTTTCCAGATTATTATTGACTTCTGGATTGCACTATACTAGTCTTTGCTTGTCTAGGAAGTTTCAATTAAAGTATCTATATAGAAACTAAACTAATTAATTACACAATATGTATTGTATATACGTGTATGTATAGCAACAATTTGGATCTTATACTCTTGGCATAATATAATGGTGCAACAGTACCGCTCCTAAAAGAGGATACACATTTTACATAATAAACCTATATTTATAAATTATTTTGTTGGTGAAAATAAAATCTGTCTAGAATATAGAATTATCCAGTTTCTTTAAGGTAAGTCTCACTCAAATATATTTGTTGTGTGAGTGAGAGACGGTTTCAAAATATTAAGACCATGAGTGCAATATACGTATTCATATATATGCCCAATTAACTTTAAATTCGCACTAGGTTGAAAATTCCACATTATATTAATGGTAAAAAATGGTCCCAAAAAAGGCGACTCTTTGTCCAATAGAATTTAAACTCGAGATCTATGATTAAGAATGAAATAGTACTTATCATATTATAATAATGACACGTGATGTGATTAATTTGTATTATTAATTTTACAGAGTGTTTATGTATAAAAAGAGATAAATAAACTTTTTTTAATCTAAATTTGTATTTTTCATTAATGTTACCAATTATTGTATATATAAATACAAATATTGAATACTAGCTATTAATATTTAAAACTGTTTAAGGCAAAGAGAGAAAAAGAAATTTGAATTGGAACAAGAAAAGTTACTATGACCATGAGTACCTTTTAGCACTATATATATAGCAAAATATGAAACTTTTTATACAGAAAATTACTTGTATGTATTAAAGGTAGTATAATTAAGTAATAAAAAATTATACTTTTTAATAATTTAAACTTTTAGATAAAATAATCGGAAAAAAAAAAATAGAATGGATTCGCATTCACTAAATTTCATACCGTGTGGATCCAGCACTCACTTTGTGTCTCACATCAAATAAAATTTCTTTAACAATAAACTTTACGTTGTTGCATTTTCCCATCGCTAGTCTTTCCTTTTGTCCATGTCAAGTCAACGGAGAAGTCTTCACCACTTGCCACAAACATAATATAGTATCCAGTCATTTTTATTTATCTATCATATTAAAAAAATTATTTTTAATTTGTCAAAAATGACCATTAAATTAGAAAATACATCCTTCATTTCAAATAAATTAAATTGTTAAGGTATTTCACATCCTTAAAGAAAAAAATATTAAGACACAAATTAGACATAACTTTTCATTTTTACGCTTATTAATTATGATCAAATTTATGATTAAAATAATTAAGTGTTAATTTATGGAATAACTAATTCCAATGGTAACTAATGAATGGTAAAATTAAAAGAACAATCTAAAAGTAGTCTTGAAAATTAAATAATCAAATTAATTTAAAAATGAAAAATATCTTTATAATTTAATTAATTTAAAATAAAAGAAATATTTAACAAATAAATAAGGACACAAAAAATAACAAATTAAAAAGTTTACTTTTGTGGTGTTCGTAAATTATGCGCAAACGGATCCTCAAATTCCCTCCGCCTATTAAGCCAGTGGAAAATGAGAGCGTTTTTTCTCCGTGTTCCTTTTTTCTTTTCCAAAGTAGATAAACGACAAAATTTCGATGGCGTTTAAAGGAAAAAAAAGGAAAAAGAAATGAAGGTGCATTTAAACTTCCCTAATGGAATATAGTAGGGTATAAAAATGGATGGATAAGATTGAAATAGAAGATATTAGACGAGTTGAAATAAAAATTGGGTTGGATTTTGATCGCTTAAAAATTTTTTGAGGTAAAAAGGATTCAAAAGTGGGTTGAATTTTAACTTGCTCAATTCAAGCCGCTTAATATATATTATTATTTTAGTTTTATAATTATAATTTGAATTTCAACTGAAAAAATACTTTAAAAAAAAGTTATAAATGTATAAATAAATGTTACACCTTCAATATAGGAATATACATATTTCAATGTCTCAAAACAGAAGTTTGGACTTGAAGGGATTGAGATCGAATTCAACTCGAATTATCTTGATTCCAACCCTTAAAATTATGAACATCTTGTATGGGTTATCTATAATGGGGTTCAATTTTAACAACCGTACTGTATTCTAATTGATTACAACTGGTGTTCATATTTAAACTTTAACAAATTTTGATCAGTAAATAGTAACGATCATATATGCATGTTGAGGAATCTTGCTCCCACTAAATGAAAGTTCAATTTCCCAGTAAATTCTCTCCATTTTTCATTTCTCCTTTCCTTGCCCAAAAAGAAAGATCATACATATATGCATGTTGATGTTTTACTACAAATATATCACAAAATAATATCTGAGATGATCACTCAATTATGTATTCTTTTCACCGACCATCAATTGAGTGAAAGACTAGTCTAAAAAGCATCAAACAAATTTCTTACTAGACATGCGGAGGATCAGTGATAGCTGGTTGAATTTTCAATCTTTAATTCTTAGGTATATTAGTAATAGTATTAGTCAGTTCTCTTGCGTAAATTGTTCTAGTCTTCCTGAAGAATTAAATCCCTCTGCATTTAGTTGATCTTTTCTATTATTTCGAAATAATTCTAGTTAAATTGTAATACGTTTTTCTTATTAAGATTCAGCATCACACCTTGGGACAATTAATATATAGACGTATCTTTATTTATACGATCCACATTGATGCTGATAAGTCACTAGACTATTATAAGGCCAATTTTTTAATCAAGTTAATTGAAATAATTAAAAAAGGAAAGTTGATTGTAGTAAGTTAGTCTGGAAGAGTTTTTACGTAGTAAAGTCTGTTGTGCAAACAAACACAAAATCATTCGTATAATTATAGTACTATTTCTTTGTGTGCGTCTGTGTTATGATCGAGTACTAGTTGCATGTTCATAGCTGAATGCTGAAACTTTTTCATATACAAACTTTTGTTTAGCACTTAGAATTTACATACAACGAGTTTGTAACATATACACACCACATAATGTATGAACAAGGTGAATTACATATTTACAGTAGTGTTTAAAGACGAATCAATAGCAACTTTCTATCAAGCTTTTCAGCTATTTAATTAAGCAGTTGGATAAGAAGCTTGCATAGCGATACCGCAAAGGCCTTCCTCAGGAACTACGCCTCTTTGCATTCTAATGTAACCGTTCTCGCCCCAGCTGGTTCCCCACGAGTTCTTGACTAACCAATACTTTGTCCCATCACTAGTTATTCCATATCCAACTGCTGTAACACCGTGATCTAACTCTGTTCCACATTCTCCAGTGAAAACACCACTAGAATAGAATTGGAAATCTGATCCACTAGCATCAATGGCGACTGATACAGGTTGGTTAGCAACAGCACTCAACAGAGAAGATTCACTGTTGGCTGGGACATCTTCATAACCAGTAATCTTAGCAGCGTCATTGGATTCCTTTCTGGTTTTGCAACTGCCATCTGTTCCCTCGTATGGATAATTAGATTCAGTAGTAAGGCCGTGATTCTTGATGATGAACTTAAAAGCATCATCCATAAGACCTCCTTCACATCCCATATCTGAACTTGTGTCGCAGTCCACGAGTTCTTGCTCAGACAAAGAGATCAACTTACCAGTTTTGATCTTGTTGATCCCTTCAGTAGCAGCAACAGCAGAAAATGCCCAGCAACATCCTACAATATATCAGCTTAAGCTAATAAGATTCTTTTTTCCCTGAAAAAAAAATGAGGATATTATTAACCAAACCTAGTTTGAATACTTACCACATTGCCCTTGATCCTTAACTCCAGTAACAGCACCCTTCTTTCTCCAATCCATGGTAGCTGGAGCAGTCACATTTTCATACCTGAAAGATATGGTTTTTGATGACTTTTGATGAGATAACGCTTTGTACCCGTTGTGAGTGGCTCTGAATTCCTCATTTGTCAAATCTGCAAATCCATTGATGCTCAACTTATAAGGTCTAATTCCAGCCTTGTTGATTGACTCAATGTAATCAACATTGTCCTTGAATATGTTGAATCTTTTTGCCTTCTCTGTATCATCTTTGTACACACGTCCAAAGCGAGTCATCCACATCTCGTGTTTCTGGACCATCGAGGCTTCGTTCAAGTCACGAGATGTGGCTTCATTAGCACACATTGCTAACACGACTAGAGCTAAAAAGGCAGATTTCAAAGCCATTTTTCACCACTTATATATATTTTTTGTTGATCCTAATGTATGTCTGTGGTAGAATGTTGTGGATGAAATGTTTAGAGTTACTATGGTATTTATAGTACTAACATTGTGATTATAAATTAAGGCAATTCAAATGTTATCATTTTCAATTGATAATTGAATCCCCTGGAAATCACGGCAAGTTACATATGATAAGACTGATTTTATGATAATAATAAAGCGAAAGATGGATTGTGCACGCAGTTTGATGTCCTCAAATGAGTGAACTTTTCATTTGTAACTTTCTAATAAGTTTTATTACCATAATTTTGGAACTATTGGACTCTGATACAGCAGTAGATCGAGTAGTTGATCACTCTGTTGTCCTGTTTGCAAATCACAAAAGCTTCTCTTTTGGCGGAATAAACAAAAAAAAAATAGGAGGAAAGGCATCACAGCAGTTTGTCCCTTAACGGGAACGGAAAATAGTGAACATATAATTTTCCTATAAAATAAGGCCCTTGATGAAAAGAAAATTTTATTATGTACAACAGCAATTACCCTTCAATTCCAAACAAACTGAGGTTGGCAAAAATTTCATTGATCTGTACATGCCCAAATACGAAACATCAGATGTGTTTCAGCTCAATTGTGAACAATGATATTCTTTCCCAGTAAGAGCTGAATAAGATCTAAGCCAATGCCAACGTGAAACTCTGGAAGCCTTACCCTCATCCTTCGGACTTCATGGAGTTGAAATCAATGCAGAGGTCTTTGAATTGTTATCGATCTACAAGTTCTCACAAACAGCCTGTTTCTCTTCAGATCCTGCAATAGCAGCACTAAAAATATTATGAAAATCGATAGATGTATAAACAAAACAAGATTACTGGACTCCCCTATTAGCGAACTTCATACCATTGCAAGTTGTGCAAAAGGGAGCAACTTCAGAAAACTACTGTGCCACAAGCTCCGAAATTTCTGATAAATTAAGGTTTAACGAATCATAGTAGAATTCAGGCTCATGCATCCGTCAACAGATTGGAAAGTGCTTGAATCAATGATTTGGGATCAAAAAGCACACCCAATTTTGGATCATGAAAGGAATCCACCGTGACCTACAAGAACTCCAATCGTCAACTTAATTGAAGAGGACCACCAGGAAAGCAATCACATGTAGCGGATCTAGCGACATTTAGGAGACCAACTTTGAGAATTTCAAATGAGCACTAGGTTTTTGAAATTAGAACGACAAATCTCATGACCAATAGAAACTGATCAAGTACATTATTGATTTACCAAGAAGCATTTCTAATAACCATGAAACAGGAACATACCACATTGAAAATTCCTTGAGAAGCCAGGCTTTCTTTATCCACAGGTATTTGTCCGTTTTTCGGCACCAAAAGGGTGTTGATATATTTGTTTGGCTGAAAAGAAAAATTCCATCAGAAGAAACAAAAAATTTAATTTTCATGACAAGATTCAAGGTTATGTTTGTGCAAGTATGTGAAATCTACTGTTGTGTGTTACACTCAGCTAGTTGCCAAATGAACTAAAAAACAAATTAAAATTACAGTGATGAGAGCCTAATGATTTTGATCAAATTACAACATATTAGGGAATATCCACTTTTCATTGTTTGTCCATTAAATAATTTATACTCTCAAGAAGAACTTTACAGCCTAATATGTAGTGTGAGGGGTATCTTGGGCCACTTTTCCTCTTTGTCATATCTCTTTTTCTATTCTTCACAATTCAAAAAGCAACTGTGCCCCAAGATTCTCCATCCGTTAATACTAAACAACAGATTTTTTCAATGTATGGATCATGTAATCAGAGAAATGGGATGGCAAATCATATGAGCTCCCATGAAATTTAACTGAAGCATCTGTCATGAGCTATAGTTTAGTAATGAACAATTGACAAAGCTAGCAGAGTATCACGACGTATGATGTCAAACAAGAAGTTCCAAGTTCCAATGCTAAAATAAGTTGGAAAACCGCAGCCGCTACCCTTTGAGTGCGCACAGGGTAAAACCCCCGCTCCTACGCAATAACTCGCAAACCACATAGGAGAGGTAACCCGCACTAGGCACCTCTAGGGTGTGCTTTTATTCAGTATTTTTTGGGTCGGATTCGGGATCCTACACCACACTCGGGAACCTATTGAGTAGTCCATAATTTTTCATCACTTTCCTTAAGTTACATCTAAGCAATGATTAGAAAAATATTCAACTGCATGTTCTACACATAAGGACTGAACCTGAAAGTGAAAACCCCAATTAAATGAAAATCCATAAAATACCCATACCCAGTGTTATCCCACAGTGGGCAAATGAAAATCCATAACAATTAGTCAATTTGAGAAGAAACGCATAAATGCTTAGCTACTTACAGGATTTTTAAGACAATTATGAGGGTCTCCATAAGTTCGATTTAAGGCATCGGTAATGGCAGTCACAAAGCAATAAGCACTAAGGCCACTAGTTTCTCGATCATGAGTACCATTCAAGAGAAGTACCTGGGATTAAGAAGAAGAAAAGAAGAAATTAATAACATTGACATGAGAAAAACATCAATGAGACGAGGAAATCATTGACACAGACAACACGGTTTTTCTGAGAAAGCAGCAATACAGTTATTATTTGCATCGCCTAAATTACCTTGGGACAAGACTGTGAAGAGATGGTTTCCCCCACTCCAAGTAAAACCTTCAAATGGAGCAGCAAAATCACTGAGATGAGTGATGACAATGCCAGGCTTGAGAAGATGAACTCAATTAAAAGAAAACAAATTAGTTTGCCGATATTAGGTATATCTTCAACCTACTTGTTTAAGTTTGCCTCACAAGCAGGATCGACTCGACAAAACTACATACTTGCACATGCTTTAACAATGGGGGATGAACAGTATTAATATCGAAATCAAATGAGAAACAACAACCTGAGTTGTAATAATGCACCAAAGTATTTCATGTCTGTGAACTAATGTGGAAAAATTTAAGTTGCACACTACTCTACCAGAGAAGGGCAGATGGAAGTAAAGAGAGATCCCATGCCAAATACGATACATTCAACACTTCTCAACTGTTCCAAGACAGTGGGATTTACAGTGGGGAAGACCTGTACAAAAGGCAAAGAACCAGGAAATATCAGCAGTCAGAACATCAACTATAGAGCTAAAATGAGCTTTTCATTAATCTATTTATACTATTTTTAAAGCATCAAAATCCAACATGAAATATTGATCAATGTTATTATCTTAGTTATTGCATTCAATGGTGGATCAAATTGTAATTACAATTTATCTTTAAGAACTTCATAGTTTTATTGCATTCAATATTTGACCTTTTAAACTATACAAAACATTTCCTTTTACAGTGATATTAGGAACGCCAGTAGTAATTCTTGTTCTCAATGCAAGAAGCAAATTCAAAAACGGTAAAAGGGATTCAACAACCTTTTTTATAACCGAAAAATCCCTGAGAGTTAGTTGCACAGTTCAAAGCTCGGTGGGTAATGGGCCACCCTTCTCCACTTAAATTACCAAACTTATGCATGTGATTAGTGATAGAGTTCAAACTTGTGAAGTACGTACAAGCCACACATCATGTGTTGCGCTTTAACCACTAGACCAATGCCCTGAGGCTCAGCAGCTATAACCATCTCACAGGTGCAAGAATAGCTACTTTTATTCTATAGGAAAAATATGCATAAAATTAACATGTAATCCCTTAGAGACAATCTTGTCAACAAATTCTTTGGTTGCATATAGCTTTAACAAGTAGAAATGTGGAATGAACTTTCACAATCCAAAACTCATATGGTAGATATTCTTTGTAACATCCAAAGTTAGATGAAGGACAATCATTGGAGACAAATGATAGATAAATATATTTCTTCTACCTCGTCTGGCAACAACATTTTGAAGTGAGGGTTTAGCTTTAACGACCTATCAGAAAGTGCTTATCTTTTAAAAGAAACATGTTATTATACGGGCATACAGAGTTCAAGTATCATATTTCTATGCATTGATAAGAACAAGAAGCCTATTTACCTCATGCAATAAGTTGCTTCCTTCACTGGACATGTAGAATATCCGTTTTATTCTAGAAGGAAGTGCTGGGGCTGAAGAGGCATCCTGTCCGACAAGGTTCAAAAAGTGAACTGGTTAAGTTTGACAACACCAACCTACACTAGTAAAACATGAAAGCAAGTACCCTAGATTTATATTGAATCTCCCGACTTTCTATACTGTGTTGATGCACAGATCAGACTATTCAACAGACGTGTAAAACTGAAATACCTAGCAAAGATAAGGACCATGACCATGCTTTGGACTATTTCGTGACATTTACCATCACTCCACCAGTCTCTAGTACATATATGCAGTGTACTCAGTAATCTCTCCAGTTCAAAGTGCCAATCCATCAACTCAACCCTTTGAAATCACTCGGTTGGATCAAATTTAACATCCTGAACTATTATACCAAGGCCCTTTTATACAGACCGCCCAAGTGCCCATATGTACAAAGCATATCCAAAATACTCTATAACATAAGCATCCCATAAACCAATCTCTTTCTCCTATATAACAAGATGGTATTATACAAGTTATTTTGCAGTCTCACAGATATGAGACTTAATAATTCAAGAGTATGTTAACCCAAGTAAACAAGTCTCCTTAAAAAGCCCATGTCATACTTAAGCTTTGAAATTATATACAACATGCAAATGGAAAGTAAATTATTCTTATCCATGTTAGTTATTGAACCTATCAAATGAACCGAAAGTATGTCCAGATAGATTATCCAAATAAATCAAGGGTTTCTGAGCTAAGAACAAAATATGATGTTAGAATAGGAATAAGTATTTCTTACTTAGAATAGGAGTAGAAATAAGAATAGGAATAGGAATTCTAGTTAGTAGGAATAGGAAAGGATTCCAATGTAGTGTCTATAAATAGGGTCTCAATGTAACAATTTAGATACACAATTCAATAATATTTTCTCATATATTTCTCACATGGTATCAGAGCAATTGTGAAAAAAAAAAAAAAAAAAAATTACATAGCCAGCCTCGGAATGAAGAGGCGACCCAGTTAAAAAAAAAAATTGTCGAGAAAAAACTGGCTGGATTTTTTTTTTTTTTTTTTTTAGATTCCGATCAGATTCAATCATCGAAATTAGGGTTCCGGCGATTTTCAGGCTGTTTCCGGCAAAATTAGAATTTTCGAATTTCTCTCTTCTGTTAGGGTCGTCCAGTATTTTCGGTAAGAACCCATACAGTTATCTCCAGATCCGATCACCGGAATTAGGGTTCCGGTGATTTTTTGGCAGTTCCCAGCAAAATTCCGGCAAAATCAGAATTTTTCAGGCCACTGTGGGCTCCGGCAGCTTCCAATATTTTCAGACTTGTGTAGCAGCTTTCGGCAGTTCCCAGCGTACATATCAATCCATGGAGAATAGACGGGGGAGAGAACGTTTTGGAAAATTTCGATCCAAGTGTAGTCATTGTCATAAACCTGGACACACTCGTGACATATGTTTTGTTTTGCATGGTCGACCACCCAGTTATGATCCTATTGTTCTAAAGGAATATATAGAGTTCCTTCGGTATCGTGCAAATAAACAAACGTCTTCACAAGTAGTTTCGGTTGCAAAACCTAATGTTTCTGTTGCGGGTAATTCTTTTACTTGTATATCACAGTCTAACACTCCTGGATCATGGGTCATAGACTCGGGGGCTTCTGATCATATCACTGGTAATAAATCACTTTTGTCTGAGATTGTGAATTCACAATCTCTTCCAGCTATTACATTAGCCAATGGGATACAAACAAAACCAAAAGGGGTTGGAAAAGCCAAACCCATATCTTCTGTCACTCTTGACTCTGTTCTTTATGTCCCTAGTTCTCCTTTTAATCTAGCATCGGTTAGTCGTTTGACGAAAGCCCTACATTGTAGCATAACTTTTTTTGATCATTTCTTTCTCATGCAGGACCGCAGTACGGGACAGACGATTGGAACAGGATATGAATCACAAGGCCTTTACTATCTTACCTCTTCTAATTCTTTAACAGCATGCTCCGTTACAGATTCCCCAAATCTAATTCACCAACGTTTGGGACACCCAAGTCTATCCAAACTGCAAAAGATGGTGCCTAGTTTGTCTGGTTTATCCACATTAGATTGTGAGTCGTGTCAACTTGGGAAACACACTCGTGCTACATTTTCTCGTAGAACTGAGGGTCGTTCAGAGTCTATATTTTCATTAGTTCATTCTGATATCTGGGGTCCTAGTAGAGTTAGTTCCCCCTTAGGATTTCGTTATTTTATCAATTTTATTGATGATTATTCGAGATGCACTTGGGTTTTCTTAATGAAAGATCGTTCTGAGATATTTTCTATTTTCAAAGGTTTCTTTGCTGAAATACAAAATCAGTTTGGTGTTTCTATTCGTACTTTCCGTAGTGATAATGCCTTAGAATACTTATCATCCCAATTTCAGGAATTTATGTCTCACCACGGAATCATTCACCAAACATCTTGTCCATACACTCCTCAACAAAATGGTGTCGCAGAAAGAAAGAATAGGCATCTCATAGAGACTGCTCGCACTCTCCTCATTGAATCCCATGTTCCGCTGCGTTTTTGGGGTGATGCAGTCCTTTCAGCTTGTTATTTAATTAATAGAATGCCCTCTTCGTCTATTCAGAATCAGGTTCCACATTCCATATTGTTTCCTTGTGATTCATATCCTATTCCCCCTCGTGTCTTTGGGAGTACATGCTTTGTTCATAATTTAGCCCCAGGGAAAGATAAATTAGCTCCTCGTGCCCTCAAATGTGTCTTTCTTGGTTACTCTAGAGTTCAAAAAGGGTATCGTTGTTATTCACATGATCTTCATCGATACCTTATGTCCGCTGATGTTACATTTTTTTAGTCTCAGCCTTACTATACATCTTCTGATCATACTGATGTATCTATGGGTCTTACCTATACCTCAAGTTTTACCTGTGCCAACCTTTGAGGAATCTACAGTTACGTCTACATCTCCAGTTGCAGTGCCACCACTACTAACTTATCATCGCCGTCCCACCCTAGTCCCAGATGATTCATGTCATGCGCCAGACCCTGCCCCTACTGCGGACTTGCCTCTACCTAGCCCACCGCTTGCACTTCAAAAAGGTATACGATCTACTCGAAATACTAACCCGCATTATACCTTCTTAAGTTATCATCGTCCCATTATGCCTTTGTATCGTCTTTGTCCTCTGTTTCCATTCCTAAGACTACAGGTGAAGCACTTTCTCATTCTGGATGGAGGCAGGCTATGGTTGATGAGATGTCTGCTTTACATAAGAGTGGTACTTGGGAGCTTGTCTCCCTTCCTGCAGGTAAATCTACTGTTGGTTGTCGTTGGGTTTATGCAGTCAAAATTGATCCAAACGGTCAGATTGATAGACTTAAGGCTCGCCTTGTCGCCAAAGGGTATACTCAGATATTTGGGCTAGATTATAGTGACACTTTCGCTCCTGTGGCTAAAATAACATTTGTTCGTCTTTTTCTATCTATGGCTGCCGTTCGTCATTGGCCTCTTTATCAGTTGGACATAAAGAATGCTTTTCTGCATGGTGATCTTGAGGAAGAAGTCTATATGGAGCAACCACCTGGTTTTGTTGCTCAGGGGGAGTCTAGTAACCTTGTATGTCGATTGCGTAGGTCACTCTATGGTCTGAAACAGTCTCCTCGAGCTTGGTTTGGAAAGTTCAGCACAGTAATTCAGGAGTTTGGCATGACTCGTAGTGGAGCTGATCACTCTGTGTTTTATCGACATTCTGCACCAGGTCGATGTATCTATTTGGTTGTTTACGTTGATGATATTGTTATCACTGGTAATGATCAAGATGGTATCACCGATTTAAAGCAACATCTTTTTAAGCACTTTCAGACTAAAGACCTTGGCAGATTGAAGTATTTTCTAGGTATTGAGGTTGCTCAGTCTAGATCAGGCATTGTTATCTCTCAACGCAAGTATGCCTTAGACATTCTTGAGGAGACAGGAATGATGGGATGTAGACCTATTGACACTCCGATGGATCCGAATGTTAAACTTCTTCCAGGACAGGGGGAGCCACTTAGTAATCCTGAAAGGTATAGACGACTTGTTGGAAAGTTGAATTATCTCACAGTGACTAGACCAGACATCTCTTTTCTCGTGAGTGTTGTAAGTCAGTTTATGACTTCCCCTTGTGATAGTCATTGGGAAGCAGTTGTTCGTATTCTTCGATATATAAAGTCAGCCCCCGATAAAGGACTACTCTTTGAAGATCAAGGTCATGAGCATATCATTGGATATACAGACGCTGATTGGGCAGGATCACCCTCTGACAGACGTTCGACATCCGGATATTGTGTTTTAGTTGGAGGTAATTTGGTGTCGTGGAAGAGTAAGAAACAAAATGTGGTTGCTCGATCTAGTGCAGAATCAGAATATCGAGCAATGGCGACAGCAACTTGTGAGTTAGTTTGGCTCAAACAGTTACTGGGAGAACTAAAATTTGGCAAAATTGATCAGATGGAACTTGTGTGTGATAATCAAGCGGCTCTTCATATCGCATCAAATCCAGTGTTTCATGAAAGGACTAAGCACATTGAGATTGACTGTCACTTTGTCAGAGAAAAGATACTCTCCGGAGATATTGTTACAAAATTTGTGAAGTCAAATGATCAGCTTGCAGATATGTTCACCAAGTCTCTCACATGTCATCGTATTAATTACATCTGTAACAAGCTAGGTATATATGATTTGTATGCACCAGCTTAAGGGGGAGTGTTAGAATAGGAATAAGTATTTCTTACTTAGAATAGGAGTAGAAATAAGAATAGGAATAGGAATTCTAGTAGGAATAGAAATTCTAGTTAGTAGGAATAGGAAAGGATTCCAATGTAGTGTCTATAAATAGGGTCTCAATGTAACAATTTAGATACACAATTCAATAATATTTTCTCCAATATTTCTCACATATGATAACAAGGTATGTAAAAATATTACATTTTTGCGGGATCACAGCAGCTCTTTTTGGGAAGATGGTATTTATCATGACTACAGTTTATGTTAGGAATATAAAATTATATCGATTAACCTTGCAAGTAGTATCTGTTTCCAGAAAATTTTAACGGAAAAATAATAAAAGAAACAAAAAGCACTACATATCAAGATTACAGACTGTTTTGATACCTTGTCTATAGGTTGCATGGATCCATGGGTTGGATGAGATATTTCATTTTGTCCGCGTATGACAGTTCCATCCTACACATTGGTTACATGCAACAAAGAAAAGTTTTAATTGTAGTTGCAAGCCATTATCCATTAACTAAATTATTTTAACTTTCGTATCTAATCAACAAATAAAGGAGATTTTGAATGGCTTAACGAACAGTGTTTACCACTTTGAGCACAGGAAACAGATTTTATCTTTGATAGTTACTGTTCAGAGCCTTGTTTTAGAAGGATCATCACCCTGAATTCCTATAGAAATTCAACTTCATCACTTCTGAGATAACTACAAGGTGCTACTCTTACAAGAGAACAACATACCTAGTGAAATCCCCAAAGTGGGGTCTGAGAAAGCTGCTATTCTTGTCGGTGAAAACATATTCAATTTATATTGCAAGTTACTCACTGATAACAACTTTCAAGCCATGGTTCTTAGCATTTAGCACTAGTGTTTGACAATCATTGTTTAAGATGACTTTGAAAGGCAAATTTTAGAAACTTCCCAAGATTATGGATTATAAGAAGCCATGTAATTGATCAAAAAGATCTCAAAGAAGATGGCATAGATTCATTAATTCCCTAATATTAGCAAGCACAAAAAACAGGAATCCGGATGAGTTTTCAGGCACATATGACTAATTGGAAAACTGATATTATGAATAGCCTGAAAAAGAGAATTCCTTATCAGGCAGGCATAACACAATTAGAAAATAGACTAGAATAAGAAAACATAAACAGGGTATTCCTCATTTTGGTAATATCTTTTCCTAGTTTTATGAACTTATAATTTCATCTTTGCAAAAGTGCTCATTTTCCATATCTTCAGCCACGCTTGTCTAATTGAATTTTTCCCTTCACCGGATTACGTCCATTAAAAAAAAGTTTGGAGAAGTGTATGAATGCATGTAATCGACTTAATGAAGCTCAACAGCATGCATTCATTTGCATTAGATGCTAAGAGGAACTGGATTCCTTGTGACTCTTTATTTATGTCTAGTCTATAACAAATAAGGATGACCAAAATACAACCTCAAAATATAAAGAAGACTCTGATGATGAAGGTGCCGAACAGAATAATTAAAGAGTCGAGGTATAGAAAGGAGAGATCATACCGATAACTCACATCCCAGGGTAAGCCTTTCATTTGTAGATATCACGGGAAGAACAAAACTTTCTGCTGGAATTTCTGAAACCCGTGAAAACAAAAAGATTGCTGCATCTAGAGACTGGAAGAATATCCGTGCTCCAGCGAAGAAAAAGTTCCCTATACTGCAAGTGTAATAAGGTCTTGTTACAAACTTTAGTCACTATTACAAGTATTGATAAAACAAACCCCCCAGAACAATGACTAAAGGATAATATTAAGCTATACAGACAATTAGTAAGATACCTTCCATTGCTGAAACAGAAACGCTCATCTGAACGCCGGAGAATCTGAAAACAGAAAGAGACAACAGCTGGTTCAATAGCAAAGCCAACAACTTCTAAAGACGACCATTCAAGAGGACAAAAAAGACCCAATTAATGGGCAATTTAAAGTATCTTTTACTTCTAGTGGAAGTTTCATCGTTATGTATGAAAATTGACAACAACAACCAGCAAATAGCTTCAAAAGTTTCGACCATATTATCTGATTTCAACACCATGGAATGCTGGTACAAGTTACAACGATAGAAAAAAACATTAATTTTTGGATAAGGTTATATATAGAATTTGAAGGAACATTAATGATTTGACCGTTTAGTATAAGTGCTCAAGAGGTGAATATTTATACACTCAAGCTGCAAACTAACCGCCATTGATAAGTGTTAGGTTGGTTCATTGGCCATTAAACACCATAAGCAGAAGTTTGGTTCAATTAGGATCAACCCAGTCCCCTATCATAAAATCATTAATTGGAAGGGGGCAATCTAAACTGGAAGTCAATATAACCCTACTAATAATAAAGACATCCAGATTAGGACAGTAGTACGTGTTATTAGGTGCAATGAAGCTATTGGGAACCAATTCTCGATAATAAAATTATAAACAAGAATCAGAACTTCTTTTATATGACAGAATTACAGCATGGTAGTTTGGGCTATGGGTTAAAATACACTGCTTAAAACCACTAAGTTTAGGTATAGTCATCCATTCTATAAGGACTTGAACTCCTCATTCTTTCCAAATTTGGCAACTTGTGCCCTAAGATGTAACTCCCCCTCTAAACTGATGAAAAATATACTACCTGTATATAAACTTATTTAATGCAGCAATAAGCATTGGATGCAAAAATTATCCATCAATAAAAGACAAAGATGAATTAAATAGCATAAAAATGATGAAGAACAAAGTCAGCCACATCTAAGGAAGAAGAACAAATTCTGCAGGATAATTTTCAAGGCAATAATGCATCGTAGAAAGCAATAAGACAACCCGAAACAGTTGATAATATAGAAGTACCTAATTGACCAACCTGATCCTGGAAGTAAGCCAAGAAAGCTCTTATAGTTTCCCTATACGGTTTTGAGACATCTTGCCAAAGTTCATGGCTGCCCTCCACAATTTCATACCTGTCATGATCAATTAACAAGTATAAGTGGGTATACAGAATTCAGTAGAACCGGTTAAAAGAAGAAAAGGTTCTCAGAGGAACTACTGTTTTTCTTTTCTGTTTATTTCCTTCTTTTTCTTCCTGGTCTTTCTTTCTTTTTTTCCTTTAAGATGCCATCATTTTAGTAAAACAATTCACGTTTGTGAGGGCGTGCTACTACTCCAAGCAGTCAAGACCTAGGTAGTTTCCTAAGCTTATATCTTCTTCCTATCAAATTTCTGAGAATTAATTCTTAATACTATGAATCTTTTATTTCTTCTAGGTCATTTATATGCAACCTTGTCTGACAGTTGGGTTTCTTCTACATCCTTCAATTTTATAGCAATTGTTATTGTTCAGGAGTTCACAAACACAGATAACCAGTTCTGCACCAAAATAGATCCAACATTTTTGTTCTTTCCTCAAGATCTATCCGTTGTCTCACCTCGTTGAAGAATCTTGTAGTTAATATTCCACCCGAGTTTAGCTATCATATCAGAAAAAGCATGATAAGCCCAAGGAACCCATTACCATGGCATAGCAATTATTCTATATAACCATCTAATCTGTGTTGATAATATTTTACCAATGAGCATGCATAAGAAGAAGACTTGTAGCCAAAAGTTCCACAAAGTACTTTTTGGAGAAGAATCCAAGAGCATTGTAGAGAAAATGAACAGAATTGATGGAAGGTGTTACACAAATTATCTGGTTTTAACTACCATTCTGATTTGGCTCTTCGTGGATCAAGAGGTAAACGATGACCAAGCAATATTCGGACTGCACGAGCCTCTGACGTGCTTTGGTCGGATAATCTCAAACATCTTGATCGTATATCTCCAACAGCAGGACCACCTAAATATTCACGGTCAACTTTTCTATCTTTCATTTGTGTTGCCAGAAAACATGCATAAAGAATCATGCAAAAGCTTAACAGGGGAACAAACTCATTAACATAACTGTAGTCAGCAAGATAACCAACAGTCATACATCACTTTATTTTCTGAAGAAACTTTATTGTTCTCTTTTTTTTCTTGGGGAAGGCCCAAAACATTACTAGCTATAGTCGGAAAAGTGTTGTGCACTTCTCCCAACGAAGAGTTAGTCACCATAACTCTTCAGATATCAGTCCACACTCCACAGCAAACTAAAATGAAATGTAAACTATCACACACCCAAAATATATCTCACGTGGGGAAGTCATGTGCTATTAGTGCCTTCTTTTTTCTTCTCATTGGAGTTATTCAAAAAGACTTGCCAGGGTAAGGAAGAAGAGGAGAACAAGCACAACGTGGGGAAGTCATGTCTTATTAATCCTGCTAACACTGATTTTCAGATGCACCAGTTTAGTGAACACAAATAAAGAGTGCCAAAAAGGAAAGATACAGAATAGAAAGAATTGGAACTTTTAACCATACCAAGAACACGAACAATTTCGGCTGTACTTCCTCCGTCATCAGAAACAGGGAGCACATGAGCTACACGTGTAGTAAGATTCTTAAGCTCTTCAACCACACCATTAAATGCAGTTCCACCTGTAGCAGTAGTAAGTTCTCAGAAAGTAATCATCAAGAGTCTTGATGTATAATGCAACTACACCTTCAATATCAACCAACTTGAGGTCTACCACTATATGACTCCTCGCTGACCATGTCTCTACACTTAAGCTCATTCCATACCAACATTACACAAAATAAAAATAAAAAGTACTATGCTCATAAAATTTTCTACTGGCATATAAATCTCTGACAGGACTAAAAGACTCCTAGAATAAATGTACTAACATGAAAAAAACATATTCCTAACTAATTCATATCGCTTGTATAAATCTTTTTTCTTCCATTGTACCCTATTTTTGGTTAGGTCTATATGTATTCCTAGAGATTGTAGGTCTTCCCACACAATTTTCATACATGTGATTTTAGACTATGTTGCTCAGATTTTCCAAAAATATTGTCAGACACGTGTCAGATCTTCAATAATTCAATATTTTGGAGGATTGGACACTTTAAGAGTCTGAGCAACATAGAATTTAGTCCTACTTTGTCCGCTTTTAATACCTTCATGCACCGCTTTTAGAGCCTGTGGCTTAAAAGTTGGTCAAACCTACTTTTAAGTTATTTTAGCTTTTGGGGTTGTTTGGCAAAGTTAAAAATAACTTTTAGAAAAAATTTAAATGACTTTAAAAAAAAAAGTAGGTACACCCCTACTTTTCATTTTTCAACTTAAAATTTACTAAAGTTTGACTTTTTAAAAAGCTACTTTTTTAAGTTAAGCCGTCTTAATCATGTTGATGCAGGAAATGTTATTAAACCATCTCAAGGGACCTATCAATTTATTCTTGATGTGTACAACTTTCACCTTCTATTGAATGAGATCATCTTTTAATCTTATCTAATCTTTTTTTTGATTAGGTATCTTGTGTAATCTTATATGATCCCACATCCACCCTTAGCATCAAATATTTCTACGACACTCATCTTGTGGACTATGTCGCTCAAGCTATCCAGAAATGTTGCCACACCTCCGTTGGATTCTTCAAAAATACACTATTTTTGAGAATCTGACGCTCACCCATTGAAAATTTTGAAGAGTCCTAGCTTGTGAAACTTGGACTTCACTAATCAAACATTCACTCCCATATCACATTGTTAATATTATAAATGTTTTACAGAACTTACATTTCGCTTTGGTAAATATCTATATCACATTAAGCTTCGGTAGAACTTCTCTTTTTCAGCCATCTTATTTCTATTCTATTTGTAACATCTTCATCTATGACACCATTAGCTTGGAAGATCAAGCCTTGAAATCTTAATTGTTTGCATTAAGGCAGCACAATCCAGTATAATCTTATCTCAACCTCACTCTTCTTATGCCAACTAAACTTCTAATGCATATGGTTAGTCTTACTTCTACTTATCCTAAAATCCTTCCTCTCTAAAGTATTTATCCATAGTTCAAACATTTGGTTGACACCTTCATTGGTTTCGTCAATTAGCACAATATCGTCAGCAAATAATATACGCCATAGGACCTCATTTTGTATTGTATTAGTTAGTTCATCTATAAGATTACAAGTATGGGGTCAATGCTGATACCTAGTTTAAACCCACGATTATGGGAAATGCCTCTGTATCTCCAACTATAATTCTTGCACTAGCCACAGCTCCTTCATACATATCTTTATGGCATTTATATATTCAAGATGAATTCCTTTCTTATCCCCAACACCCACCAAATGATCTTTCTTGGTACTTTATCTACTTCCTATGTTGATATACAAACATTTTATGCCTAAAAAATAAAGCAGAAAATAAATGCTGAACTGGGAATGATCCAATTATTTTAAACTTCAAAATAAAATGTAAATTCTAAACACTGCCTACGTTCTCTACCCACATTTGGCACTGACAACCAAAATGTAATTGAGAAATAAACTGATATTGCAAGTAACAGCATAAAGCTTCATTCCTCTGAATTAGTACCCAAAAACACTATATTCAAAATTACCCAGTTCTCATCTCAGTAACAATAAAAATGTGAACTTTTTTTGTTTTTCTGGGTACTTCTCAAGATTCAACAATTAGATACCCACCAATCAATGAAGCAAGTAAATCAACAATCTTGCCCACAAAAAGGGGAAAAAGCGCAGTACCTGAGAAAACAAGAATAGAAGGTTGATGAGTAGTGGAGGAACTAGTAGAGGAGCAATTACAGTGATGAGCAGAAGAGCAATTAGAGGCCATGGAGGAGAAAGAAAGAGATCTGGGAGAACCTGAAAATGGGGAAAAAGTGAAAGGAAAGGTATATAAAGAAGAGGGCTTAAGAAGTGGAGAAGGTCCCAAATAACTGTCCGCCATACTCGTCGCTCTCTATTTATACCATACACAAACCCCAACTCTCCTTAGCTTTTACTCCCAATTCTTACACATGCACCAGATTCAAAGAGGACTCGCCTGGAAACAGACAATTCTCTTCCTCTAGTTATTTCTCTTCTTTTTGTTTCACTTTTGTCAACAAATGAATATATCTTTTATTTTTAAAAAAATAATATGAATTGTATTTCATAAAATCACCAAAAAGATTGCTCTTTACTAATTAAATTAAAAGATGTCATCAATTTTTAATTATAAATAAAACATATAATTTGAAAACAAAATGTATATTACGATATTTAAAAAAATAACTCAGAGTGGATTGATATTTAAAGAGCCAAATAGCTATTGCTTGAAATTATAGAAGGGGCAAGGAGAATGTATATAATGGGATGTTGAATAGAAAGCTTGATTATTAAAGCAAATTAGTAATTGGGAAGACAAAATGATTTATTTGGTGAATAATATAACGAGCAAGTATGACATTATGAATCGTATCAAACTAACTTCAATTGAAGTGTAGCTATTATTCGTAGCTAAAAAAGTATCCACATTCCTATAAGCACACCTTCACTGACTCTTCATGGGTAAGAATGGTTTGAATTAGGGAATTTGGAGGTAAAAAAATCTGCGATGAGACATTGTATCAAATGATGTTACAACTTTTAAAAAGTGGTGATGGTGGCCAAATGAACTAGTTTTGGCCAAAGAAGTTTAAAGCTTCATTTGCCATCAGTTACATGAGTTATAATACGGTATGATGATACAAAATTTACCAACAATGAAAGATAATAACCGAGACAAAAATATTACTTGTACTCATTAATAAAAGAATATGAAGCGTTCATCGCGAAACAATAGTCAATGAGTAAACTGAAAAAGCAGATTAATCTGATTTGACTAAAAGAATGTCAAAAAATAGTTAAGTTCCGTTTTGGAGCTTATTACTAAATCTCTCTCAACTGTATCTGGAGCTTCATTTGAAGCCTATTTTCTTAGATGATTGTCGCTTGGAGCTCATCTGTTTAGATGATCTCCCAGTCTGATTCATAAAAGCCTTCTTGTGACAATTCCAACTTGTCAGTTGGAGAAGATATTGTATTGCCTTCTGCATTTGATTCCTCTAATTCCACAATGAGATCCTCACATTTGGTTGCGTCCTTGTTTCTCTGTTTTACCTTTAGCATTGCCATATTTTTCTGAAAGCAAAACCATCACAGGTCAATACACGTACAAACAAAAGGAAGGAGCCAAAACAAATTAATTTGTGAGAAGACAAAATGGCATCCAATGCAGAAATATAAAATGAGTGGGGAAGGCAGGAGACAAGACCTTGAGAGAGATATGAGCTCCATGGCATTCAGAGCCTGAAGAAAAATCATCCTTACCCACCAGAACACAATTTCCATCAAACATCACTTCAGTAACCGAGTCAATAACTGGTTCATCTGCATTGTTTAGCCATTAGAAACACAGATATCAAAGGCCACTGATTTCTCAATCTCACACATTTACACTTCTCCTTTAGGCATGTGAAACAAGGAATGATAGCTTAACCAAGAAAGAACTTAAGTGCACACACTAAAGAGTCATGTCTGGTCAGCATAAATCAATTAGTATCAATTCTATGTCCTGTACAACTTTTTTTGTTTGTTAAATATTTCTACATGCAGCAATTACCTAGTCCGTCAAAGCAATGCTTTCTAATTAAGACACTACTTACAGGACGATTATATTATCAGCACAAAAGCAGAAAAAAGAAAAGTAGCCAGAGCTTCCAAGGAAGTATTGCCATATAAAATTGACTAGAAACTAATAAGGTTACTAAATCAAATGGGACTTTTCTGTTTGAGGGAGAAAAAGTTGTACAAAATCATACAAACAAACAACAAGAAGGTATACAAGTCTCAAAGACTAGGGAAAACATACCATTTGATACTGCTGGAAATGCTGCATTAGAATTTATTTCGTCAAAATCAAGAACAACACTTTCTTGTGACTCAGTAGAGTAAACTGAACAATTTAATGATGGAACATTTGAAGTGTTAGCCCCATGATCTGTGAAATCTATAGTTTTCCCCTCTTGCATAGAAGGGTCAAATTCTAGGCATTCAAATGATGATGCAACTGTAGAAGATTTGGCAGGAACTTCAACTCCTTTATCACCCTCACAAGATAATGTCATTTTTAAAGTTTCCTCAGTAGAAGCAACTTGTGCTGAACTTTTACCAGTGAAACCTAGTATCTTTTCCCAATCCTCAACAGACATCTTCATCGCCTTATCTGCTCGTGGCTGAAGTGATAAATCAACATGCACTCCATCCGTGGCTTCCACAGCGAGCTTGAGGGAAGACGAGTTCGAACAGGAAAGTTCATCCTTGCTATCTTCTTGCACACTGATGTTTGACAGCTCAGAAGCTGAATGTTGTTCTCTATTTTGTTCTGAAGATAAATTACTGGTCTCCTCCTCGACAGCTGACAAAGATCCTGGGAGTATTTCTTGAATAACCCCTACACAAAATTGTTTCAGGTTTGCACTCGCTATCTGGAATTGGCTTTCAACAAAATTAATCTGTTCCTGCCAACACACAATGAATGAACTAAATAAACATATATCAAGGAACATCATAAACTGGCAGAAACCTAATTTTAATATCCAGAACTCCCAAAAAAAAACTAGAGGTTTGCAGTTTATACATGATACCACAATTAGTAGTAGATGAAGTCTACCATCCATTATATTTTCGGGTATAGAAAGACTAATAAGAACACCAAAGAGGTGTTATTATGGATGAAATGTATATCCGTGTATTTTGTGCATATATGTGCATGAAAGCACCAATTTCAATGTCCTCCAACATGTACCGCTCTAGATATTTTAATTTGATTTGCAAAAGATAACAAAACCAAGAAAAAGGAAAGCTAAAAGAAGTAACAGAGTAAAAGCCAAAGAAATAAAATGGCACTAAAGATGTACGGAAGGCCAACAAATGATACCTGAGATTTAGCATCTACTTCACTACACAGATTTTCCAGCTTTTCGCCAATTTTGTCTAACCAGGCTCTGCCTCTACTTGTAAAGTCCATTACGAACACAAATATCTGAATGATTAGAGTGGTCAGTACATGAACACAATTCCTGTTCTAAGGCAAAAGAACTGTAACCTTCAATTCAAACCAACAACTATGAACAATTAGGGTACACGGGATGAAAAATAAGAAAACTGCTTGTACAATTGAATCATATTGAGCAACAGGCTGAGCAACTTTCTGATGAATAAAATGCATGTGGATGTATAGAGTACTTCATCCATGTCAAATTGTAATGATGTCGCACCTGCTTGGCGTGTTTCCTCTCCCAAGACAGAAATCAGTTACAAGACAAACAGAAAGCTAGTAATGTGCTTTAAGCATGTCGTTGCACTCGAAAAGGGATGCATCTTTAAGTGCAACAAAAACATATCCACTGTAATTTCACAACCGAAGTCTGGGAGGGTAAGATGTATGCGGACCTTATAGACCCTTAGCTCAAAAGAAAAGTTATGCAGATAACAGTTGCAAGAAGAATAAATGGCAACAAAATACGAAGATACAAAGAAAAATGAAGTAAGATGGTAGAACAATTAAAAGAATAAGAAATTACACTATTACCAAATATTACTACTAATACTCAGAAGAGGATATGTGGCAAACCGCAAACCCCTCTGTCTCTCCCACCCATTGGACAACCACACTCTGCTACCTACTAACCTTTTACCCTAATTTTCGACCTTCATACCTTCCTATCTAGGGTTATGTACTCAGCAAGTCAAAGTTGAGTCATGTTTTGTGTAATCACTTCCGTTGGTTCTTTTTCAGCGTACCTCTACCTCTCCTAACTCCTACTACAGTCAATCTCTTACACCCTCCTAACTGGCACATCTGTACACCTCCTCCTCACATGTACGAACCATCTTAGTTTCACTTCACTCATCTTATCCGCCACAAAGGCCACTCTTACCTTGCCCTATATAACTTCGTTTCTAATCATATCTCTCCTAGAATGAACATATATCCATGTGTGTATCTCCTAATATGCTCATATATATAAAAACAAGAATTGAAGAGCTAATCCAAAAACAATAATTGAAAGATGAGATTTATCTGACATTCAAATATAAACGAATGCAGGCACGGGATACAGGAGTGTAGTTCAAACAGCTGACACCGCTATAATATATGGTGAATACCTTCGATTGATCACTACACCACGCATTCAGATACTCTTTGTTGAATGAACTTTTCTCCTAAGTACAAAATTAGTTTTTAATTTCAATAATCACCCCTTTTTTTCATTACCGCAATGTGTGGCATGAAATTATCCCTTTGGGAAACATCACTGAGACTATTTAAAACGTTTGAAACCCCATAATTGGACGGGCAGTTGATCACAAATTTGTGGAGAAAAAAAAATATAATTCTTCCTTTTGTTCAGTTCATGCAATTAATGGAATCCGAAAAAAGTTTTCAGTGTTCTGAAAAAACAAACAGAACAAACAATATTGCAAGTTCATAATATAAAATATTAATCATTCACAACAAAAAGATGATCAATCTAAAGTTCACAACTTACCTGGTGGGGACAACAAAATTGATTAGAAAAAAAAATTAGATTATAGTAAAACGACGAATAGCCTAATAGAAGAAGGAAGTCACTTATACCGTAGAAATCTAATTGTGATAGGACTAAAAGGTGTTTTGGAGGTTAAAAGCTGATCAAATTTGTTTTTAAGTAATTTTTAATTTTTAATTTAATTTAGTATATATTAATTTTGATTCTCAAATTTCTTTTATACAATAATCCTGACAATACAATTTCAACTAATAAAGGAATCGAAATTGTTATATGAATACTTTACTTAATTATGTATTATAAATTAATGTATTAAAATGTGTGATAAATATATTATTTATCAATAAAATTTATATTATATATGAATAATAATTTGTTCTTTGTAATATAAATTAAAAGTGCATTATAAATTATTTAAAGTGATCAAGGGAAAAAGGTGATATTGCTATAAATGCTAATATTTTTTATTTATAATATATTTATGTAAGTTTTTCTTTTTTAATTAATTTTTATATATATATTTAAAATAAAATATGATTATTGAGAACTGCTTAATTAATTTTTATATTTATATTTAAATGAATAAAATATGATAATTACGTAGCCAGAAGTGGTGCACATAATCTAAGTATGCTGTGAATGCTTTTTTTTTGTTTTTGTTTAAATCAGAAAGGTTAATTTATTGATCAAGCTAAATATGTTGATGTTTTTTTCTAATTTAAATGGAGTTGTATCTCTATGATATTTTTACATAATTCGTATTTGTGATATACAATTTGGGATTTGACGCAATACTCAAGTGCACGCTAAAAATATGTTAGACTAAAGCTCTGATCCTAATTAGTACTTAATCTATATTTAGTTATATCAATATATTTTTATATAAAAAAATATACTTTAGAATTATTATAAATGGTGTATATCTTCGTTATATTTTAAGGCCATATATATCTTATCGTCAATCTTTTGAATTCATATATATTCTTAGGACTAACAAATAAACATGTGATATTATCTCAAAATATTAAAAGTGACAATTTATCACCATGTAGTCAGTCTTAGTTCATAGTTTTAGTTGTATATATAGGTGGCTACCAAGCATTTACATGACTTAATTGTTACCTCCCATTTAAGATTCTATCAACTCTCAATTGACGCTTCTCAATTTTTGTCATGTTTAAAAAACAATTCACCTAATTTTTTTATTAAAATACTCAATACTAAGCTCACGTTGGGTATTGTGTTGGCTGACGTTGAGCTAATTTCACTTTATGATTTAATTTCGCTTGAAATAATAGTATTAAATAATATAAGATAAAAAATATGAAATTGAAATTGAAAAAGAAAGAAGAAAAGAAGAATTATCTATTTCTTATTAGAAATACTTAGAATTTTGATTTAAATAACTTAAACATTCATATTAATAAATGAGGTTTTTACAGCAATATCTAAGTTAATGGATTGCAAATAAATGGTTAACCTCTTATTAACTTTGAATTAAGTTAAATGATTAATGTCTTTTAAGAGTATATAACAAAAATAAGAAGTATGTTATAACAACAATAATATTTTGTATATCTGTAAGACTAGCGAATAAATACGTGACATCAGCTAAACGTTTTATTGCATTTTATTTTATTTTTACCTAACATTAAAAAAAGGGAAACTTTCACATATAGCCACTTAAAAATAATTAATTACTCTCCATAGCTATAGTTTGATAATTACAATTTGTAGCTACAAGTTATATAGAGGAGAGAGGCGAGCGAGACTGGGAGAGAGAGAGGAGAGAGGCGAGAGAGGGGGAAAAGAGTGGGAGAAAGGTGAATTGTATATGTATATTGGTTAGATAATTATATATTATACATATGTAATTGTATATGTGGCAAGAGAGATTGAGAGAGGGAGGAGAGAGGCGAGCGAGACTGGGAGAGAGAGGAGAGAGGTGAGCGAGATCGAGAGAGGGAGGAGAGAGGCGAGCGAGAGAAGGCAGAGAGTGGGAGAGAGGTGAATGTATATGTATATAATTGTATAACTGTATATTATACATATATATTTGTATAAATGGCATCGAGATTGGGAGAGGGAGGAGAGAGGCGAGCGAGATTGAGAGAGGAAGGAGAGAGGCGAGCGAGAGAGGGCAGAGAGTAGGAGAGAGGTGAATTGTATATGTATATAGACTAAAAAATTGTATATTATACATATTTATTTGTATATCCTGGCGAATTATACATATACAAACATGACTAATTATACAAACTCGAAGTCAGTCCATGTAATTAATGTATAATGTTAGTCGCGAGTGGTAATTATAGCAAACTATAGCTATGATGAGTAATTAAATAGTATAAGTTTGCTTATCCGCGTAATTTTCCCTTAAAAAAATCACCCGTTTAAGTCAATATGTAAATATTATTTTTTTTGTTGTCTTTTAAATTTAGGAATTTTACACAAATTTTATAGTGTGAAGAGTTAATTACATTATATCCCTACTCTTTTCCAAATTATAAAAATATCTTATATTTGGTGGAACTCAATACATCCCCAAACGTCTCGATACATCATGTCTTAGTTTCGAATACATCCTTCAACATTATGATACATCGCGTCTTAATTTCAGATACATCACTCAATGTCTCAATACATTATGTACAATGATATATTCGACCAATACATTGCATAAAGTAATGTATTCTAAAATAAGAGAGAGTAGGAATTTCATAAAAATCTTTTTGATTGGTAATTTTTTTTAAAGAATATAGTAAAATTAGTTGTGTATTTAGATAATTTTCTTTAATCTTGGATGGGCTGTGCACTTTGGGCCAATCCGCATTTGGGGGGGGGGGGCAAAGGACAGAAATCACATATTTTTAAGGCAAAATTACCATTTGTCTCTTATAAGTTTATAAAAACAAAAATCCCTCAAACTGATACAATAAAATAAGCGCTGATACATTAATCTGATGCGCGAGATACATTAATCGTGAAGTAAAATACATTACATTTTATACATGATACACTAATCTGATGTACATTTTATACATGATACATTAATCTGATGCGCGAGATACATCAATCTGATGCGCGAGATACACTAATTTTACATTAATTTGATGCTACATTAATCTGATGTGTAAAAATAAAATTTTTTGAGAATTTGTAAAACTAACAGGGGATAATGATAATAAGAGAACTTAAAGATGGGATTTCTGTCATTTATCTTTTTTTTTTTTTTTTTTTTACATATTTTGTTCCTTTTTAATAAGGAAAAATTACATAATTAGGTAAATATGTAATATATATTTACAATACATAATTATAATTTTAAAATTACAGTTTATAGATATGATTAAAGTTTTGTAACAATTCGTTCCACCTCTCTCCTCTCTCCTCTCTCCTATCATCTCCCTCTGTGTCATCTATCCTCTCCTTACCCTCTCTCTTCTCTTTGCACTCTCACTAGTCTCTCTCTCTCTGTCATCTTTCCTCTCCCTGCCTCTCTCTTCTCTTGCCTTTTTCTGCCTCCTCTCTTTCAATACAAATACAAATGATAACAATCACGAGTTAGATTAAAACAATAATCAAATATATGTAAATCACTTCAAACTTAAAAATGTGTAGTTTCTCCTCTTCAACCCCATATACACAATTGTACTTTAATCTAGTTCTTTCTTTGGAAAGCCCAAATGTTCCGTCACACAGGAGAGCAGGGGTAAGAAAAAAAAAACTATATAAATGAATATGAAATGATGGGAATAAATCATTGCTACACATAAGTAATGCTTGTGTTTGAGCTAAAGGAAGAAAGTGTACTTCACCAGGACATATGTAAAGGGCAGGATCGATTTCAAACGAATTCAATAGCTTCAACGCAAACCTTCCATATGTATTAAAAGTTACTTAGCAAAACAAATACAAATAATTGATTTTGACCAATAAATCTAATTAGTGATAAAATCTCGAATTAGAAATAATTAAGTTTAAATCATGTATTCGCCTCTTCTTCCTCATATTGGAATGAGTCATCAGACTATTGTTACTCTGGCCTTTTTCTTCATTCAGGATAAATATATTTATATGATACAAAAGAAATGAACAATTCATATAGAACATTGCACAAGTAGTGCAAGATCATGAGGTCATTTTAATTAAATGCTTAAAAAATCCATATTCCTAGTAAGGCAAACTCTTAGAACTTGAGCTAACAACTAAGGACTTACACCTTGAAGAATCACCACCCCCATTGGCTCTACTAGTAATTGTTTCCATATTCTTATAAAGGCTTTGTTTCACAATTTTCTTCATCAGTTTCTTGCTTTCATCAACAGCTCTTGGACTCATTGGTGATGAATCAATTGGCATTCTTCCTACTTGTGGCCCTGAATGAGGCCCCATTTTGATCTGCCTCTCATCTTTAAACCATTGTAACAACTTCAATGCTCTTTTTTGAGCCAAAGAACTACCTAACAATGCCACTTCAAGAAGTACTGGAACAATACCAGCCTTGGACATTTTCTCTCTTTGAATTGAACTTTGGTGAGCCAAAATCATCAAAATGTATACCGATAACTCTTGACATTTCGGTTGCTCTTCCCATGTCATTATCTCCATTAAGCTCTCGGGCATCATCGGGCTTTCCTCCATCGCCTTCTTTCCCATTAGGGTAACCACAAGATTCCCTAATGTGGCTAGTGCTTTCTCTGATACTTCCTTTAATGAAGACAACCTCAATAATGTGGTCACTGTTCCATTAGTCGCCAAACTGGCGGAATTTTCCAACACAGAGGATATGTTGTACAATGTCCCTAGACATGTACATTTAGTCTCAACATTTGAATTTGATGAACCAAGAATGCTGACTACAAATGGAATAATTCTTGAGGAATCCATATTGAATTGTGTGTTGGCTAATAATGATATAGACAAGATCAATTCCGCAAATTCTTGCCTTGTATTTCCATCTAAGTTGTCTGTTTTTTTAGGTAATTTTGATAAGATTCCTGCTTCTACCATCAGAGCCTTGTTACTGAAAAAGGGAACCAAGAAAACAGAACAATGTTAAACAAATGAATTATGAAACAACTCAAATCCATTAACATGGCCAAATCAGAAAATATAGAATATAATCTAGCTTTAGGGACCCCATTTTATGACTTTGTTTTATTATATTTAATTCATTGGTCAACTAACAAGTTGGGAAATGATAGAAAAATGGTTAGGAATTAAAGTTGGGGTAGGGGGTATCCCAATCATGTAGGGGTCCTCGAAATAAATAACCATAGAAAATTTAAAAATTATTGAGAGTGAGAAGTCAATAAGATTCTGCTTAATCAGATCAGTGCTAGGAACTGAAGGTCAACACAAGTAGATTTTTTTCCTATTTATTTAAAAAACACTTTGAATACATATAAATATTATATAACATATGGTAGAATAATATGTCCATAACAATTAAAAAATATTCCTCAACTTAATCTATTGTCGCTTCCACAATGATTGCACTAGATAGTAAACACATTTATAACAACAACAAACACACTGTAATCCCACAAGTGTGATTTGAGAAAGGTGGATAGACTATTTCAATAAACCTTTAGCTCAAAGAATAATTTTTTTCTTTAAAAAGGCGGTTCAACCCTCTTCATAATTAATCCAAGTAGATATGTTAGAGATGAGGTGAAAGGAACTATACGCTAGGATCATAGAGTCGATTCAACCATCTTCATAATTACTATAAGTATGTGGTCATACCACATACTCAAGTCTTTTTCAGATAAAATAAAATGTTATGGCTAGAAAGTCAAGTTGACTCAACTAACTTATCCTTGCAATTTAAAGGCTTCCTAAATAAAATGGCTATAAATAAAAACCAAGTTGATAAAATCCATTTGCTAGTTGCTTTCCTAGTCACCTATTTAAGGCATTCAAATATGGAAAAGGCTAATTTAGATTTTGTCTCCTTGTGTAAAAGTTGTGTCATGTATGAATATAAGTTATACCATTGAGTGAATTCGTCTCCGATCAAAAATTTACTCATATATTACTCAACTTTACAAATAAAATATTAAACTGTCATCTAACCTTTATAATAACTTACGATATCCTATTAGATTATTTTTATTTTTTTTTGGATTGATGTAACTTAGGTGTATTAAAATTTCATGGGGGTCTATTATAGGTGTTGTACTACCAAGTCATGAACTTCTTGGGTAGTTAAAAAGGATATTCCCAAGACCAAACCTCACGTGCCATACAGTAGGGGTTTAAGTCAAAAATTGGCTGGCCTGTGGGATCCATCTTCTGATACATTTCCCCTTTATATAGTTAGTTACACGTCCAATAAAAACCAGCCACGTCATTTCACCGCATTATAAGTCCACTAGCCTAATGGGATGAACTTGTACTACTACGATGAAAACCCCTTGTGTAATAAAATCACTATAAAATTCTCAACCAAAAATTTCAGCCACCAAATTAATTAATATTATATTATAAATGTTAGTTAATTTTATTTTTATGACGGTGATGTTAGGAACCTTTTGCACGCATCTTAATCAGATTATCTGATAAAGATCTTCAAGATTATAATTCATGGTTTTATTTTGGTAATAAAAACAAATCATGATATAGAAAATACGTCATTTTCGTTTCCGAAATGAATAATGTAATTTTAAAATTATAAAATCAGTTACCAAATTCATGAATATGGGATAAAATGTAGGAGAATAAACATTGAAATTCCACTTTTAGTAATTGGCTATGAAAATATCTCACAAACAAAATGACAAATCATTATAGATTCACGATTCTTAAAATAAAATTAATATGAATATAAGTGCAACATTAAAACTAGCACTTAAACTTGATCATATTGTTAGCGAAGAAGAAATGAAAGTTAAAAAATAAAAATGAATTAACATAAAAGAGTGATTAATTTATTATTCAAACTGATAAAATAGATAAAACTTACGTGAAAGAGCCATTAGCAAGTTGGGTAAGTGCTTGCACCGCTAATCTCTGCCGCCGCAACACCGCCTGATCAGAACCACCAACCATAGCAACAAGCGGCGGAATCACACCGAGCTCCGCCATGAACTTCCGCCTCTTCAAATCCTCTTTAGCCAACTCTATTATCTCTTTCACCGCCACCTCTTTTTCATCGCAGTTCCCAAAGTGAAGTTTCTTCACAGATTTTTGCAAAATCATCCATCCCTTATCTTTATCACTTTCTTTTCCCATTATACCCTTTTCTTCAATCACAATAAAAATCTCTGAATCCTTAGTTGGCTGATGATCAGACGATTCCTTAGATTTAGCCTTAATCTGAAGGAACCGCTTGAGTTTAGTGAAGAACCTTAGCTTTATGTAAGTCGAATAAAAATTACTCCTAGTTGTTTTTGGAGTATTTGGCATGTTTATGATAGAAGAATGGTTTTGTAGGAGTGGGGGTGGGGTGAAATTCGGTTTTAATTAATTAAATTAAGTGTGTTTAATTTATGTCTTGACTTTTGGTGAAAGAAAAGGATTAGTATTGAAAAAGAGAGAAGAAGACTTTGTGGAGAGAAAAAAACAAGAAGAGCAGAGAGCACATGCCGAGTATGTCAGTTACATACAACGAGGAGGAGAGGAATTCGTGACCTTCTTCCATTCTTATAAACAACTGTTACATAGCCGAACATGTTTGATACAATTTCATATTGACCCTTGTAGTTTCTTCTAATTGTGGGAAAAACCCCTATAGTTTTTCAAAAAAATAATTTCTCTAGAAAATTTTTAAATATAACATCACTGCATATTTTTTTTAAAAAAGGGGTCAGAATTGTAGTTAGTGCTTAACTAATTAATTTTAAAAATCAATCCTAAGTTCCCAAATTAGATCAATAAAAATAACTAACTGCTTCTGAATTGATTTCATCTTTAAGAATTTTAACGATTTGTTGTTTAATAATGATATTATGAAATAAGATTGAAAATGTGGTTTATGTCACAAAGTAGTAATTTGTGCTACTAATAAGAAAAGTATTTCTTTTTTCAACTTTTGCTATTAGTCAAATATATACACATTTTTCCCTTTTTTTTAAAAATCATTTAGTCAAATATCTCAAATCTCTAAAATAAGCATTTAAAAATTAATACTTTTGACTTATCAGAAAGCTCGATTACTACTCTTAAAGAAGTCATGTTAACAATACACGATAGATAAAGTATTCAAATTCAAATTGAAAGGAATTATTGATGTATATATAGTCCTATTTTAATTTCGCTAGAAAGCTTGGGTAAGAAATTGTATTTGTTCTTAGTATTAATATATATGCCGGCCGATCTCATAGTTTAGGTACCTTATTTGTTTATCAAAACTTGAAGAGTCTAAATGCATTTCTTTGAATGCCTTTAGTTTTTAAGATTTTATTTTACTCTACAAAAGGAGATTAAGCAACAAAATAGTGACGGATGACCTGAATATCCACAAAGTTTAGGTACTTTTTTTCTACAACGAAAATATGATATGTCAAAAAGTTATAAGAAAAATTTGTTAACAAGTCAAATATCAAAAGAGTCAAACCAAGGCTCCTAATCTTTATGGATATTGAGAAAATTGTAAGCAACCCAGATTGAAAAAAAAAATATGTAATGCATAAATGCCTAACAGTTTTATAATTTTTGAAGTCTCTTCAATTTGCAATTTAATTAACACCAGTGGTCTCATGTTAATTGCATGCTTATTCACTTACTATTACCAAGAACACCCCACAAGGGTTGTTTCACGTATCATAGAATTTTTTCCTTCCTTTTTAAATCTTCATTGATAATTTGCATTTAGATCTATATTGATTTTGATGCAAATCATTAATTGTTTGACGTGGGAGTCAGGGTGCACCATGCCCCATGTTTCCCAGCCCTATATCATGGGTTAATAATTTTCGATACTAATCAAATTTAAAATTTTAAATAAAAGCAGCATTAATAAAGTTAACAAAGGGTAATGTCATATGGTCAAAAAATTTAATCAGAATTTTGCCAGAAATTTTAAAAGTTTATAATATTGTTTTATTTTTACAATAAAATTAATTTTTTTTCTATCTTTTAATTAAAAGATATTAAAGTTAAAAAGATAAAAATGTTCAAAAAGGTAAAATAACATAGTGTGAAATATGTTATTTTACCATTCTAACCAAAAATATTTTTCCATAAACAATACTCCCTCCATTTCATAATAAGTTAAGCTTTGAGGTGTTTCACACCCTTTAAGAAAAGCAGGTTATGACATAAATTAAACATAGTTTTCTATTTTTACCCTTATTAATTGTTGTCAAAAATTACTAAAGACTAGTTATAATAACTAATTTCAATACTAACTTAAAGGATAAAATTGAAAGAATATTTTAAAAATAGTCTTAAAAATTAAAACTTAAGTTAATTTGAAAAATAAAAAATGGCTCAAAGCTTAAATTAATATAAAACAGAAAGGAATTGTACATTTTTAGTTAATTTTTTTCTTAATGAGTATATCATATCAAACAGAGATAAATTAATATGAAACCGAGGTGTTATGATTCAACTTTTATTTAACAAGTCACAAGATCATTAATTTCAGGGGAACATAAATTATCCTTAATTCAGTGACAAAATTATTATAACTTCATACATGAAATTTTCTTTTACTTACTTATTTTACTAGGTGGGAGTGTTAGAAAGAACTTATAAAAGAAAGGCATAATACATATATTAGACTCTAAACTTGGCTTCAAATTTTAGCTTTGATCTCCAACTTTCACAGTGCACAAATAGACACTTTAACTATCCTACCTTTCAAGAAATAAACACGCGAGTCCAATCTGGCAAAACACGTGAAATGCACGTATTCTGCGCGCGTGAGGAGTAATTTTCGAGGCCCAAGACGGTAAAAAAAATGCTGAAATGACAATTCTAACCCTCCCCCTTCCCCCGATTCCGGCCAATCTCCGGCAACCCAAAAACCCCGTTCATTTTACCCAGCCGTTCTCCTTCTTCCTCCACACTAGAGCACAACCCATGAAGCGAACGAGCTTCGAGCTCGCTAAACCCACCAAATACCCGACCCCAAACCAATCAAATTCGCTATCTCAGGCGAGAATCAATACAAAAACATATTGCTGCAACCAGCAGCTTGAACCAGTCACAAAAAAAGCATCCAAATGACCCCCAAAATCCCATGAAAACAGACCCAACAACTACAAAAAACCTAAATCAAGAAGTCAGCCATGAACAAACCTCTAATCTCCGTCAAACAATAGCTCCAAGCTCTAAAAATCATTAGGAGGAATTATCTTTTACTCTTGTATATAAATTAAAATAAAAATTAATTTTGATTCTTCTATATAAATTAAAATTAATTTTTATTTTTTTTAGTTCTAAAATCGACGTGTAAAATATTTAACTAGATGGCAGTCACTGATTGGCTCACTAATACACGTGGGAGTGTTTGCATTTCACGTATTTTGGCTCTAAAAATCGCGTGTTTATTTATTGAAAAATAGGATAGTTAAAGTGCCTATTTGTGCACTTTAAAAGTTGGAGGTTGTTACGATTTAGTTAGTTTAGTTAATTATGTTTAATCAGTCATTTAGTTAGCTATTTTCAATTAATCAGTTAGAATAGTTAGTTAGCTAATTCTGTTAATGACAGCTCATTAGTTTGTTAGATATTTTTTATTTTTCTTGTATAAATACATTGTATCCTCATAGTGTAAATCAGTTGGTTGATTCTTTCCACACTCTCTTCTTCTTCTTTCATCTTTGTTGTTGCATTCATGGATGATCAGCCATGGATGTGAGCTAGTTTTTGACATGGTATCAGAGCAAGGAGGTATTTCGATTCATCTATTTCGCCTTCTTCGTGCTCCTTTTTCGATCTCGTTTTGTTTTTGGTATGCATCTCAGATTTGTTAGCTAGAATTGAATTCTAGATCTATTTCGTTTTAATTTCTTTTCTGCTGGATTTCTTCACTGGATCAAATCGTATTTTGCGTATTTGTTTGATCTGATTTTACTATGGCGATTGAGAATGTTTCAACTTCGACTGAGAATCTTAGTTCTCCACTGTATGTGCATCCTTCGGATAATCCTGGTGTTTCGTTGGTTCAAAATCCTTTTGATGGAATAGGTTATAGATCATGGAGACGAAGTGTTCTTAGAGTTCTGTCAGTTAAGAACAAGCTGGGTTTTATCAATGGTGATTGTAAAAGACCTGATATAGGAACACCACAGTTTCGTCAATGGGAAAGGTGTGATGATATGGTTACTTCCTGGATTCTTAATTCTCTAACTAAGGAAATTGCAGAAAGTGTAGAATATGTGTTTGATTCATGTGAGTTGTGGAAAGAGTTGGAGGATCGATATGATCAAACTAATGGTGCAAAATTGTATCAAGTTCAACGTGAAATCAATGAATTATCACAAGGAACTTTGGATATTACTGCTTATTACACTAGGATGAAGAAGTTATGGGAAAAGTTGAGTACATTACACATTAAAACTCAATGCAATTGTAATTGCACTTGTGGAGCCAAGGATAATATGTTCAAAGTGGAGCAGGATAGAAGATTGATACAATTCCTTATGGGGTTGAATGAAGTCTATACTGTAGTAAGAGGAAATATCCTCATGATGAACCCATTACCTTCCCTAACACAAACTTTTTCTCTGTTAATACAGGATGAGAAGCAGAGAGAAATTAAACCTAGTGCTCAAATGTTCATGGAATCTACATCTTTGAATGCAAGCAGTTCAGGAAAAAAGGTCATGGAGTCTGCTGTTTTCAATGCAAATAGTTCAGGAGGAACAGGTTCTTCTACAGGGAACAACAATGTTAAGTTCAAAACCAATTACTCTCAGACCAGTTCCTATGGTAGTAGCAAACCTCGTGTGATATGTGACTATTGCAGAAGACCTGGACACATCAGGGATAAATGCTACAAACTACATGGCTACCCACAGACAAATAACAATCCACAGAGGAACTACCCACAGACAAATAACAATCCACAGAGGAACAATTATCAAAATGAGTACAGGGACAATAATCAGAATTCTAGATTCAACAGAGGAAAGGGCCTTATGGCTGATGTTCATGGTGGTTCAGGAGAGGAGAATGATAGATGAGCTCATGCAGACACAGGTCATCAACTAACTAAAGAACAGTATGTTCAATTTGTGGAGTTGTTGCAGCAGTTTCAAGCTGAGAAAACTAATGCTAAACACATGGACAATGGTAGTATGAATTTTGCAGGTATGATAACATGTACTTCTTCAATTGTTTTTGGGAAATTGTCTTACAGATGTTCTCACAATGAAACTGAATCTTGGATCCTTGACTCAGGAGCCTCTCACCATATGACTTTTGATATAACAGTCCTAACAAACATTACATACCTTCCATGTCCCTTGTTGATTTCCTTACCAAATGGTTATAGAGTAAAAGTCATGAAAATTGGTACTGTGATACTTGCACCAGACATTATTTTGCATCAAGTGTTGTATGTGCCTTCATTCAAATATAATCTTGTTTCAATTCATTGCCTTTCAAAATCCATGCCTAAAAGTATTGTGTGTTTTTCTGAATCTTCATGCATTCTGCAGGCCCCTTCAATGAAGAGGCCTCTGATAATTGGTGAAGCAAAGGATGGGCTTTATTTTTTGTGTTCTAAATGCTTGATGAAACATGTTCCTCCTGGTGCTGCTTCTGCTGCTTCTACCTCTGATCGTCTATCAAGACCAGATGTTTTCAATTCTAAGCTTGTATCTTTTTCTACTCACTCATGTAAACATAATACACAACCTTATGTTTGTTCTTCAATCAATAAAACTCCTAATATTTCTACTTCTTTTATGACTCATACCTGCAATGATGTGAATGTATTGTGGCATAATAGACTTGGACATGTACCTTTTGTAAAGATGAAGGAAATTAAGTCCATACGTGAGAGTTTTTCTATAAAACAACACTTCCTTTGTAACATATGTCCTATGGCAAGACAAGAAAGAATGCCCTTTCATTATAGTATCCACATTTCTACCAAAATTTTTCAATTACTACATATAGATTTATGGGGTCCATATCACATAGTAACACATGATAAACATAGATACTTTATCACTATTGTTGATGACTATAGTAGATGCACATGGACACAATTGTTGACATGTAAGAGTAACACTCTAGTAGTCATCAAAAATTTCTTATCCATGATTGAGAATCAATTCAAAACCTGTGTTCAGACCATAAGAACTGACAATGGACTTGAGTTTGTGAATACAGAAACATCAAAATTTCTTGAGGGAAAAGGAATTATACATGAAAGAACTTGTCCTTACACACCCCAACAAAATGGGGTGGTGGAAAGAAAACACAAATACTTGTTAGAAACTGCCAGGGCCCTTCTTTTTCAATCCAAGTTACCTCTTAAGTATTGGGGTGAGTGTGTATTGTGTGCCACATACATCATTAATAGACTTCCTACCTCCCATGTAAAGGGTAAGTCCCCATATGAACTATTATATGACACCAAACCAACATACTCACACATGAGATCCTTTGGTTGTCTATGCTATCCTACTTTCCTAAAGACTCATAGGGACAAGTTCCAAGCAAGGACCACACCACATATATTCATAGGCTACCCCTTTGGGACAAAAGGTTACAAGGTTCTTAGTCTAGCCACAAGAAAAATACACATCTCCAGGGATGTAGTTTTTAAAGAAAGTATATTTCCGTTTGTTGTTTTATCTGATGTATCTTCCTTTCCTTCAATCTTACATTCTGTGCCCTTCATAGATATTTTGCATGATGACAATGTCTCATATTCTATGCAACATGTGGAAAATAATGTAGATGGTGCAAGTATCACTCCACTTCATACATCACCCAATACTACAACTAGTTTATCACCCAATAATGTAGAACCTGATCCTAATTCTGTCCAAAGATGTGATACTATGATTCCCAATAGACCATCTAGATCACATAGATTACCTGCATACCTACATGATTATGTTTTACCTAACAATATAATAAATCAGTTTCATAATTCACATGTTTCCCTTAATACTGCATTCTCAAAACACCAACATATACCATCTGAGATCTTGGCTTCTGAGAGTCAGACACTTGTGAGGAACATCAGTAATGATAATGAACCTTCTTCGTATGAAGAAGCTGCTATAAACCCTGCCTGGCAGCAAGCTATGACACAAGAATTTGAAGCATTACACACAAATCATACTTGGGATCTTGTTAGTCTACCTAGTGGTAAGAAGGCCATAGGATGTAGATGGGTGTATAAAGTGAAGCATAAAGCTGATGGAACTGTTGAGAGATTCAAAGCAAGACTTGTAGTGAAGGGTTATACTCAAGAAGCTGGAATTGATTATACAGAAACCTTTTCACCAGTAATCAAGATGACAACTGTAAGGGCTTTGCTAGCTACAGCTGTAAAGAAGGGCTGGGATATATTTCAACTTGATGTGAATAATGCCTTCCTACATGGAGATTTACATGAAGAAGTGTATATGGAAGTTCCCCCCGGCTTAGCAGTGCACAAGCCTGGGATGGTATACAGATTAAATAAGTCTCTATATGGCCTGAAACAAGCCAGCAGGCAGTGGTATGCCAAGCTGACTGAAGCCTTATATTCAAAAGGGTACACACACTCTTTGAATGACTATTCCTTGTTCTATAAGAAGTCTGAGACTTCCACCATTTTTGTTGCTGTTTATGTAGATGATGTGATCCTAACTGGCACAAATTTTTCTGAAATCAATGATCTCAAGGCATTTCTTCATAAGTTTAAAATTAAGGATTTAGGCAAGTTGTATTATTTCCTTGGAATGGAGGTACTATATAAAGATGATGGACTGATCATTTCTCAGAGAAAATTTGTTCTTGATATGTTGAATGATTACAAGATTGGACACATGAGAAGCTGTTCATCTCCACTTGATCCTGCACTCAAACTCCAAGCAAAGGAAGGAACACCTTTAACAGAACCACTTTTCTATAGAAAACTCATTGGTAAACTGAATTTCTTAACCAATACTAGGATGGACATCTCATACAGTGTGCAACATCTCAGCCAGTTCATGCAAGATCCTAGAGAGCCACATTTACAAGCAGCATTTCATCTACTGAGGTATCTTAAGGCAGACCCCACACTAGGAATTTTTATGTCCAAAGATCAGTCTTACAGTATCAAGGCTTATTGTGACTCTGACTGGGCTGCATGTCCAGATACTAGAAGGTCAGTAAGTGGCTATATTGTGTTAATGGGTAACAGTCCACTCAGCTGGAAGTCCAAGAAACAAGAGAATATATCCTTTTCCTCAGCAGAAGCAGAGTATAGGGCTCTAAGGAAAGTTGCAGGAGAATTAGTTTGGCTCAGCAGACTACTCACAGAGCTTACACTGCCACTGCAAACACCTATAGAAGTATATTGAGATAGTCAATCAGCTCTTCATATAGCTCGAAATCCAGTGTTTCATGAACGTACTAAACATATTGAGGTTGATTGTCACTTTGTGAGGAATCTACTTCAGACAGGTCTCATATCATTGCATCACATAAGTTCTGATAATCAACTGGCAGACATACTAACTAAGACATTGACTGGAATCAAGCATTCTGCAGCACTTAACAAGTTGTCTGTGTTCTCCACACCTCCAACTTGAGGGGGGGTGTTACGATTTAGTTAGTTTAGTTAATTATGTTTAATCAGTCATTTAGTTAGCTATTTTCAATTAATCAGTTAGAATAGTTAGTTAGCTAATTCTGTTAATGACAGCTCATTAGTTTGTTAGATATTTTTTATTTTTCTTGTATAAATACATTGTATCCTCATAGTGTAAATCAGTTGGTTGATTCTTTCCACACTCTCTTCTTCTTCTTTCATCTTTGTTGTTGCATTCATGGATGATCAGCCATGGATGTGAGCTAGTTTTTGACAGAGGTCAAAGTTAAAATTTGAATTCAAATTTAGAGTCCAATATATATATTATGCCTAAAAAAGGAACATGCAATTTCAAGGGGGTCAAAATAATAGTTGTAGTGGCTTTTATGAGGCACTTGGATGTAATCAATGATTTATATATCAACCAATTTGAAATGATCATGGTAAATTTTCTTAGTCTATAAAATTAACCTATTTTTTAATTTATAAAGCTAAAATTAGATTTAGAATATTGTTTGAGTGTAATTAAGGAATATGTATTAATTTTAATTTTAATAACAAATACTGTATTGATCTTCTCATGTGCACAGGGTTCATTACTACTATCGTTCTTGGATGTCACAAAGGGATAGCTAATAAAGTCCAGCTATTGCATCATTATTAATGTCATTAAATTAAATTGACAATTAATTTTGTGTTTAAGAAGATCATAGATTTAAAGTTGGACAAAAAAGAGTGTAAACCGGAACACACGTGTGAGTCTAATGTAGCCTAATTAATTTAGTTTCAGACAATCAAACATAAGCCGAGTTTTATGCTGCCTTAACCAACTTAGTTCCAGCTTTTTCATCAATTATTTATCGATAATTAATTGAAAGAAAATCGTCATATACAAAACAAAAAATACATATGATATTTATTTATCTTTTTAAAATGGAGAATAGATAGATTTGAATCGAAGGAGTTACAAATTTGTTATTTTACTGTGTCACTAAAGAAAGTTGATTACAGCCATTACTGCCATAACGAGCTTGACTTAGAAAGGAGTTGATGAAGAGAATCGGTCTCTAGCCTCCCTTAATATGGGATATCACATGTTGCACCAATTCAGTTTTCCTTATTCTATACTGATACCTAACTTAAAAGTATAGTAATAAAGGTTTTCTTGCACGCGAAATTTAAGGGAAATGAAAATGCTTCACCTCTCTGAGTGTGTCTGGTATGAAGGAAAATATTTTCTGGAAAATGTTTTCCAATTTTCTCATGTTTGGTTGGGACAAAAGTTTTGAAAAATGTTTTTCAAATCAACTCATTTTCCTCAAAATTAAGGAAAATGACTTCCCTTCAAAAATCAAGGAAAACATTTTTCAAAACTCTCCTCCAATTTTAAATTACATTGTTTTTTTGGAAAAAACATCAATTTAAAAAAAATATTTTCAATTTTAAAATTTTAGTTTTTCCACCCGATCCCTGACACCACCGGCCACCCCCCCCCCTCTCAACCCCACCTCCTCCCCAAAAAAATTAATTTTGCTTTTTAAAAAATATTTTCAACTTCAAATTTTTATTTTTAAACTCCTAACCCCTCCCCCCAGCCAGCCCCCCACCCACCTCCAACTCCCAAAAAATTAATTTTACTTTTTAAAAATATTATCAATTTTAAATTTTTATTTTTTCACTCCTACCCCCTCCTCCCTCCCCCGCCCCACCCACTACCCCCCACCCCACCCCTACTATCACCCCAAAAAAATAATAATTTTGATTTTAAAAAATATTTTCAATTTCATAAATTATTTTTTAATCTAGTAAAAATAAAAGATGTATCTCAAAACATTTTTCATTCATAAATCAAACACTAAAAATTATTTCCGGAAAATATTTTCTACTCACCAACCAAACATGAGAAAATAAGTCCAAAATCTACTTGTTTTCCAGGAAAACATTTTAATGGAAAACATTTTCCTTCGTACCAAACACACCCTCTATCTTGTTTGATTCTTTTTAGTTGTTATTGAAAATTGTGTAGTACGGAAGGGGTGTTAAGGAATTAATTAAGCTAATTAACTCTATAGTAAATCTTACTGAAAAGGTATTGAATATGTGATCGATCTACTTAATTAGGGTCAAAATTAATTACTCATATACTTATAAAATAGATAGTACTAAAGATCAGTTATATAGAAATAAATCAATAGGAGCTTCAACAATCAAAGTATATGAGCTGGACCAAGCTAGCTTATCGAGTAATAGTATATGTAGTAAGCTAGCTTCTCTGGATTATCCTTAATTCTACCACCTAATATGCTCACTTTATTATTAAGTATTGATTTGGTATTCTCGTAATCATGATACCATTAATTTCAATGTAGGATAAAGTAAAAAATTCAGTGTTACCCACAAGGGGTGTTTTAAGGCTTATTAGTCCTAATTAATAATTACTGTATAAACACATATATGATGCCTAATTAATAAATTTTTTTATAAAATACAACGGAATACAAATAATATAATAATGTTATGCTTTATTTTCTCCTCATTCAATTAGTATTCAAGCTCTGATATGGAAGTTATTTCAAAATATTTTGACAATCACCATAAAAGAGTAAATTTCAATCGCGGTTCATCCTAAAAATAAGTAATTTCTGTTTTAAATTACGTATGCCATATGATTATATTTATTCATTCCTATCTGAATTTATGATGTACGTATTATGCACTTAGTTGCAATAGAAGCGTGTGGTGGTTGGTACTTGGAAATTGTTCGATAACCAATAAGAAAAGAGGAAGAAGAGAGTTAGATATAAAACTTTTTTAATTTAATAAAAGTTTGGGAGTGGAATTTGCATTATAAAGAGTAGTGTTATGGTCTGGGGTGGCATTCCCACGTTGGATTCCACCAAAAATTTTAGCTATCGACATATATGAATATATATAGTCGGAATCAAAATTAATTGTAGCACATGTGCAAGTTTAGTTTGGTACGATTATATTGTGTGAAGGAGGCTTTGAGGTCAAAAACATACTGCCGATCTAAAGTATCTTAGTTTTTTGATTCATATCTGAGTTATTAGGTATGTAATTTTTTTATTTAGAACTATCTTACAATGTTTATAGAAACACACTTTAACTATCAGTTGTTCTCTTTTTCTACATGAACGGTTTTTTTTAAATAAGTAAAGAGAACAATGGATAGTTGAAACGTATTTCAATAAATACTGGTGATAGTTTACGTAGAAACCCGCACACCTAATAATTCGTATGTAAAACTAAGAAAAAATGATATACTTTAGATGTGTTTTTGACCGCTGACTCAATAAATAATGCATGAATCGTCTCATGTACGTTCCTCTTCTTTTTTTTGGGCTCCTTCTTGGTGGTTCCCCATTTTTTTTATATATGGTAGACAAAAAGTTTAGTGGTTATATGAGGTGTTCCACCACAAACAATATATCCTAATTTGTTAAAAGGAAAATGTAATTATTTTATCTTAATTTTTGATGGTGAAGCCCAAGTGTCAAAGAATGACGGCCATTTTATTTCTTGTTTCCTTAATTTGAACCAATATATATACCCAACGTTTAAAAAGCTTAGTAATCAATATTTTATAGTGTGTAAATGTGTTGCTTAAAAAGTTGTCTTCATTCACAAATACGAATTTGAAATCTCACGATTCTCCTTTGTGCTTAATTGACCGCCAGTCCGTGACTTTGGTCGATATGCGACCATATTAATTTAAGTAATTAAAAATTTATAACTCACATGCATATTTTTTTATTTTTTGTAAAAATGTAAAAAAAATAAATGGATGTTGGCTCTTTTGGGACAGTTTGGGAGGTTCGTAAAATACTTTCGAAGCTGTCTTCTTTTTGGCCGGTGAAAATCACATACACGTGAGAGCAGAATATTATACCATGCATATAAAAATTTAATATTATTAAAAATATTTTTTTTTTAGAGATATGTACAAAAAATTTAAATTTTTTATTAAACTTAAATTGTTTGACTTTAAAAAAAAATGAAACTGTTACATAGACAAAAAGGTATATTTCTAGTTTGTATGATTGTATCTAACTGGCCCAAAGTCCTTCCACAGGGAATAGGTATTTCAATAATGGATTGTAGCGTACAACTTTTTGTAACTTTAGCAATAAGCTATATAATTAGCAAACAGACCAAAAATACTCTTTGTAGAAGTTGGAATACATTGTAATTATTAATAAACAGAGAAGTGGCTGATGGCTAAAGTTAGAAATTTCCTTTTTCCTTTTATGAAAAAATCATGAATACATTTGATCGATTTTGACGTTAAAACTTTTGTTGTATCATGTTGTGTACGTATTAGTTCAAAAGTTTCATAATTATTTTCCTTTTGATTCCTACTTTTAATCATACCCCCTTTTCATTTTCCATTGTTTGTCTCAGCATTACAAAAGGATCTTTGAATATATTTTCAATGGCCCTACTATTCACAACTTCAGTTGTACACATCAATACCCAAAACACTGAGGAGTCGTTGGGGTGACGTACCTCGTATAATAATCCTAAGGATAAAATGATCCTGCATTTAATTGGAGACAATAGACAATCGTGTAATTATTTATTCCACCATTTATATCTTAATAATGGGATAAGTTTTCTTATATACATGGTAGAATAACTTAACACATGATAACTTATTTCAAAATAATTAATCCAAATAACTTATTCTCAACTAAACGCGTCTGACATAATTGTAGAACCAACAAAACGTCGAGCTTTTTTGGATGATCAAGATGGCGACTTTAGACCCAAGAACTTATTTTGGCGGAACATTACTTTTTCATACGGAGTGATTTTTTTAACAAGGTCAAAATTTAAATTAAATACTGATCCTTAAAGAGACTAACCGTGAAAATATCTGATGAAAAGCACTAAAAAGTAGAGAGCAATTATCAACGATCCCTATAAAGTGAAAAAGGGCCCATGTAGTTTGTTTTTTGGACAAGTTACACATTTGGCCACCCGGCCAAAAATAAATGTATTTAGGGAAAAATTACGCTTATAAATATAAACTAGTTAATTAGTTAACATTGTTATAGTTTGTCTTAAATATAATTTGTAACATATTTTTAGTTATAATTATGTGACTCATCTTTTTATTTTTGTATAATTCGCACGTTTATATAATATAATTTGTAACTTTTGTACAATTCGAGATTTATATAATATAATTGTATAACTGTTTAAATTTTGATGTTTGTAATTGTATAAATTCGATATTTTGAGTTTATACAAAAATAATTGAATAATACAAATGTACCCGACGAATTATACAAATATGCAAATTATACAAATAAGACAACTTAAACTGTAGCTACACTTCATAAATACGCAAACTACAACTATGAAGCATAGTTAAGTTTATTATAAAGGCTATTTGCGAAAGTTCCCCTTGTATTTATTAGCTAATAGATAAAAAAAATGGAAAGAAACTATTTTCTGTATATATTACTAATATAATTTTTTTATATATATTTATTGACAACTATTATTTTGGTGGACGGTTATTTACGTTCGTTCCTGAAATAATTACGGTCCTAAACCCTTTTACCAACTAATTTACTAAATATGTTGGAAGTGTGTAAAATGTTAATGTATACTAAATGTATGTATACTTATACATAAAAGGGAAAATTTTCACATATAGTCATTTAAAAATAATTAATTCCATAGCTATAGTTTGATAATTACAATTTGTAGCTACATGTTACATGGAGGAGAGAGGCGAGCGAGACTGGGAGAGAGAGGGGGAAAAGAGTGGAAGAAAGGTGAATTGTATATGTATATTGGTTATATAATTGTATATTATACATATGTAATTGTATATATGGCAAGAGAGATTGGGAGAGGGAGGAGAGAGACGAGAGAGACCAAGAGAGAGAGGAGAGAGGTGAGCGAGAGAAGGCTGAGAGTGGGAGAGAGGTGAATTGTATATGTATATAGGTTTAAAAAATTATATATTATACATATGTATTTGTATATTCTGATGAATTATACATATACAAACGCGACTAATTATACAAATTCGAAGTTAGCCCACATAATTAATGTATAATGTTAGTCGCGAGTGACAATTATAGCAAACTATAGCTATGATGAGTAATTAAATATTATAAGTTTACTTTGTTGGGTAATTTTCCCTACATAAAATATACATGCTTATACATGACATATACATTGATATATTTTGTTCATATTGATAAACTAAGCAGCTGAACAATATGTATTCGTAGTTTCCCCTCATTTCAATTTAAGCGAACTTCTTTCAAGCCCAAGAAAGTGAAGAAACCCGAGGAGACCCATAACTAACTAAAAACGTTCCTAAACATTTAGTTTGTAATATGAAATTACAATTTAAACAGTAACACAAACTAGATACATAATATGTAATTCGGTTTCTTAAAGAGTATCTTAGATACATTATAGCATAAATCAGATACATACTATGTAGCTCAGATACATCAAAAAACTAGCTCGACTACATTAAAAACTATCTCGGATACATAATATGTAGCTCAGATATATTAAATATTGCTGGCTCGAATACATTAATATGTAGCTCGACTAAATTAATGAAACAAGGGATTTTAGAGGTTTTTAGAAATAGAAGAGAATATTGAAAATAAGGAAACATAAGACGTGTATTTCAAATAATTTTTCTATTTTTTAAAGCAATTACACTACACGCATTACATCATTCAATACTGACAAGTCACAATCACCCTCCATTTAAGAAATGTGCCTTTCTGCATACACAAATTAAAGAGTGTATACTATAATACGTAACGAACTATTTATATATAGTTATCAGGCCACTGAAGGGTAGTACAACACAACATGAAATTTCCAATCCAAATCAACCACTATTTGATGATAATGAAAACATTAATATACATACAAGCTGTTGAATGATATTAATAAAATGGCGATAACGCCATCAGAACAATAAGCTTGAAGAATCGAAGCAAGAAACACGTTGCCTCTTGTTTGGATAGGTTGAATATTCTGGAAATGCAGAAACTTTATCCAGTACAGAACTAAACGCCTGTCGAACAGAGGATAAGAAAATTTCTCGTGCCTCAATAGTGGTACATCCTCCTCCATCGATCAAATTCGTGAAGAGAAACACGTTCTTCACTCGACTTCCTAATGTTGATATTTCTGACTTCACTAAATTGACATGAAGAGAATTGATAGTTTGCTTTAAATCTGATAAAAGCTGAGGCCTGTATTCACAACAAATGGATGCCCTGTAAAGACATGTCCCATCTATTGCATTTTCAGCAATCATTTCGACTTTTATTTCATCAGAGTCTAATGGTATGAAGAACCTTTCACTAACATGAGTTGCTGTTTCCTTCAATTGTTTCACTTGACATACTACTTCAGCTAACAATGCTGCTTTGTCCATCTGAAGTAAATGTCATAACCATTAGTTAAAGCTCAATCAAAGTAAATTACTGACATGACATAAATGAAAGTCTGTTTCAATTGAGTCTGATGTGTATAATCAATAACGTGACATATTTAATGGACACACTTGCAAAAAAAAATTCTTTAATTTTAGTCAAAAGTGTCTAGATGAAATATTTGTTACAAATTTAAGAGGTTGGGTTGTTCATGTATTCCGCTGAATAGTCCTTTCTAGAAGAGTAGGTCATGGTAGATGACATGAAAATGACTATCTTAATATAAAATAAGTGTTTTAAGTCAAATGATTAACTCATAGTTGTTAAGGTGATGTCGTCAGTTTTTGGACCAAAGTGCTAACTGCAATAATATTACTAATTAATTGGTAAACAAAGTCAAAAAGTGATCAAAGAGACACAGTCCTAACTACTTTTGCTAATAATATAACTAATAAATTGAACAAATCAAAACGTGTTAGCATAGATAAAGAGGTTTAGCCTTTATCAAATGAATAAAAATTCAAATCAGCCGACAAACCGCCAAAGAGTTTACTTTGTTGATCAACTTTATATTATAAATTTTATATCTATAATGTTTCCATCAATACAAGTTACTCCAAGAACTAGAAATTCCTAATTATGATCTATGAGGCAGTCAAAATTCACCTTGATGTTTTAGATTTAACTTTCTGACACTATTTTTATTTTTCGAACCCCTGGAAATCAAGGATCTCCAATTGATTATGAAAGGACCACATCAAACCAATACATGTTCAATTCTACATAGAAGTATAGCCTCCCTGAATTTCCTTCTATCAGAACAAAGGGGGAAATAAACAGAAGAAGTAAATAAAATAAGAAACTATCAGAGGCACATAATGGAAACAAGTTGGACAGTTAGCCACGTAAAACAGCGGCGGATTTAGAATTTTCAATATACATGGAAAAAAATAAATTTGACTTTATATTTCCAGCAAAAAGAACCCTTCCACCCCTCTACTTCCACCATGACTAGGAATGCATTGTCAACTTAGATCTAGTGACCGGTGAATCACAGATCAAAAGGCGAGATTACAGAGATTCTTCATTAATCTAGCAGCCGAAAACAGACTCAGCCTCAAGATGTATGCACTCATAACGAAAATTCATTTCTTAATTTTCTTTATCTGTGAGAGTTAGGGAATACAACCAGGATTGTTTCAATTCAAACATAAGTAAAAACTTGTGCAAGTAAGTGACACAAAACTGACCTAACAACAATAATTCAAGTTGCAAATTGCATTAGTACTGAACATTTCTATATCTGTTATCAGATTCAATACCAATATAGATCATAACATGGAACAGAAAGGGAGAGAACTAACTTACTTTATCAGAAGATGGCACAAGATTCCTGAGTGTAGACAAATGAGCATTGATTCTCTGCCTTCTTCGCCTCTCTGCCTCGCTATGACTCTTCAATGCAGCAACTGTTTTCCCCTCTGATTTTCCAATTTTATTCTCCACTCTTCCACTAGCCTTCACTAATTCACCTTTCTCACTATCCAACACCAAACTTTGAACAACCCCTTTTGCCTCATTCTCACAAAACTCAACTAAATTCCCACAGTTCATTCTAACAAATTAATGCACACCAATACAACAACTCTTTTTCTTGTATATTATTGTATATGGATGATATATGTAACAATATTTCACATTTCAAACAAGACTCAACAAACCATAAGTTATTAAAACGAAGATTTTTAGTCACTAGGATTCAACAACAAATTTGATAGTACCATCTAAGGTTCAGCTCCCGGAGGGCGAGTTGTCGGAGCAAACCAAAAAGAGATCATTCGAGGGATAATCTTGAAAATTGAGAAAATCTTGGCAGCAGATAGAGTGTTAATTGTGATAGTTGAGAACATAACTGCCATAGAAGATGTAAACTAAAAAGATTATAAAAAAAAATGTGAACTTTAAACAAATTATGGGGAAAACAAAAATTAGCAAGAAAACATCCACATTTTCTTTCTAATGGTCAGCATCTCGATGAATATGAAGTTGACTCTGTTGAGCAAATCGATGAATATAAAGAGCAAACAAATCGAAACCCCAGAAATAAACAAACAAAGATTTTGTGTGTGTTGAAAAGGACAAAATGGACACAAGACTTTTTGATCTTCTTGGTTTTGAAGATGCTAAAAAAAATGTTATGGCGTATGGTGTTTAGTGCAGGAGTTGATATAAATAGAGAATTGAAAATTTGCCAATTCAAGCAAAAAATGATTAAAGAAATATGTATTTTTGTTGTGTAAATAAAAGACAATGTATACTTGAATTATAAAATGAATGCAAGTGCGTATGTGGAGAAATTCAAATAAGTTGAACAAACAATGAAATATGTAAAATATTAGATAAAGGCATGAATGCTACATATTCATGATTTTAAAATGCTGTGGTTGTCATTTTACCTTTAATAATTATTATTTTTATTAGTATTTGGTATCTGCTTTGAGGCTTGACTAATTTGATTCGCATCGAAAAATTCTCAATAGGTTAAACCATTCCCTATCAAAGACAACTATATAATCAGGGTTCAAATCTAAAATATTTAATTAAAAAAGAATGAGTATTTATCGAGTTCCTATAATTTTTTATGATATCTTTATTAAATATAGTATATATATAAAAGAAGCAAACTTGTGCAGTGTTTCTACGAAATGATGAAAGGTTATAACGTCCATTGATTGATTCTAATATAACCCCGGCCTAGGGTCCAAAAAGGGTGTTATACTATTGTTTTTGAGAATCAAAATAGTGTGGTTCTTTAAATATTTTAAATGTATTTTTCCTCACTTATATAAAAGAAAATACAATAGAAATTGTGAAAAGATCAATTATTATATGTACTCGATTTTGAGTTTGAAATTTGACAAATTGTCAAGTGCTGATTCTAAGTGACAAGCAAATCATAATATAATAACATGAGAGGAAAGATCAAAATTGAAAACTACAGCTATATAACAAAAAGAGATGAATTCAAAAATTAAATACTGTAATAAACTGATTCGAGTCAGAGGCAGATCCAAAATTAAATGCTAATAAGATAAATGATCAGCACCCATCCCCAGTCTCTTTCACACTGTCAAGTCTTAGACGTCATCTCCAAATGATCAGTCTATAACCTCACTTATAAGTTATTATAATTAAGTTATTAAGGTTATTGGCCAAACAATATTTATTAAATTTTAGCAATATTTCAGTTTTAATTGATAGAATAAAACTTTGATTAGCGCGCTAGCAATTGACCGGTCACCAAAGTAGTTGAAATTTGCAATAATAGAGGTTGAATATTGCAATGCATTATTATTTTATTGCCTTCCTCAAGTGGTCAATATTTAAAATTATTCAGAATAGGTCTGAAATCGAAAACCACATGAAACATTAGCTATCATAAAAGTTTTAATACAAACATTATTAATATATTTATTCTTTATTTGACTTTTGAGGCTGAGAACCTTTTATCTCTCAAAATATGTATCATTAAATTATTATTTTTTTATTAAAACCCCTAAATAAAAAGAGTCAAAACTTAAAAAATCTTTTTTTTTAAGACCAATAGAAAGTCAAATTTGAAATATTCTTGTTTTAGAATATCAAACTCCATTGATTGATTGACTTTTAAAAAGTTGACAAGAAGTTAAGACACCATAACACCATCATAAATAAATAATTAAACTTGAAGTCATTATTAGGTGGTTAAAATAATTGTACTCAATTAGCTGCTGAAAAATGGCTGGTGTAACCGTTTTCTGAAAGTGAAATATTGGTAGACTTATACTTTTCAGTTAGGTTTTAAAAGGTGTTCGTAGTCTAGTCATCCATGACGTGGCATTTGATGCTTATAAAGTTAACAATAAAGAAAAAAAAAGGTTTAGACTAAACCAAATCAGAATTAAAGTTAGTTCACTAAATTTATTAATAAGAAAATAATTAATTTCTGATTATATAAGTGAATACATATTCAAAACAAAATAAAAATGTGAATACTTATTCCGGATAGGAGTAAATAACTAATTATTATTGATGGAACAGAGTTAATAGTTAGCAATATTATTTAGTGTGCATTGAGCTCCGACTAAATTTGAATCACGCATTATATGATTTTCTGAAGTGATGCTCTTAACATGATTTTTTCCATATTCAGAGCTCGAATTTGAGACATGTTGGTTAAGAATGAAATATTTTATAACAATCTATGTTGATAAATCATGTTACGTTTAATTAACTAAGAAACTTAGAAGTTTAGATGGAACTTTTTTTTTTTTTGGTATATATACACTTGTGAGATTTGCGTTTAATAATATATCAATCAATATTTACTAGTCATAAGAAACACGTACTCCTATTGGGACATTATTAATTTCATAGAGAACGCACGTCATATATTATTGTTGCAAGGGAAAGCCGGTGATATGTCAAATCAAATTTAAACAATATAACCATTATATATTATTTCACATGATGCACATACAAAACAATAAAATAGAAGCTAGCACCTTTTTAGTGCAATAATAACGTACCTATGGACAGTTCAATAAAAGTCTACATCAAACACATAAATGTATTCACATATGTTTTTTTTTTGGAAAATATGAGTAACTCAATTGTTTGGCTACGCAAATCTTTACCTTAGTTTCTTAAAATTCAATTCACCACCTGATAATCCCTCCCCTATTTCCCCAACCTTTTCACATATGTTTATGGTAGTAAAAAAGCTAAGGATAATTAGATTTTTTTAGGCAGTGGGATAAGAAGCCTTCATGGCAAGTCCACAAAGGCCTTTTTTATCATCAATATCTCTTTTCATGTGTGCATATCCATTTTCACCCCATTTACTTCCCCATGAATTCTTTATAATCCAATATTTTGTACCATCACTTGCAGCACCATATCCCACTGCTGTAACAGCATGGTTAAGCCAAGTACTGCATGATCCACTAAATACACCACTTGAATAAAACTGGAAATCGAAGCTACTCCCATCGATTGCCACAGACACAGGTTGATTAGCCACAGCTTGCAAAAGGGCCTTCTCGTTGTTAGCCGGTACATCTTCATATCCTGCATGTAGTAATTAATTAACGACAAGTGTTAAATGAGCGAGCTGAATTATAATTTATTTTTTTTTAATTTTATAGGCTAAATGTGTACCTGTAATTTTGGCTACTGAAAGAGCTGCTTTTTTCTTGTTGCAGACACCATCTGCTGCCTGGTATGGATAATTTGCTTCAGTAGTAAGGCCCTTATTTTTTATGATGAATTGAAAGGCAGTATCCAAGAGTCCTCCGGTGCAACCTAGATCCTCGCCTTCGACATCACAATCTACAAGCTCTTGCTCTGATAAAGGGATTAATTTTCCTGTTTTCAGTTGGTGTAGCCCTTCCATAGCTGCTACTGCAGAAAATGCCCAACAACACCCTGTATGTTGCCATACCACCAAAATATAATATTAATGAAAGAAAGAAAAAGTGTGTTTTTGAAAGAGGGCAAGCTACCTTTTTGAAAATTTCCTTAAATTATGAGACAGTCACAAAGAAATGGAAATTTGTCCCCTGTTTTTTGTTTTTTGTTTTGTTTTGTTGACTCTATGAAGTTTACTGTTTTCATGATATCATATTAATTGATGTATAATTTTTAATGAATTCGAAATGACTAGTTCATGTTTAGGATAAAAGTTTTAGGAGCGGCTCAAGTATATTAGTGACCTAAAGCAAAAATTAAACGGGGCCTTTAAACTTGAATTGTTAATAACTTTTATATAATTGATTTCTTCTAGTTTTCAATTGATATATAACCATTCTTATTTTAAATTGTTTTTCATGAGATATAGTACTCTAAATATGTCAAATTTCTTCTAATAATTTCTTCATTTTTCATGAAAAAATTACTTTTTCTACAAATAGTATTCAATATTTGTTAAAAATAATAACTTATAACCTATTATTATTAAAAATGAGGCTCTTTAAATTTGGAGGCCTAAGACACATGTCTTTTTTTTTAACAATATCGAGCCACCCCCGGATAAAACCAGAAAAAACAAATGTCTTTATATATATATATATATACGAAATGACAAGTTACGAGTATAAGGAGGAGAGCAGTTAGTAAGTATCTAAACTTCTTTAATTTGATGGAATACTATGTTGTTTATACCTGATTTAAATTATTTTTATATATATATAGTGATTATATAATTATTTTTATGTATATATAGTGACTTATTCATATTTTGAATCACTTAATAAAATTTTTAATTTAAATAAATATTTATTTTAATTAAAATAATGAACAATTAAAAATGAATGAAAAAATAAGAATAAAAAAGTTGGGGGGAAATCTTGACTAACCACATTCCATTTGGTCCTTGATAGCGGTAACAGCTCCTTTCCTTCTCCAATCCATAATAGGCGGTACGTCTGTTATATTAGCGTACCTAAAATGTGTTTTTGGTTTTGCGGAGGAAATGACTTTAGGGTGTGATGAACTCTTGTAACCGGTATGTAACAGACGAAACTCTTCGTTTGTGAGATCAGCAAATTTATTAACGCCAAGTTTGTATCCTTTATCTTTTCCTGCATTAAAAGTTTCTATACGTTCCACGTTTTCTTTGAATATCTTAAAACGTATTTCTTTCTCTTTCAAATCGTTGTAAATTTTATCATGATGGACAATCCATTGTTCATGCCTAACTCGCATGGTTGTCTCATTGTTAATTGGACGTGATGAAGCTAATTCAGAGCTCCAAAGTCCAAAAACTATAAAGAACAAAGCTAAGCAAAGGTATTTGCTAGGATTAGTAAATATGGTCATTATGGAACAACTAGTTATTTTATTATGAGATTAAGGAAAATGATTTTTTTTTGGATGGATGTTAAAGCATGCTTGGCCAAAGGTATTTATAGGCAAGAAATTCCTACAAGTTGAATCTCCTCCTGTTGTTGCATAGATAAAGTCATACTATTTTAGATTTCTTGCACAATTTTCTAACTCATTAGGTGTTGGACCAAACTTTTAAGAGAAAATAAGTATTTTGGGAAATTAACAAAAAATAATAATTTAAAAGCTAAGGAAAAATAGATATTCTCCAAATATAGTTTTTTAAAGTCTATTTTTTTAAAAGTAGTAATGAGAAAATATACTTTAAAAAAACCTTTTATAAGTTTGGTTTAATATTAATTGCTACTCAAAAGTGATTTTCAAATTGGTTAGTCAAATACAAATTACTTCTCACCAAAAAAAAAATTAATGAAAATTTTTCTAAAATAAATTAATTTTAAAAGTTTGGCCAAACAAATTAATAATAGACACTTTTAGATGGAACTAGATCAGTTATCGTGCTTAGCATGAAAACCGTTGCATACTACCTCGACGGCTGTTTTTTTTTTATTTTTTTTTATTTTCTCTTAATAATAATTTGTTAAGAAATCTTTATTATCTTCTTCTTCCGGTACCAAAACAGCTCAAAAAAACTTTTAAACATGTGTCACTCATATCATATTTAACAACTGTACATGTGTTTTCGTGTGCGCATCTTCAAACATACTAGTAAAGGTGATAAATTGATCCATAGATCATTATTTTGCTAACTCCAAACTTATCTCATGAAACATAGACTTGGAATTACTAGTTGTTGGTCTAAAATGACTTAAAAATACTCCTAACAAGATATTATATCTTCTTCAAAAGGCCGCATTATATCATTAAGGGATCGTTTGGTAGGCAACATTAGAAGAAATAATTTATGGATTATGTAAGGTATTATTTAGTATCATGTTTGGTAGGAATTTTGGTCTACGTATAACTAATTCATAGATTAGTTATACATCCTACATGATATTATATATAGGATGTATTATTAATACCTTCTATTTGGAGGTATAAGTAATACATAGATATAATACCATGGGATAAGCATATGTAAAAACAAAAATATCCTCAAATCATTTTAATTATTTTGTGTATTTTCTTGATTTTATGATTTATATTTGTTCTAGTAAATTTATTTAAATAAATTAGCATACAAATTATTTAGATAGAGTTGTTTGTTGCTAATAAATTCAATACAAATTCAAAATGTGAGTTATTTTTTTTAATATGAAGTTTGTGATATATATATATATATATATATATATATATATATATATATATATATATATATATATATATATATATATTTATGTGTGTGTGTATGTATCTATGTATGTATGTATGTATGTATATGCGCTTGGTTTTCTAATCATTTGTATTTTAAACAATTTAAAAAATTTACATACATATTAAAATTACAACTTGTAATTTTATGTGTACGTATGGATGATATATTCAATTTTACTATTGTTGACAATTTTTTTAATTTTAAAAGTAGATGTTTTATCTTTTTTAAATTGAAAAATATCACTTTGTGAGTGATCAATTTATTAAGCTGACAATTATTTATCGTCAAATAATTCAAGTAAAAAAATAACAAAGACAACTAAATTGTTTCCCATAGCTAGTTATAAGGTTATAAAAAAATAATATTGTCCGACAATTATCTATCTTGATCCAATTACATAATAATTTAAGAGTATAATTGTAAAGAAACTTTTTATAGAATTATAATCCAAACATAAGATAAGGTGAAAAAAAATAACCAAACATTTAACAAAAATAAATTCTACATTGCTAATTTCTGCACTACTTATCTGTGTATTATTAATTTCTGCATTATTAATTTTAGAACCAAAGGACCCCGAGAGTATTCATCACTTAGGTAACTTCTTTCTCGCTTTTCTATGTGACTTGTACAAATCATACTTCTTTCTTTCATTAGTCACATTCTCTAGCTATTTCCATCACATGACTACTGCCTACTGGTGGTAATTAAAAATTTTGAATTTTGGTTGTTAGGAAATAACACTAAAAATATGGAAAGTCATCATGATTTCTATTAAAGTGGATTGATCTAATTTTTATTTTTATTTGTTATGTCGTATTTTTAAAAAAATTTAATTTGATTAATTTTTAAAATTAAATTAAATTAATTTGATATTTTAAATAAAATATTTAAATATTTAAAAATTATACAAAAAGTACTATACATTGCAATTTTTTTACATATCAACATGATGAAAAGTATATGATAAAATATTAGTCAAAATCTTTATAATAACTCTAAAGCAGAAAATTATGATAATTAAAAATGAACGAAGATAATATAGTACTTTTTATGGTATACATGGACTATAGTATATGAAACCATCACCGCATGCAACTCATTATGGAAGAGTTTTGACTTCAATGATTGATATATAGACATGCCCTAGCTAAAGGCTAAATACTAATAATATTGTGTTTCCCATTTCATGCTTATATATGCAGATGTTGACTAGGTAGGGATGTTTGACACGGAAATCTAACTTCATGCTCAGTATAATTTTAGCATTAGTTACTGAATTAATAGTTACTCCATTTAATAGCTATGAAACTAACAAAGTGATCTCATTATTTAGCCACTATCATTTAAACAAGAAAAGAACTTGAAGCGGATGAAATGGATCGGCGATCGGGGATGGATTAAACGGGTGGCTTTCTAAAAGAATCTAGTATTTAAAATTTGGAGCGAGTCATTTTATTTTGAGTTTGCTACACTGTCTCTCTTTCAAATTAAGAATAAATTTATATCAATATAATGAGAGGAATATATTTGGAATGAAAGTATTAACGAAAGAGTAAAATTTGAATCAAAATACAATGATGGATATATTTAAACTAATTATGATAATAAAAGGATATATTTAGCCCTATTCCGATCGGCTTTTTTAAATGGAAGGGCTCAAATTTACAACAAAATATTATATTGGACTAAAAGGTTAACCAATGGATGACATTTTGAACTAGATCAATAGATCAAAGACATATTTGGTCCTTTTCCATAAAAACTATAATGAACCTGCCCTTTAATTACTTACTGGCTTATAACTCTAAAAATTGAAGTCTTCGTACTCTAAGGAGGATTTTCATACGTTACAATTTCTTTTACACACCATAACAAAAATAACTTTTAGCGGTATTAAATATTAACACTAATAAAGAGTGCTAAAGTCTTTACCGACATTAGTTAAGTGTCATTAGAATCAATGTCGCTAAAGGCTTTAGGGACATATACAAAGAGTGACAATTGCTGCTAAAAATACATATTTAGCGGCAATTAAGAATTAAATATCACTAATGATCATTTTTGTTGGAGTGACATGAGTATCTCTTCTTGGTTGAGCTTTGAGTGATAATTGTGAACGGAATATATCCATGAACACAAATCATGACAAAATATAAAACATTTCATTCTTCTTTTTCTGGATTAGAATAGTTCTCTAATCATAAGAATCTATTGGTCAGCAAAATTGAATCATTAACTTTACGAAAAAATCCAAATAAAATAAATAAAAAAACAGTCGTTATCATGGAATCCGTGTAATGGTGATACTCTTTAAAAGTAAAAGGAATCTATTTCATAGAAGCAAAACATATACTATCAACACGTACGAAAAGTGTAGACCCCAAAAATTTGGAAGTAAAAAGGAATCTATTTTATGCATCAAACAAAATTTGGGTCACGTTAATTTGTGAGATCACTTGATTTGTTATATATATTTTATGTAAGTATGAAGCATAATCTCTTACTCTATTGTGCTATTAGCCACAAGTTAACAGAAAAAATGATAATGATATTGAGTGATTTGAACGGAATCTTTTAAATTTGGGAAAACGGCATTTTTAGTCCCTATGTTAAAGCTAATTTTTTATTTTAGTCATTGTGTTATTTAATTTAGCACTATTAACCTTTAATAATATCAAGTGAGTGATTTTAATCCTTCAACTAACATACTCAAAAAAATTAACAGAGAGTTCACTGCTAAACGGGGTAATTCGGATATTTTAAAGTAATTGCTTGAGAAAACAGAAAACTTTTTAAAAAAAAATCATTCGTTGCATAATTTATCGTTCGTCGGTGTGAGAGGGAGGGTTAATGCCTATCAAGTTGGTTTTTGAAATTGTAGCTCAAATCGACGGGCTTGTTCTTTTAGATAGAGATAGGGAAGACTTAGCTTGTTCTTCAAAGAGAGAGAATTGAAAAGGAAATATCCGAACTATCCCTTTTAGCAGTGAACTCTATGTTAATTTTTTTTGAATTTGTAAGTTAAAGGACTAAAATCACTTACTTGATATAATTGAAGGTTAACAATGCTAAGTTAGATAACACGAGGACTAAAATAAGAATATAGTCTTAACACAGGGACTAAAAATGCCGTTTTCCCTTTAAATTTTATTTGATTTTACTGTTAACTTTTAAATTTCATGATAAAAAAAGTATGTATAATATATTTAAACTATGTTTTAAATTTCGTAAATATTGAATAAAGAACTCGCAAGGTATAAAAATTTAATATTTATTTTAAATATGGATTGGAAAAGAAAAGTCGCACAGTTTAATTTTTAAATTAAAAGGACGGAATATTAAGTAAAAAAAAAGATGAGAATTTTCTTTTGAATAGTAATAAATAAGATAAGAAAGAATAATGTTTTGTTCAGGAGACATGATGACGTACTCTCTATTCTAATGTCATTAGAAAATGGCGGCCATTTCGTTTTCATATAATGCATAATAAATTAAGGCAAGTCTAATCACTAATCTAATTAATTTGTACTTATAATGACTTTAATTTCTTACACCTATTAATAATTGTAAATAGATGGTTCTAAATGCTTCAAATGTTATTTCATCACCTGTCAATTAGCATCTAAGGACTTTCTTAATTAGAAGCAAAAGCATGCATCCCTGTCAGTCATTTTAAACAAAATTGATAAACTTGAATTGGATTTGAATTTATATATTGATCATGCAAAGATTAGTTGCATTATTCAGTGTTTTAACCTTTTGATGATTGGTTATTTACTATTCCAATTTCTATGAGTAGGCTAGAATTATGTTCATCGTATGAATTTATTAGTATATCATAATTAAATTTATAAATAGACTGCTTGAGTAAATATTTTTATAGTATAAAAAAATTAACGTGTAAAACTTACTGGCCACGAGCATGAACACTACTTCAATAATTATATACCTTTCTGTTTTAACGTACTACCTTTTTATCAAGGGTGAGAATTCTTTCTCCCTCTGATTTTGGGTATAGCATTAAACTTATACGATTTAATCAAGTGTATCATTTACCTATACAAGTGTTGATAATATTATATAATTTTTTTTAAAAAAAATATATAAAATAAGTAATTCGCTTTGCTCCATTTTTTGACTATAAATTCACCCTTCCGAATGAAGAATTATTAGTATATTACAAATTGCTCTCAATCTAACATATTATCAATGTCTTTTGATATTTTATTCTTGAGAAAGAAGAATATTTGAGAGAAATATATACATAAATGTGATCTCTTAATTTTAAATAAAATTTGTATTTTCAGACACAAATATTTTCAATTTTAATCCCTCGTGTCTAAAGTTATGATTTTAGGCCATGATTTAAATAGAAATCCCAAATTTGGCTATTTTGTGCACTTCACCTACTGGGGAATTAGGACAGCAGGATTGGACATGGGCTTTAAGCCCAAACCCGTTTGTAGACCCTAAGCCCAATTGGTTTCGGACTTGTAAGCCCAAATCTTAAACCCAATTGATTTCGGACTTATAAGCCCAAATCCTAAACCCAATCGATTTCGGACTTGACTAAACCCAAACCTTCAAATACCGATTTACTCCTCCTTCATGCCTACAAACTCGTTCTTTTTCCGACGAAATCCTCGCACTTCTTTTACTTCTGCAAAAAAACGCACTTCTCTCTTCTGCAAAAATAAATTGTAAGTTAATTATCTTTTCCCCTACTGATCTTTATGTTTCTTCGTTAAATTCATGTAAAGAAAAATCTAAAATTAGACTTTTCTATGAATGAAGAATAATTTGTTTGTATAATAATTGTAGTGCCCTATTGTAATCTGTTTCTCTGTAAAGTTCTGTTATCTATTCATGCACATGATTCAATGTTATTGTGATTTATAGTCAGTTTTATATACTTCAGTTAATGAAAAGGGATTGAAGTCTAGTTTAGCACATTGTGATGTCCAATTTTGGTCGGTTCTTTTGATCTATTGGAATAGTGCTCTAGTATTTATTTTTTCTCTTAATGCATATCAGCAGTTGAAGTGTGTGAGACTTGTATATCAGTGTAAGGATGAGTCTAAGATTTAGAGAATATCTACCTTTTTGAGAAAAGTATGAATTGTTGAGTATTGGAATGGAAAAACTCTGAATAGTGTGTAACATTTATAGAAGATTCGTATAATTGTTTCTAACTAATTGGGACATTTAGAATTGAGATTTGTCATTTGAGGTAGCGATATTCCTATCTGGTGGAATGGGAAAAATCCGAATAGTGCGGAATGTATATATAAGATTCATATAGTTGACTCTAACTATTTGGGTCCATGGCCACCCCTTTAAGCTAGATATAGTGTATGCAGAATTCTCATACCCATGGTCTGAGAGGTGCACTAATTGGGTAACTACTTTGTCTCCGCAAGGAGGAGGGATGAAAATCCACCTATTCTTGTTCCTATAGCTTTTCTTTTACCTTTACCTTTCTTTTCTTTCTTTCATTTGTTTTCCATTGCCATCTATAACCTAATTACATATCTGCTACTAATTATTGTTTGCTCACTAAATTTTTCTCAATGTATATCGTAAAAGTAGTAGTGCAGGAAAAACTTACGGGCATACGGTGTTTATACCTACCAAACAAATATACTGGCACATGTCTTCTCACAAATGATTATAACTAAATCATAATTAGTTAATATGTATTGTTACTTTAACATATCTCTTAATTATGGTTAATCGATACTGTAAGTGTATACACCGACTATGGGTTAGTTTGAACCCTAGTTGTAGAACCATCTTCATGAAATTCTAGATCCGCCACTGATCAGGTACCAGGTTGTAATCACAGAACCTGATATTTAATAATTGGATGATGGTTTATTGGTATATTGCACATATGCCCTCCCAGCATCTCTGTTATTGAATTAACGGCTTTTGTCACAAGTTGTAATGTGCAGTTTTTAATATAAATTTACAATTATACATAGTACTGTAACATGGATATTCATTTGCAATCCTAAGCTCTTAGAGTTGTTTGCGAGCATGATTTTAATCTCAAAGTTTCTCTGTGGTGAGTTAATGTTACAAGAAACAAATTGTTCTAGTTTTGATTGAGGAATTGGATCTTTTTATGATGCTATTTTTATTTTTGCGGCATTTTTGCTTAATGTTTAAAATTTGTCCAACCCTACTTTATTGTGTTAATTATGTCTTGAATTATTCCCTTGTTTATTTTAGGAAACTATAATTCCTATTGTTTAGGAGGCTCTTTGTCCTAATAGATTTGGAAAAAGGAAATATTGTCCTTATAGGATTGGGAAAATCTTTTCCTTATAGGTATGAGACTACTTGGGATCTATATATAGGGTATGTAGTTGGGGATTCTAAAGCATTGTAAAACTTGTTCTTCTTTCTTTATAGACTTAGCTGAACCTCATTAAATCCTTGTGTTATTCTTCTTCTTCTTCTCTATTTTCTTTGTTTGTGATTGTGTGCTAGTTAACCCACGATATTTCCACAACATATTGCATTCACCTTTACCATATTAATTTGACGTTACGACTTTCAGTTATATCTTCATTTTATATGTACATACCTGTAATTGCTTTATGTCATTTGAGGTTGCTGACCGGTAACAACTTCTGTGCTGAAAAGTGATTTGTGAAATGCTAGATAATGGGGGTGAAGTGAGCATCAACCATATAGAATTATTAAGGCATCAATATGTTGCACAATATGTGTCATGGTCTTTAAAGATTTTTGGTTGACTTGTTATACAGGCATTTTCATGGGTTTCACAAAAATGGGCTACATGTCTTGTCACATTTCATGAGTCGATGTAGTAAATCATGGTTATTATTACACATGCATGTTTTTAGATAGTTTCTCCTTGTGATGAATATGCATGGTAGCTCTGCAATATTCTTCTCTTACACTGTGATTTCCATTGGTTGTAAACAGATAAACTGACCTAGTACCATGGAAGCAGCTAATAACTCTGATGTTAGTATTGATAGTTCTCAAGAAGCCTCTGATGTTAGTATTGATCAAAAACCTCAAGTTATATACCGCTGCAAGAAATGCCGAAGGATAGTTGCATCAGAAGAGCAAGTTGTTCCACATGAACCTGGTGAAGGCCAAAAATGTTTCAAGTGGAAAAAGAGAAGCGACAATCCCTACAATGAGCCACCTCAATGCACCTCTATTTTTGTTGAGCCCATGAAGTGGATGCAAGTTGGTTAGTCTCATTCCTAACTGTTCTTTTATTCCTATACATAATTGCCTTCTATCCTTTCAAATTACTAATGTCACTCATTCTCATCTAACAGTGGAAGATGGTTGTGTCCAAGATAAGCTTCAGTGCCTGGGTTGCAAAGCTCGGCTTGGTTACTTCAATTGGGCAGGCATGCAGTGCAACTGCGGAGCATGGATTAACCCTGCATTTCAGCTGCACAAGAGTCGACTAGATGAGTGTCATCTTTAAATGTTTTCTGTTTATTAGTTATGTAAATCAGTTAAGAACTAACAGTCGTCCTTTATTGGTGGAGTATTTGATGTAAAGTTGATCACAAGCAATTATAGTTTTAATGCAGTTGCTGTCAATATCGTTTGTCTCTTTAAATATGTTTTTTCTGTCAAATGTGCTTACTGCTCTATATCATTTGGTGAAGAGAATTCAGGAAGAAGAATCATGCATTAACTTCAATAGAACAAAAACTGCAACACAATAATAATGAACTGGTCAATATTTGTTATTACCAAATGGATACAAGTGTAAGTTCTAAGGATGATGAGAAAATATGCATCCGTTACTGACCAGCAGCAAAAGCTTGAGCTGGAAAAGTTTTTGTGATGCCAGCCAGACTCTTGATTTGAACATTTCCAGTTAGAGGATCATCCACAGTAATCTCATAAGCTGGAAGCCATAACATCAACTCCTTACCCTTCACTCCCTTGAGGTTCTTGATTCTCCTCTTTTCGACGCATCCACTCATTTCTGTATCATAACTTACCAGTTTGCCGATCATCTTGAACTTGTGCTCAATTTTTTTTTCTTGCTTGACCCATATGTAGCCTGTGTTCTTCACAAACCCCACTTCGATCACATCAGCAAGATGGAGTAGTCCCAATGGAAGTTCGAATTCCTCCATTAGGGAAAGTGCCATTTTCAAACCTTCCTCATGCCCCTTATTGATAATTGCTCCTTCCTTCTCTGCCATAGCTGCTACCTTTGAATTCTCACAACAACCGCTTCTTCTTGATCACTATTTTTGCTTCTCTGCTTGAGCCAAACTGAATTTTTTGTGGAAAAATCAATGAAAGCTGTGATGGTTGTTCACCATATCAGACATGATTCTAAATATCTGGAAGAATATATATATATCAGACATGATTCTAAATATCTGGAAGAATATATATATATCAGACATGATTCTAAATATCTGGAAGAATATATATATATCAGACATGATTCTAAATATCTGGAAGAATATATTACTATGCAAGTCTGCAACACATGCAGCTCAAGTCATGCTTGCAACTAAAGGTCTCTGTTGACCGAGTTGGTTGGAGTTTCTCAAATATCAAATAAAAATATTTATGTTAAAATTTTAAAGATATAGACCTAATTCAAACTAATAAAATTTGAATTTTTGCGGGGTTTTCAACTTTAGATTTTTCGGGTTGGTTCAAATTTTTGAAATACCAAATCAAACCATTTGTGACAAATTTTTAAATCAAACAAACTAAAAAATCTCAGATTTTTGGATTTTTTCGGTATAGTATTCATAAAAATATGTACTTAACTTGCGCTCCAAATATTTCTTAAGTCCAACCAAAATACAACCATCTATGTTGTTTCTTAAGAAAATAACACAAATATGACATGAGTGATAACACTAAGAGCCTGTTTGGATGGACTTTTAAGTTAGTCAAACTCACTTAAAAGTTAGTTTTTGACTTATTAAAGTATTTGACAATTATCAAAGTGACTTATTTTAAGTTAAAAATGACTTATTTTAAGCCAAAAGTTAAAAACTAAGTGAGTTTTTTTCTTCTTTTTTTTTTAAAAAAACTTAAAAGCACTTTTATGTTGACCAAGTATATTATCTTTTTGTCCTTAATTATTTTATGCAATTTCCGAATTGCACATATTGTTTTAACCTTAACATCTCTTTCTCCAATTTCCAAATTTATATTCCTCCTATATATAATTTGTGATGATAAAGAAATATGTGAATAATAGACAATTATTATTACTTGTGAATATAACTAAAATAGATCTTAAATCTTTCCTTTGATCTATTCAATTATATATTTTTAAAATCTACAATAAGTTGCGTATACAAAATTAACTTAAATAATAAATTTATATTTCTTTTATAAATAATTTATGATGGTAAAGAAGTATGTGAATGATAGGAAAATATTATTACTTATGGATATAAATTAATTTTGTTTTAATTTTTTTAAGTGTAAAAACTTTAAATTAATCAACTTTATATCATGTTAATAGTTTTACGGGTATTTCAAACAGTTTGACCAAAAAAAAAAGTGTTCACCAGCACTTATTTGCCAAACACATCAATAACTTTTTTTTCAAGTGCAACACTTCTATCCAAATACATAACTACTTATTTTAAAAATAAGTTCCAACACTTTAAAAAGTTATTTTTTTAAGCCAATTCAAACGGGCTCTAAAATATTCGATAAATAATAATAATAAAAGCGTATAAAATTAATATTGCAAATCGACGAGTCATAATGAAAATAATCATTATTTTGAAAGTACTAAATCATACTAAAATAAGTCTAATAAGTATTAATTACATGATTAAACATCAAAGAAAAATTAAAATTAGGTATGTATTTTAAATGTCTAAACCAATGTAAAACTAAAGAACAATAATTCAACATTATTGTCATTCTTAGTTTTTGAATAAATTTATTTTCTTAGCATTGGTATTCATTTGATTTTGAATTGAGCTTTGTTGGAATTACTAATATCTATTGACTATAGCCTTTATTGGACGATTCAAAATTTAAAGTCTTAAAAAAAATTTGAAAAAAAAATATGTCAAAAGATAAATATTAAAACATACAAGTAATATTTAGAAATTATATCAAAATAAATAGTTTATATATAAAATAAATTTTAAAAGTATATATATAATGTCAGGTTGGTCTGGTCTGATTTTTTTTAGTTAAAACTAAACCAATTCAACGGGTTTTTTTCCAATACAAAATTAAATCAAAACAAACCATTAGTCATATCTTTTTTCGATTTTACTCAATTTATATTTGATTTAATTTTCGATTCAATTTTCTACCTCATAATTTGTAAATAAATATTTTCTCGTTTTTCAAATTATAAATCAGAAAATACAGATACTTTTTCAACTCTTTTGATTCTTGATTTGTCGATAGTTAACCGTTTTCACTTGTTGCTGCTTTTAAGTTTTATCAAATACAATTTGTCAGCCCTTTTCTATTGGTTCATGCAAGATGATGAAAATTTTGTTCCATCCAACTTCAAAAGGCAATGGTTTATTTTGGATTCATTTATTTAAGGTGCTTTTAAGTTATTTTGTAGTGTTTGGGTGAAAATTAAAAAAAGAGTACTTTAAACACTTATCGCACATGCTTGAGCCGTGCTAGGCACTATCTTAAGAAACTATTTCAACTATACGAAATATTTTTTCAGGATTAAACAAATCTTCTCTATGAAACAAATCTTCTCTATAAGAGGAACAGGAACAACAAAATATAATTACTACAAAAACCAGCAAACCTGAAAGAGAAACTGTTTGGAGAATTTTGTGAATTGCTTTGTTGTCCTCTTTTCTTTCTGAAGCCTTCGACTCCTATTTATAGCAGCAACAACAAAGGTGAGGTTTTGGATACAATTGTGAGCAGTATGTGACAACCATGTCACTTCATATGAAGAGCCATATACCATCACATGGACTTGCCAAGTCAATATACAAAATATTCTCAACAAATTTTAAATCAAAATAATAAAATAAGTCAAAAATCATAAATTAAAAATTGTAGTATATATACATCAAAATAAGGTATTAGTATAATAGCATAGTTATATAATTGATAAATATTCTTGAAATTTGTATCAAGTTAAGAGTAGAGAGTCCTTATCATCTTTTGAAGACCTTCAAATTTTGTACCATATATTTATTTACTCTCAGCAACATTCTGACTTGTCTTAAATATTCTTGATAAATCTTTATTTCTTTTCGATTACTTAACTATTGTGAGACCAAAATCAAAAGAACCAAAAATGTTCAATGAGAGGTAGTTAGGTAGGTAGGTGTACGTTAATATCATGTAAAAAAGAAGCAAACTGCTGCCTTTGAAATATATTAAAAATGGTTTAGCAATGGAAATTTTATTATGGCTTTCTCACTTCCTGTTGAGGGTACTAGCAATAATCATATTATTGAAGCTATTGCAGCGAAATTCACAATATGTCAGTGGTGCATTGCAAATGGTTACACAACATACATATAAATTTGATTCGATGATAATCACCTAACATGTTGATAACCAAAGATACTACCAACTTGAAGTTGAAAACTATCCTTTAAGATATTAGTGTCTTATAAGCAATTGAACTTATGCCTAGCTAGCGGAACATAAGTTCTTTAAGGACACCAGACATATTTTATAAGATATTATAATGTGAAATATATATATGTCCCACAAAAAAAAGTTTTTGGTCCTGATGGACAAAACACACATTAGGGAAGAAATTAAAGTACGTACAAATGACCACCCACTCTAGCTAGCTATCAAAGACGCAACTTCAGTGTGCTTTCTATCATGACCCAATTCTCCTTCTTATTATTTTCTTGAAAATTTTGTGGCCCTTATAGCACAAGATTTTGTCTACAAAAATTAACAACCTATGCTCAAATAAAAATGTGAAAAGAAAAGATAATATGTGATTGCGAGTTGTACCACATTTAAATGGTATAATAATCTTTGCTATCGATCATGGATGTGTCTGTTTATATGTTTCGAGATTCTGTGCACATGAGTGGTGCCAGGATTTGAACTTTACGGGTTATGAATTCTACCATGACTTCAAATGCTAATAACTCATGATATTTGAAAGAAAGCAGACTGTTTTTTATTGGAGTTTTTTATGTAAAACCGATCACAAGCAATTATAGTTTTAATGGAGTTGCTAACAATATCGTTTGTTTTTTAAAATATGTTGTTCAGTCATATGTGCTTACTGCTCTAAATCATTTGGTGAAGAGAGTTCAGGAAGAAAATGATGCATTAACTTCAATAATAATAATAATAATACATGTTTATCTCAGAGAACAGGACATTGCTATCAGAAAACATGACATTTCATTTCTTAAGCCAAACAAAAACTGCAATGCTCTAACACAATTAACACACAAATAATAATGAATTAATCATTTTGCTTGATACCAATTGGACTATTGATGAAGTAAAACACAAGTGTTATGAATCAGATAATATGCATTGATTTTTTTCCCTTACTGGCCAGCAGCAAAAAATTCAAGTGGGAGAGTTTTGCTGATGCCAGCCAAACCCTTAAATTGAATATTGCCAGTGGGAGGATCATTCACAATCATCTCATTAACCGGAGGCGACACGATCGGCCCCTTAGCTTTCATTCCCTTGACCTTCTTCATTCTCCTCTTCTCAATATATCCACTTATTTCAATGTCATAACTTGCCAGTGAGGGGAGCATCTTGAACTTGTGCTCAACTTTTTTTGCTTGTTTGATCCACATGTAGCCTGTGTTCTTCACAAACCCCACTTCGATCACATCAGCAACAGGGAAGATCCCCAGTGGGAATTCAAATTCTTCAAGTAGGGAAATCATCATTTTGAAACCTTCCTCATGACCCTTCTTTACAATTGCTCCTTCCTTCTCTGCCATAGATTTGAATTCTCAAAAGAATGCTTCTTCTTGATTACTACTATTTTTGCTTCTCTGCTTCAAAGAAACTGAATTTATTGAGGAAAAACCAATGAAAGAGCTATGGTTGTTGTTGACCATATCAGATATGATTCCAAAACACCTGGCAGAATATTTTTTTAAATTACCATTGACATTCTGATATTGTGCAAGACATGGTGCTCAAGTCACGCTTGCAATTACAAGTCTTTGTAGGTAAATATTCTCTAGTTTATGATCAAATTATAAATAAAAAATACAGAAATACTTTTTCAACTCTTTTGATTCTTGATTTATCAATAGTTATCAGTTTTCACTTGTTCCTGCTCTTTAAGTTTTATCAGATGCAATTTGTTTGCCCTTAACTGGTTCATTCCAAGAATATAAGATGACAATTTTTCTACATCAAGAGGCATCCAAGGCAATGGTTTCTTTTGGATCGACTTATTTTAGATGCTTTTAAGTACTTTTGTAGTGTTTGAATGAGATAAAATCAAAATAACAAAATAAGCCAAAAATCATAAATTAGAAATCGAAGTATGTATATATACATCAAAATAAGGTATTAGTATTATAGCATACTTACATAATTGATCAATATTGTTGGAATTTGTATCAAGTTTAGAGAGTAGAGAGTCCTTATCATCTTTTGAAGCCCTACAAAATTTGTATGGTAAATATATACACTGACATTATTCTAGTTGTACTTTATCAACTCTTCCTAATTAACTTTTCTTAAATATTTTTCGAAGATCTTTATTTCCTTTCGATTACTTAACTATTGTGAAACCAAAATTAAAAGAACCAAAAAGATTCAATGAGAGATAGCTAGCTAGGTAGGTATCGTTAATATCATGTAAACAACAACGCAAACTGCTGCCTTTGAAATATGTTAAAAATGGAGTACCGAATAATTAGGAATATTCACTACCAACTTGAAGTTGAAAACCATCTACTATCAATAAAGATTTTGAGCAATGCTAATTATCATATATCCCGTTGTTTGACAGAAACAAATAATGTGGCGGATCACTTAGCTAAATTAGCTGCTATTAGTGGAGATGGAACCTTCTACCTCTCATACCAACAATTACCAACGGAGGTTAAAGGTTTCAAACTACTGAATAAACGACAATTCCCCTCAGCGAGAAGTAGATAATAAAAGTGTAATATTTTGCATGCTTAGTAACTTGTATAGACTAATTCTTTCATCATAATTTTTGGTGCTACTCGTTTTTCGTGTTTCTTCAGCAAGTAGAGGTTAGGTCAATGTCCCCCTCTAACTTATTGTAACTTTTTGTTATGAATAGCCATGGTCAAGCCTAACCTTCCACAACTTATGTCCACAACCCAGATGATGGCTTATGATATATCATATATCATATCATATCATATATCATCATATATATATATATATAAAAAGTTGAATTACCATTTTGCCCCTCTAATAAATTAAAACTTTTATAATTTTCATATATATATATATAAAATTTTCTTCTTATTTCAAAATCTTGACCTTTCAAATTTCTCACACAAATTTTTAAAAAATACAAATGAGTAATTATTCCTTAAAGACAAGAAATTAAGTAGATTTATGTATCTTTTAAAGTTAAATTTCATCTCTATTTTTTTTATATTTATTGTAATAGTATTTGACCTTTCAATTTTCCAGGTGTCTTTTCATGTTTCCGTAATTTTGTTGTATAAATTTAACTTTTCCAAGAAAAACTTTTATTTACTATTCCTACATTTCTTGTGTGTAGGAACTGTGAAATTTATTTCACTCATTAAATTTTATTTCATTCATCTTCCAATAGTAGGTTCTTTTTACAATCTTCATTCATATTTTAATATTCAAAAGTTCTTTGTTATTATTGGTTGTACATATTTAATCTTCTCATGATATTTATTCTGATCAATTCGTTAAATACTATATAAAGTGTATCATAAGGTGTATTTGTCCAATTAATTCATTTGTCTTCTTTGCTTAGATTTCTCCTCCAAAAAGAGTCTACTTCAGATAAAATCTATTCCAATATAATTGAATTAACTATAATTATTGACCAACACCTTTTGTATTATTGCTAAGCTAGCAGCATATTCACTTTTTTTAGTATAATATCTATTTATTATGAAAAACTTTTGTTGCAGTAAAACTCAAATTCAGATAAAGTTGATCTGTGAATGCCTTTGCATATTTGAACTTTGAAATGTGGACATGAACTATGTTTGGAGTACACAGATTCATACTTGATTGTGTGTTCGTGTAGTTTAAAATGGTATGTAATACACGTGCACTGCACGTGTTGTGTTCGAGAACTATTATTATAAGTGGAAGCTCCTAACCTCAAAGTTAAATTATCATTTTGCCCTTATCTTACCCCTAAAATAAATTAATATTAATATCTATTTAATTAATAAAATATTAAGTAATAGTTATATTTAAATTCATGCATCAAACAAGATCTTAATGCATCATATATTCATGTACTAATTAAATGTGGGTAATGAAGAGTCTAATAATTTTTCAGTTTTAATTTGTAAGATAAGTGGGGGTAATGAAGAATCTATCAAACACACTCACACCACATTATTTATATTCCTTCTTTTATTCAAGTTTGTGATCATATTGCATTCTACAGTAGGTTAGTCTACATCAGTTGTAAAATTTTCATTACCAGTTTGTAATTATAAGAATTCTTACTATTTTATTTATTCGTATTCTTTAAAATTTCATGCATATTCATCTTCATTTTGTCGAGAAATATGTAAATTATGATAGTTACAAGATGAATATACTCTAATAAGAAGTTGTAAGTGAATTTTTATTTTTTATATATCCATCGTTTTGAGTTTTTAAATATAACTTCGTAATTGATTACTGTATTTTTGTAATCATCCTTTCTTCTATCTTTAGGATATATATAGTAAATCTAATCACATTTTGTATTTATTATTAATTATTTTGAGGGTAAACATGTTAAATCCCATAGAATAATAATTATGTCTTCTTCATTATTTGATAATCATTTATTTAAAATAATATATTTGTACTTTTTTCTTTTTATGTGTAATCCCAAATGTTTAAAAAGTTCATGTACTTAATTGTTACAGAGAGGTACAAAATAAGTGCAAAAGTAAAAATAAAAATAAAAACAAAAATAATGTATAGTAAAAAATGACTAAATGATACAGTGAATAATATTGTTTTAGAATTCATATTTAATTTTTTATATATATATAGAGATCCTTTAATATATAATTCAGCAAATATAGTGTATATTTATTCTTTAACATATTCATTCTTTCTTTTATGTTTATCTTCTTTATTATTATTATTATATGATTATAGTTTTTTATACATATGATATGTTTTGTCTACAGTAAGTCGACTTCTAACAAAATGTAATTCAATTAGTATGAAAATATTTTTGTCTATATATTTTAATGTCATGTCTTTTATTATGGATGCCATTCTTTATTTACTTCTTCTTTTTTCGTTTGAAATTGTATTTTTCTCTATAAATTTAATTGTATACCGCCCAAACATTTTGTAATATTTTTCTTTATACATATCTTTTTTTTATAGACAAATTCTTTTTTGATTATTAAAACTTACGTTTAGTAATTAAAATATATTAATTCCTCTGATATAATAAAAAGTTAATTTTTCATGAAGTATTTAAAATATCAAACCTCCAACATCTAACACAAGATTTTCATGTTATATTTTGTGCAGAGTTATATTCTTATGTTAAACTTAATATGAAAGGACTTAGATTTGAACTTAGCTATATACATTAACTTTTCTAAAATCAATTAGGGGATAAACGTGCAATGCACGTTCCGAAAACTAGTTTAAAAAAAAAGGGACCATTTTAAAAAAAAAATCATTATCTTGATAGTGGCCATCTTAAGGTTGGTTGTATTATCAAGATTAGAATGAATTTATTTGTTATTTCAAACTACATAATTACATATATAACAATTTATCTTTTCGCCAAAACAGGAATAGAATAGATGTGTGGACTCTATCCCATGTAACTGCACGATTGTCCCGATTTGATCTTTATTTTTTTATCTTTTATATGAGTTGATTTTTATTTTTCGTCTTAAGCAATTGAACTTATGCCTAGCTAGTATAACATAAGTGCTTTAAGGACATATTTTGTGAGATATTACAGTGTGAAATATACTTATGTCCCACAAAAAAGTTTTTGGTCCTAACAGACAAAACACAAAATAGGGAAGAATTTAAAGTAGAAATGACCCACTCTAGCTAGCTATTACAGCCACAACTTCAGGGTGCTTTCTAATCATGACCCAATTCTCCTTCTTATTATTTTCTTGAAACTTCTGTTGCCCTCATAACACAAGATTTGTCTCTAAAAATTAACAACCTATGCTCATATAAAAATGTGAAAAGAAAAGATAATTTGTGATTGTGGATTTTACCACATTTAAATGGTATAATAATCTTTGCTATCGATCATAGAGTGTGTCTGTTTATATGTTTTGAGATTTTGTGCACATGAGTGGTATTTAAACTTCATGTGCCAGGATTCTGTGCACATGAAGTTTAGCGTATTTAGTAATTTAATTAACACAAATGTGAAGAGAGTTTAGGAAGAAGAATGATGCACATTAACTTCAATAATAATAATACATGTTTATTGCAAAGAACAGAACATTGCTATAAGAAAACGTTAACATTTTATTTTTTAGGCCAAACAAAAACTGCAATACTCTAACATAATTGATCAATTTGCTTAATACCAATTGGATACAAGAATGACTTAAGTAAAACACAAGTTTCATGAATCAGAAAATATGCATTGATTTTTTTCCCTTACTGGCCAGCAGCAAAATATTCAAGTGGGATAGTTAATCTGACGCCAGCAAAACCCTTAAGTTGAATATTACCAGTGGGAGGATCATCCACAATCATTTCATTAACTGAAGGCGACACTATCGGCCCCTTAGCTTTCATTCCCTTGAGCTTCTTGATTCTCTTCTTCTCAATGTATGCACTTATTTCAGTGTCATAACTTGCCGGTGAGGGAAGCATTTTGAACTTGTGCACAACTTTTTTTTCTTGCTTGATCCACATGTAACCTGTGTTCTTCACAAACCCCACTTCGATCACATCAGCAACAGGGAAGATCCCCAGTGGGAATTCGAATTCTTCGAGTAGGGAAATCATCATTTTGAAACCTTCCTCATGCCCCTTCTTTACAATTGCTCCTTCCTTCTCTGCCATAGCTTTGAATTCTCAAAAGAATGCTTTTTCTTGATTACTACTATTATTTTTGCGTCAAAGAAACTGAATTTATTGAGGAAAAAACAATGAAAGAGCTATGGTTATCGTTGACCGTATCAGATAGGATCCCAAAATATCTGGCAGAATATTTATTTTTTTAACTATGCAAAATCACACCATTCACATTCTGATATTGTGCAACACATGGTGCTCAAGTCATGCTTGAAATTATAGGTGGTAAATATTCTATAGTTTATCAAATTATAAATCAGAAAATGAGTTTGGAACTTAAATAAGTAAAAAAATAAATAAAAAGTTAGGCTTAGTGGAAGACAATTTTTCATTTTATCCAATATTCCAAACGTTATCCGTTATTCTATAACTTTATATTTTAATAATGGAACTATTAGTTACACTTTATAAATTGAAAGTTTTTCTTACACTTTAAAAAGTGGAAGTATAACTTACATTTTACAAAAAGGAATATTTTCACGTTTTGCTCTCTTTATGAAGTATTTGTCGTGTTTGTCATACAATTGAGATATTTTCTCTCTATATATAAAAAAAATTAAAAATTTATCTCATGCAATTAACTTACTTAAATAAAAAATCAAGTGTTGAACATATTGATAATCATTTGCATAAAAAATAGGCGAGACATGAAAATTTGAGAATGTCCCAACATTTTCCGCTTCAAACTGTGAGGACTGACCAAAATAATTATCTAGTCCATAACTTGGAGAAATATTACTATCTTGCTGAAGTAAAACCGCTACAAAATATATAATAATAATAAGATAAGAATAAATCATATAAATTAATAAATAATTGACAAAGTGAACAAATAATAATCAAAATATAATTATTAAGCATTACCCGTCACTTTCAATGATAGTTTTGTTCAAATCAAAATCATATCGATCGGTAAAAATATTTGATAATGATTCATGTTAGAAAAATTAGTAGATTGAGAACATTGTTGGCTAGTCTTAGGCTCGTTTCTAACATATATTTTAAGTATTGTTAACTTGATTTGATCTATGTAATCATTTGGAACCCTCAAAAAGTCGGTCAACGATTCGTCATTATCGATAATCTACTCTCCAAAATTTACTTGTCCTTGTGATAAAAATGAAGTAGGTATTTTCCGACTATAATCATAATAATACTATTAATTGAATATTTAGCATTGTGTTTGGGAGGACAATTATAAGAAACGGTATTTCTATCATGTATAATTTCGTCATTCCAATAAATCGAAACTTTAACATTTGGTTTAGAAGACATTATTTTGTGATTGAAATGAAGAACAATAGAAGACTAAAGATGTTGAATGTGCCATGTTTGAATGTCCTTAAATAGAGTTTGGATGAGCTTTAAGAATAAAAAAAAAAAAAATACATAGTGTAATTTTATTTTTTATTTTTATGATATGTTAAATCAAAATATAATTTTATGAGAAACAATACAAAAGCATCATAAGGAGAACAAAACTTGAAAAATATTCCTCTTTGTAAAATGTAAATTTTTTCCCACTTTGTAAAATGTAAGAAAAAGTTCACTTTACAAAGTGTAAGAAAAACTAACATTTTATATAGTGTAAAAAGAAGTTTCGTTATATATGAAAATATACCCGTTATGGACTAACGGAAAATGTTTGAAATGTTGGATAAAGTGAAATTTTTTCTTCCACTAAGCCTATTTTAGTTATTCTCTAAAATAACGACTTATTTTAATAACTTTTATTTTTTTTGACTTATTTAAGTTTCCAACTCTCAAAAAATAAAGAAATACTTTTTCAACTCTTTTGATTCTTGATTTATCAATAGTTATCACTTTTCACTTGTTGCTGGACCTAAGTTTTATCAAATACACTTTGTCTGCCCTTTTCTTTGTTCATTCCAAGAATAAGATGACAATTTTTCTACATCAACAGGCATTCAAGGCCATGGTATATTAATTAAAGGATTACTTAATTAAAATATCTATCTATGTGTGATATTTAAAACGTTCTATCTTTTTTTATTTTTTCAATCACGAAGAATAAAATCTAAAAAAGGGTTTTTTCTTGTTCGATTTTATTATTTCCTTAGGATTTGGTCTATACCTGACCTTGGGTTAATTTATTTAGACTACAAAAATGATTTTTTTCTCCGAACTTTGAATTAGGGATATAATTAGAGATGCCATTGTTTTTAATACGAAATTCCTATAAAAATGAGAAATTCCCTGCTTTTTTGGCTTTGATTAGCAATTATCTGCTTCACCTTTGGCTACCCAGTGTTACTGTGGACACAATAACTCAACTATTTAGATTTCCAAAGCACACCCCTTTCGTTCAACTCGCAACAATCCAACAAGTTTTTTGGGTGAAAAAACTTTAGACCTTTTATTTTTCAGAATCAACACTTTCGATGTTATTTAACGTATACAATAATTTCTATATGCTTATCATAAATATGCACCAAATCACTTGTTAAGGCCCCTAGTAAAGGAAGACCAGATAACAAATTAAGTTTCTTATTGAGCTACGTACTTACTTAAAAACCGAAAAACAATATAGAAAACACACAAACGTCATAGATCAGAAAATACATTCCATTTCTATTACTGGCCAGCAGCAAAAGCTTCAACTGGGAATGTTTTGGTGATGCCAGCCAGACTCTTGAATTGAATTTTGCCAGTGGGAGGATCATCTACACTTATCTCATTAACTGGAGGCCATAACATCAATTCTTTAGCTTTCACTCCCTTGAGCTTCTTGATTCTTTTCTTGTCAACATATCCATTTATTTCAGCGTCATAACTTACCATTTTGTTGATCATTTTGAACTTGTGTTCAATTTTTTTATTTTGCTGGATCCACATGTAGCCTGTGTTCTTCACGAATCCCACTTCGATCACATCAGCAAGAGGGAGGAGCCCCATTGGGAGTTCGAATTCTTCGAGTAGGGAAACAGCCATTTTCAAACCTTCCTCATGTCCCTTCTTGACAATTGCTCCTTCCTTTTCTGTCATGGCTATTACTAGCTTTGAATAATTTTGACTTTGTTATCAAAGAATCGCGTGTTCTTGATCACTATTTTTGCTTCTCTGCTTGAGTGAAATTGAATTTATAATGTGCTACTATGCGAAGAGACAAAATAGTTGATGGACAAACCAATGAAAGCTGTGATTTTTCACTTGTTGCTGGACCTAAGTTTTATCAAATGCAATTTGTCTGCCCTTTTCTTGGTTCATGCCAACAATAAGATGACAATTCTTCTGCATCAAGAGTCTAATCCAAGGTACATGGCTTGGTTGGATTGGATCAAGTAACACTAATTACTAGAAAACAAGGAATTAACGACTGACAAAAATTTTTGTAGCTTAACATAAAAATTTCATGATAATTTCATTTAGTTACGGGTAAGCGATGAATTATATAAAATTTCAAATTAGCTAGAATTTTTTAGCATAGATTAGCTAGGGATAATTAGATGTCTTTTTAGTAGTGGAAGTAGGTCAATTCATGGAGTTATATGCTTATGTTAATTCGACTATTAACATGTTTGGATTGACTTATATTAAGTGCTTTTAAGCTTTAAGCATTTTTGTAGTGTTTGAGTGAGATAAAAAAAAAGTAATTTAACGCTTCCTTTTAAGTCAAAATAACAAAAATAAGTCGAAAATCATAAGTTAGGAATTGAAGTATACATCAAAATAAGGTATTAGTATTATAACATACTTACATAATTGATCAATATTCTGGGAATTTTCATCAAGTTCTAGAGTACATTCCTATCATCTTTTGAAGCCCTTCAAATTTTGTATGGTAGCCATTATCCTAGTTGTATTTTATTAAATCTCAACAAGTAACATTCCTAATTAAGTTTTCTTAAATATTCTTGGAAGATCGATCTTTATTTCTTTTCGATTATTTAACTATTGTGATGTAGCTGCAGCTAGCTAGGTGTCAATATCAATGTAAACAACGAAGCAAACTTCAAGCCTTTGAAATATGTCAAAAACTTTTTTTGTACTCAATCAAGTGTGCAGTGTTATGTACATATGGCACTAGTCTTGACATTTCAGTAAAATTGACAATTTTAGTAAAATACCCTACAATTTCAATGATTTTTCTTATACATTCCTAATTACTATAACAATTCCAATTTGATGGTTTCAGCAAACTTTATAGTATACGAAAACTAAGAGTTGAAAAAATCAGGTCATAAAGAAAACAGTGGTAAGATAATAATAAATAATCCTTGTAAATAAGAAGGCAAAGTCAGTAAATTTATATGATATAATTACTGGACTTAAAAAAATAAAATGGGACTATTATATTGGTTTAAAAATCGTTATCACGATAATGCCCGTCCTTATACAAGTTTGGTTGTATTTTCAAGATTAGAATGAATTTCTTTGTTATTACATTACTATATAGTACATATATTGCAACTACTTTTAATTTTCCCCAAAACAAGGAGTTGAATAGATGAGTGGACTCTAGCTCATGGCTCATTTGATTGCACGATTGTCCCTTCAAGCTTTAAATAAGCCGATTTTTAATTTTTGTCTTTAAATATCAAACTCATACCTTGAGGATATAGATTTTTTTAAAACGCTAAAAATAACTTGTAAAATTTTTAATACAAAAATATAAACTTGTGTCCCTAAAAACGTTTATCTTGATGGACAAAAGTTTGAAACCAACCTAAAATGGAGGCAAAAAGTAGAGAAGACCCACTCTAGCTAGTTATCAAAGCCGCAACTTCAGTGTGCTTTCTATCATGGTCCATTCCTTATTATTTTGTTGAAACTTTTGTGGCCCTCATAGCACAAGGTTTGTCTCCAAAAATTAATAACAACCTATATATAGTCAAATAAAAATGTGAAAAGAAAAGAAAATATGATTATATTGTGAGTTGGAGTGGACCACATTTTTTTTAAAAAAACAAACAAACTAATTTTAGCTATATTTTTACTTATCTTTCTTATTGTATACGCTCCAATTAATAGATAATCATGCCTGTCCAGGTCAAGTTTTGTGTGTATATAAACACACAATATTAGTATAGTCTATAGACACACAAAGGCACACGAATTGAAGTTAGACATTAATTATTTCATCTAAAGGAAGTTTACATTTGTGTTGCTAGTAACTCCTCCATCGTCTCAAAGTAACACAATATGACGGTCTGCTTCTTAACTCATGTCTTTTTTGTTTTTGTTCAAATGTTACTTAATTATCATTCATAACCTCATAACTAAAGAAGAATGTATAACATAGGATAATAATCTTTCGCTATCGATCATGAGTGTGTGTTCATATGTTTCGAGACTCTATGTGCATAGGTGGAACCAGGATTTGAATTTATGGGTTCTGAATACTATAACGACTTCAAATACTGAGAACTGTATTCTAAATTTAATATATATACATACTTACTAATTTCGTAAGTTAAGTTTGCCTTCTTCTTTGTGTGTGTGTGTTTTCAATTTGGGTTTATGTCTCTTCTTATAAATAATATGTGTACGTTATCATTACATTCCTCTTCTTATTGTTTTTCTTTATAGTGATGTTCTTCTTCGGTACATATTTGAAAATATGAATGAGGTTGTAGACTAGAGAGGAATGAGGAAGAGCTACCTATAGCTAATCTCTATTTTGAAACGCCACTATTAAAAAATGTTTTTTGTGATCATATTTTCTTATATCAGTGTCTGATCGATTTATATGATATTTTTCAAACTATTTAAATTTTTTTACCAACATTAAATATTTTAAAATATTGAGTTGATTTAATTTGATAATTTAAAAATTAGTCAATTTAACTCTCTTCGAAAAGCTAAAAATATCACATAACTAGATAATACTAGCTAGTAGTCTCGTACATGAATATGATCTGTATATCTTTTTATCTTCTAGTCAAATGAAGATAAATAATACTAGTAGTAATTAACACATTTTTAGTCACAGTGTGCTAAAGTAGAGAATTCAATACTATAGATGTCCATGTTACTAGCCAGAGACGGAGCCAAGATTTTCAATAAGGGGGTTTAAAATTTGTAGAATTAGTTAGCCGAAGAGGGTTCGACATCTACTATATATACATATAAACTTATTTTAACCATATATAAATAATATAGTTTTTCGCCGAAGGAAGTTCGCATGAACCCCCTTAAGGATAGCTCCGCCCCTGTTACTAGCTATTATTTTTTTTTTGAATATATATAAAAGGATAATTGCATCAAGTAAAAGTTAGTGGCTCGAAAAGAATGCAACAAAGAGTAAGAAAATGTACTCCCTAATTAGTGGCTCTTCCGCTCCAATATCTCTACTTTTTTAATTAATAATGTTAAGCTAAAAAAAATTTGAGCTTATAAAAATAAAATAAAAAATGGGGGTACGATCTACTTTGTTTTTCATGATGACATGATGACTTGCCATATTGCGCCGTAGCCGTTATAAGAGAGATTATATTTTTTATTAACAAATAAATAAATGCTTAAAATAGGGAAAGTGCTATGAATGATGATACAAATTAAACAATTTCAATAATATACCCTACTGAAGTATTTTTATTATAAGATAAGTTATAATCAATTTTTATCATACAAATTTATTTATAATTTAATTATGTAAATATTTTTTATATAAAAAGACGATCATGTAATATATACTTGAATTTTGAATAAGTTATACATTATTCATTTTAGATTGTGGAGATGAGAGTGCACATGGATTGTCAAGGATGCGAAAGCAAAATAAGAAAGGCTCTCAAGAAGCTTCGTGGTTGGTATTAACTTCTTTTTAGAAATATAGAATTAGCTACTGAATTTATCGATATTCTCTAGCTAATTCGTAGCTAAATTAATTTTCAGCCATATGAATTTTCTTATTATTCGTCCTAATTTGTAACTAAATAAAATTAGCATAAAATTTTTATTGTTTAGCTTAAACTTTTGGCCCGTTTCTTAAGTCATTATTCTTTTAATAATTTTTTTTTGATAAGACAACCCTGCCCGGCTTTGTAATAGAATTATAATAAATATGAAAGCATATCTTATACAATGATCTCTTTCTATAAAATAATTTTCTTACCACTTTTAGTTGGAAATTTAAATTAATATATATCCACCATATAGACATATGACCAAAATCGTCATTCACACAGCTGGTGAGTTTTTTCTGTCTCCAACTCTATGCTTATTGCTTGGATATGGAATGGATTTTCTCATTATCCAATAATTCTTGGGGACCTAATTCATTAAATATTTTGAAGAATTAATCCTTTTTTTAAAAAAATTCCTTATCCTTTTAATTTGTTTTCTAAAGTTGTAAGAGTAGTGAGAAAATCACTACAACAAAAATGATTATTATCGGTAATTAATTCTCAATTGTCACTAAATATGTATTTTTAACGGCAATTAGCACTCTTTGCATATGTCCCTAAAGCATTTAGCGACATTGCTTCTAATGACACTTAACTAATGTAAAGACTTTAGCACTCTTCATTAATGTCAATATTTATTGCCACTAAAAATTGTTTTTGTTATAGTGAATTCTAGGTGTTTGACTAATCAATTCGAAGAATACTTTTAAGTTGATACTTTGTTTCATTTCTGGTATTCACAGGAGTGGACAACATTGACATAGACATGAACATGCAAAAGGTGACAGTAACAGGATGGGCAGATCAGAAAAAAATCCTCAAAACAGTGAGAAAAACTGGAAAGAGAGCTGAACTATGGCCATATCCATACAATCCTGAATACCATAACTATATGCACCATTATTACTATGATACATTCTACAACAGGCCGGGCACTTACTATGCCCCGCCTTCTTCCTACAACTACCGCGTGCATGGCTACAGTGGCCATGCTCACGGTTCCTATGCAGAGCTACCTTACAATACCATTTTCGATGAACGAACCAGGCACATGTTTAGTGATGACAATGCAACTGGTTGTTCTATAATGTGATTTGAGCTATAAGTAAATATGCTCATTAGGGGCTTTGCAATTCTCTTTCTGTCTCTACTTTTCCCTATATATATGTTTCATTTACTACAAATGAAATCAGAATCAAGGTGTACTATAGCTGTACTGTTCTTCTGCTTGCATGTAATCTTTTCCCCTTCATATTGTCATACTAGTGTTCTTCAATTTACTTTTCCTTTCGAACATGGAAAAGAGCAAATCATATAATATGTCATAGATAACAACCAATACAGGGTACAAAGCTAACATCAACAGTCTTACTATTGAAACTGGTGACGGAGCAAAGGATGGTCAATTAAACACCCTTCATCAAAAATCATATAACTATACATATATCTTGAATATGCTTTAACGAAAAACCTGGCTTATAATCAAGTAAACCGCTAGTGTTCTGAGAAATATACATTTGCAATCAATTATAAAGTTTTGATTTCATTTAAATGTACGCTGGATTGCTTTCTGTACAACTATATGAGTTACAAGCTAGGGGTAATTAAGGAGGACGATTCAGGTTGCATCTCTTGTTGCTTTATGTGGTCTGCGACATGAGCAATTACTCCTACTCCAGCATTGTGAAAAAACTCATTCTTCACCTGTCACCAGAAAATAGTGATCGAATTAGAACCCAGACAGGGGGGAACATAAGGAATTGGAATATGGAAGGAACTTACATGGATATTGTTATGTGCAAAAAAGGGCCAGAACGCTGAGTGAAAGCTGACATCAATTTTTTTCCACCCCAACTGTTGCAAGCCACGTATCATTTCCTCTGTTCGAAAAGAGTAGTAAGATTCTAGTATGATATAGAGATAGTGGCATTGAGATTCATTGCAACAAATAGAAACAGCTCTATTAGTACTATTACCTTCCATGCTTTCATGATATTCTAATGTCCTCTGTGTGCTTGGTGCATTTTGGGCTGCCTCCTTTGCTTTGGCTGCCTCTAAGGGATAATGAGGTCCTTCGCATGAAGCTGGAGGACAATACTCCACATCTACTACATGTTTGTAGCCATCCAAAGATCGCCAAGGGGGCTGCCATTTCAATAAAATTTTAGGATTGTACACAAACAAAATCATTGTGTAATGAACTCCTAAGAGAAAACTCTGTTTCCAGAAGATCTTTATTTTTCAGAGTTATTCAGCTAAAATCCAGAAAATAGTGCGAACTATTCTTTTGCCACCATGCTTTTATGAGTATTATATTCATCCAACTATGAGAATCACAAGTATGCATGCATGACAAAGAAAATACTTAGAAATGAAGACTAATAAGACATATCCAGCCATAAAATGAGCACAGTGCGAACTATTCTTTTGCCATTTACTAGAGGATATCAGTGTCAGTTGCATAAAGTATACACTTCATCATTTAGGGAATGAAGAAAAAAGACTTATAAGTCATTGAATAACTGGGCTGAGAAATAATTTGCAGTGCCAGTTGAGGAGAACTGAACAGCTCCCTCAATGTAAAGATCAATTCCATCTCATGCCTCGCCTGACAGTAGGCAACTACAACAGACTTTATTCCAGGGCTAAAACAATAAATTAAATACTTCTTTTCATTCAAAGTAAAGTCATTCTTTCCTCCGGGGCATACCGTAACTCACCATCATATAAGTTCATTTCATCTCTGGAAAACTACCAATAATTCTAACTTAAAATATTGTAACTACATACCCAACGTAATCCCACAAGTGGGGTCTGGGGAGGGTGGTGTTTGCGCAACCTTACCCCTACCTTATGAAGGCAGAGAGGTAATTTCAGATAGACCCCAGACTCAAGAAAAACATATCAAAATCAGTAAGAAAAGGAAATACAGTAGTAAAGAAGTAACAGTAAACTTGAAGAATAAGATAGTAGGAGAATATTAATAATAATATTGATAAGGATAAGTAGACAACGCTCGACTTATGTCCTATCTAATCAGCTGCAGGTGTATCATGTCCAATCTAATCAACTGCAGGTGTATCATGTCCTATCAAATCAGCTTGCAGGTGTATCATGTCCTATCTAATCAACTCTCCCCAATACTTCTTCGGCCTACCTCTACCTCTCCTCATACCCACCATAGCCAACCTCTCACACCTACTCACTAGGGCATTTATGCATCTCCTCTTTTCGTGTCTGAACAATCTCAACTTCGCCTCGCTCATCTTGTCAACCACAAAGGTCACTCCCACTTTGTCTCGAATATCTTCGTTTCTAATCTTATCTCTCCTAGTATGTCCACACATCCATATCAACATCTTCATTTCTGTTACTCCTATCTTTTGGAAGTGTGCTCTTTACTGCCAACACTCCGCTCCATACAACATAACTGATCTAACAATTTTATAAAACTTACCTTGGGTCTTGGTGGCACATTTTTTAATTTATTTTTTAAGAGTTAAGACGAGGAAACCCGCAGCCTCTACCCTTTGGGTGCACACAGGAAAAAACAATGCTCCTATGCAATAGCTCGCAAACCACACAGGAGAGGTAACCCGCACTAGGCAAACCCGGTGCGACGAGCTCGACCCAAAAGGCAAACCCCTTGCTTTCGTTGGCAAAATGCTTTGAACTTGAGACCTCCAACATGGAAGTCCCAAGCCCAAACCGCTGGGCCACCCCCAAGGGTAAGTCTTGGTGGCACATTCTTAACATAGTGTAACTTTGAGAACCAAATTTACCAAACAAGGAAGCTTGTATACAAGTAAAAGTCTAAAACCTGTAACAGTTTCTCAATTCTAATTTCAGTACATCAAACATAAAATCAAGGTTTCTTATTTGTTTCATGAGAAGATGCAAATGAAGTGTCAAAGTAATTTCCCTTGTCTAATTCCCAACAAAGAAAACATATATAGGTAAGTTACATGCTATCATGGATGAAGAGATGATTACCTACCCATGTGCAGGTTATGTGCATATGCCTTTAAGTCTTTATTATTGTCTAAGCAACATTAAAACCAAAGGTTCCTGTAGAAGATAAGTTGAAAGATAAATTTTCTGGCTTTGGTTCAACTACTGCAAGGCAGTTTATGGTACTCAAGCTATTTCATCTCATATCGGATATACCTTTACTGTGCTTTAAGTTTTAATTATCGTACCAACAAAATGAAACTAATTAGTAGTTCTGATATAGGGCATTCTTGCAGTTTCTCTTTATAAATTTTACTTTGCACTTCCTATTGTTCTGGGCTAATTAAAAGTGTAGTTCACTTTTTTTTCAAAAAAAAAAACTCAGTTCTCATATTGTGTCCCGATACCTCTTCCCAGGAATTTCAATTAGATCTGGACAAATAAACTTTAGATCGGGACCCTTGAGTAAATATTGCTTAGCCAAACAAATTATACTTGAATGTCCGTTTCTGTCTTTATCTTGACTAAATGTCAACATTCACAGACCTATATTTATGGACAATAAAAGTAACAAATGAATAGTAAATCACAAATCACCTTGACAAGTTCTGTCACCCTTCTTATAGATGATGTACGCCAGCCGACCATATCTAGATAATGTCAAGAAACCACTGCAATCACTTCAAAATATTGAGAGAAGAAGCACTGGAATGAACTTTATCAATGAATTGATTTTGCTAATTAAATGAAGAAACAACAACTGAGATCCAACAGGATACGATCATAAGAGACATTAGCGTAAAGAACACGCCATTTGAAAGCACCAAGCGCTGATCTGCAATAAGGAAACTCCAGGCATAAGGTAAAAACAAAGGCATGGAGAAATAGCTGATTCAAGGACTGGTGGAGATATTTCTACTCACATAAATTTTCCATCATCACAGTCTGATGCCATCCTTAGCAAAAGAGGTGGTTTCGTAGGTTTGCCATCTGTAAGGAAGAGCTGACTACCAGTTTGACCAACAAATATAGGAGCTATAGGTGCTGCAAGTTTCTCCAAGATCGGCAACCCAAAGAGAAAAGGTAGCTGAAAAGTAAAAGCTAATCAACTTTCCTGATGTCAGGGGCCATTACGAAGTGATCATAACACTTTTTTCTAGATAAGCTACTAATAATAACATACCATCCAAATTCTGAGAGTTTAAATTCAAGAAAATACTTAGCGACTCATTCAACCTAACATTAGCGTCACAAATTATGATATCCTCTTATACATAAGATAATATGAGCTCAGACAACAACTGGCTTCAGGTTTGTTGACACACAACTTATTGACAGCCTGGTAAGGCATTTGTTTTTTGCTATACCATGTGGCTTAATGTTTAATTTATGGTTCCTTTCTTTCCTAATATTTGCTTTAGTGAAATAGAATCTGTTATGTTTCATTTTCTTTACTTGTAAATATTGATCAACACTTGTATAATTTATTTGAGTTAACAAGTACTGGCATAGTTTCTCTCATTCAATATTAAACAATATAAATTTCCAACTTTCACTTAAAATGGTGCTCTTATTTGAAACAACATTTGATATTGGAAGAAGATATTAAAATATAGTAAATGAAAAGTTCTTTTGGCCATTTCATTGATACCTGTTAAGATTTGTGAACCAATTAAAGGAAGGGTCCACACAGAAGTAAAATAGGAGTAACAAGTATCTTTTGGATATTCTGCAAAGATGATGAGGACTACAAAAATTTCCAGCAGTTGCATGCCATGCAAAAAGCTTTTTCACAGCCATGCATATCTACAGGCTTCTATCCTTTTATCCTCATAAAGCACACGATAAAAGCTGATGGAATCAACTTTCTAGTATTTCACACTAAGCGTTATCTCTTATGAAGAATTCACAAAATTTTACTTCCTTGCCTTTGTCCCATTTTATATAATGGTATTTTAATGGACTTTGGGTCCAAAATTTATTACACTACTTTGACTTGTATGTATTACATCAATGACAGAAAAATTTGAAAAAGTTAGAGAACAGAGATCACATATCTCAAATTTAAAATTTGAATTAACAAATAAATTTGAGCTTTGAAGGTTGTGACTTGTGAAATTTATGTAGAATAGAATGGTATCAAATATATTAAGACGTCTCAAATGAAAAGATGAGTGTTATTAGACATTTGTTTAGAAACTACGTAAATGCCCCAAAAAAACAAATGACTCACTGCACTCTGTTATATATGCATGAGGTACCCAAGCACAACAATTTACAATTAAGATTTATTTTAACATCTAAGTTAGAACTAATACAAGCGTTTTAAGTTTTTACTCCACTGGCACCTAATATTCCACTCAAGTTTCAGAATTTTGAGAAAAAAACTCCATTACGAGATTTACACATTTAAAAGCAAGAAAATAGGATATATAAATAAATATATAAAATACATAAAAACAACTGAAATCCCTAAATAAGGAACAGTAATGGACATAATCTTGTTAGTTTTTAAGGACAAGTATAGTAGGTAAATTACTTTTATTGAAAAGGGGAATAACATCCCATTTAACAAACACTGAGATAAGATTCTTTGATTCATAAGTGATAAGATTGTACCATGAGAACAGACCTGATTTTTCCCTCTCACACCAAGATGTGGTGTTGCCAAGGTGATAAAATTGACTGGCTCCAGGCCAGCAATCAATCCTAGATTTAAGGAGCCTACTGGTTTGAGGTTTGCACTAGTTGAAGTGACTGCATCATCGGACTGCTCATTACAGTTGTCTGATGAATAAAGTACACCAAGTGCATATCTTGCAATCAATCCACCAAGAGAATGAGCTAAAAAGGATATCTTCTTCAGGCTTTCTTTCTTCTTTACAACCTGCCTGACCTGTTCATAATCAAAAGTTCCAAATAAGGAGGATGAGTGTTCATAAACTCCGTAAGCACAACCTATATATTGGAAACTTGAAAGTAGCCATCTAATAAGCACGGGTTCAAGAGAGTTATGTTTTCATCTCAGAAGTGTGTGGCTGGAAACTATTTGACCACTCATATACTTTTTTCCTTTTTTGGATTTGGTAAAATAAAGGTGAAATTTGACCATTCATATACTTCCTTGACATAATTGGAGTTTCTGAGACGAATACAGAATGCAGGCTGAAACAACTAGCTTTCGACAAAAAATTTTATTTAATTATGTTGGAAATATGCATATGAAGTATAAGGTATATAGAGGCCAACTTTAGAAAAATAGAAAAATCTCTGAGTGATGCACTGATGGAAAGCTGGACATCTTTCAGCAAATATTGTACTGAGCTGAAATTTTACTCACTTGCTGCAAAACAGCAAGACAACATTGACCTACACTTCTCAAACAGCAACTACCACCGTAGGATATACCTACCTGTATTGCTTTGAATAGAGTATTGCCATAACCAAAAACCAACGCTAACCATACATATTAAAGAATAACCAAGACCTAAAAGAGAACTTAATATAAAAAAGCTTAGTAGCATCATATTTCTGCCCCAACCAAACAAGAAAAATATAGCCACCTTTCCTACACCATGAGACCACACAGTAGCACCAAACTCCCAACTATACAGCACAGTGACCTCTTTTACATACTCACTTCATCTGCTAGTCGTTTTCCAGCTCCATCAATCCCAGTGAAGGTTTTAGTGAACGTATTACATGAACTTGCTGAACGCCACAAAAAGAAAGTCAGATAGCTTCTTGGAATTCAAATATCAGTATTTACTTTCTTGGTGTAGCATGCTAAATTGAAGGAAGAAAAACCTAGAAAATTAAAAAATAAATACAAGAGAATATAAGGACAAGTTTCACTAAAAATGTACCATATATCAAAAAGTTTCTTCCCAACCGCCTTCTCAACTCTGCTTGTACATATGTCCAGTCACTTGGGCTGCATTCTTTGGAAAGATCAGTGATGCAAACAGCAACATGCTAATTTTCAGGAAGAAATTTTTTACTATGTTTATTTGGGGTTGAGGCATATTTAATTGACTGATATGGGTGATATATCAGCAATTAAGACGGTGTCCATACACAAATATCAGACACAACCCTTGACAACCAGATCATGGAATAGGAAGAAAATCAACCTCAAGAACACGGAAGAACGTTCAAGAGCGAAATATAAAAGTGATACACAAACGGATATAAACATGTATGTCACCTGGAGATTTGCTCAGGTCAAGTTTCATACTCTGGAAAAAAGAGATGTTCCAACCATGTGATGTGTGTTGAAAGTGAGAATGTAAGACCGACTTAAACCTCACCTCGGGATAGCACTACTATCGAACATAATATTTCCATACCAAAGGTCACTTAAAAAATAAAATGCTGTTTGGTTCTGATCATAATGTTTTCTCAATGTTAAAGCTCTTCCTTGCTTGAGCACTTAGAAAGTCAAGGTTTGAGCATGGTTGACAACAGGCATATTGACTACTCAAATTAACAGCCCTGCAGAGATAGAGGAAAGACCAACAGACACTTTTTTACTCCGTTGATTGAAACTCCTTTTTTTAATATGGTAAAACCCCATCAGAAACAGCCTCTCTACCCCATAAATGTAGGGGTAACGTATGTACATCCTACCCTCCCCAGACCCTACATGGGGGATCACACTGGGTATGTTGTTGTTGTAGTGGGTAAACCCCAACCAACTCAGAGGAGTCAACTGTAGCCTTTTCTCACTTTACTCCATCGGGGGCTCCAACTCCCAACTTCTTGATTGGAAAATGTGGTGCGTTCATGCCGCCAGAGCAACTTCACTTGTCAATCAGTAGAGATTTAAAGTAATTGTCCGTGACAGCTTGAACATGATTATGTAGAAAACCTACTTCATTGCATCTGCTTACTAATCCTTTTGACATGTACCATGGACGTCTTTTGAATTCCAAAGGTTTCTTTGTATAGCAAAAGAGAATAGCAGCTAATTATTGACTATATGCTCACATTCAAACCATATGACACTATTCCTTTTTCTTCTTCTTAAGCTTTCTACTGTCCTCTATGTCTTCTTTTATCTTTTTTGACCCCAACGCCCAGACTCCTTACAGTTTACTAAATCTCAAAAGAAATCATGTTTACTTTCCATTACATTTTCTCAATTGCATGTACATACATATATATCTACACACATGTATATAAAATTTGTAAACACTTGAAAGTGAGTAAACAAAACTCTTTACCTTGCTAAGATGCCATGAACAAGGACTAGAAGATGTTCAGGTTCATCCCCCGTATCCATCAAGACTTTCGGAGACATAACACTTCCTTCAGTTGTACTCATTGCGTGGGCTCTAAAGCTTTGACTTCTACAGATGTTGTTTATCCCTGCAGACGGGCAAACAAACAATTTACCAAAGAAAATAAAATGGGTTCATACATGCCAACACATTTGAAGTGTAAGCAACAATAAGGATTTTGCAGAAGAATGCAAGAAACTATGTACTAACTCAGATATACTACATGGCTATTCAAAATTCAGATAACAGTTGACTGCAATCAGAGAGGAGACTAAACATGTTCACCAAGAGCACTACAAGAACATAAATGACAAAACATTTAATGAAATCGTTTCCAATTGCACAGTCCACCAGGAGAAAGGAGAGCAGATTCTATGGCTCTGGCCTGGAATATAATCACTGAACAGACAGTATTGATTTGTCTAAAAAGCAGACTTCAGTCTAAGAGTTGGTGAAATAGTGATAATTTCAAGGAGGGACAGGAAATTTTTTTAAAAAAACAGAGCACTTTCAACGCTAATGACTAGTATATGTAAGATGGAGCAATTAAAATTGCAACCTCAGGTAAGGGATTGGATAGAAGCAAGTAACAGCTCCCATTATATAAGCACAAGCAATATGGCAATGACTAAAACATATCCTTCTCACCAGTTGATTAAACAATAGCATAATCACCTACTTGCTGACCAATGTCTCAAAGGTGAAGCTAATATTTGCACAAGACTAAGGGTGAGGCAGCCTCTAAACTTCTCAAGGCACTCATCCATTGCAATCTTTACACCTTAGTTGTTCACCCCCTTCACGCTTTACACCTTGAGTTGTTCCGTTCGCCACCTTACACCTTGAATTGTCCATCCGATACGTCCTAAAATATTCCAACTTTGAAATTCTTTTAAATGTTGACTAAAATTTGTATAATATGTCAGTCTAAAATTAAGAATTTGGTGACTTAGAAAATTATCTTGTAAGTACCTCTATGCCTTGACCATTTTTTTCCCCAAAAATTGCATAAGCAATGCATCAAAACAGTGTTGTCTTTGCAAAAGTACAACAAAATACCCAGTGTAATCCCACAAGTGTGGTATGGGTTGGGTAAGTGTCTTTGCAAAAGTACAACATATATTTGTCATTCATGCTTATAATTATTAGTCTTGGACTAAACAAATAAATTCCCTCCATCCCAATCTATGTGATGTTCTTTGACTTGGCATGGAGTTTACAAAAAAAAAGACTTTTGAAATTTGTGATCTAAAACAAGTCAATAGGCATCTCATTAAGGGTAAAATGGATATTTTAAAGTTAAATTATTACGAAATATGAAAATGTATCATTCTTTTTTAGACTGACTAAAAACGAAAGTGTGTCGGACGGGTGGAGTATGTATTTGTCCTTTTTCTCCCCTTGCACCTCTTTTTATTCAAACCCACGTTTTATTTGCGCTTAAAGGCGCTTTTTTGTCCTTTTTGCTATTGATAAAACTGCTATACAATCTCTCTTTTTATTGCCACAACCAATATTGCTTCTTAACTCTTAAGTTGTGTAACTTGATAAAGAATGACATCTCCTTTGCTGCCTTGTCTTTCATAAACCTCTCCACAAAGGTCTGACTTCTGAGCTTGAGCTCCCCTTCTCTGATTCAGTACCTATAATCTAAGTTGCTCGGAATCTCCAAAAAAATTGCCGCACCCGTGTCAAATCCTCCAAAATTGCACTACTTCTGAAGGATCCACCACGCACCATATGACATTTTTGAAGAGTCCGAGCAACATAGCCTATAATGCGGTTTGACAATGCAGTGCTTCCAAGGTATCCTCTCAAATCATAACACCTGTTTTCCTGTATTATGCGTGAATATACAAACTCAGTAGAAACGGCTCCACCTTGTCATATTCTCAATACTGCAGTAGTCCTTTAGAAGTTATATTCCAAAATAAATGTGTCCATGATTTCTAGGACCTCAGCTATTACAACCTCCTTGTTGCCAGCCAGGTGTAGGAAGTCATCTTCCAAAGTGTTATCCCACATGAGCGGTTTAGCCAGAACTGAACTGGATTCATATTTCTGATTTTGATATTCCATGAACTTTGCAAAAGTCCATCTTGTCCTTCATTCCTTCCACAGATTTTTCCTATAAGATGACGTTACTTCCTTCACGAACTACCAATATTGGTCACCACCTTATTTATGACTATCTTCTACATGCCTCCCCCTTTGTTGGCAAACCTCTATGACAATTTTCCCGACAATGACCTGTTTAAGATATCTAGCATCCAATTTTCCCAACCCCTACTACTTTCAATGGGGTCATACCCCTTTCCCAATTCACAAGATGGTTCTACCCTTCGGGTTGGCCCAGTGGTTTGGGCTTGGGACTTCCATGTTGGAGGTCTCAAGTTCGAAACCCCTTGCGGGTTTGTCTTCTGGGTCGAACCCGTCGCACCGGGCTTGCCTAGTGCGGGTTACCTCTCCTATATGGTTTGCGAGTTATTGCATAGGAGCGGGGATTTTACCCTGTGCGCACCTAAAGGATAGCGGCTGAGGGTTTCCCTTGTCATAAATAAAAAAAAAATCAGATGATACTTTTTTTCCCTTTTGCACCATCCCAGAGAAAAGTTATCATTAATTTCTCTAATCTCATACTAACTGAAACAAAGATAAGAAATGAGGATATCACATGGGTCGGTATTTGATAATGTTGCCTTTATCAAAATGATCTTATCCAACTTTTTATAAGTAGATTTTCTTCTACCCAAAATTTTGAACCACCGGTGACCACATTTCCCCAATTTGAACCTTCCCACTAGCAGGAGCCCCAAATATTTGATTGCAAAGTTAATTATATTGCACTCTCCAATAGTTGCAAGCTCATGGTCAGTTCAATCCAATTCAAAAGCGATCTCTAAAGTGATTTCTACAGCAAGTAATCAACTAAATGTCCAGTGCAAGGTTCTCTCGCCTTAGAATCAAGAAGTTAATATAAAATACGACTTCCCTTTCATTTCCTTAGCAATATAAGTGTCCAAAAAAGAAACCTTAAGAGATGGCTAATCCAAATGGTAGTCCCTTTTTCACATTAGACAACTCCAAAAAACCGTAAGAACAGGAAAAATCAATCTAGAACTATTGATTCAGTGATAATTTTTCCATATCTGCCCTGCAAATATCTACGAGCTACTCCTTTTTTTTTAACACTCTACTTTGAGATAAAATCATATTGCTCAATGAAAGAAAGGGTTTAATTTGTGTATTTTAGCATTTCTATCCATCTGCATTACAATTAACTTCAGTACTCAACCACCAAACCGAACAATATGCACAAAAAACACCCCCCAACTTCTTTTTCTAGATAAATCAAACAAATCACAACAAGAATCAATTAATCTACAAATTAAAACAGAAAAGATCCAAAATTGGCACAAATTTCAATTCAATAGACAAAGGGGTTAACTCAATTTCAATTCAATAGACAAAAAAATGGAAGTTGGATCAATTTGCAAAGTCAAAAAAAAAAAAAAGAGAGAGAGAGAGAGAGAAATTAAAAGATTTACCAGAAAAACAGAGAAATTTCCAATTAAAGCATCGTCGTTGATCGAAAGAGGAAGAAGATGAGGAAGAAGAAGCGGAAGATGAGGAAGAAGAAGAAGAATTGGAAGAGAAAGAAGGGCGAGGAGAATAATGATGAATTAATGTCGCTGATGACGCCATATATATATATATATATATGGCTATATATGGCTATGGGATAACCCAACAAGTGTAGAAAGAGAAGAGGACCCTTTGGGGATTCTGTTTGTTGTTTTCCTTTTTCCTCCGCGCAAATCACTCTAAGCAGAGTCTCTGTGTTATGTCAACATCAACAACACCCAACCACCATTTCTCCTTACTTTCAATATCCTCCTCTGCTTTTCACTAGACATTGATGTTGAACTCAACGAAGCTTCTTCTACTCAGAAACAGCTAAAAAGGGGTAGTTGGCGTTTTTTCCTAATTCCATTTTTTGTTGTTTTCTTTTCTTACAATTGTCACTCTCCTCTCCACCTACCTTAACCTATCTGTGTGATTGTTACCGCAAGCAACTAGGCCAATGTTGGAATAATCTTTTACATTTTACTACTAACTTAGTTTTGATTGACTATTTGAATTTATCAACTAATTTTATTTTATTTTTTAATTCTTTATATATTTAATTTTTTTTACCTATATTCTATTTTAACGTAAATAAATATATTTATTATCGTAACTAAAAGACATGTTTCAAATATGTGAATTTATAAAGAAGGATTGAATTGAAACTCTGTTTACTACACAATTTAATTATGGATAATTTAGTAAATATTTTGGTGAAATTACTCTTAAGTTAATTATTATGTTTTACCATACTTTAATTTTCCTAAATTTTCTGTTTTATTTTTGTTTGAAATGAAGTTAATGAACTTGAGTTCCTTCCTTGGTCTTTTAGCATATGACCAGACTAACATAAAAACATTGATTTGATTTTTTTGTGTATAAGGGAGAGAAATAGGAAACAAAAATTAAAGAACAAGAGTTAAAATAGGAGGAATGCCTTCTTATCTTCCATTGGAAATTATTTTTTGAAAGAAAAAAAAAACTACTCACCACAAAATGACTATGATTAAATAACAACCTAATAAAAATAACTGCTAAAATAATAAAAATATATATAAAGCATTCCTTCAAGAATGTAGGTTCCATACTTTCACAAACAAAAAAAAGGTGCTTTCTAACTTCGATTTTGCAACCTGCAGAAAGAAACAAAGAAAGGCCAAAAATATATATTTTTAGAGAAAAAGGAAGAAGAAAATGGGAAAATCAACAATAATCTTTATTGCTAGTGCTATTTGCTTGTTCTCCCTATTAGGGATTACTCAAGCCAATGAAGAATCTGATAATTATAAATTTATTCTCGAAGGAATAGTGTATTGTGATCCTTGTCGTTCAATATTCAAAACCAATCTTAGTGAACCAGTTGCAGGTATATTTTTTTAAGAAATATTTATTCAAATAATATTGTTATTATTGGATCAATTTTTAGAGTATATTTAATACGTAAATAGCATTTTAAGAGCATTTATAGGGTTATATTATGATGGGTGCAATTGTGGGTTTGGGGAAGAGTCAGAAGGATGGGGGTTGGGATCGTTAGGTGGGCAGGGAGAGACAATGAACTTATTTTTTTAATTTTAATTTTATTAGAAAAGTTATTTTCCTCATTAAGGAGTTTATTTTTTTTAAAGATAATTCGAAAATTTTAAAAGATTTTCCTTCCTACATAACACACACGAGAGAGATAAAACATTGATAAAAGGTAATTAAGGCAACTAGTCTTAAAGGTTTGTTTCTTTTGATGATTAATTGAGTTGTCCAATATAATTTATTTTGTGTTTAGTTGAGGTTATACCTAAAATTAGGAAAAATTATACCACGATCCTAATACTATCTATCATATATATAATAAATTAGTAGGTAGAAAATTCTAGTTCTTTCTAATTATAATCTCAAGATCTATATTCCGTTTAAATTTATTAAAGCTATCAAGACCTTATTCGGATGGACTTATAGGTTTTTCTCTTTTTTTATTTTAAAACGAGTGTTTAAATTTTTAACTTTTTTAAAGCCAATCTAAATAAACTATAGATGTCTTTCAAAAGGAGTGCACAAAAACCTTAAATAAAAATTGCATATAAATTCATAGTTGGAGTCGAAAATAATAATTTCTGTTGGTGAATAATTGAGTTCATTTATAATGTTTAGATTTGCACGTAACTATCTAACTTGTATGTACAAATGCAGATGCGAGGGTGGGGATGCAATGCCGACACCCCGAAACTGAACAAGTCACAATAACTGTGACGGCCTCGACTAACTCTACTGGATATTACCACATGTTGATCGAAGGTGATCACGAGAACGAAATCTGCGAGACATATTTGATAAAAAGTCCAAAAGAAGATTGCAGTGAGATCCCAACTGAAGGACATACCAGGGAATTATCAAGAGTTACACTGACTAGCGAAAATGGCATTGCTGGAAAGAATCGTGAATCCAATCCACTCTTTTTCTTGACCAAAAAAGTAGCACCAGAATGTCAACAAGAATTCAAGGAAATGGAATATCTCCCTGAACTTAAAGATATTAACCAGGCCTAAACGGTTTTAAATTGAATTACAATAACACTAAGAGTTTGTTTAGATTGATTTTTGACTTCATAGCTAAAATCTCTAATTTATGACTTTTAGCTTATTTTTATCATATAGTTTAAAGTCAAGTGTTAATAAGTGCTAAAAAAGTGCTTAAAATAAGTCAATCTAAACGGACTCTAAAAGTTGTCTTACATTTATATTATTTGTTGTGTCATTAATTTGCATCTATATATATACAAACTTTAATTAAGGGCGATATGGTCATTTAATCATTTTTATGTAATTTTGTGTTGGTTTGAATTTTTATTTTGAGGCTTGAGAGGTTCCTAAACTTTATTCCTTGGAGCTTCGAACGTAGAAATTTTCATTCAAGGCTCAAATATTTTAATGTGTTTTACCAATAAGAAAATAAAAGAATAAGTACGTAGTACAATAAAAAATACCCATCATCATTCGTGAACCAAAAATACCACGATTATTAGCAGCACCAACATCAGGTATTTTTTCGTTATAATTTATTTATCTAATTTTAATTTGATACGACATTTAACGAAGTAAATAAGACAGTTAAATTTTGTAATCATAGACTAAAAAATCATATATAAAATATATCAAAATGTCCTTTTAATTTTGTGATCTTAAACATATCTTTTTTGAAAAGTTAACTAAAGTGGTTAGTAAAAGTCATTAAGATGATCAAGGGTAGTAACATGATTAGTCTTAATTCACTAATGATTTTATCTACTATATATACAATCAATCAATGTTTTTGGCAATACTACAAAGTACTAGAGTTTTTAATATTGAAATTATTCTTTCTGTCATAAATTTGTGTATTTATATATTCATATCTAGTTTTCTTGATAGTAACCCTATAATTAGCAAAGTTTCTAGTCAAAATTTCAAACTCCAGCTAGAAATATGTTGTACTTTGATTAAATAGCCACTCTTTCCCGAACTTTCAGCAGGACCTGATTTAAACTCTGTGCCAAGTCAAACTAGGTCATTCTTTGTAAAACGCAGGGAATACTTTTTTTAAAACTATTTTTGTTTCATTTAAACTAGCAAATAAGTAATGGATTTACTACTTTAAATAAAATTAAAGAAAATCCTCACCACAAAACACAACAATAATAACCAAATAAAGTAACTACCAAAATACAAGTATATATATAAAGAAAAGACTTCAAAATACTAAGTTCCATACATTTAATACTTCCTATCATGAAAAGGTTGCTTTCTAACCCGCAAAACCAATAAATATTTAGAGACTACAATTTTTTTTTAAAAAAAGGACATAAAATGGGAAAATCAGCTCATGTAATCTTGATTGCTAGTGTTATTTGTTTATTGTCCGTATTATTGAGGGGTCCAAATTCATTATAGAAGGAACTGTCTATTGTGATCCTTGTCGTTCTGCATTTCAATCCAATTTTAGTGAGCTTTTACCATTTATTATTAGATATTTGTAGAAATTTATTACTAATTGTTAAAGACGAATTCAAGATCTGACATTAATCAAATGTAGGTGCACGCGTACAATTGCAGTGCCATCGCCTCAAAACTAAAAAAGAGACGTTGATTTCATCAGCCATGACCAATTCCATGGGAAAATACCGTATAATTATACAAGGAGTCCGGAGCCTAAAGGTACAAAATATTAATAAAAAATTCAAAACGATATATAAAATTTTATATTAATCAAAACGGCAAAATCGCTGCATCAGCAGCGATTTACTCCACCGGAAAAAGCAAAATCGCTGCCTGTGCAGCGATTTTGCAAAATGTTTTTTTTTTTTTAAATCGCTGCCTAGGCAGCGATTTACCAAAAAAAAAATGTTAAATCGCTGCCTTGGCAGCGATTTTATAAAAAAAAAAAAAAAATCTTAAAATCGCTGCCTAGGCAGCGATTTAACATTTTTTTATAAAAAAAAAATTATTTAAATTTTGTTTAAATTATTATTATTTTTAAATTTTATTTTTTATTTTTTGCTTCTTTTTTTTAAACAAAAAGTTTAAATAAAAAAATAATTATTTTTTTAAATTAAATCTTTGCCAAGGCAGCGATTTTTAATTAAATTTTTTAGATCAAATCTATAAAAAAAAATTGATTTTAAATCGTTGCCTTGGCAGCGATTTGATTTTTTTTAAAAAAAATTAATTAATTAAAGGAAGCTATTTTATTTAAAAAAGAAAAAAATTGTTTTAAACTTTTTTTAAAAAAAAGAAGCAAAAAAAAAACAAATTTAAACAAGTCGCTGCCTCAGCAACGACATTTAAAAAAAATTATAAAAAAGGTTTTTTTAAATGTCGCTGCTGAGGCAGCGACTTGTTTAATGTTTTTTTTTTTTTAAAAAGTTTAAAACAACAATTTTTTTATAAAAATAAAATAGCTGCCTTTAATTAATTTTATTTTTAAAAAAAAATCAAATTGCTGCCAAGGCAACGATTTAAAATCAATTTTTTTTTTCCGATTTGATTTTAAAATTTTAATTAAAAATCGCTGCCTTGGCAAAGATTTAATTTCAAAAAATAATTAATTTTTTGTTTAAACTTTTTGTTTAAAAAAAAAGCAAAAAATAAAAAATAAAATTTAAAAATAATAATAATTTAAACAAAATTTAAATAAATTTTTTTTAAAAAAAAAAATGTTAAATCGCTGCCTAGGCAGCGATTTTAAGAATTTTTTTTTTTTTATAAAATCGCTGCCCATTTTTTTAATTGGTAAATCGCTGCCAAGGCAGCGATTTTTAAAAAAAAAAAAATTAAATTTTTTTTATATAAATCGCTGCCTAGGCAGCGATTTTAAAAAAAAAAACATTTTGCAAAATCGCTGCACAGGCAGCGATTTTGCTTTTTCCGGTGGAGTAAATCGCTGCTGATGCAGCGATTTTGCCGTTTTGGTTAATATAAAATTTTATATACCGTTTTGGAATTTTTATTAATATTTTGTACCCTTTAGGCTCCGGACTCAATTATACAAGGAGGACACAAGAATGAGAGTTGCGGGATAAAATTGGTAAGTAGCTCAAAAGAAGATTGTAATTTATATCCTGATTATCCCAGAATAGCAATAATTACTCTAAACGGCAGAAAAATTAGTGATGAACAAGTATATACAGCAGCCCCTCTACGTTTTCTTACCAAAATACCCTCACCAGACTGTGTACATGCGCAATTTATCCCTTATTATCATGAAACTAATTAATTTATTTTTCGATATTGAATTGATAAAACGTAACATATATAGGAACAAACTAAAATATTGTACCATTTATTTAGAACGGGAAACTATAGATTACTATTATATTCTCACAGAATTCTATATATTCCATGATTAGATTAATGGATTTTGTATGATTTTTTGGTCTGCAGGCTAGTATTTTATCTCATTAATGCGCTAAAGAAAATTAGAATAATTAAATTATAATATGATGCTTCTGATTAATTTCATATATATATAGAGATATATATATATATTTCCTGAATTACCAGTACGTACTGGAATTTTGAAAATTTAAACTATAGGATATATATTCATTAGAATAATTATGTATTATTGATTGATTATTTATCTCAGAACCATCTCATATATAGGATTAATTCGTTTTCAATATATTAAGCACATGAAAATATCTTGTAGATAGGTTAAAGTGAGATCAGAATTTAGGAACATGTTGAATTGTCGATTTTATTAATTAAATGTTCACGTTATTAGAAAGTTGATTCAATTATTAGGAGTATTTTTTCCCCATATTTTAAGGGTACCTTCTTTTTCCCCATATTTTTCTGATAAAATTGTATTTTGTGTGAATAAAACTCACCATCAAGTGGCATCTAATTCTGATTCTATACACACACAAAAGAAATACTTTAAGGTTGAAATAACTAATATTAGAGGCATTAATTTTAGACAAAAATAAAATAAAATAATAAGGTGTATAGAGGGGCTTTATTGGAATTTCAGTATTTCTTTATTCTACAACTGTACATGTGCAGTTATTTTGTTTTCTTCCTAAATTATAAAAATCCTCTTTTGGTTTTCCGTTGGAAGTTTATTCCCCTAAACATAGTAAATAATCATAGCTATTGTCATAAATTTTTCAAATTTTGCTGATAATTATTCAAAGAGATAAATGAAACTTTATAACAATAACTATTTTTTAAAAATATGTGATTGAAAAATGCTTGATAGACACTATTTCATAGTAAGCACTGACCTTATAGGTCTAGGCTCCTCAAAGCTTCTTCCAGAGAGAATATATAGGAAAGAAATTTGAAATAATGCATATTTTGGAAGTTGAGAATAATTTCCTAACACTCTCACTTTTGGATTGAAAACAATTCCACCACTATTCTAAAAAAAAAAATCATGAACAAGAAAGAAGAAATATTCCCTCTGCTTTCAAATTCCTTATTCGTTTATAGCCTTTTAAGAGTCAATTATATCAAAATTGTTACCAACATGTTTTTAGAATAATTTCTTAGTATCTTAAAATGGAAAAATTTACACCGTACACTAAATTATATTTATCCTTGCTTGTTTTATACAAATTTTGCAATAATTTCTTGTCCAACTATATATTAAACGTAATCACATAAGTAGGGCATGGATCATTCTCAAAGTTGATTCACCGTTCTTTTATATTTTTTCACACGCTAATTAACATCTAACTTTACCCACATATCAAGTCTATTTCTGATACTCTATAATCGATATACAATTATGGACTCAAATGTATACTATTAGAACTGCGCAGACAGACATACCAGCACATGAAATACCATGATTTTCAATCAGTTCATTGATCACTCGACTACATTATTATTGGACACTTGACATCAATTATAAGTCTGGTTTAGGGTTCGGAATATGTTTTCATTTCTTATATATTTGTCTTCACGTAGAGGTATACTTACATATACATACTATAACATATTTAGCCAAATATAATTAGCATATTCAATTATAATTAACAATAATGCAACTATATATTCTCTTATTAATAATGTATACATTCGAGGTATCTTTTCACGTAGGTGCATATGATATACTCCCTAGCTAATCCGGCCTTCTCTGTTCCAATATATCCTACCCTACAAAAAAAATTTATTATACGATAAGTTGCGAAATATTTAACATTATTCTTTTTTATACAATACTCATAAACTTTCAAGAATTCAAACTTCCTTTGATGTGATCAATAATCTTTATCTAACTATTTTTTTTTCTGATTGTTACCAATAACCCAGTTAATTAATACCTTTTTTTTCTTACAAATAAAATATATTACTCCATAAAGAGATTTATAATAAAGTCACCCAAAATAAGGGAGATGCAATATAATTTTATTGGACGAATATGATAATAACAAGTGTATGTCGGACCTTTTATGATGGGTTGTGTGGCCTGCTATCTTGTCCCTCAACTTGTGATCAACATGATTGATTAAGATATAAATCAGTGCAACTTTCAATAATACTATTTCTTAATTAAGACAAATTTGTTTAACTAATTAAAGACAGCTTGTATATACAATCAAGGAAAGTAAAGTCAGCCTGCAAATGTTTTTTTTTTTGTTTTTTTTTTAATTAACCATTTACTAATTCCACGTACATAAAATATATAATTTATATAATCGCTAAACGACAAAGAGGGAATCAATAAGATTGGCTATCGGAGGTGCTTCTCCTCCTCTTAGCTGCCGGAAAAAGATGCCATTGATCTTCATGAGCCACCACTGATCCATCAAAGTCAAGCTGATTAGCCACGTCAAATAAATTACAACCGTCAGCCAAGTCGCCATGCGGGCCCGGCCCGCATGGTGGCTTGGCTTTGCGACGGCCGGCTCCTACGGGCACGTTCCGTAGGGCTCCACCGGCCGTCCAATATCTCTGACAACCTTTGCAGAAGTGTCTAGGTTGGTTAACATTGTAGTTGTTGAAGTAACAAAATTTTGTTTCCATGCTTTTACATCTAGGGCAAGGGATGATCTTGTCTGGCCTTTTTTCTTGATCATTATCATCATCATCATCATCAACTACAACTTTGTTTGTTGGTTGATGAGTAGTTTTGGCTTGTTTTTCTTGAATTTGTATTGTTGCACCAAACAATTTGATGCCTTGAGAGATGGGACTTTCTTGAACTTCAGCCATATTTTCTTGATGCCTTTGGTGGAGTTAGAGGCAAGTGAATGTTTGTATATGTTTTGATGTAGAGAGGAATTAACTTACAAGGCCAAAGGAGTTTGATTTGTATATATATATATAGAGGTAGAGATGTGTATATGTATGTGTACTTTAAAAGGGAAAAAAAGTGTAAAGTGAGTTGTAGAGGTTGGAGGGTAGGGGTAGGGGTAGGGGTGGGGGTGGGGGTGGGGTGGGGGGCTAGATAGGGGAGGAAAAAAGTTCATAGATGATGGAGTGGGAGAAAAGAGATCTATATGAAGAATATAAAAAGTATAGAAGAAAAAGGAGAGAGAAAAAGGGTGAGTTTTTTTTCTTTGGTAATAGAAAAAAAAAGGTTAAGTCAAGAAAGAAAAAGTTCATGGTTGAAACTTTATATTGCCAGTGTTACTACTCTGATTATAAATTTACTGTGTTGGATAAAGTTCAATCCCTCCGTTTTATTTTATGTGATAATATTTGATCAAGTACGAAGTTTAAGAAATAAATAAAAAATTTAAAATATTTATTAAATTATCCTTTGAAAAATAGTCATATTAAAAAGTAAGCTCACATTTTTATATTATATTTTTAAATACTTATTATATAAGAAAATATGACCTTTTTATTTAAACCGATCAAAAAAGAAAGGCAGTATAAAGTTAGAAAATTAAATAAAAAGTTCCAAAAAAGAGTCATCATAATCCTGATTAAAAGCATAGAAATGAAATGGGGGATTTTTAGAGGTCAGTGTAGTATGATTTCCCAAGCTTAGTGTATGATCTTTTGTCCAATGACTTTTATGGAACTCTTTATCTAAAAAAGGTCACTTTATGTAAAGCTGCAACTCTTTAAATGAAATGTGTATTTTAATCCTTTATTAAAAAAATAATGGTATATTTTATGTATTTAACAAAAGTTTTATCCTGATAATTGTATGTTATTTTTACTAGTAACATTTGTTTTACAGAAATGAATATGACACGTTCAAAACCAGAAGACTAACCAAGTATTTGGATATGTTACGCATATTTTTAATTTAGAAATCTTAATATAAATAAAATATATATATATATATATATATAATTAAATTAAGACAATATCAAATAAAACGGATATAGGACTTCGTGCCATGTGACATATTTTCGATTTCAAAATTTAAACAAATCTATTTTTTATCATAAAATTTTCATATATCTTTTAAATATTTTCACTTATAAATTATTGTAACTTATATTATTTTTTACGTAGTTTACAATATTTAAATTTTATTTTTTAAAAAATTAAAGATTTCAAGTGAAATTTTCGATCAAACTTAAACTGTTTGACTCTTGAAAAATAAAAATTTATCATATAAATTAAGACATAGTGAATAATGTTTAATATAAAAAAAAACTTACTTTTGATTATATATATAAAAAAAAATTAAAATACGGCTAATTGTTTTTTCAATTAATTGGTTAGTAACGATATACGTGTGATCGATATAATTAGGGGAGCAAAAAGTGCAAAAAAGGAACAAAGTAAGGTGTAAATTTCTAGTAAAAGAATAAAAGGAAAAAGGGAGCCGCCATGAGCAACAAACAAGCTTCTTTTTTTCTTTTTATTCTTTATTCTATCATATACTATATACTAATACTATATGATAATATGATATATATGATATGAGGCTAGGGGTGCGTGGGTGGGTGGGGAGGCTAAAAAAGTTGATGCTGAACTTTTTGTCCACATCATTATTCCACGTCATCTTCTTGTGTTGAAAGTCTCCATGAACTGGGACCTACACCAGGTAGGTTGCTTATATTTTTTCAAAAAAGTGGGACTTATTATAAAATACTCCCTCCGTTTTACAAAGAATGACCTAATTTGACTTGACACGGAGTTTAAGAGTATAAACAAGACTTTTGAATCTTGTAATCCTAAATTAAAGTTAGATCAAATGTGTAAAATTGCCCTTTGATCTTGTGACCTTAAACATGCCACGTGGAAAGTAGTTATCAAAAAAAGAAAGAGATCATTCTTTTTGAAACATACTAAAAATAAAAGGAAGTCATTCTTTTTTAAATGGAGAGAGTAAAGATAAGGGGGTAAATTAATTAATTAAAAGAAAGAGATAAAGCAAAAAAAAAAAAAAAAAGGAGGTCTTTTCTAATGTTTAGTTTAATATCAAATCTGGATTAGCTTTTGTCTATAAAGTATTTCTTTTATTTAATCAAGATTGAATTATGCTGACACATCATGTTCATGTCATTTAATCCTTAAGGGTGAAGCTCTAATATATTTTTCCCTTCTTTCTTTCGCTCAATCTATCTGAATGAATCTTATTTTTATATAGCGTTTCAATATTTATATCAATGATAAAATCTGTTTACGTAATTTATTTATAAAATTTTATTAGATATGATATTATGATTATTCCATTATTTACATTAATTAAATAATTTAAATTTGATGGTTAAAAATTTGAATAATAGTACATATTAATTAATTAGACGCACATTCGTCTAAAATTCCAATCCTTACACTCTCCTAAGTTAAGTCCTAAGTATGATTATTTTTTTTAAAAAAAAATAAAAAATAGTTTTTCTAGGCAGATAACTTGTGGATATCATTAATATTATGATCTACTAATAAGGCTATGCTTAAATAAGATCAAAATCGATGATAATGTTATATGGTGTCAGCAAGGTTGGATACATTTAGGTGGCATTTGAAAGGAAAATCCTTGAAAAAGTTTTTGACCAACTTTTTATCTTTTTTTTTTTTTAAAAATGAAGTTGTTTTGTTCGATAGACAAAAAATTTCATCAACCATAATAAAACTTTACAATATGCCTACCTTAATTGGTGCAATTTCTCGATGGAATCAAAATTTATCTTTTTTTCTAATCTTAATCAACCACATACATATATAGATTTTTTCATATATATGAATTCCAATGTTTGAGTACTTTCAGTTCTTTTTAAGTCCCTCATCATTCATTCAACAGTCTTTTCTTCTTTAGACCAAGAAAAGAAAAGAAGTTAATTAGACATGATTATTGCATATAATGTAATGCACACCACACATTCTTTATCTCTTTATAATTAGAGTACCAACATTTAACAATGATGATGATGTATAATAGTGGAGTTATAAAATTTTGTTAAGAGGTGTTAAAACATATAAAAACAAATACACAACAATCAATATATATTTATATATAAAATTTAAATTTTAATCTAACTATATAGTACAATTTTTTTTAAAAATAAATGACATTTCCTAAGCATAAGGTGGCTCCGCCACTCATTGATACTGAATTTAAAAAAAAAATAAAAAATCCATATATAACATCAACGTCATAAAATCTATTTAACTTGCATACGGATTAAAAAAGGGTAGAATTATCTTCCTTTGAAGGTAATGACACATGTCATGATATTATTGATACGTAGTTTTGTAACATATTTAGTGGTCTAAGTATAAAAGTAATGCATTTTTGAAGAAGGGGCATATAAATTATTTTTTTCTATTCACTTTATTATTTTTATAATATATAATAGAGCTTGAATACTTTTAAGAAATAATAATGTGTAAATATGACTCTTAATTTGACGTCAGTTAGTAATTATGATCTTTTAATTTTGGGTGTGCACAAGTAAACACTTAAATTTGTATAAAATTGAGAAAATGGACATATTAATCCTACGTGGCACCATACATGGCATATTTGTTCCTACATGGTGTCTTATGTATATTGTACCATGTAGAACATTTGTGTCTACTTGTTTAATTTTATACAAATTTATGTGTCTACTTGTATATATTCAAAATTGAATTGAGAACATAATTGTTCGATAAAGTCAAGTTAAAGGCTATGCTTATAAATTATGTCAAACAATAACTGAAACTTCAAAAGCTAAATAAAAAATAATAGGAAAAGTAAAAAAAAAAAAGTTTTTCCCCCTAAACTAACGGAAAAATCATTGACTTAACTTAAATGAAGGGGAACAGAGAAGTCATAAAAAGAGATAAGAACTGAAAGATATTTTTGGAGAAACCAAAAAAGAGGATAATTTTATACTTTAAAGTCGGATGCTTGTTATGGTAAATAAATGCTATTCCTTTTGGCTTTTTTTTTGTTTAATCAAAGTCTTTGCTTTTCAAGCATCTATTAATATTTTTCTATTTATGACTTTTATTATGTCATCTTTTTTCAAAATCAATCAGAATTTTTAGTAAATGTGTTGTTGTCTGAGTAGCTTTCAGTTCATAAAATTACTAATAAAATAAAAAAGAAGTAATAGGAGTACCTTTTAAATTTTCAAGATTATAGTGTTACCTTTAATAAAGTTATATAGTCTTTTCTTTGATCATAACAGGCTATTACTACAAAAGTAGTAGAGCTTCTTCATTTCCAACACAAAACTTTTTCTTTTTTTATTCTATATATTAAAATGACAAGCATAGAAGTCCTTTACATGGAAAAGATGTATCCACTTTTTCTTTTTGCTTGCTTTTATAACTTATGCTTAAAAAAAATTCAAAAGTTTGTTGAATATATATGTAGAATATTCAATCTTATGGTAATTGTATTCAATCTTATGGTAATTGTAACTAGTTCTCCAAATTAATTCCCACTATGAATAGCAATATTGAAGTGATTTAAAACTTTTAAAAAAAAATCAAGTTTAATAGGAGAAATCTATATAATTATAGCGTGTTTCGTATAGTCTAACGTCATAGTGAAAATATAAAGTTTAATTAATAAAAAATTTCGTCCAAACTTTCAAACAATATAATATAATAAATGATAGTCTTCCCTTAACAATCACATCGATCTTCTATCTCAATCCAAGTAGCAGAATTAACAAATATTATATTGAAAGGCAAAATCAATCAATATCTGAGTAGGGTTTATCAGGATGTTACTAATGATGCGTGATGGTTATTGTTATAAGTAGAATAATGTTATAAATAAATAAAATACAAAATGAAAATTGATTTGAGAAAATTTGATTATTTTTGTGAAGTGCTGTTATAGAAAATGATTATTACAAAAAGTTTTTGATTGTATCTAAATTTTGAAAATGGGAAAAAAAGTTGAGCTAATAAAAAGCATATTAGGTGTGTGTGTTGGAAAGGCTAAATTGCATGTTGGTGCTGTTGTGGATGATAACTAAGTTGCTTAAACTAATCAAGGAAAGAAACCCTTTCTTTATTTTATTTTATTTTATTTTATTAATTCATATCTTCTTCTGTAATTAATATTATTTTCCTCCAATTAAAGACCAAGTTGAAGACTAATTGGGAAATTCATCATCACAATTAAAAAATATAATTAACATAATAACTGTTGATATTGTAGAACATAAAAGTGATCTACTCTAGATACATGCATCTTTTTCAAAAGATATTGTTTTGTTTTTAGGTATAAATTAATTAATTATAATCAGGATATTAGCCAAGACACATGCTCCTTTTTTGGGGGGGGGGAAAAGAAACATTTACACTATGTTTGGATTATTTGTTCTCCATTATATTGTATTGTATCATTACTATATCTACAATGTTTGTTTTGATTGCTACTTAAAATTTATTGTACTGTATTGTTAAATTTCATTGTTACGTAACAATGAAAATCTCTATTTTATGGAACAACCAATTTGGTGTGTCCCCATGTTACTTAATTTCTTTTTTCAATTATATCTTTATATAATATTTCAAAATACTAATTTACCCTTTACCTTAATTATTTAAATCTAGTCAAACCTCTTACCATAGAATAATGAAGGATATTCTAGTAAAGTATAAATTACAATACAGTACGAAAATGTTATTTAATAACAACAAATAATATAATCTAACCAAACATTGTATCTACCATACAATACAGTACAATAGAGTACAATATAATACAATACATTATGAAACAGTGGGTAACAATGATCAAAAAAAATGTTAATGGGGTACGTTTTTTATCCTATTGTTTGGTCTTTTACTTGTTATGGAAACTTCTTTTGTTCTTGTTAATTTGGTACTCACTAAGGTTCATTTTAATGGGAGGCCTCTATGATAAAAATAGATATTTTTTATTTATTTATTTATCTATTTTACTAGATTGTTACTATATCTACTCCTTTTTATTTATTTTATATCTTACTTTATGAAAGTCAATTAATTTATTTTTTAAATTAAATTAAATTTAAATAATTTAATATTTAAAATTTAAATATTCGTAAGCTACATGAAAAATGCTATAAATTATAATTCTTCTCAGATTAATATGATACTCTTTAAATATTATTAAAAATTTATATTGTTTGACCCTCAAGAATTAAACTGTGATAATGAAAAAAGAAAGAGAGATACTCTCTTCTTTTTTTTCCGCATATTGCCTTGATATTAAATACCAGCTTAAAATAACAACAGTCAAATTTAAAATTTACAATGTATTTTTATTTTAAAGCTTTTCCAAAGAGTATGCCAGGTCAACGGAATAATATTATAAATGATTTGTAATTAATGTGGTACTATTTTATCTTATTTGTTTATCAAACTAATTAACTTATTAGTATTATATTTATATAGTTATAGGGAGTGAAGGAATTCGATGATCATAACTCCAAATGAGTGTGTTTACTTTTTAATTGAGAAGTGGTAAATGCCTATTGCAATTTGCATGTAGTAGCTCATTTAATTTAATAAGATACTTATCGAAGTACTCGATTAGCTTATTTAATTGATTGTCCAATTATTTAATTGAATAATACTCATTCTAATAAAAATAGTAAAAGACAAAATTCATAATTCAAATCAAGTTTTACAACATATTGACTGATAAGATAGTAGAAACGTTATTCATTAAATTATTTATTTATTTACTCTTTTTAATCCCTCTCAGGAAAGTTGCTCTCATATATCATGAGCCTGCAAATTAAATATTCGAAATTGATTACATAAAAGCTTAATTACTAACTAGATAAGTGATAAATTATTTATATTATTATTATTATAAGTTGTCCACCCCGAGAATATTAAAAAAAACAGCGCGAAAAGAGGGACAAGTTTGAGGTTTAGTACTACTAATATTTTGTGGCGTTACCTTCAAGGCCAGTAGTTGCAAAAGATTCTAAAGTAAAAAAACAAATTAATTAAGTAGCAGAAAACAAGGAACACCTCAACAGATTTTAGAAACAAGCAAAAGAAGGTGTTTTTCTTAAGCAAAGTTCAGTTTATTTCAGTCAATTTTACCAAGTAATTCCACAGCTGTATAGCTTGATTCTTGATCAATGATTATGAACAACTTGCTTTTAAAAGATTGTATAGGTCCAAATAACTCTCATACCTATCCTTTCACTAATTAATTAGTATTTTCGTCGTTTACTTTTACTTGTCTAGTTTAGAATTTCATCCTCTTTAAAAATAATAATGAATCATACTATCCATCTTAATTTTATCAAAAAATAATTTATTTTCACGATGCAATATGTATATAAGAAAAAATGAAAATCTCAACTATCACATCACGCCTCTAATATTGTCCTCAAGTAATTGTGTACAGGTATTGGTAGAGGAACTATTAGCACAGAACATTTTTAATTCAAGTTGCCATGGTTCTCGGAATTGACCCTAATTTTCAGTGAAGTCGTCAATCAAAACCCAAGCTATATACATATATAATTATAGTACTATTTATACATGTAAAAAATAAACTTTTCCCCATGAAACTTTTTGAGTCGTGAACAGCCGGCTAATAAGCTACAAAATAAATTTAAGAAAATAATATATTATAATTACACAGGTAATTAATTCGATACCATAGGAAGCAATGTAATTTTATACTCGTCACTTCCCATTGTTTAGAGATATTTGTTCTACTATTTATGTTTCAACTATAACCTCAACTTCATTCATCTATTACTTTGGATGTCTCAATGAATTACTACAGTATTATTTTTAGCTTGTACACTTGTTTATATATTTAGAGAAACATCTCAATTTTAATACTTTTAAGCTTCACTTTGTGCAACTGTTAATGTTTTTTAGCTTCCATACCTATGGGTCAGCCATTGAAGCAACTTCAGCAGAAAATCTGAATCATTCATTATTTCAAGGAACACGTAATAAATCTATCATGCCAACCCATTACGAGAATCTCACACAAACAATTGTTAGGACTCTAAGAACGTGCAGTCGAAGCTGTGAAATAATACTAAATAGATGTTGAAAACATTAAAAGAGAGGTGGCTTATGCATAAATTTATGCCTTGAAAATGTTGCTGGGTCATACTAGAGTTTAGAGCACAATGTTTACAGGAACAGGTTCAAAGCTACCTAAGGTGAAAAGCTAATCGAGATACAAAAACGAATACAAAAACGAATCTAAAAATACTTACAGATAACAACTAATTATTTACACACACACTCACCTAACTCCAGAGGCAAAATTATACAGGCTTGGGTTTGATAGATTGATGTCATCATTCTTGAAAAATATTTCAAGTGTCACTCCAGTTATCTTCTCCATCATCACTTCCGACTGCCTGAATACAACAAGTTTGAAATAATAAGTCCATGAAAAAGGAATAAGTTGGATAGTTTAGCCGTGTTGGTAGTTTGTGTTCCATTATTCTTGGAGTGACCAGGAGGGTGAGGATTCGAGGAGTAGGGGTTGTACAAGGGAGAGAAGAATGCAGGTTATAATGTTGATACCTGACGGATTGCATTGGCTTTCTCCAAAATTGCATTGACCTTGACGCTTGCTGGAGGCACTGTAGTTCCAGTTGGTTTTGCTGGAGCAGTTCGTCTAAGATTGAACGACTGAATCATACAACAAAAAAGGAAAGTAGATAATGAGAATTCGTCAAATGACGTGAAATTGGTAAATTATTATCATCAGATGCTTCATCATCCTCAAGTATGAAGAGCATAGAGTGTGTTTGGTATGAAGGAAAATATTTTATGGAAAATGTTTTTCAATTTTCCCATGTTTGGTTGGGACAAAAGTTTTGGAAAATATTTTCCAAATCAACTCATTTTCCTCAAAATTATGGAAAATGACTTCCCTTAAAAAATTAAGGAAAACATTTTTCAAAACTCTCCTCCAATTTCAAATTACATTTTTTTGGGAAAAACATCAATTTTGAAAAAATATTTTCAATTTCAAACATGGGGCTTAAAGATGCTAGTGAACCCATTGAGGTAACAGGCTAAAACTAGCTTAGCTATCCAATATCTAATTCAAAAAGAACGGCTAGCTGATTTTCCAAATCTAAAAATTCATGAAGTGTTCAGAAATTCAGTCAGTCTTAAAGAAAATTAACAGATAAAGATGGTAAACAAATCTGCACTAATCAATATCAAAACCAGACTGCAGACAAATATTCAATCACCAATAGGACAATAATGACCACTCACTTTTGCTCTAATCTGGTGTAGGAAGTCTTCCTTTTCATTGATTCCTCTGCCATTTCCAGCATGATCAGCAAATTGCTGCTCAGTTGTGTCTATTGACTGTGGCTGCTGCATGTAAATGTCTTATTGTCACTTCCTGCTTAACCAAGTGGGATATGAAAGCAGAAAGAGAACCTTCAAAACAAAATTTCTGTTCCTTTTGATATTTTGTAGTGGGATTACGAAGAATACCTTGCTTTTCAATGTAAATGCAGCTTTAATAACTTGGTTTTGCTTGAATGGAGGAGGCTTAGGTTGATGGGAAATGGTAGATCCAGGCTCCTTGTGATCAAACACATGATGGTTTTCAGAGAAAAGATGTAGATCATCTTGTTCGTCATCTAAATGTGATTGCATATTCTGCCACTGCATTGAAGGAAGAGGTGGAGGAGGTGGTGTAGATTCCTTCAATGGCTCTAGAAAATCTCTTGCAGACGTAGTATTACCTACTCCATGCTTGAATGAGGAATGCTGGGTATCCAGAACCGGAAGATCAAATAAGTTATCAGACTGAGAATCCTCTAGAGAGGATTCTGCAAAAGGAATATGGTGTCTACTGCAGGTGTGCAAATCCTGATGAGCTGTTCGGCCATTCTCGAAAGATGTTGAAGTTGACTCAGTTAATGATATTCTATGCAAAGCATTGTATACTTCTTGGTCCTTTAAATTAGGGGAGTTACCAGATTCCCACTGTTCAGAGTTTGACTCAGACTGATGGCTAAGATAATCATCTGATAGATCGGGAGATGATCTGGAAAATGTGTCATCATCGGAGTCTGAACCAACTTCTTGCAGAGGAATAGAAGGCTCTGGTACTAGCTGAAATGAAGGAAACACACCATTACTGCTTTCAGGAAATCTGAGCTTCAGTTTCGTAGTCTCAATGCTGTCTATTGGCTGGAATGAGATTTTCATATGTCCAAGTGGGGGTGATGAAGGAGGTGATGTGAAGGGGGACACACTTCCTGGGAAGTCTTTCATTGTTCTACCCACACATTGTTGGTAGTCATTTATAGGCTCATTGCTTCCAGTGTTGAAAGAACTAGCTGAATCCGTCTTATCATTCCAACCAAGTGAGAGTTTCCCATGGAACCCATTTGTAAGCAATCTATTACCTAGTTCAAGAATACGTGATGAATTCTTTCCATTCTCTTGACCAGCTAAAATAGGGGATTCTGGACTCACTGTACCCATTGTCCTAGACGTCATACCATATCCATTTGAAGAACTGTGAAGGGGCTTACCAGTGCAGTTTTGCTGGTATAAATTACTTGACTTGTCAAGTTTGACATCTAAATCTTTGGCTGAAAATCTTGATGATATGTTCTTAATAGAAAAGGCAACTCCTTGATCAGAATTTTGGCAATCAGCTTTCTCTCTTGACGTATTCTGTACATCATCTTGTTTCCCTGAATGCTTTTCACTGCTGGGAACAGGATCTTGCCTTGAAGCAATGACTTCCTCATTTTGATTAGATTCATAAACTTGACCAACACTATTTATTACACCATCTGGTGGCTTCGAGGGCTCAAGCCCGAGCAAGCCACCATTTGTCCAGAATTTGACTTTAGGAGTGCCAAGAAGTTGGGGTGGAGGTTTTTCAGAGTCGGAAGGACCACAATGGATCTTGTTGACCACTGGCAATGCTGAAGAAGGATTCCTAGGGCTAGAGGTGATATGATTGCTGACAAGTGGTTCCTCTTGTGATGCTTCCAGAATATTGGATCTTTTACTTGAAAGGACATCTATAGAACTGTCTGGTTTTAAAGTAATTCCAGCAATCTGCGGAGACGATAAAATCTCATCAAACCCTGAAGAGATATTCTCTGGAATTTCCTTACATTTTACTTTGTTAGAGAAGGAGAAATCTCCAGGATCAGAATCAGCAGATACCAAGTTGGTCTTACCACCAAAACCACGGTTCTCAGGGGAATTTCTGGCTGCAGCCTCGGGTATAGGAGTAGACAAATTCCGATCAGAAAGTTCTGCACTATTTACATGGGTTCCATTCAAGGATGATTCAGTCTTCAAACTAGACTCCAGCTCCATTGCTCGTTTTCTTTGGCAATCCAAATCAGTTTCAGACTCTGACTCAATGGTGTTAAGTGCATCCATAAAACTGTCAGTTTCACTTTCAATATCATCAAACTGGCTTTCATAAGAAATTGACCTTTGTATAATTTCAGCCTCAGGCTCAGAACTTTGCTGTTGAATATTTTCAGAAGTTGCTAAATCTAATACCTGTGTATCTAGGACTAGATTTTCTTGAAGTGTCTCCAAACTCTCATCAAAATCATACTTCTGAATACTCAGGTCCAACTGTTCATTCTTAACACTGCTACTTGAGAAAGGTGAACTAAGAACCACTTGCCCTTGTGGAAAATTGTTACTCTCTTCATCAGATATGACCCAAAGCTTTTCATTGGGAGAATCATCTTCTATGGAAGCACTTGGATTCATCTGTAACGGAGAGTAAAAGATTTCTTTAGACTCTACTTCAGCAGTTCTAATCTTATCACTCATAGCAACAGGCAATAAGTTGCGGCCAATTTGGTCCTCTGTTAAGCTATTTCCCATATCACTGTACTCATCATCGCCTTTTCGAACAGGGGAAGCACAATCAGGCAAATCATCATGATGAATCTGGGAGGGAGAAGAGAAGGATTCTCTAGACTCTTGTTTCTCATGTCCTGTTTTATCATTCCAAGTAACAGAAGATGTGCAATGATCAGCTTGCTCTTCGGATACAATATTACCAATGTCGTCATAAACAACTTCACATCTTTCCTCAGGAAAAGCATGATTAAACGTATTGTTAAGATGAAGCTGTGAAGTTGAATCAAAGGATCCTTTAGACTCTTGCGTGTCAGGTGGCTTCAAGTTCCAAGAAACAGACGTTGAAACAAGGTCAGTTAGCTCTTGTGAAAAATCATTGTCAATATCATTGAAAGTGTGATCACTCTTTTCTTCGAGAAAAGAATAATCAAAGGACTGATTGTGCTGCATTTTTATTGTAGATGAGACAGTCTCAGATTTTCCATCTTCAGGTCGAATAGAGAAACTTGGCTGTGAAACATAGTCCATCAGACCCGACCCATGTCTCGAATCTATGTCAGATTTGAGGGTTGTATCATATGTGGAGAAACTCTGAACCCAGGAAGGACGCCTATCGAGATTTCTATAAGCAAATTGCATTCTGCAAAAATCACAAGTTATATTTCAGAAAATTCCGATCTGTAAAAGCTACAAATATACTTCCCCTACCCCCCTCCTATCATACATCAATTCTCTAAAGTCACCACTTTTTCTCCATCTTTTCTGTCCACAAGAGAATACAAGAAATGCATACCTACTACCATAATTGGGCATAGACGCACTACGAGAGACTTCTCCATTCCTCCTCCATGATCCTTTCTTCTGTTCAATGTTGACACATATGTGCGTTAGAAAATTTCTTGAAATTACCACCAAACAGAAACAAGCTTGCAATAGCTCGAATTTTTGGTTAACATTCATATGCACTTGTTGGAAAACACCAATGGAGCTAAATCCTTTTTTGAGCTTATTATAAGAAGCACTACAGAAAGTAAATTCTAATATTTCAGGGCCGAAGTAACACCCCGTTAAACAAAAGACCATTGTCTATACCAGGGAATAGAACAAAATCTCAGTGCAAATAAGCTCTGATCCTTTTCAATTTTTACTAATGGAAAGATGACTCATAAGAAGCCCATCCCCCTTGCATCTTTTGCTCAATCTGCACATATAGTATCACCTTTCATTCCCGTTCTCTGTTAGGAGAATGGTTATGGAAAAAGACTTCAGATTAATGCAATTATAAACAGACAGTACTAACTTGTGCTTCTAGTAAATCCTTGATATTCATTGTGCAAAGTTAGATGTCATCAATGTCAAGCACTGGTATGCTCATTCCCCGGCTTCCCTTCAACATTCTTTTTAAAGCCAAACACCTTTAACAACTCCCCAATGAGCAACCCCAAAACAAGAAAAATAAAGGAAAAAAGGACAACCCTGTATTGATATATAGGCAGTGGATTCCTAATATTTGGTATAAACTAATACAACTATTTAGTTTTGGACTCTGCTTGGTTTCTATTTATGCCCTCCCTCCCGTTCGAGGATAGTAATCAATACATGAGATATAGCTTTCCACACAAAGAAAGTTCTCCAAACCCAAAAGCTAAACAGACAATGCGGAAAAGATGAAAGAAAGGACAATGTCGCGGTCCTTCCCTTACCTAGGCCCTACGCATAGTGGGAGCTTAGTGCACCGAACTGCCCTATTTCTTTGTTCCAATTGACAGTGTAAGTTATATATTAGTGAAATTTAGTTTATTTAGATGAAAATGCTATGTCCAAAAGAGAATATAATATGAACTACCACTTGAATATATTTCATAAATTTGTGCAAAAATATATTGTTGATATGCTTCTTTGCTCTATTAAATGTATCAACCAGTGAGGAATCGGTGTTTAGTTTTATTGAGTTATTTGCTTGAAAAGAACTTTAACAATAAAAGATCTGGTTGCAATTTTTCTTTGTTGAAAAGACAGTTCCATTATGTTATTAATTAACATGCTGGTCTTTTTTTTTATCTGCTAAATTTGTGTGATAGTTTACAATCAAAGCTAATTTCATTTTCATTTCATTCAGTTTTCAATAATTGTATCTCATTTTTGGTTTCTTTGTCTATGTGTATAAACTAATACAAATTTATACTCCTAAATCTATATATTTGACATAAATGATCTTCTCCCAATGAATCCAATTTCTAGCTATCCTTGCTAATTATATGGTTCTAACCTATCGCATACAGCATACTTCTGGCTCTACCTATATGCAGGGCACATTTTGGAGCTAAACAGACAATGCGGAAAAGATGAAAGAAAAGACAATGTCATGGTCCTTCCCTCACCTAGGCCCTACAAGAAAGTTCTCCAAACCCAAAGCTAAACAGACAATGCGGAAAAGATGAAAGAAAGACAATGTCACGGTCCTTCCCTCACCTAGGCCCTACGCATAGTGGGAGCTTAGTGCACCGAACTGCCCTATTTCTTTGTTCCAATTGACAGTGTAAGTTATATATTAGTTAAATTTAGTTTATTTAGATGAAAATGCTATGTCCAAAAGAGAATATAATATGAACTACCACTTGAATATATTTCATAAATTTGTGCAAAAATATATTGTTGATATGCTTATTTGCTCTATTAAATGTATCAACCAGTGAGGAATCGGTGTTTAGTTTTATTGAGTTATTTGCTTGAAAAGAACTTTAACAATAAAAGATCTGGTTGCAATTTTTCTTTGTTGAAAAGACAGTTCCATTATGTTATTAATTAACATGCTGGTCTTTTTTTTTATCTGCTAAATTTGTGTGATAGTTTACAATCAAAGCTAATTTCATTTTCATTTCATTCAGTTTTTAATAATTGTATCTCATTTTTGGTTTCTTTGTCTATGTGTATAAACTAATACAAATTTATACTCCTAAATCTATATATTTGACATAAATGATCTTCTCCCAATGAATCCAATTTCTAGCTATCCTTGCTAATTATATGGTTCTAACCTATCCCATACAGCATACTTCTGGCTCTACCTATATGCAGGGCACATTTTGGAGAGGTTTTCGTTGATGTGTGTGATACTTGTATTTTACTATTTAAGATGTAGTTCTTCAACTTTATAATATCCTTCATGTCTTGTGAATAGATACGAGGATACTGCTCATAAAAATCCCAAGTCAATCTACACTAGTTAAGCTGTGGCAGGTAATTTCAGAATAATTTGTGAGATACCTTAATCTTCCGACCCTTCTTTTCTTTTAGGACTTTGGCAATATATTCTTCGTCTGACCCAACAGATGCTCTCTTAAAGAAAGTCGGATCTGAATACCTTTTCAAGCAAGATCCAGGTCCTCCAGGGTCAAATCTGAAGAGACAAGTAAAATTTTTATGAGTGTAACAGTGCAATCAGGATATACAAATATAGCTATAAAGGTGAGTTCACATACTTGTCAAGCAAATGCAAGCGTGGCGGAGCATGACACTCTTCGTACGAATCCATGATAAATCTTGGCAAGTCATTGTATATAAAATGATTTTGTTCACTACGGATACGGGCATGCCAATTGGATCCTGCATACCAACTGCTTCCATAAAAAAAAAAACTCGAACAGGAAAAGAAGCCATTTAATCTGTGGAAATAGATATTCCAAATACACCGAAAGTGAAGTATTTCCTACAACCAAAACTTCATTTGTGGAACTATTTGGAACATCATTTGTATCATAGACAGATATATCTGAGCGAGATAAATAACCAAATCCCCCCGTTCCCACTATCTTCTATCATCGGTAGAAGGAATCCAGTAATTGAGATTAAAAGTCATACCAGCTGTATAAGCAAAGTGTAAATGACTCCGTTGCGCCAATACTGATTTCTCAAGTGGAGGAAGTGCAGCTTCAATTTTTTGCACCCGAGCAACCAACTTATTGCTTCTCGAGGATGTAACCATCACTTGCTCTTGTAAGCCATGAAACACTTCCGCTGCAAATCTACAAGTACAAAACTTCTCTTAATTACTATGTTCTAAGCATTCAAAACTCAGCAGGAAGTCCTGAAAGAAATGGTAAATGCTGGGCCAGCATTGTTAAATGTAGTTTAATGTGAGCCCCGCCCCCCAAGGATATAGCTTACCGGTCAATGAAGTTTTAATGAAGACCATGAGATACCAAGGTTTGAATTCTAGCAGAGGCAAAAAATTAATGTGATTTCTTCCCATCTGCCTAAGCCTTGACAGGTAAAGTTACCTGATACATGATCCTGTATTGGTGTAAAGATGCAAGTATCTGTGAAATCGTTGAGGTGCATGCAAGCTGGTATAGAAACTCTATTATATACCATGTATAAGAAAAAGAAGAGGAGTTCAATGTGGTGAACTTACCTTCTTATCAGAGGTTAATGGCTCCTTGCCTTTTGGAGGAAGAAGTAATGGGTTGTGCTTAACTATGCATTTGATTTTTGTAGGGCAGAATTCTTTTGTTGCTTTTGGGTAGTTTTCTGAGTTTTAGTTCTAATATATCGTTTACTGCAGATAACTTAAGTGCTCTGAATTATCCATCTGTTATTTGGAGCTGAGGTTGATATTGATATATAAGTTGCAGGGGATATTTCAAACAGCCGTGTTTATTTGAATAGGGGTGTTTGTATGGTAAAAATAAAAGCTTCGAATAGTAGCAGAATCTGGAAAGAAGTAGCTTTTTCCCAGAAACACATCTGCAGCCTTGGCCAAGCACAAATTACTGCTCTAATATTGGCAAAAGTGCTTACCAAATTGATTAGCCAAACACAAACTGCTAATCTTCAAAATCACTTTTTCAAAAACTACTTTTGACAACATAAAAACACTAATCAAAATAAGCAGGTTTTGGAAGCTTGGCTAAACAGGCGAAGTCTCAAAAGTGTTTAACATTTTGCCTTATCCTTTAAGATCCACACAAGGTCCTAAAAAAGATTGGGGGTACATACTATTATCTATTGCTCTATAGTAATTTTGGTCTTCATTTGGTGGAATGAGATATGTGTAAGTTTAGTCTCAGTTTAATGGCCATAGAGTAAGTTGAACGCACTATACGGATACCCCATTCGTCTAAATATTTTTTCACTTCACAATTCTCTAGAGTCAATATGACAAAATCCTTTACCACAAATTTCTTTGGTAAATCTATTTCCTATCTTCAAATGAAAAGTTTATCCTTTTCTCATTTTCCACAAAATTCAGTCAACTTGACTTAGGTAGATCCGAAGTAACCAAATTGAACACAAAAAGGAGTTACCTTCTTCTTCTTTTTTCTTATTTATAAGACATCTTTTTTCTCCTAATTCAAATGACATTTTTCCAATTGAAATAACCAGAAGTGTTTAACATCACTAGTATAGTTTCAAAAATCCAAATCAAATAACAACTACTACACCTCATTCTCAAACAAGTTAAGAGGTGAACTGTATGAATCCCGACTTCTTTATTTAAGCTCATTTCATATCATCTTCATACTAAATAAAATAAAGTGAAAAATGATTTCAAATACATATAATAAATAATAAAAACTATAATACTATAAGTTCTCTAAAAAGTCTAAAACCTATTCTCAACTAGTAGCATGACATATATGAATCTTTTTCTTTCATTGTGCCCTATCATTAGTCAAGTCTGCATTGATGCCAAGGAAAATTTAAACCACATAAACATTTTATTTCACTACTTGTATATAATCTACCAGTCAAACTAACATACTTGTGTCATGAAAAGTGGAGCTGAGAAACAACTTATTTTGCATGCACCAAACTAGGGAAATAATTATGGAAGAATGAAAACAACAAGAAAGAAAGATGCTGATAACAAGGAGTAAAATCAGATAATTCCTTCTCATCGAAAAAAAAGTGTAATTTTACTAAGCTATAAACTTAATTCGAAATTTAGCCAATTTCAGCTTGACTAATTTGAATTTTCAGCAATACATCCGTTTAGTTAGTACAAAAAAAGTTGGATTTATTTCAGAAAAATTACTTCAACTTCACCACCATATAACAAAATAGAACTCAACAAAAAAAAATCAAAGATAAAACTTTTTTCGGAAAACGTTTCACTAAGATTGAACTTTAAAGCTGGCAAAGAGCAGAAAATGAAAACAAATGTGTTTAAAAAAAATGTGAAAAATTGAAAAACGTACTCAGCGAGATCGCCGAGCTGACGCAAGATCCCGACGAGTCCAGCGACTGCAACTCCGTCAAGCACCGCCTTTGGATCCTCCTTCTCGGCGTCTCGGTACAATTCCGGCGTTCCCAATCCGTACACATTCCTCACCGCAGTTCTCACCAACGGCATCGTTCCGTTTCACCTCTCTCTCTCTCTACTTTGCCTACAAGTATTCTATAATTGAATGTGAGAGAATTAATAAATATATGAGAAATAAATGATGAAATGATGAGAGAGAAAGTAAAGAGGGGTAGTTGAAGGAGTGGAGCAGCTTAACTACTGGGTTAGACAGAGAGAGTGATGTATAGAGAGAGAAAATTTGTATATGTAGAGAGAGAAAACGATGGGTCTATAGTTTTCAGAGTGAAAATGGTGAATTCGTCCAAAGAGAAACGACATTGCCAACTCTGCAAGCCATGCTTCCTGGGTGGGTGGTATCATTACAGGTTGAACAACAGTACAAAGACTGTCTTGCCCTTTATAACTAATCAAATTGCATTTTACCCTCCTTATGAAGGTGATACTTCACTTTGTATTTGTTTTAGTGAAAATCCTATTCAAACTAAACTATATAGTAGTTATAGTTTCTTTTATGGTCGACAAATACAAAAATTATATTTATATGTTATAATAAAATTTATATAATTGTGCTTTATAGCAATATATATATATATATATATATATATATATATATATATATAAAATTCTCTATACATATACAATTGAAGCGTATTGTATAAAACGAGAAAGAAAGAAATTATATACAATTTAAATTTGTATAAAACGAGAAAGAGAGAAAGGCAAAAGAGACTTGAGCAGGTAAATATTTGTATTGTATAATTATAAGTGTATATGACGATTATATACAATCTGAATTTGTATAAAATGACAAAGAGAGAAAGGCAAAAAAGGCTTGGGCAGGGAATATGCAATTAAATCGAATTGTATAAAACGAGAAAAAGAGAAATTATATACAATTTGAATTTGTATAAAACGAGAAAGAGAGAAGGCAAAAGAAACTGGGCGGTGCAGTATTTTTATTGTATAATTACAAGTGTATCGGACGAAGATATATGTATTTGCAAGTGTATATACAATTTTCTCTTGTTTTATGCAAACAGAAACACAATTTATACAATTCGTTTCTGTTTGTATAAGCGATAGAGGCGAGCGAGATTTGGGAGAGTAGCGAGCGAGATCTGGGATAGGATAGAGACGAAAACGAAGATCTATGTATATATACAATTTTTTCTCGCTTTATACAAATACAAACAGATTTTATACACTTGCGTTTATATAAAAGTGAGAGGAAGCGAGCGAGAGATGGAGCGAGAGAGGAGAGTGGCGAGCGAGAGTTTGAGGGAGAGAGGTGACTGGCAAACAATTTGCTACGGGGCACAATTAAATCAAAGTGTGGATATAACATTTATTTGATTTATTAGTTTGTCATTATATACAATTTTTCCTTCTTTTATTTGTTATTGGCAGCAAAGATTTCATGTTTTTTGTCATCTATTTATATATCGAAATATATATATAGACTCATTCAGTATATTTATACTTAATATAAAAATAAACACATTCAATATACATATGTGTTGTCAAAAAATTAATTGCAGAGAAATATTCAAATAGACCAATTTAGTATTCATATGTGTTGTATAAATGAATTATTTTTATTTATATATAATTACTATATTTTAGTTTGTATATCGAAATATACAAATATAAATTTTGATACATATATATATATTGAAATATATAGATTAATAGTTATAAAGCGTAATTATATAAATTTATGTATTGTTTATTTAAATAGTGGGAAAACATTTGGGGGTTCCCATGAGCGTTTATTTATTCCGCCGTGTATGGTAGGTCACGGCACCGCGCCATTATATTAAATATAAGAAATATACTCTATTGTTCTTTTTTTAAGTGCTACTAATTAAAAAGAAAAAGTTATTTTTTCTTCTGATTCTCTATTTTCTTGAAGGACAATAAACGTCAAACACACACCTATTGTGTGAAGTAATCTCTTTAATATATATATCACAAATTTTTCATTCGTGATTATTTTGCATTGATAATCATATTCTCAAATATTGTTTGTTTTTCTTTAATTTTAAGTTGTCATCTAGAGTATGTTATTTTAGCTAAAGTATAACTAAATTGTTCAATCTATTGACTAATTAGGCTTCGCAAAATATAAATTGGCCTGTATTAGTACTTCAATTAATTGTAAAAATAATTATTATGATAAGAATAAATTGTTAAGAAGAATAAGAAATATGTACTTTTAATATACCACACTCATAAAAAAAATATAGAATTATATGTACCCTATAACTCTTTTTTCTTCGATAACAAGTGATAATGGTATTACATTAATTCCCTAATTAGTAATTACAAATTTAAATAACCGTCATTTATTACATTTATTCAAACTAATCGTAATTGTTTTAACGAAAATGCTAACTTAAAAGTGGAAAGATAAATACTTATTTAAAATTTTTGTGATAAAGTCTAACGATGTTATATTATATTCAAACACATATGAAAAGCGCAGTTGTTAATTATCTAGATTTTTATTTGTTGATAAAAAATTAATTAACTCAAGTCGAAAATCTTTTAAATATAATATTATATTATGTAAATACATACATATATGATGCATCAATTGATTTGATATAACAATTTCACGTGAATAATTTTTTACCAAGTGAAACTATTATAGGACGACGACATAACTTTGAAAATTAAAAATTTAACTATATTTCAATTTTTCTCAAATATTCAATTCAATTATTATATAATAATTAAATCATGTGATAAGAACCAAAAAAAAAAACATGATTGAAAATATATTATTCTCTTATACGTAGTAGCTCAAGAAAAGGAATAACATTACAGCATAACATTAGGAACTTCTTCCTTAAGATTAAGACATTTAACGACAAAAGTGTTATATATGATCGTTTTTTCCTATGTTTGCTCAAAAATAAGATAAATTCAGGCGAAGCATATTTTTGATAGACAATAATATTATGCTTATTCAAAAACACTTTTAGATAATATTTGATTTTTATTTCTCTTTTAGAGTCTGTTATAATAAATTTAATAATAAATATTAATCGTTAAAAGGGGAATTGAAATTTATAAGTGGACTAAAAAAATATTTATAATTCGAAAACTAGTAGTACTTTAAAAGCAATTTCACTCCAATAATGCTAGAAGTATTTTTTTTTTAAAAATTCAATGAAACTGCTGATAACAAAATTAGTTAAAACAACAATCATATAAATACTTATTAAAAAATCATTATGTCAAGAACTTTTCTAAAAAGTTATCCAAACAGACAATTAAATCACAGTCTTCAACTTTCTCATCAAAGAAAGAAACAAGAATCACAGTCAATCATGTGGATTCTTGTTAGATATTGTGCTCTTTATTTTGTCTCAAAACTCCAAAGAAATAAAATATTCTTACTTATAATTAAGTTGTCTGATTTTAATTTTACACACACACAAAAAAAAGAAGATTCTTTTTTAATTCTATGATTTTGTATTAAAGATATGTTGAATCATGAATGTATCAAACATATTTTTTTGATCTTATGGTCTAAACTGGTCTTAAGCTAACTCTGGTGGAAAGTTAAAAATAAAAAATTATATAAAAAAGAAAATAATATTTTTTAAACAAACTAAAAATAAAAACAATACAAAATACGAAAAACTATTTAATCTCTCCCATCTAATTACCATGAGTAGATCTAAGAAAACAATTTCCGTGACCAAAAAAAATGTTAAAATTAGAAACAGAGAGCATCTTCATGTCAGTATAAACGTAGTTGACTTCATCTAATAATGAAATAAATCATATATTCATTCAACTAATATATGATTCAATAGATGTCGTTTTAACTTTATTTAGCCGTTTGGAATCTTAGTTGGTGCAAACTTCAACTAATTCCTGCATATAAATAAATATCTTATCTGTCCCAAAATATTAAATAAATTGTAGTAATAGCAGTACAGTAATAATTATTGAGCTTTTATTGTCAGGCCATTTACATAAAGGTAAAGGGCCCCAAAATATTCCAAAGCCTACGAAAAGATTGATGACCCAACATTTTCTAGTTTTTCTTCTTCATTATTAGCATATATACGTTTGACGTTTAAAAAAAAAAAGAATAATTTTACGAAATATCTATTATTTTCATCAATACATATATTAAACAGTTCAGTTAAAAAAGATCTAGATACAACCGAAAAAGAATTAGTTAATGTTTATGTTAACTCACTTCATTAATTACCATTCCTGAACTTGAACTCAAAAAGTTAGAAACAATTTTTTTTAATCGAAAATATGTAAGGTTCTATATTTATTTATTACTGCTATTTCATGGTAATTAATACTGAAGTCAAAATTTGCCCCTACTGCCCTATCAAAAAAGAGAAGGAAGAAAAATATGGGATATAATAATCCAAACTAAATATAAATTAAAGAGTAGTAGCACATGCTATTCAATTTCTTTAAAGTTAATTATTTTATGGGTTAAATGATAAGGTTTCAGACACTTATTTTTATTAATTAACAAAACATTTAAAGTTACTCTACCAATAATAATAATAATAATAATAATCCATTATATACATAATTTCAGAAAGATAATAGCTGTCTCAGATCCGAGAAAAATATAATGAAAGGAACCATACATTATTATCATCACTTTCATTTCAGATGTTAGTACAAATATCATTTTTATTATAAATAATTGATTCATAATATTTATCAGTAGCCCATGAAAATATATATTTGATCAATATAAAAAAAAATAAGTTAATAAATTATATTCATTGATCAAATTAATTAATTAAAATAAATTACTTTATATTTATTCATTAAAAATTGACTTTAAAAAATTAAATAAAAATAAAATAGTAAACTTCCTTAAATAGAAACAGAGGGAGTAATATGAATTTGATAGTACCTCAGTTTTCTCTATTTAACATCAATAGGAATTGGTTAAATCTAGAGCCTAGAGACCGGCCTATTATTAATAGAACATATGAAGCTAAGTTTATTATAATCTACTCTAATAATTTTGTGACTTCTTTATCTTCATACAATTTAATAGAAAATTTAGAATTAAATCTAAAATAAAATTTATGTTATATTTGGTTGAAGATATGATAGTATATTGAAGTTTTATCTATGTTTGAACAATAGAAGTATGATATTTGAACAAAAATAGAATTTAACAAAAAGTTGGGGAAAAAAAACTTCAAAGTTTGAAGTTATATTTAAATATGCATTTAACTTTGAAACAAAATTAATAAAAATTCGAGTGGGAAAAAAAAACTGTCTGACAAATGTCAAGAACACTTTTTAAAACTTAAATTCACATTCAAGAAAATTTCCAAAAACCAAACACCTATATGACAAAACTTTATTTAAAATGATTTTTTTTTTCGAAAGAAGGGGAAAAATTCAAAGGAGCTTGAGGATATGAGATGTACTTACTTAATATAGTAGTTTTGATACAGCTATGTATATAAGAAAATATTACTACTTTTATGCTGTAGAAATGTAGAAATGTTTAACGGAATATTATGAAATTAACTTAAGAATAAAAGAAATATATTTATATTTGTGTGACTATAAACTGTTTTATTAAAATTTAAAATAATTTAAAGTTAGATAAAAAAGTATCATTATTTTTCTATATATATTAAAAAGTAAAATAAAGTCTATAGTATTAGTTTTAGAGTTTAGGATGCAAGCAACAACCTCACAAATGAATTTAGCTGCCTAAGCCCTAACTAGCCATGAATTAGGTAGTACTAGTATGTAATTGTGAGGCTCGTTTGGTTGGTGATTAAGTTATTTTAAGAGTTATTATTTTATTTTAATGTGAAAAAAAATAATAGTGTAATTTCAAAATAACTAATTTTAAAATAAGTTATTTTATGATTTTATTTCAATCAAATATAAATAAATTTATTCTAAAATTTAATATTAAAATTATTTATTCCTTATTCTTTCCAACCAAGTATCCATAATTTTATTTGGATGTTTGGTCGTTTTTCTTTGATAGTAGTATTAAATAACTTTGTATTTATTACCAAAAAAAAAATAGCTTTGTATTTGCTCATATTCTTTATTTGTGCAAAAGTTTCTGGTATTGTCTTTAGCTCCTCTATGACTCGTCGCTTTCATTTACAACCATGCAAGTACTGATTGTGTTTCTAAATTATTACAAACTCAAGTATCATGGAATACAATTCAGAAGGAAAAAAATGTTAAAAAGAAAGATTTTCAAAAAAGATTTTATAATTATTTTTTTGAAAAATTAAGTGATTAAAAGATTTAAAATAACATAATTTCTAAAAATTCTACCATAACTAATTACAAAAATCCTCCTTTTCCTTCTCTCTCTTAACATCACTCCATCTCCTTCAGATACATTACAGCTTTGTAATGTTATTGTTGATACAAGAATTTAAATTATTTAAAAACTAAATCAGTATAAATCCGATACGTTACTTATATATCGTTTGGTATGCATCGGGTGAAGGAGTAATGTGTCCATGAATTTTGAAAATTTTGACATTATTATAAAAGAAAAAAACTTTCAAAATAGGATGTAATTACTGTCCAAATTATTGAATTTCCGTTCTGTATACTTAATTTTTCGTCATAGGAAACACACTATTTTTGAGAATTTATTTGTAGGGTTTTCTGAAAAAAATTAGTAACCCCAACAGAGTGTTAAAGGGCACAAATAGGCCCTGTTGATTTATCTTATTGAAATTGTCTTCTCCCCACACCATTCCCCTGAAAAGACCCCAATAGGCACATCTCGATTTATTTTACTGAAATTGTACATATTTAAAAAAATTAAAAAAAAAACAGAAGAAGAGATCTTGATAACTTAATGTTAATTAAATTTCCCTGTTTTCTTTCCGGCTGAATAGCTTAAGTGAACGTTTGACCATGTTTTCTTGTGAAATTTGAGAAAACAGAAAGTTATTTTTCAATTGAATTTTTTTTGATCAAACACTATTTTTTAACGTTTTTCAAATTTTTAGAAATAAGTTGAATTTTGTACTTCACGGTCAAACATGTTTAGACAGAGTTTGAATTTTTTATTTTTTTTTATTTTTAAACTTGTGTTTTATTGGACATCACGTTGTACGTGACTCAAAATAAATTTGGCTTCGACAGATCACGCTGCGTATATTTTTTGTATATGATAGTGCAAAAAGATTAAGGTCACTCTAGACTCCAGCCATTAAAAACTATATTTTCTTCCAAAGTGCGATAGAAGAACATTGCTTTAAACAATATGATTGTCATGAACCTTTAACAATACGTACGTGGTAGATATAATTAATTTATCCAAATAAAAAAGGTGTCAAAATCATACATTATGACTCCCATTTCTCGTGTGGTCCTTACTAATATGTACTAATAATTTATACCTACATGTTCAATGTCTCCATGTTTGTATAAATATGTGCAGACAGTTTAGCAGCTTATAAACAATTGATAGTTTTCACATAGTAATATAGTATGAACTTTTTATATTTATGAAAAAATAAATATAATTTAAGAAATTCAAATTACATGTTCGAACAAGATGTGTATCGCCCTAAAGGACCACTCGATCTCATCAAAGTTGTCTGATCTACGTACATGCAACAGCATCCTTTGACCAACCAAATTACACACACAAAATTTCACTGAAAAACTTTCACAGCTAATATTTGATGGCACTGAAAGTGTACCACACAGAATTACAGGCCAAACTTTATATGTACATACAAATAATTGTAGGGTTCGTTATGTTTTGATTATTTCATCTCTACAAAAAATACTCCCTCCGTACATTCCTTTTGACCAACATTTTTAAATGTGTTCTTTCATCATATTACTGCAATTCATAGAATTTTTTTCATATAAATTTCACATAAATTTTTTAATATAAATTTTGCTTTGAAAATAAATCAAACTGTATGAACTTTGCCGCTACATATATCACTGCTACATATATCACTATTAAAGGATTGAGAAAAGCTGAATGTTTATATTGTAGAGCAATTAAAAGCTCAACAGCATGATTAAACATATTTTCTTATGAAAACGTACGATGAACTACATTAAATTGAATATTAATGTCATCCAACTAATTAATAAGTACCAGGACTATATAAGTTTGCACAGTAAAGACGTAAGCACATAGTATATAGTATAATTTAATTGTCAACCATGCGTGGATGCTTCTAGATAGATCCAACTTTAGCCATACATGTTCTTTCAATAAGGATTTCTTTTAAAATGAAAAAAAATATATAACTTGTTCATGGTTTCATTGGCCAGAATCAAAAGTTCTAAAACCATTAATTTATGAAAATAAATAAATTAGTTAGTGGATTCAAAAGTGTATTGTTTAAGTTTGATCAATGATAGAATTATTCAAAGTCAACAAATGCTTTGTCAAATACATGCATATATAAGATATAGCATTAAACAATTTTTTATTAGTATAAATATAGTAACTCAAAAATTGTTCATTCACAAAACCAAAAACAATGTCTTCATATTCTTCTTTGCTTGTAATTACACTTTGTTCATCATTCATAGTAACATTAGCTAATGTTCCTCCTTCCAAAACCTTCAAGTACATAAATGAAGGCTCATTCGGCGAATACTCCGTTGAATACTTAGCAGATTATCGTGTATTGGACATTGTCAACTTCCCTTTCACCCTTTGTTTCTTTAATTCTACTCCAAACACCTTCATACTGGGGCTACGAATGGGTCATCGTAGATCTGAGTCCATAATGCGATGGGTCTGGGAGGCTAATCGTGGCAAGCCTGTCCGCGAAAACGCCACTCTAACGTTTGGTATTGATGGGAATTTGGTACTAACTGATGTCGATGGCACGGTAGCTTGGCATACAAATACTGCAAACAAAGGTGTAACTGGGCTAAAACTTTTGCCTAATGGGAACTTGGTTTTACATGACAAAAATGATAGATTTGTTTGGCAAAGTTTTGATCACCCAACGGATACACTTTTGGTGGGCCAAAGTTTAAGGGCTAAAGGCCCATCTAAACTTGTTAGTAGAAAATCCAGTAAAGAACCTGTTGATGGGCCTTATAGTTTTGTCCTAGAAGGGAGACATTGGGCTATGTATTATACAAGTGTAAATTCACAAAAGCCTTTACCATATTTCAAATGAGATGATTTTGGTAATGGGAAAGGCTCTTTAGCCAATTTTGATTTCTATTGTGAGCCAGAGTATGGTGAAAATTATGCTTTTGAGCTAGGATTTAGGATCAACATGACCAATTCTACTAGCTCTGGTACATCTATATTTACTAGGCCTAAATACAATAGTACATACACTATGTTTAGAGTTGATATGGATGGTAATTTAAGAATGTACACTTATGAACCAAATGTTGATTGGGGAGCATGGGAAGTAACATATCGACTTCTCGATAGGGATAACGATGGAAAAAATGAATGCAAGCTACCGATGAGGTGTGGATCATTAGGGGCTTGCGAGGACAGCCAGTGTGTGGCATGTCCGAGCCCTCGAGGCTTGATTGGGTGGAGTAAGGGATGTGCACCACCAAAGTTGCCAGTATGTAAAGGAGGATCAAATGTGGACTATTATAAGGTGGAAGGAGTTGAACATTTTACTAGTGATTATAATGAGTGTAAATTTTGTATATAGCATAATATGTAGTATTATTATCAAGTTATGGCATTAGAGTTTCAATTTCATTTTGTAGCATTTAATGTCTCACTCTATAGCATTTAATTAGTAATTATATTGTTAATTATAATTTATTAAAAGAATTTGTTATTAAAAATTAATTAAAAATTAAGTGGATAAAGTGATAATGAGTAATTAATTTTAATGACTAAGAATTCTGACAACATAAATTAAGTGGCTTTTGTCAGTGATAATTACTGCATTAATTGAATGTGCACGCTTGAGAATTTGAAGAGTTTAACTTTTTGTTGAGTTAAATTAAAGGTAGATAAATGATTAGCATTACAATTATTCTTCATTCCAAAATTTGTCTATTATTTTCAAATTTCTTTCAACATATAATTCATTTTTTCCCCAAAGAATTGAAGATTATTTTCATAGCTACATATTTCACTTCTGATGGATAACTTTGTGTCAATTTTAATTAAACATGGTGGAAAGTAGAATTATTCGGGTTAGTTTTTAGTTTTGATTTGTTTATTTTAATTATGAATTGTTAGTTTGTTATTTTTTACATTTAAAACAGTGTTAACTTTTTTTTGTAACTGTAATATATGTAATACAGTTTGTATAAATTTTTTTTTGGAAAGAAACAGTATGTTCTGTATAGCGTACATACAGTATTCATACAATGTTCATATATATCATTTGTTTCTGTTGCATATGTCAAAGTTCAATATGTCATTCATAATTCATACAATTTTTATACATTATAAATTTAAATTGTACTATCCTGCCATTCATAAAGTATTCTATATGTTATTCATACAATGTTCATACAATATTCATACAATGTTTATATATATATAATTGGTTTCTGTTACATCTATCAAAATCAATATGGCATTCATAATTCATACAATGTTTATACATTTAAAATATACATTGAAATATACTGAAAATAATAAGCTATTATGACTTGTTATATTATAAAAAACATTAAAAATAACATAAATTGTTATAATGTTTAAAACATTGAAAATAACAGAAATTAATAATTATAAAAAAACATTAAAAATAACAGAAATTGTTATATTGTTAAAATAACAAATATTTCAATAAGAATTCAAAACGTGCATTTAAATTTTTTCATTTCCTATTCCATGTTCTTGGAGTGAGATAATTGGTGGTGTCCATAACTTGTTATTTTTGCGTGCGAGGTCCACCATACTTGCTTGTAACTGTACCCGTAACTTCACTGTCACTTATTGCTCCCTCTTCATTCTTTGCTTTTGCATAGTGCCAAAGTAAAGTTGCATACTCTGACGATGGTATGTTGCATTACTTCAATATCAAACAAATCAAAAATACCATTGCTGATATATTCAGCAAAAAGAGAGGTGTACGACCACAATCACTGTAACAACAAAAAAAAAATTTCATACAGTATTCAAACAAAAAAAATACAATATTAATACCACAGTTTCATCCACAATGCATACAACTTTATATCACAGTTGCATACACAATTCATACACCTATACGCTAGATTTCATACACAATTCATACAACTATACAGTTTCATCCACAATGCATACAACTTTATATCACAGTTTCATACTCAATTCATACACGTGTACGCTAGAGTTCATACACAATTCATACAACTAAATGCCACAGTTCAATTTCAATTTATACAACTATATGTCACAATTCATAAACAATTCATATAATACTAAAATACATTTTCGATTTCAAAAAAAAAAAAAACTGTAACTTTTGAAAAAATAAAATAATACTCAATTGATATATAAATCATACAATTCATAATAATAAAATACATATTCGATTTTAAAAAATAAATCTGTGACTTTTAAAAAAATAAAATAATACTCAATTAATATATAAATCATACAAAATTCATGTAGTACACTATTGACAAATAATATAAAAAAATAAAAACACTAAAACAACACATTGTAAATTGAATTTTGAAATAAACTTTTTAATAACCTTATCAACTTTTTTTGTTTTATTTTTTTGTTGAATCTCTGCATCTTTTTTGGAAGACTTCGTTGTTGAACGACCAATTTCAACTTTCCTTTGCCTCTTTGTTTTTTTTCCCCTTCTATTTCAGAGTTTGAGATTGTGACAATATATCGAATGAAGGAGCATGAAAGTCGTCTTCCTCATCGACCAATCTTTTACTTTTCCTTAGATTTTCACTACTTTTTTTCGACATTGTCTATAAAATTAATGGAGAACGGATCTGAGATTTTAGTTTGTGTTTTAGGATGAACTGATATGAGAGATTTTGGGGAAGATGCAGATTTGAGAAAGATGGCAAAGTGGCTGCATTTTTTGTTTTAATTGATGATTGAGGCGCGATTTTTGGGGAATATGCAATAAATTCAGGCGTGGGGAGAGGTTGAGTGTATTGGGGAAAGATAAAAGAGTATTGGTTGATATGGGGGTGGGTAGTTATTGGATAATTAAATATTAATTAATTATTTAAAATAAAATCCCTAATTTCTAGATTTTGTTTTTTAAAAGGTAACTATATAATATGAAGTTTAATTAATATTTAATAAATAATAATTTATTATTTATATTATAAACATTAAAAGGTAATTGATTAATATTTAATAATTTTTATTTATATTAAAAAATTTAAAAGGTAATTGATTAATATTTAATAATTTATTATTTATATTAAAAAGTTTAATAGGTAATTGATTAATAAATAATAATTTGTTGATAAAAGGTAAGTGAATAAATGAAACTAATTATTTAAACATAATAATTATTAGTTAAATAATAAAATAATTTTTTTTAATTAATATATTATTAGTTAATATGCTATAACTTGATAATAATATGCTATAAATAGTTTACATTTAATAATATATTTTGTAATTAATATATTATTAATTGATGTGCTATAAGATGATAATAATATGCTATAAATAGTTTATTTTTAAAAAGTATGATTATAACTTGATATTTATTCTCTTAAATGTGTGTGTGATGTTAATTTTCCTTATAATGAAGGAGTTGGGCCTATAAATATAAGTGAATGCAAAAATAGGTGTAACAAAGATTGCAAATGTGTGGGCTTTTTCTACAAACAAGAGTCATCAAAGTGCTTGGTTGTACCTGAGTTTGGAGCTTTGGTTAAAGTGAACAATTCCTCCCATGTTGGCTACATCAAGATCTCAAAGTAGATGAAGTTATTACTGATTTGTATTTATATGAAGCAAAGCATTTTATATTTTTAAATTTCAGTAACTTTTGTCAAAATATAATGAATTAATAAATGCACTTAATGTACCAGAGTCTATTAATTTAGAAAAGAAAAGTCCTCAAAAAAGAAATGCATATCTTTCTTGGCCATTTGTTACATAGTCATGCTCCACAAAATACACATGCCGAGTCAGAACTTTTAGTTTAATGAATTTTAAATCACAATTTGCTTTTTACTTGTTTGATTCTGTATAGATTATTTACACATATAAATACTATGTTTGAGCTAAAGTTATTGAGTTCTAGTGAACTTGTAACTCGAAAGGTGGCTTCGCCCTGGCTCAATACATACTACAGCTACACAAAAGAATTTATAAATATAAGAGAACAAACAAAGAAAGAACCAAGTGCATAGAAAAAACTGGAATACTACAACTATATATATTATACATGACACCTGCTGAAAATGATGCAAAGTATATTTATAAAAATAGCTGAGAAGTAATTTAATTTACAGCAGCGAAGAAATCCCTTAACAAATTTCCAAAAGACAGTTATTTGATTGAAAGAAACTGATTATCTAACTAAATTATTATAGACTAAGACTTCAGTATGTATATATATATATATATGAAATATATAATAATAATAACTTAATAAGAAAACTTAACTAGCTAGATAGCTAGTATATTGAGGTACATATATATTTGTCTAGTGGCACGCATCATCATCTTCTATATATCTACTCAAGATACATCCAATTCATGTGACCACCCTATATATCTGCAATAAATTTAGTAAGCATAAAGTAAGAAATATCCAGAAAAACAAGAAGATGAAATTAAAGAAAAAACATTGAATGATTGATTGTAGGTATTAGTATTCATGAAATAGTAGTGATATAGCAATGTTCATTACTCCATCCATCCCAAATAATAATAAAAATCTATACTATCAATACAATATCACCGATTATAGTAGTGACAAGATTTAAATAAACTAGAGAGTTTGAAGAGTACTTACAACAACAACATACTACGTGTATTCCACAAGTGGAGTCTGAGAAGCCTTATCTCTATAGAAAGATTGTTTTCGATAGACTCTTAGCTCAAATAAAGCAGATCAAAATCAAGTATCTAAAGAAAATATAATAGTGAAGCAAGCTATGCTGACATCAACAATAAAAAAAAATGGTAATCGAGACAAATGAAACAAATAGAAGTACTAAAATCAAAGAATAAGACAATATGAGAATAATAGTAAAATACTGAAAACTGAGGCAATACTCGACTATGTATATTCTACCCTAATTCTCAACTTTCAAGTCCTCCTCTCTCGGATCATGCCTTTGATAAGCTACATGTGTGCCATTTCTAATCTATTCGCCTCTCTCCATACTAATACTTCTTTGGCCTACCTTAACCTCTTCCCATATCCACCATAGCCAAAGTCTCACCTCCTCACTGATGCATCCTTACATCTCCTCTTCATCTGCCCGAGCTATTTCAATCTTGCCTCCTTCATTTTATTCACTATAGAGGACACTCCCACCTTGTTCCGAATATCTTCATTCCTAATCTTTATACTCTCCTCTTTCATATTTTAGACGTGAGAGTTTTTTTGTTTTTTATTAAATAATGTTGTGAACGGCTGAAGCAGTGAAAAGAAATATACTTATTTTATTCATATATTTATATGTCATCCACAAATTAAATGCAACTAGTCTAGCTCTAAGTCACTCGTTTTTGCATCAATTGATTGCAATTTGTTCAATCAAATTAAACCTTCCAACTTCCTTGTAGTATCGAATCTACAAATTATCAACCTATATGCAAGCCTTGATCAAGGTCACTCATATTGTGACAAATGATCCACTTGTGTCCACGCTAGAAGATGACAAAGGTGACATGTAGAACGTTAATGACAAATGTATTGGATATGTGTAGACAAAATTCTAGATCAAGTGTAGAAAAGAAAGAAAAAAAGTTACTTATACGTGGATAATTGGAACTTAGTTCAAAGGAGATATTATCGTATGTGTGTGAACAAAGTCTCACGTAAAAAGAAAAAAACAAGGAAAAAGGAAGCAACTTACAAGGGTTGAACAACCTTTTAATTATCCTCCCTGATCATTCACTTTGTTATAGTTCATGGAGATGTTACTTAGTCTTTTGGAAATTGAATGTACATTGTGCAATCGAACTTTAAAACCCCAGATCATCTCATATAAATGGTAGTTTCTTTTGTCTATCTTAACTATATCTTTTATATTTTTTTAATTAAATAACATACAAGGTAAGGGTATGGATCAAACTTCAACTACAACGAAAGATGAAAGCCTAGATGGATGAATTCTATATTGTTTTTAAAAAAAACTCTCAATAGTGTGAGACCCTTTGCAAAAATCATACCGGCTAAGACCTAAGATTATTTATATTCAAATAACTTCGGAATGAGTGTTCTTGAAATTTTGACCCTAACTCATGCCCCAAACCTTCAAGATTGAAGTCAAGTTTGTGGAACTTAAAGTTTAGTACATGGAGCCAGAGGGATCAAAAGTTTTAGACCAACCACTTCTAAATTCCTCTCTTTCTTTAACTTTTGTTAATTCACATGTTTTATTAATAACAAAAGGCTCAAATAACAATGAATTCTCTAACATTGTACAAATTGAAAAGCAAACATATTCAATTTGGCATCAAAGTTTAGGACATTATATATCCATGCTCAAGATCCCCTACCTTTTTGCATTCAAATAAATTTATCAAAATCAGTAGTTGGATAATATTTATTTTAGTATCTACTTAAGAACATAAAGTACATACTACTATGTTATTTTTGTGGGCTGTAGCCTGTATGAGGTTCATTTTCTTTTTTCCCTTTAAAACGAAAATCAGATGTTCTTATATTAGAATTAGTATTTTCCGAAATCTTGTAAAAAAATACATTTGAGAGGAATAATTTTTTTTGAATGTGATAGAGAAGGTGAGTTTAGCAGTTGCAACTTCATAAATCATTTCAGTAAATTTTTTAACTTTCATAAATTGTTTAACTAATTTTAAATGTCACTCAACTTAATATGGAATTTAGTGATAACTATCTTGTCCTCATACCCCAAAATTAAATGGAGTATTTTAACGAAAGCACAGAGACACGCTCAATGCAAATTTAACCGTCTTTTCTGGTGATTCGTTAGGATTTCTTATTTGTTATTCATCAAGACTAAGCAACAAGTTATGGTGATTTGTTAGGATTTCTTTGTCAATTCCTGACGGATCATAACAGTTTTTTAGCATTCATGACTAAAACTCTGGCGATTCGTCAGGATTTGTGGCCAAATCTTGGTGATCCTTCAAAATTTGGTACAAACCCTAATGATCATGATAACATGTTTTGTAAAAATTCACTATGACAATTTTCCTTCAAAATGGAGTATTTTGAATGTATTTAAATAAAACTTTCCACTTAAGTACCCTTTGATGGGAAGCTCTTGTAACTAAATAAATATCATGACATATTTAAGAATTTAGACCACAAATACCAAACAAGTTTTATTTTATTTTTTAAAATATGTGCTTAGAAAAAAATGTTCACATAAATAGAAAACAATTATGTATTTGTACGTTTAATTAATGAGCTAAGAAAATGATTCGGTATGTAGAAATAAGTTCCTATGCTATAAAATGATAAAAGTTGAAGAAATTCCATCAAGAAAACTTAAGATTAGCATGATATATTAAAATGCCAATTGCCAAGGATGAACTTTAAGCCTAAATCAACCTAATTAGCTTATTAGGAAAGGATTATTCGAGACCATGTAAGGAGTTCATATTCTCATGAGATCGTAGAACTCCAAAAAAAAAAGAAAAAGAAAAGAATAGATTATAGAAGTCTCAATGCTTTAATTCCTAAAACTAAAATATTAATGGTGCAAAAATTACATTCCATCAAGAAAACCACTAAAATATAATTAACCATCGAAATAAATCAAAGTAACAGAGAAAATATATGTTTACCTCATATAGAATGTCACTTAATTTACTCACAATAACTTTCAAATTACACAAAAAAAATTAATAAACACCTTAGTCTCGGGTACATTTTTTTCCCTAAAAAAAACCGCCATGTGAGGGGAGTTATGCATAATAAACCCCTATCAATACTTCAAATATGAAAAACAACAAATGAAGATGGGACACCAGAGGCTGAACGAGATATGGATTCACCAGAACCCAGTAGCTTTTGCCTAGACACATTCTCTCTCTTTGTATATATATATATATATATTAAAAAATTCACTAAAAAATTGACTTTTGAATCATGGTATTATTGTATATTAACTTAAGGTGCAGTAGTAAACTCATAATCTACGAATAAAAGGATCTTTTTTATATGACTTGGATAATGATCTTCTCATCAACTATTTTTTAACTTGAGTTATGCAATCAAGATCTATTTTATATTTATATTGTATGAGAGCAAAGTCTATTCCAATTCTTGTTTCCTAATGTTGGGCCCATATTAAATTGTTCATATCAGATGTTCCGAGTTAAACTACTATTCTTGTTTCCTAATGTTGGGTCCCATATTAAATTGTCTATACACCAGATGTTCGGTGTAGGTCATAAAAGTCCCCAAAGAATAAGAGGGATATTCCCTAAGTAGGAACTAGGAGTTGAACATAACAAGCTACAAAAGGACTAACTAGCTAGGTATACCTTCAAAATATATTCTTAATTAATAGCAACAAATATGACTATTTACAGACAAATAATACGAAAAAGGCTTGAATGCTAGAACCTACGTACAAAAGGCAAGCATAATATGTCTGCTTATATATATTATCTGTATATTCGTTTGGAACTTTTTGTAGCAATGATTATACATATATGATTGTTGGTGATGTACAGAAGATTCTATTAATTATATTATTTAAAATGGTCCAAGACAATATAAGTTTTGTTTCCACTTCAAAAATTACTCTAACTATATATATATATAGTAACCATCACATGGTTTTCTCATTAAGACACAAAATCTTGCCAAATCTCTTAAAAGGCCAAGAAATATTGAAAAGATCACATATTTTAGAAGAATAAAAGTTTCAATTATGAAATTAATAAATTGTTTTTGCATGATATGAGAGAGAGAAAGGAAGAAATATGAGAGAGATTTGTGTTATAATAAGATTACTAGAATATGCGCTATTCATACCCTACTATATATAGTCCCAAATATTAAAATAAAATAGATGAAATTTTCCTATATCTATTATTCCTCAAATTCAATTGCTTCACTATGACTATAAAGATCAGGGTTTTAGGGATTTTCATTTAGTAAATAACCTTTTACATCAATGTCTAATCGAAATTTAGTTATTCTTTGGCAATAATAAATATCACTGGTACTTATAATAATTTTACTTTTCAAGAAAAGATGTTGATATTACAACAAAAAACTTCATAGAAATAAGTAAATCATTCAATTCTTTGTCACTTATACCTATAAGTTTTATACCAACACCATAAGGAAATAAAGTCAAAATTGAAGTAAGTCCATATGATACGTATAATTTACGAATACTGATATTAAACAAAGAAAATTACTTACCCTTATCATTTAGCTTGCTTGCATCAAATTGTTGTGTTGATCAGCACCAACACCAGCACCAGCACCAGCACCAGCGCCAATGGGCTTAATTGAATTATTATTAAGCTTCCTTTTCTTTTTCTTCTTGTAAGGAATCCCTCTTGCCTTAGCTTGACACTCTTTTACCTCTCTTAAATAAAGGCGAATCGCGCCATTTCCAAACGGATTATTCTCCGGGGAGCCTCCGTTCTCTTCGTAAGCAGCTCTAAGCCTCCCTATTAAAGCATCAAGGCTACCCCAGGCTTGCCTTAACGGACAACTACAAGGTGCTGGTGGATCAGGTTGTCCGAAAAACACGCATCCGTGTAAGTGAACCTTAGTCTTACCGAACTGGTCAAGGTACCGAAGGAATTCTAGAACATGATTGCAATTACACTGTGATAACGAAACAGGTGGTCTTTGATTTTTCAAGTACTGACCAAAAGTATTCCAGTCTCGCCTTTTTTGTGACTCGTACCGACTCAACGGTGCGGGATTATTATTTTGTAACTGTTCACCGCCGGATCGTGATGATCCAGCGGGGACTTCTTTTGTCATGACTATGGTAGAAGGATTCATTTTTTTTTTAATTTTTATTTTTTTTTGAAAGAAAAAAATAAGGATACTGAAGAAGGGAAAGAAAATGGAATTGGTGCAGTTTGTAGAAAAAAAAAAGAGATGAAAATCACATCTTTCAGTCCACTAAGGAGACAATGCATGGGACCCTTACTAGAGGTGCTTTTGTTCTTTCTTTTATTAGTTTTTAAAAAATATTTTTTATTTATATATCTCGCTTTCTTTCATTTTCATTCTTTCTTTTTTAATCACAATTTTATCACCACTAAAAATGTACTATTGATATTTTAATCATTTATTAAGGGTAATTAACATCATCATTTCAAAATTTTCTAGTTTTTAATCAACACCATACACCATTAGCCCGTGACTTGTTAGTCGGTGTTATTCACCTTGTACTATCTTGAAGAAAAAAAAAACTATTTCCATTTTTTTTTAGTTTTTGTGAAATAAAAATTACCCTAGTTTTTTTCTCGGTCGAATTTTTTATATATTTATCGGATTTGTATAACTATCTCATCTAACAATATAATCACATTTTTATTTATCATCCACAAGTTTATTATATAGATTTAACTTTTTTTTATATATAGGTCAGTAAATCGTGATAGTAAAACATAGTACTTGCTTGAATACTTTTTTTTTTTTTGGGGTTAAATGCTTGATTACTCTATATAGAAGCATGTGATCGTCTTATGTAGTTATTGGAAATTGAAAGTTATTTAAATTTTGATGAAATTCAACTTCTTATAAAAGAAGTATAGGGATTTGGAAGTGTTTTGTTCTTTGGGTATTATCTGTATGTTAAAAGTGAGGTTGTCACAAGTCATCATCATATATAATAATCTCTTTTTCTTTCAAAAATTTCCGCTTCTTTTCACGTGTAAATAGAGACAAAAATAGCTGTGAATTTGGATTTCAGGCTGCTTAAAATAATACGACTCTTAATAAAATAATTAGGTTAGAAGATTTAGTCAATTAAGAAGCGCTCTCTCGAATGAAAAAGATTTTAGAATACTAATAAATCTTTTAATTTATTTTGCTCAATATATGTTGAGACATCTAAAGACAATAACACGGATTTTTATTTATATATTAGATACTTTATATGAGAGTGAATACTCAATTTATACTCCCTTTGGTTTTTAATATAGTTTGTTAAATATTTAATTTTTTACTTTAACACGTCGAGTTAATATATTTTAACACGTCGAGTTAATATATTTTAATTTAATTTTAAAAATTAATTATAAAAAATGCAACGTGAGAAACTAAAAAGAAACGAAGGAAATATTTCTTAGAAGTTTTTGTAACACACTCACCAATAATGCAACAAAACAATGAATTGACGGATTTCATATGACATTTTGGGTTCAAAATTAGGACTAAATAATTATGAGGAAAAAAAAACTACTTATAAGGGGTAAATTAAAAAATCAAGTTTCTTCAGCGCCACCGTCCTTTTTTTTCCAGCTGCCACCGTCCAACTAGAACCAACTTTTTTATTTTTTTTTAGAATTTTCATTTAATATCAAATCTTTTTGATTGTGATGAAAAATTTGTTTTGAGAGAAGATAGGGAGTGAGAGAGAGAGAGTAGTGACAGTGATGAGTCTCCATCTTTTGAAAAGAAATATTTAGTTAGACGAATTATTTTTATATAATAGATTTAAAGCGTTCAAAGAAAATAAGTAATTTTTTTTGTGTGTCCTCTTGTGTTTAATAGGTACAAGTAAGTTTTTGAATAAATTAATTGCTTGATCATGTCAATATATAAGATATCAAAATTATAAATCATATTAATTTTAAATGTCTACACATACATTCGAACTAATATTTTACACACCATCATAGCTATTTGTAATGGTATGGTCATTATGTTCAATGATGACCCTAGTTAGTAATTAATTCGTTGTATCCGTTACATTTTTTTGCCCAAATTTTTTACCTACATAGGCTAAAAAGTATAATGGATCATAATAATATTTGTTTGACTTGTTTTAGGTAATTTAAGCCCAAGGAGGCAAAGTCCTTATTTGTGTTGATATAATTTTATTCATGAAATGTCATGCATGATTAAAATTGCAGATATGACATGCATGCATATGCCTTTAGCCAAAAGTATCATGAAATAATGCTAGAACTGTAGGTGCGTTATTGTTTCCAAATATACGTATTGTTCACTATAAAATGATGAAATAATTGATGTTATTCCCACTTGTTTTTTTTTTTTTTTAAAAATAACAATGATATCTGAATCTATTTGTACATATCTTGATCAATTTCATAAGGTATTACTAATTGTACCTATTAAACACAAGCAATCAATTTATTCAAAAACTTAATTGGACATGATCAAGCAATCAATTTACCTACACTAAAATTTAAAATTAAAGTTGTATAATTTTCAATTCATTTTATTGATCAGTACCATCCCTTTAAACTCGATTCCAGTTTTTATCGCTGTGAAAAGAAAAAGCCTTTCAAGAAAATAGTCAAAAATTCTTTTGTGATTGATATGTTGTAAAATATACTGGATAAATATTTATAGTGCTGACATAAAAATTTAGAAAAATTATTTTATCCCCTGTTTAGTTAATAATTTTTGGATAAGTTATATTAAGATTATAATTAGTATCAACATAAAATATTATCTTTATTAGCGAGTGAAACAATAATATCAAAATTAATTACCATGAATAAATTATATCATAATATAACAAAACCACCCCCAATATCCCTCAAATACTTTTTCTCCTACAAAAGTGATCGAAAAGTATTTTTATAAATGAATAACTTCTTTTTTAAAGTTATGTAATGCAATTCAAATAGGCAATAAAAGTTAATATGTACAAAATAATATAGTTATTCAATATTAAATAGTATAGAATAAAATTCTCTTAAACGGTTAAAATAGACAAGTAAAATTAGCATATATTTTTTCATATAGGTAGAAATACATCAGTGTCTTATAATCTTATTGTCCATCCTTACTAATAGTTATAGTATCGCTTAGGTAGTTATTTATCTTTTGATTTCTTTCACTATCTATTATTTTTTACACTTTCATTATTAGTTTTGTTAAATTAGTTCTTAGTCCTAACTCATACCTCAAAAGCTAGCTTAAAGGAAGGAGGATTGTCCAAGCCTTATTAGGAGTCCATCCATCTCATTAATAACCACCGATGTGAGACTTTTGTCATTCTTTAACCACCGATGTGAGACTTTTGTCATTCTTTAACACCCCACCTCACACCCAGTGCTTAGCATTTGGTGCGTGGACAATTTTGATTTTGAGGCCCCAACATCAGGTGAGACGGGTCTTGCTCTAATACCATGTTAAATTAGGTCTTAGGCCTAACTCACACACCAAAAGTTAGCTCAAAGGGAGGAGGATGAATGATTGTCCAAGCCTTATAAAAAGTTCACCTATCTCATTAATTCCCGATGTGAGACTTTGTTCATTCTTTAATAATTTTATTTTGTAATAGTCATTGTCTTGATAATAATATTTGATATTTTTACTTTTGTTATCTTTTGAATTTTTAGACGAATTATTTTTATCGAGAATAATTTCTCAAACTTCAAGATAGTAATAAAATTTAGTTATCCTTTACTTATTTAGATGACTTTATAAAATTAAGCGAATATGTTGTTGGTAAAAAAATGACGCAATTACTCTATTTATTGAGTTGTTAGTGAAATGAAGGGTCCCAATGATTATTTGATTGTTGATCAGGTACAATTTAACGCGTTTTCTCATAGTAACCTTGTTGCTGATTTTTGTTATCCCAAAATTAGATTTCATTTATTACTCCTTCCTTTTTAAATTATTTATTATGATTTTAAAAATTGTTATCTCAAATTATTTATTATTTTAAATAAAATTTATTAATTTATTTTCTTCTTTTTTTTGGGTTAAACATTACTTTTATCTCATTTATTTTAGTAGTATTTGTTATAAAAAATTATATACGCCTCAATTATGACAAGATAATACATAGTTAAATAAATATAAAATAAAGAATGATTAAATTAAATAAAAAAATATAATATCTTAAGATATGAATAATGATAAAATAATTAAATTATCTCTTAATTTATATCTTTTAAAAATATTTAAAAAATATAATAAATAATTTGAGACGGAGGCAGAGTAAGAAACAAGTGCGCTGAGGCATCATGATTAAAGAGTAACAAAACGTAGGGTTATGTAGAGAATGGAAGGGCCAAATATTGTGTAATACTTATATAATATGTTAGTGTACACAACTTTTTGTTTTTTTGGTTTCTCAAATATTTCCATTGTTTAATGTTTGTCTTATTTCTACTTTTTTCTGGGGTAAGAAATGTTTGTCTTACTTATTTTTTGAATACTCCATATAGTTAAGAAAAAGAAATATATTTTACCATAATTTTTGAAATGTTCTCATGATATTTTCAATTCTTAACTATATTGTGATTTATGGTTTGTATAGTTTCAAAATATGTAAATTTTCAAATTCATATCAAATATTAGTTGATTTAATCATCGTACTATGAATCAAGACGAATAGATTAAAATAGAAGGTGTATGTCAATCAGGGGCAGATCTAGAGTATGTCGAGGTGGTTCACCCGAATCTCTTTGGTAAAAAATTACGTTGTACATTTGAGATATTTTAAGGAATTTTTATGTTTATATATTGATTTTGAACCTCCTGAATATAAGATTAGAGGTTGACTTAGTGGTTTAGGGGTTCAAACCACCACTTCTTTTTTTTTTCCGAACCCCCTTAATGAAAATCCTGAATCCGCCACTGATGTCAATTAGTTGTTATAAAATTGACGACCCTTCTCGTCAATACCTAATATGAAATCTAACTCGTTTGGTAGAGTATATAAAAATAACGCTAAATAAAGTGTATTAGTGATTATTGCATTAGTAATGTTTCTACTTATTTATGCTTGCTTTAATTATACATGAATTAATTTTTATGCGTTGTTTGATTTGATATATTAGAAATAACATGCATTGCATAAAAAATATTATTTACAAGTATATTTTTCATAATTATGGTGAAAAGATGTAAAAGGAGTTGTGATAGATAATTGAGTCTTTAACCGTGCTAATAAATGCATTAAAGCTCCTTGCATTACTAATACCTAGAAATCCATGACATTAGTAATTTACACCTTAATGCACGATAGAGCGTATAACTAATGCATGTGTGACATAAAAAAGTGTATCAAACAAGATATTATTAATATACTGAATTAATATATATGCATTTATTTTTACAAATTATATACTCTCCCCGAGTCCTTGACCACTCCTAATTAAGGGCATGATTCCTTAGGTATTGAGTCTCAAATTATATCATATGAGACACAGAATAAAATTACTCTAATTAAAATCGTTTAAGATGTGTGGTTTAGTAGTAGTATCCTAGGTATGTAAGCCTTTACTGTACTTTTCTTTGGATTTAACACCATATCGACAGAAGGTGATTCAAAATGACATTGTTTAATCATATCACGTACAACCAAGTCGTCTCAAAATATATATAATCCCTCAAAACACATGACACTTTGAATTTTACTTCCTCCGTCCACTTTTATTTGTTATGTTACGCTTTTAAAAAGTCAATTTGATTAATTTTTAAAGTTAAATTAGATTTCATTAATTGGATATTTTAAATAAAAATTTTAGATATTCAAAAACTATATGAAAAGTACTATAAATTGCAATTTTTGCATATCAATATGATGAAAAAATACATCTTAAAATGTTGATCAAAGTTTTTGTAATTTGACTCTAAAAATAGAATCATAACAAACAATAGTGAGCGAAGGGTGTATTGTTTTTCATCCAAGTCGAAACCACAATTAAATCTTGAAACATCATTTTTGTTAAATTCTGTGAAAAAATACTGCATAATTATAGAAAACACACATTATTGAAGAAGAATGAAAACTAAACCGTTACAACCAACTACTCCCCTTAGTTATGTTTTACAAGATATTAAGAAATCTCTTTCTCAATCGTTAATAGAAAGATAATTTTCCAAACTTAATGCTAAATGACCATAAAATTTGGCTACAAATTAAAAAAGTCTATAATATCTTTTTTTAAAAAATTTAAAAATAAACTGATCTTTTTTTTAGTTAAAAGGTATTAAAATAAGGCTTAAAATATTCAAAAAAATAAAATAACATAGAATGAAATATGTTATTTTACTATTCTGACCAAATTTTCGGGCCAGAAGGATTTTCCATTTTTCTAATTCACCTCTTAAAAAGCCTTTTTGGGTATTTTACAACCAAATGTTATCCAGTTACCACTATAAAAAATAATTAATTAGCAACGGTTGATATAAAAAAAAAAAAAATTTAATATTTTTTATTTTATTTAGTAAGATAGACAATTACTTGTCCTAAAATGATCAATTAATATGAAATAGAGGACATATAAACTAATTCAAATTTTCGTGTTTGAATAAATTATTGATAATTGAAACTTGAAAGTAGTGAACCCTTGTGTCTTCAACCCCTAGATGCTCCCTGAATCTTTCGTCTGTCAAAAGTACCCTTCAAAATCATGTTTTAAAATGTAATTATATCATGTACCAATAATTTCAACCCAAAAACATCCCTAATTTGACGAAATACAGATTTCGGACGACATTCAAAGCCAAATTTTTTGCATATATATATTTATGTACACTCGCTCTTTGAATTTCAAACTCTCGATCTATATTAAATTCTTTTGACTTCTACTCGAATTCGAAGTAGCAAAGTATTTGTTTTAGCTTCAAAGGTGCTATTTAGCTCGGAATCAAGCCCTACACAATAGATTCATGTAATAAGTACAAAGTGCTAATATTATATATAGCTCAATCATGATTAAAATGTAGTAAATAAGAAAATGAAAGTATGACTAAAAGTCATGTTTCTAGCTGCCTATTATCAAGGATATATAAATGATGATATGACTTAATTAATCGAATTTAAAGATAATTAAATATTGGAACATTTTTATTTTTTTTGCTTTTTCTTCAAATTTGTATGATAACACAATTTATAGAGAATCTCTAGGGTTGTAAAGAATCCCTAAATTTGATTTCATTATTTTCAAATAGAGAAAAAGTGAAATCATGAATTTATATAATCCACCTCAATTAATGTCAAATTAGGTCATGGATCTAACTTATAATTCAAAGTCTAGCTCAAAGAGAAAAAAATTATCCAAGTCGTATCATGAGTCTAGAATTCCTTTCATCACCCCATTCCCTTACGAGTCATACCTAGACGCAGACATTCTTTATTTGGGGTTCCATTACCCGATCCAATGTAATGGAGCATGTATATTTCTATCCTTCAATTGTCCGAGACCTGGGGTCCTCATCGGATCAAACCTAACTTTGCTATTCTGTCAAATTAATTAGGTCTATAATATAAACCACACATCAAAAGGTAGCTTAAAAGGAGGGAGAATTCGCCATGTCATATGACGAGCCCAGGATTTTCATCCTTTACCGAATTTTTTATTTTTTTTTATGGTTGTAGATATTTTTTGATGGAATAATAACGAAATTTCATTCATTAGCCATTTGCGTGCTTAGGTGTGCATCTTTTGTATATGGTTAGACAAATAATAAGTAGTAGCCAGATTAAGGAACTTTCCTTTGAACCTAAAATTCCTTTTAATTTACTTTTCAAGTCAAATAATGTTAAATTGATTTGAATCTATTTTTCTCATGAGAGATGGGTCCAACCATCAGATCAGGTAGTGTTTTCTGGTTCACCATTATTATATGTGTGTGTACTGCCCAGCATCTTTATGGTTAACACAGATTCACTGTCATCCTAAAAGGGGAAGTTCTTCAAAAACTATCTAATTTCTATTTATAACTCTTAACATTTGCTTTCTAATTTTCAAGAACAATGAGTCATTTGGAATTCGGTAATTAGTGAAGGATGTAATGGGATGGATCAATGAGCCAAGATTAAATATCTCGTATTCAAACTTTTACAAATTGAGAAATTTTGAACATGTTATGGGAGTTTTTCGAATTCTATGTCATACAAGTCTAAATTAGTTAGATCATTGAAACTGAAATAGATGGTTAAACAAAAAAAATCATTTGTAAGTCTAACTAGCTACTTAATTTAAATATGATACGTCCTCCCACCCAAGGAAATATATAAATTTTCGAAAGTCACACTTAGGTTATTGAATTTGAAATGAATTAGTAAGGTACTGAATTTGGAAGACACAATAAATAAATAAATAAATTATCATTTTCATAGTTTACTTTTTTTGCACCAAAATGTCTCTAGATGACACTTGTTAGGCTTCTCACCTAAGCTAAAAAAAATCTTGGCCAAAATAAATGTATTTGTGGAAGTAGATTCATTAATTACTTAAATAATGTTTGATGGAAAAAAGCTAGTTTATTGGTGGCAAAAAAATCCAGTCATGAGATATTGTCTCCTGACTTTGTGTTTCCACTAGCTTGTTTTATTAATAATATATAATATATACTCCAATATATCCTACCTGCTTCCTCACAGATATTTGCTAATTGGTCAGATACTTTTTTTTTATTTGTTGTATATATTGAAGTCTGATTAATTTAATATTCATATTGCGTAGAATCTATTAAAGAGAAATAATTTTTCTAAAAAAAAAATCATATCCAAAACTTAAAATCTAAGAGTTATATTTAATTAAGAGATGAGAAGTGAGGTGGTAATTGGTCAATTTGTGTAACTTACAACAGTTTTTGTTTTCATTAATTAAGGATCCCTGATTAAATTACTGAATAAGTACCCTGACGTATCAACTTTTTATTTTTTTTAAAAAAAGAATATTTATAGACCAACTTTATCAAATGCACTGTTTATTTCTCGTCACAATATGAAGGTCTTTTTTTATTGAACTGAAAATCGCATGAGATAATATTAGTTTATAATTTAAAATTTTATATGTTACTATAAATATTAGACGATAATATAATGTTTTATCAGTAAAATTAAAAAATATATGAATAAAATTTAAAATCAAAGTCTAATATTATCCAAAAAAAAAATTTGTTTAGTACTATATGTTTGTACCCTTTTTCATCTAATCATCGTTAATTCAAGTCCTTTTAAACTTCAGCTTCCCAAAATTAGAGATATAACACGAATAGACCGACATCGTAGCTTTTTTCATACGGACGCAAACAAAAAAAATACAAGCAATATGTCTTGAAAATTATTGTTGATAAATTAAATCTATAAAAAATCGTGATATGTAATAAAATAAAATTTACAAAAATAAAATTAGTCATTTCAATAGTCAGGTTGAATTGTCCCTACCCACCACCAATGCATTCAATAAGGACTACTTCATATTAGACACCCCTGAACCACCCTGCATTTGGCTTCGTACGTCCATATTTGCTATCTTTGTATTTATACGACGACGACGACGACGACAACAACAACTCGAATCGAGAAAAGATAGTTTGTATGTAGATTTTATTTTATTTTCGATATTAATACTCTCTCCCGCAAATATTATCCGTATCTTTATGGTTTTCTCAGTTCCTACAACTAATAATTTTAATTTATATAAATTATTTTTGTTCAGAATGTAGGGCTTAATTAACACTTTATTAAATGGGATGTAAGATTAAATTTGAAAAAGAGAATAATGATAATAGTACTATGAATTTTAACATAATACTATAAAATAAATTCAAAGTTTGTCAAAAATATTGGGAGATCTAAAGAGTACTGTGTGGGGTATTCAGTATTGTCCTTGAAGCTTTGAAGGTATTTTTCAATCACCACACGTGGGTTGTAGGACCTAATGTTTTTACAATAAAAAGAAGAGAATCATTCCCTATTTTTTCTCATTTGGTTTTCCTTTTTCTACTATTTCCTTTCCTTCTTTATGTTTGCCTGATTTATCATCGAAGAATGTGGTGCAATAGATGTCTCTTTTTTAATCAGATATTTTGAGTTCGAATGATATATATTCTTAGAAAATGTCTCTCTCTATTGGAGTCCTACACAATGTAAATTCAATTAGTCAGACTTCAATACAGATATCGAATATCAAATAAAAGACTAAAGAAGAAGTAAAAATGTCTCGGCCAACCTCTTTTTTCTTTTCTTGCTTTTATTTAAGGTAACCGAAAAATTATCATGCTTCAAGATCACGAGTGAATATTATAACTAAGATCCTACATACAATTAATTCTTCTTCTCTTCACCATATATTTTATAACTACTCACCACAATAGGTAACAAGAAAATATACGTTCTATCAAATCATCAATGCCTCAATTTATTGTCTGCCAATTGTTATCTTACACAACTAATCGATCAGACTTACTGTTTATTATATTATATTATTTTTTGAAACGATTACATGAACGAAATTTAGGTTAACTCTTCAAAGATTTGATCATCTTCTAGGCTCTAGCATTATCATCTATTTCGCTAAAAGGAAATCAAACTTAGCCCAAAAAATTAACAAGTTATAATGGTAATTAACTAGGGTTCCAAATGAAATTATTCAACGTAATTAAGAAATTTAAAATTAGACTTTAGTTGCATGGTCTTTTTCCATTTTCCATTTTTTGATTATAATCTTCCCCTCTAGTACATTGGTACAGCTAGCTTTTCCCCCTAAAGTTGGCTAATTAGGTCCACTTAGGATAATTTTTTCACTTGACAATTGGCATCAAGACTTTTAAGTGGTTTTCAGATAGGCCCACCAAAATTATTCTGTGTTTTTAAATAGAAAACAAAACCGTACAATTTTTATTTATTTTTTGTTGTTGTTGATTATGTCTATATTAAAGGCCACACAAGGAACACTAAGAAATTTGAATTCTCTCTTATTTAATTTTGAAATGATATAAGTGGAATAACTTTTAATTGAAGGACCAACTACGGACTTTCACTAGAACGCGTTTAGAATTTTTTTATCAGACAAAAATTACTGTTATGAATTATTTATGCTTTATTTGTTATATTGTCTATTAGCTGAAACTTCACGCGTAATATTCACTATCTATCTTTATAATGTGGGTAAGATTGTGAGTATATCACCAAAACCTTCCCCATCAAGCAAAAATTACACTAAATATCACTTCTTCTTTTTTCGTTTCACGGCTATAATATATCAAATTAATTTAAGTGTGTGGTATCTAGTTTATATATATATATGTCAACAAATTAACGAATGCAGAGACCACAAAGAACTAATTAGTCATGTACCTCTAGAGAAGAAATAAAAGATAGTTACCGTTAAACTATATACCTTACACTTGTTTTACTTGTACGAATGGACCTATAATCGTGCATGTTATATTTTACTTTTACTTCTAACACGATTATGAAGAGCAAGTCGGAAATCTAAGTAGCTCAGTTAGTTGGTATATGATGTTTTACCTTATTAGCGAGGGTTTAATTTTCCATCTTATAATTCCCTCTCATTTGTGTCAATCGAATGAGTACTTATACAATTAATGCACTCGTGTCAATCGAATTTAACCAAAAAAAAAAAAAAACAGCATTCTGTTCAACTCTATTAATTTCCCAATTACGATTTTTTCTTTTATGTACCTCACCTCATCCAATCAGAAAGATCTGATCAATAGTATTTTCACTTATTCTCCGTCGATATGAGTCGGACCTTCCACTAACGACTTTAAGAGATATTGTGGCAAAATAAATTACTTCATGAAACACGATCAAAGTTATCTTATCCAATTATTAGTTAAAATTACAATTTTCGATGATCTAATACATTTGGTTAAACAAGATTTAAACGTATTATCAATCAATAAAAGAATATTGTTAGTATAGTGTATAGTATCCTATTCTAATTTGTTCCTCTCAATTAATTACAAGCTTTTATTACCAACCCTTAAAAGTTGTTATCCTATTAGGACCATCAAATCAAGTGCCAAATCACTTAATAGAGGAATATTAGTGGATTTAAAAGAGAAAATAATACAAGTGGATATTCAGTAGATATGAAATGACACACACCTTTAATAATTTCATTTGCCATTTGGTGTTTTGAGTCCATAGTAGAGCCCAGACTTAATTTGGATCGCGAACTTCAGGGTCCATTTAAGGATGACACTCCTCATATGATTTTCTCAAATACACAAGGTTCAAATTCGAGTTCTTTGATTAAGGATGAAACACTTCCATCACTACATCACAATATATGCTTGTGACACATACCTTTAATATAACCTACTAATGCTAAAGTCTTTAATTTTCAAAATGTATATATATATATATATTGGGGCCTTGCCAATTCACGTGAATAGGCCCTACCCTCTTCTCCAATTGTCTCTCAGTGCAAATTGTGGTGAAGGCCCACTAATATTCATTGTGAATTCACTATATATGCTTGATGTCAATTATTGATACTTAGATTCTCCTTAAAATTTTTATTTATTTCTTATTACTTGTTCAATTTGTAACTTTTGAATTCAAATATATGCAGCTGAGGTATAATTCTTTTTCTCTAATATATATAGTCCAGTTTTTATGTGTATAGATGACAAATAAACTTTAGAAAAAAGAGAAAGCTTGACTAAAAGTAGATATACAGAATGACTGATACATAAAGCTGCCAAAATTAGAAAGAATGTATCAACTTTTTGATATCTTGATGTAGCCAAAATGGGAGTGAGCTTGACCAAAGTTATTATGGGAAAAAGCCCAATTGCTTGTAAATTTCTCATCTTTACACGCAGCTAGTCTTATAGGCCCAGTACTTGTAATGCATGTCCAATCAATAGATATTATATTATTGTTATTAATTTATTTTTTATTTTTTAGTTTTTTAAATTTAAATTACATAAATTTTGATTAGTATTAAAAATATGTTTTTTATGATATTGACAGTGGAGACCTGTAATTTATAAACTTTTCGTTGTAGTTTATGAATATCTAAATTTTAATTTTTAAAATATTGAGTTGATTTAATTTAATTTAATTTTAAAATTAATAAAATCAATTAAGAATGATACCAAGAGTAATAGAAATTAAAATTCAAGGGAGTATGTATTTGAGTATAAATTTTGTTAGCATTCCCATGTAGGTGGGAGAGATCATAATTTATATGAGACCATCAACACTTTTTAAGCTAGCTTTTGAGATTGACCTAGACAGAATATTCATTATTTTTTTAATAATAATATCATAATCAAGCCATTCAATTGTTTTCTCACTCGATGTTGCGCCATGGAGTGATGGTAGTCCCACGTCAGTAAGTGTGATGACAATTTAATCAATTGAAATTTCCTTTTTAAATTTATCACCTACTTGGCACTTGCTATAAAATATAACACAATTTACTATATATTATAATCAAAATTGGATCCTCCTCTACACTGAGCAAAGTATGTAGTGCACATCTCTTCAATTGTCCGGAAGAAATATTTTTGGCTTAAACTATGCTTATGTACTTGAATTTATTTTTATTTTTTTAAAAAAGAAACTATTTTACTTTCATGCTCAATGTCACAAGAAAATAATTAGATATTTATTTTGGGGGGAAAAAAAGGAGGAAGAAAGTTGTCTATAAGACTACAACTATTTCTGAATAATCAAACTGGTGAAAGTTGTCATGTTAATTCTAAAAAAGAAAACATGTATGGTTTCAATCTCTTTAAGATCTTGATGATTAGCATGCCCCCAAGAAAATGAAGAGGGTATGCCAAATTTTTTGTTGAGATTGCGACCATCTCATCAAAACATAGATTAATAGAGAAAACACAAGACTAGAAACCAAACACACACTGGGAAATAGTCACCAAAATACTTATTGCAATCTGCACCTTGCACTGGGATTGTTCTATCTACCAAACTTTTGCAATGTGATTTTCTATTTGAATAGGCACAAAGTTTCCAGAAAAAAATAGGCCAAAGCCTTCAATGCCCTCTTCGAAATCCTATTTGAATTGTTTGACATATAAAAAATGTGACAGAGGGTGTTCATAGAGAATGCATGTCACAATAACCTTGTTGATGCACCATAATCTGATTCATGGAATAGCAAACAAAATGTTAAAAAGGTAACCCTTGATTTCAATACAGAAAATTTTCAACACGGGCTAATGCTGTATTTTAGATCCGTTAAAATAAAAGGAAAGTTGACTACAAATACCAACGATTCCTGCTCAAAAAAAAGTAATAATAAGTTAAACTAGGGTCATCATTAGATATGAATTTGGAGATAAACTAAGGAGACACTGACTGGATTGCTCCATCATACTCCTCCATAATCTCGCAATCCTGGTTCTTTTTAATTGCTCTTTCACCACAGAGCTAGCTATACAGATCTGCAACATTGAAAAAAAGAAGCAATTAGACAGTGAAATATAGTCATAGTACAGGCAATCACTCATTGGTCAACCACTACTAAATAGACGAGGCGTGTATCAAGCTGGCCCTGACACACCGGTATCATAAAAAAAAAAAATCTGCATCGAGGCCTTAAGTGATGCTCTGCTTGCAGCCCTTTCACATTACTCAAATCCTAATTTAATTCTACAACTCACATGAATTTTGTCAAGAGACATAGGATACACTTGAGTCTAGATGTAAGAACAAAAATTTCTTATCTCCATATGCATGAAACACCTGGTTCTGGGCATCTATGTTCCAAAGCAGGACTGATGAGTTTGTGTTGGTGAAGGTCCAAAGGGACTGAACTGCCTCTGGTTAAACTTTTTGCATCAAAAGATCAAGGTTAGAGGCTATAGAAGAAATCCACATCCTTTTGAGAAACAACAAAATCTGTAATGTAGTTCTAGAGCGGGAGATTGAATTTATTCCAATGTTTATCATCTCCAAGCCATTGAATGCAAAGACAATTAGTGGTTGGGTAAGAAAATCTTACCCTTCAGAAAGAGTGAATCAACTTCCTTGACACTCTTCATAAAGTAATAGAGATTCAGACAACTAACTCATGCCTACGTTTCTCACACCATTCCATGAGTTAGGCCCTTTAGTTCAGCTGAGGGTAAAAAGTCATGTCAAACCAAAGCAACTGCGTATGTCAATTCAAAAGAAACTGATGATTTGAGAATCATCAATGAGCATCGGGTCAGCAATCATCTGACCATTAGTAATGATGTAATACTTTCTAACCCACATTAAGCATCTTAATCCTTTTTTTTTCTCTTCAGAAAAGGCAATTATAATCTTAATCTCCTAATAAGTTAATGAGATTGTTTTAATGAAGTGATAAGTTCTAAGATTCTTAATATTCCTTCGCATGGATATCAAAGCAAGAGCATATGATCAGCTCCCACCGACCTAATTTGGGTCCTTTTGCTAAAGAAGGCAAAGAACTTTTTCTAAGACATTAAGATAGGTCCTTAGGCAGAAATATAGATGAAAGTTGAGACAGAACACAAAGGAACATCAAACACTTTGAACTGGGATAAATGGATCCTTCTTGAAACACTTTGAATGGGCTAAAGATTCTTTACAATAACTTGCAAAAGGAAACACAGGTCTCCTCTTTATTTGAAGACTTCAAAAAGATCTGCTACTACTGGTCATCATATAACCAAAGGACTACTGTTGAAGGTATTGAATAAAAAAGTAAGAGGTTGCCATGTTCTCGTAAAATATAACTATTTAATAATCCGGACAAATGATGGCATTTTATCATTTTGGAAGAATAGTCCTGACATTCCAATTACAAGCTGGTCCATAAAATACTGGCAGAAAATGCCTTTAAGCTTTCCAACACCACAAAAGCTATCTACAACACCGTTCCTAAGGTGTAAGTTCAGAACATTGTTACTTAAATACTTGAAGATGCAATCCGAGTGGTTCAGACCCCAACACTGGAGACCAAAACTAATTGTGCTAAAAGGTACTCTCCATCCATCCCAATTTAAGTGTCTTAGTTTGACTAGGCATGGAGTTTAAGAAGAAAAAAAAAAGGAAGACTTTTGAACGTTGTGGTCTTAAATTAAAGATGTGTGTAATCCTTTAAATCTTGTGATCTTAATTGGGATAGATCAAAAAGGAAAGTAAGACACTTCACTAGGACGGAGGGAGTAAAAAAGAGTACCCATCTTAACAGAAAAACAATAACTACAAAAGAAACAGAGTGCTACATCCAAGATAAACATGCAAATCATCAAATGCCTTGAAAAATCTTTACAACAACTAGATGCACATTTTAAACTTCATATAGAGGTTCAACATCATTTTTACAATTCTAATTTTGTTCAATCATGCATAATCATACATCCATCTTAGCCTCAAAATCAACACACATATGTAGGTCTTGAGAGGCACAATATTCACTACTGTATAATGAACAACACATAAATCATCAAAAGGAACTCAATATTAGCAACAGTATAACAATGAGATGAGGAATTTAGAAAACAAACACTGAACAATCTTTATCACTATTACATCTACGCATGCTAAGCCAACAAATTTGGAACTTTCAAACCAATGAATGTAAGAAGGAACTAACAGGTTCATGAGAAATCAAAAGGTGAACTTTATACCATCAGAACCAGACAACAAAAAAGGTTCATGAGAAATCAAAAGGTGTAAACTTTATACCATTAGAGCCAGACCGCTTAGTATGTTTAATCTTTTCAAGCTGAACTTGTGTATCCATAAACAACTGCATCCTTTGAACCTCCAAATCTTTAGCAAACTGCATCCTCTGCTTCTCCAGCTCCACCATTTGTCTCTGTTTCATCCCTTCAACTCTCTCATATATCTCTCCAAACCTCTCTATAGCCTTCGCCAGCCTCCTCATCCCATCCTCTTCCCAACTCTCTTCAGTCATCTCCACATCCTCCTCTTCGTCATCATAATCCTCTTCCCCTCCTCCTCCTGCTGCCGCAGCAGCAGCTACCGCCGAATAATTTCTCCTGAAACAGGATTCATCAAAAGCCGGCAACTGCCGCTTCTGAGGTAAACTAACCGGTGTCACCACCGCCGATCTCCGGTAAGGCAACGGCACTCCCATAGGCGGAGAGGACATCGGTAAAGGTAACAGAGACACCATCACCGGCGTAACTTTTTTATCGGAGTTTTCGATCAACACATCAAGCCGTTCGAAGAAGGGCCAGGATGACGTTAGGGTTCCGTTAGACTCCATAATTTTCGCCTTCTCAACTTTGTACTTTTTCTTCAAGGTATCAATCCGATTCTTACATTGAACATCGGTTCGGTGACTCTTCCTCGAATGTCCATGAAGGGCATTAACGGAATCAGACACCTGTTGCCAATCCTTCTGACGGAGATTTCCACGGTTCAATTCCATATAACGACGTCCCCAAGCATCAACAAGGGTCCATGTAGCTTGTTCGCTCCAACAATCCTCACGGAAGGGTAATGGCCTTGATGACATGGTTACCTGTGTGGAGGATTCGGTAATCTCACCCATTGATGGAAAGAATGAAGAAGAGAATTGATCGGAGAATGATGGAAGAAAGAGGGAAGGGTATAAAGGATAATCGCCGGTTGGCGATTGGAAAAGCGCGTGAGCCGCATGAGTAGGAGAGTGTACGGAGATGATGACATAAGAAAAGGTGAAGTCGCCGGGAATGGCGCGTGAAGTTACGTCAGACGGCAACAGGACGGAATTGAGGAGTGGCTTTGCGTTACGCAATTATGTAACGTCGTTGTCGGAATTGGAATTTGGAATTGTCGATTTGATTATAGGGTTAATTTTCTATTTTTACTCAATTTTCAGGTTAAGTGTATGTATTTGTGATGTGGACGGAACGGAGAAACGGGGTGGGCCGATGCCAACTTAGGATAAAACCAAAGTTATCTGAATTGGGTCTGATTTTGCAGGTAATCTTTTTTGCTAATCTTGCTACTATTTTACTATTTTATCCCTATTCTGAAAACAAAAATTCCTTTTAAGTACGAAGGTATAATATAAGAAAATGCACATTTATGGTTGAGCACTTGTACATAGGGTGTACATAGATCGTTTTGATTTGATTTTTTATTTAAAAAAATTTAAATTAATTATATTAGTTTTTAAAATTTAAAAACCAAATCAAGTCATATAAAATTGATTTTTTCGATTTTTACTTTAGTCAGTTTTTTCGATTTTTTGCGACTATGTTATATTTAAAAAAGCGATCAAATATTTTTTTACTTTCTTGTGTGATAAACTAAACTTAAAAAATATTAAGTGAATAGAATTTTTCGAAAAAACTATAAAATTCACATGAGTAGAAAATATTTTTTTTGAAATCAATGTTTATTATATTAAATTAATAAGATTAAAGGTTAGAAGTAAATTGAATACAAAAAGTATTAACAAAGTAAATAAATTTTGAATTTGAAAAACTATAACAATATAACTGTAACTTGGATCTTAATACAAAATAAAATATTTATAATTTTTACAAGTTTAAATTTAAAATAAAATATATAAATATTGAAAATTATAAGCAAATTAAAAATATATTAACAAATTAGATTATAAATAATATTTTTTACTTATAAATAAAATAAGATTATATATATATATATATATATATATATATATATATATATATGAGTAAATTGATTGACTGGATGACAATGATAGATGAAAGATTTAACTGTACTGAAATATTATATTCTAAAAGAAAATTAACTTTCTTGGCAATTAAAGCTAGTAGACTGGCGAGGCTACTCGAATGCAGTATTGATAAGTATGCGATATCGGTTGCCTACTATCTTTTCACTTTAATTCTCAATCTTTATATATATTTTTCTCAATTAAAATTATGTTTTCAATTAAAAATATATCATGTTATTTTAATTATTTATTTATAATATTTCTATAGTTATTTTTAAGAATCTTCTATAGTCATTCACTTATCATGTATTTAACTGCACCTCGTTTTTACATATCCACGTAGCTTCAATTTTATTTTCATTTTGTTTATCACATTAGCCTCTTCCATAATGTCGTGTATAATCTTATTCATAATTACATCTTTCCTAAATATGTTTACATATTCAGATAAGCATTATCATTTTTATTATTTTCGTCTTTTGAATATGTAGTTTTTATCTGACCAAACTTTATCGAACGCAATATTAAGCCTCCATTTTAATTAGCTAACCTTTCCGTCAGTTTTGAAAGTTTGGAACTAGTAAAGCTATAAGAGCAGCCCAAACAGACGGCTCAAAACTTTGTGGGCTAAGGCCCACTTCCATTGGGCTACTTGAGAGATTCCTGCCTAACACAACTTGACTTATTTACACAAACGATTCTTCTTTTTTGAGCAATTTTCACATATAGCAAATATAAAATTTGTATTTGTATGCTATAGCAAAATTTGCATAATTGCACTTTACAACAAATATAAATATGTATAATTTGCTATACTTATACAAAGAAACCAATTGTATAATTCGCTATATATATACAAAAGAAAGCAGTTGTATACAAATTAATTGTATAATCGGTGTATGTATAAAACGAGAAAGAGAGAAAGACAAAAGAAAATTGGCCAGGAAAATATTTGTATTGTATAATTATAAGTGTATAGGACGAAGATATATGTATTTGCAACTATATATACAATTTTCTCTCGCTTTATATAAACAGAAACACAATTTATACATTTCGTTTCTGTTTGTATAAGTGATAGAGGCGAGGTTGGCGAGCGAGACCTGGGAGAGGGGTATAAAAATATATGTATATATACAATTTTTTTTCGCTTTATACAAACAGAAACACATTTTATACACTTGTGTTGTGTTTGTATAAAAGTGAAAGGAAGCGAGCGAGAGATGGAGCGAGAGAGGGAGAGTGGCGAGCAAGAGTTTGAGGGAGAGAGATGACTGACAAACAGTTTGCTGCAGGGCACAATTAAATCAAAGTGTGGTTATAGCATTTAATTTGATCTATTAGTTTGTCATTATATACAATTATCCCTTATTTCTTTAATGGGAAAAAAATATGAAAAAATGACAGAAATCTCACCTTTAAGTTTTCTTATAACTATTATTCCCTATTAGTTTTACAAATTTTCAAAATCACTCATTTTCGCGCACCAGATTAATGTATCTCGCGCATCGGATTAATGTATCTCACGTATTAGATTAGTGTATCGTTGTATAAAATGTACATCAGATTAGTGTATCATGTATAAGATATAATGTATCTTACTTAAAGATTAATGTATCTCGCACGTCAAACTAATGTATCAGCGCTTATACAAATGATAATTATACCTTACAAGTATGTAATTTCTACGTTTGCCCAAAAAATATTTAAGCCACTAATAAGATTTTGTCTCTATTTTAAAAAAATGTTATGCAAATACAAAACACTGAGAGATATTAGACTCGGCTCTAATACTTGTATATTTCTCAATGTCACGAACAAAACTTACATCTTACAAAAATTTAAGAAAAATTAACATCCCACACACATTTAAGAGGATAAATATCAAGTTGTAATCATACTCTTTAAAAATAAACTACTTATAGCATATTATTATCATCTTATAGCACATCAATTAATAATATATTAATTAAAAAAATATTTAAAAATAAACTATTTATAGCATATTATTATCAAGTTATAGCATATTAACTAATAATATATTAATTATAAAAAAAAAATTATTCATTTATTCACTTATCTTTTATCAACAAAACCTTTTAAATTATTACTGATTAATCAATTATCTTTTAAAGTTTTTAATATAAATAATAAATTATTAAATATTAATCAATTACCTTTTAATGTTTTTAATATAAATAATAAATTATTATTTATTAAATATTAATTAAACTTCATATTATATAGTTACCTTTTAAAAAACAAAATCTAAAAATTAGGGATTTGATTTTAATTAATTTCATATTATATGGTTATCCAATAACTACCACCCCCATATCAACCAATACTCTTTTAGGGATTTGATTTTAATCAATTACCTTTTAATATTTTTAATATAAATAATAAATTATTATTTATTAAATATTAATTAAACTTCATATTATATAGTTACCTTTTAAAAAACAAAATCTAAAAATTAGGGATTTGATTTTAATTAATTTCATATTATATGGTTACCCAATAACTACCCACCCCATATCAATCAATACTCTTTTATCTTCCCCAATACACTCAACCTCTCCCCACGCGTGAAGTTATTTCATATTCTCCAAAAATCGCGCCTCAATCATCACTTCAAACAAAAAACGCAGCCACTTTGTCATCTTTCTCAAATCCGCATCTTCCCCAAAATCTCTCATATCAGTTCATTCTAAAACACAAACTAAAATCTCAGATCCGTTCCCTATTAATTTTATAGACAATATCGAAGAAAGATAGTGAAAATCCAAGGAAAAATAAAAGATTGATCGATGAGGAAGACGATTTTCATGCTCCTTCATTCGATATATTGTCACAATATCAAACTCAGAAATCGAAGGGGAAAAAAATCAAAGAGGCAAAGGAAAGAGGCAAGAAGAGGAAAGGAATAGAAATTGTAACATCGTCAGAATCCGATTCTGACTTTGTTGATGTAGTAAAAAATACAAAATCAAAATCAAAAGGCGTTGAAATTGATCGTTCAACAACGAAGTCTTCAAAAAAAAGATGCAGAGATTCAAGAAAAAATAAAACAAAAAAAGTTGATAAGGTTAGTAAAAAGTTTATTTCAAAATTGAATTTACAATGTGTTGTTTTAGTGTTTTTATCTTTTTTATATTATTTGTCAATCGTATACTACATGAATTTTGTATGATTTATATATCAATTGAGTATTATTTTATTTTTTCAAAAGTCACAGATTTTTTTTTGAAATCGAATATGTATTTTATTATTATATGAATTGTATAATTTATATATCAATTGAGTATTATTTTATTTTTTCAAAAGCCACAGATTTTTTTTTTATAAATCGAATATGTGTTTTATTATTATATGAATTGTATATGAATTGTGTATGAATTGTGGCATATAGTTGTATAAATTGGAATTGAACTGTGGCATTTAGTTGTATGAATTGTGTAGGAACTATAGCGTATAGGTATATGAATTGTGTATGAAACTGTGATATAAAATGCATTGTGGATGAAACTGTGGTATTAATATTGTATTTTTTGTTTGAATACTGTATGAAATTTTTGTATGATTTATGTATGAAATGATTTGTGGTATATCGTTGTATGATTTTTTATATATAGTTTTATAGTATATAAAAAGTAATAATTCAGTTTTTACAAATTTTATAGGAGAAGAAGATTCAAACACATTTATCTTCATGTATCAACATGAATGTGTTCGCTGATTTGTTGACCTTCCTCGGTCAAGATAAGTTCCAGCAATTTTTACAAGAAACTCCATTGGATATTTTTATGATTTACATAACATAAAAATTCAATGTCAATTATTGTGCCATATTTTTGCAAGGTCAGTTTTTGATCGAATGAAAGTTAAAAACGCTATTTCTTGGACAACGATGATTTCCGGATACATGCAGAATTCTTCTGACTGGGAAGCCATAAGCATGTTTAGAGACTTGAACATTGTATGAAAAATGTATAAATATTGTATAAATTATGAATGTCATATTGAACTTTGATATATGTAACAGAAACAAATGGTATATATATGAACATTGTATGAATACTATATAAACATTTTATGAATGACAATAAAGTTCAATGTATATATATAATGTATAAACATTGTATGAATAGTGTATGAAGATTTTACGAAATTGAAAATCTAATGCCATAACTTGATAATATTACTGTATAAAATGCTATATACAAAATTTATACGTGACTCAATGGTTTGAGCTTGAGATAAAATATTGAAGGTCTCAATTTCGAAACTCCTTGCCAGTGAAAGCAAAAGGTTTGCCTTCTGGATCGAGCTAGTCACATCAGACTTGCCTAATGCGGGTTACCTATCCTATGTGATTTGCAAGCTATTGGAGAGGAGCAGGGGTTTTGCCCTTATCATTAAATATATATAGAGAGAAGAGAAAGTGTGACTTTCTTGTCAACTAACATATTTTTATAGTGACTGGTACTCTCCCCTTTTAATTGTTAGCTATTTTTTGTCACTAAGGCAACTCCATAATCAATTCTCCTTTAATTTCCCCTTCTTTAAGTACAACCTCAAACAAAAAGTAAAGTCAAAAATAGATGAAAAAACTCCTTTCCCATCCCTTTTAGTTTTAGAGGGGAAAAAAAAATATGTGAAAGGAATATTAAACAAAGAAAATGAGGGGAAGTATTTGGTCAGTTTGATGGAAGAACGTGGAGTCCTCTTTCTATCCCACAAAGAAAACATATATAACTAACTAAATAAATGAATAAATAAAAAGAGAAAAGTAATGTCATTTTAGTACTAACTAATTAGAAAAATTCAATGGAAAATCAATTATCATGTTTCGTTTTTTCCTCCAAGTTCATTGCCTGTGGCTGCAATATATTGTAACTAACTCAAAACTTTTTTTTTTTGTCTTGTGGAAGGAATATTTCAAGTTCTCAATGGTATGTTAGTTACTCATTAGGAGTTTATATATAATAATAATAATAATAATAATAATATATGTGGTGGAGTAGGTGAAGCTTTCGAAATTCAAGAATCAAAATAAACCCCTTTCGTTACACCAAAATACTGTATATAAACATGTTTTTTAGATGTGCATCTTTGGCACTTTTTTGTGTGTATTTTAACAGATTTTTGAATATAAGTATAGAGTCAGCAATAAAAAAGTTATTGAATTTTTGAAAAGTCACACCTGATAATTACCTAAAACCGTCCCAAATTTGTACTCTATATATCTTTTGATCTTTTGTTGTTGTAATTATTCGGAAACTTAGTCCTATAACCCCAAAACATCGGCTTTGTTCATGTATTTGATTAAGTGGTTAGATATTAGTCAGCATGACAAACACAAGTCATAAAATTCAATACGGAAGAAAGGGAAAAATGTAAAAGAAAATAAAGTAAAAAGATTAGACCAATATTTTTCACCAATAAACTCCAAATTTGAATATATGTAAAATCATAATATATCATATAATACGTGAAAATAAACTTAAAATATACACTCTTCGACAATATCAAAATTTATTTTAAATCTGAAAAAATAAATAAAAATTTATTGGTGAAATCAGAAATTCCGTTAGGGATATTTAAATATATGTATGAAAAATAATTTTTAACCTATGTACTTCATATAATTTTTGATATATATATAATAATGATAATTTTTCATTAAATAATGTTCAACTGACTAACCTAAACTACATTTGGTGTACTATTTTAGATAAATATTAAATGGATCAGAAAAGACCACATATATATTTGAAAAATAAATTAAAGACATTAAGAAACGGCCATAGCAAAAGGTAAAGACATGGACTTGCTCACAACCAATGCAGCAGCCAGCAGGTAGAGGCTTCTAATTTAATTTCATATTATTAAATTTATCTTTCTTGTCTTATTCATTTTGTATTTCTCTTCTTCTATAATCAATCTATATATATAAACATATTAGATAACATATAGAAAAAGATATAATAGACTAGACTTATTAAAAAATAAAAATGACCAAGTTGATAGATTTTTTCGTAGACTTTTGACCCATGATACATGTCGCATATAGTGGAAAATATACATGATTTATATGTTGTGATTTTCATTGTTGTTATACTACTATTTCCAAAAGAAGAAGAAAAAGAGTTTCTTCAAGAAATTTCGTTTTCATATTTTCGTCCTATTCTACTTTAACGAATTCGACAATATAAGATTAATTACATTATATACATGTGTTTTTTAACACAAGAGTTATCATAAACAGTAAGGCGTACGTGATTCGTGAACATATGGAGATTTATGTAGCTAGAGTACTACACAATTAATTATTATTTTCTCCATTTAAAAAAGAATAACCTAATTTGACTTGGAACGAAGTTTAAGAAAAGAAAGAAGACTTTTTAATCTTGTGATTCTAAATTAAAGTCATGTCAAATGTATCAAAATGTCCTTTAATCTTGTGGTCTTAAACATGCCACGTGGAAAGTTAAAGTTAAAGTGTTGCCAAAAAAGGAAATGGGTCATTCTTTTTTAAATAAACTAAAAAGAAAATAGGGACATTCTTTTTTAAACGAAGAAAATATTTATTTTTTCGTTTCAATTTATGTAATGATATTTAACGGGATACAGAATTATATAACTATAAGTCATCTTATTAAATTATGTATCTTAAAAATAAATTAATTACATAATAAAAAAAATTATCATTTATATTTTACTATATTAGATCTAATTAGTTCAACCAACATCACTCATCATAATTAGTCGTAACTATTTTTGACTTAAACACCCATACAAATGAATCATGTCTCAGGATCCCAATTAAAATTTTATAGGAATAGTCTATTAAAAAAATAAGGCAAAATGTACAAGTACTCTCTTAGGCTATAATCAAAATCGCAAAGACATATCTTAACTAAACTAAGGTCCTATTAACCCCTTTTTCATTTTTTTTTGTAATCTTGTGTACCTTTTTGACTTACGTGACATTCAAATATCTCCACGCGCCTCAATTGCGTGGAGTCACAAAGTGTGCCACATAAGATAAAAGGTGTACAAAATTATACGGAGTGTGCCACATATGATAAAAGGTGTACAAAATTATAAAAAAAATAAGTTCAGGGATAATAGGACCTTAATTTAGTTAAGGTGTGTCTCTAAAATTTCGGTCATAGTCTTGGGAATAGTTGTGCATTTTGCCAAAAAATAATAGCCAACAAATATATAAACTTTTGGTATATTTAATTAGCAAACATAATTATTTTAAATAATAATAGCCAACAAATATATAGACTTTTGATATTTTTAATTAGCAAACATAATTATTTTTGTCTACCAATCAAATGAGTAGCTCAAATTTATTTTCAGTCCTTAAATAATTTCACTTTTTTTTAATCGTATCTGAGATCAAAACTCTTGATTTTTTCACTGTGCGTACTCCAAACTACATATAGAAAGAAGAAAAAAAATCTAAAAATGGGTGGGAGAGAGGTGAAAAAAATTCGATATTCTAATATTCTTCCTTCACTTACAAGAAATCTAATCAATGATCGACCAAAATGGATAAAATTTCAAATAATTATTATGCCAACTTTTTTTGCTGGCCCCCAATTTAGTGGAGAGAGTTTCAGAAACTCAAAAATGAATCAGAATATGGAATTTAATATATATGGGATCACCAACCATTTTCACTATCAGATGAATATGACCTGTAACGAATTTAGCAGTGGTAATTAATGAAATCTTTTAAGGATGTTAACTATTCATGACAATAAAAAGGGAATAAAGTAATAGATGCATCCGTAAGTTTTTATATTATCAGATCATTCAAAAAATATTTAGGTGAAAAATTGCGTACCCTTCTCTAGTCTTCAAAGAACAAAAGAACTACTTTTGAAGGAAAACTCTTATCATTCCACTTAGGCATAAATGATAATGCAAGCTAGAACTACATTATTATTCTATGCTTGGGAAAAAGTATAGTGGGGACAATTGTTCCATCAACATTATAACTTAAAGTACCCTTTGATTATATTAACATATATGATATTTTAATTTTATTTATATAAAGAAAAAAAAAGTGTATTTTTTAGAATGAAAAAAGTTCATGATAGTCTAGCCTATAATCTAGTTGTTAATAGCCTTTTCAACCAAGCATTTGATCCAAAGAAGAATCATTTTCTCCTGGAGTTAATTAAATCACAATTAGTATATTTTTAAATACCACATGAGTCATGATTTTCTTTTCTTGTTACTACTTTAATTAGATCTAATGATGCACTTAGCCTTCAGATTGTATAACCTGGCCTACTTTAATTTAAAAAGCGTAATTTTTTATTTCATGATCAATAATTTAGTCATGAAGCGGCTTGTGCATTTTGTTTAGTTAAGTTGGGTAATATTTTTATATGGAATAAAATAAATCTTCTTTTTTCAATGGAGTACTATTAGTTGCTTTTGCAAAATAAAACAAGAAAAAAACATATACTAATAGAACCTCTAAGTTTTAGTTTTGCCGACACATTAGGGGAACCAGAACCAGGATACAAGCACCATATCAAATGTGTTAGTGAAATTTTTTTCATATAAAGTCGCGAGTTGCTTGTAATTTAAATTTTATTTTAAATTTTAGAAAAGATACGTCAGATAATAACCAAGTTTGAACTAAAGTTACTATTTCCTAATTTGATCAAAAGGTATCTTGCCCCTGAGTAACCAAACAAACAAACAAACAAACAAATTAAGTAAGAATTCATCATAAATTAATTAATTTTAATTGCTAGCTAGTCAATTTATCATAGTTTTTTCTCTTTTATATAGGTTTTAGAACACATTACCAAAATTAATTACTGGAAAGTTTTGATCATCAACGACAATGAATTACTTGAAGATATATCTGTTGATTTTACTTTAAAAGAATTAATCCTAAACTTCTTCCAGAATTCCATTGGCTATAATCTCATAAAAAAAGTAGTAATTAGTCAAATTATTAAGTAGCAAAATTCAAACAATAATACAACTTTGTTTTTTGGGGCATATTATTGTTTTCTTCAATCTATGCGTATTTACAAACCGAAAAAGAAAAAAAAAATAATTCAAACTTCCCTTGAGAACGTTTACCTTAGTGAAGAACAAAAAAAAATTTAATAACAAACTCAAATTGAGATTTAATTATGCTTCATGATTTGCAGCCTCAGAAATGCTCTCTAAATGAGGCCTCCATACTCCAACTCTTCCTCTTCTTCTATCTCTTTGTGTTGAGACTTTTTCAGACAATATTTCACTCAAATATTGATCATTAGACACCATCATATTATTACTACTACTACCATTTATATTATTTTTATTATTATTATTACTATTCCCATTATCATGACGAAGAAGACCTTGTGATGATGATGATGATGATGATGATGATGAAGACGAAGATCTTGTTTTCTTCTTTCTTGTTGTTGTTGTTGATGATGATTTTGAACGATTTTTTTCACTTGAAGGAGTTGGAAGTGGCATTAGGAAGTAAATTTTGCCACGTTTAAGTTCAGCATCAGGAGGAACTACGACGATTTTCGGACAAACTCCTCCTCCTTCTGAGGAATAATAAGATGATGATGGCTTTTTAAGAACATGTTTAGGGTAAATCTTCATGATTTCAGCTGCTTTAACACTTCCACTAATCTCTTCAACTTTGCCATTAGCATGAACTATTCGAATCACATCAAGTGCCCCACATGGTAGTATGCAAGATATGCAACATCTTATTGTGTTCTTCATGATGGCTACTTATTTTTATCTTTATTGTCCAAAAGAAGGAGGAGAAGAGAAAGAGAAAGAGAAAAAGAAAAGTCTCTTTTCTTGTGTTTATAATGAGAAGCAAAAGAAGTGGTGAAGAGAGGGGAGGGATATTGTATTGGTATCAATATCAATCAACTTGGTATAGTTTTTTGTTACTAAAAATGATGATTTTATTATATGCTTTGGGGGGCTTACCACCTTTTTTTCCCCTTCTCTTTTTGTGGATACTTTTTTCTTTTGGGGCGGAGCTAAAATATGAGTTACAAATTCAATTAATAATAACTTTAATTATTTAAATAGAGATAGATTTATAATTTATAATTTATAGGTTCAATCTTTATGGTTCTTAATATTAGAAATGAACCTATTGTATTTCTAAAGTTATGGGTTCATATATATTGTATTATTTTAATATTTTAAGTGGATGTTCACACATTTTTTTATCCCCGCGTTAAAAGTTTTGAGTTTAGATAAACTTTATATCAATACTCTACTACGTATATATGCCTCTGAATCTAAATTTTGTATTTGTGTTAAGAAATCTATTAATTAAATATGTATTAATATCAACTGAGAATCCAATTACTTAAAAGGACTAAGGTCTCGAATCCATAAATTTCAATTTCTGACTCAACTCTGTTTTTCCTTTAGTCTTTTGCATATTTCTTTTTATAATGAAATTCACTTGTTTGGGGGGGTTGGAAATGAATGGCATGAATAATTGCACCTCATTTTGTACTTTGCCTTTTGTATCCATCATTCAGGGCCCTTTGCCATTCAATTCCATTCTCCAATATAGCCCTTAATTTGCTGAGTTCAATTAATAATGGGAGTTGGCTGCCTTAACTATGCATGAAACTTGGATGACCCCATGTTTGTACATGATTGGAATTGACATGTCAGCACTGGTGGGGCCAAGTACATTTGCTCTACGACCACGTGTCTGAATCAGAATGTGACACCTGTCTATCGACATTTGGTTGAATTCTCCTGGTTTAGAGTAGGTGAAGAGGCTTATTAGTGTAGGGTCTTTATTCAAGAAAGGGCCAAAGAGAAATACTTGTGATAGAAGAATAGTGTTTTTAGAATATGGAGAAGGTTTTATTTGGTCCCTAGCTCATTAGTTTTAATTAAGAGTGAAAAGGAAATTGTTTTTTTTTCTTTTCTTTTGCATTTTGTTGGAGTGGGTGGAAAAAATAATCAATTAGGTGATATGGGACATATAAAGAGATCTTCTTTTGATAGGAGTTTTTTCTTTTTTATGATTTTTCAATATTCCCAAGCAAATCATGTGGGTTTGTGGTTTTCATGGGTAAATGAAGTGTTTATAGACTCTTTTTACTCATCTCAAGTATATAGTTGATTTATGTTTTTAGGATATATATATAGTGCTTTGACTAATGTGAAGTTGCTTGTCCTATTTACCCTAGAAACATGAACTTCTAGCCACAAAACCAATGTGCATTTTTCCCATCATTACTCAATATCAATAGTCAATTAAGAGAGAAAATAAATACACACTATTTATTCTCAAATCTAGTTGGACTTTCATCCCTTTTTAAAATTTGAAGAATTTATTATTCCAAGTCCAATTGTACTCCATGTTTTTCAATAGTAGATATAGTATATTCAAATCCAACATCATGACACAAAAGAAAGTGGTTCAATCTGATCTATATATCCAAAGTGAAAAAAAGTTGTAACATGATTGATTTGATGTGCAAAATATTGTCATATAATAATGGACCATGACATTGATTTACTTAGGGGCCCAAAAAATGAAGCTTTGCTTAGAGCAACAAGGTAAAAAAAATAACATATGAAAAGGTACTTTAAAACTATAGATAGCTTATATATTCCTTATAAATCAATTTGAGTTTTTGCTTGGTTAATTTTGGTTGTCCCATCAAAGTTGTGGCCCAGTCATTAAATGGTTCAGATATGGATGTTAGTGGGCAACATGTGAGAGGATGGAGAAAAGGGTCCATATGTGGGTCTATGGGGTGGGGGGGTGGGGGGGTAAGAGAAGGGTGTATCATCTTACTTTTAAGATATATATCAATCCTCTTGATAAAATCTAGGACTTAGTCCTTAGATTTGTGATTTCTATTTGATTTAGTGACTAATACTAACCTATTGTTACTTCTAAAGAAATTTTACATTATCAGTATAATTTTATCTATTATCGATCAATAACTTTTATATAACCTGATATTATTTTACTTAATAGTACTCTATTATTAAAGGTGATTTTGGAGTAATAAAAAAAGGGAATTTGAGTTTGAGATGGATCATGGGTTGTCTGATAGCTTTCAATAATTGGACACTAGTGTTGATAGGAACTCTTTTCTACCATAATTTTAATTTGCCAATCATCTTCTTTTAACAAGTTACAAAAAGGGAATTTTATTACCCTTTCTGACATGCATATTTATCAACTTCTCACTTTCCATATACACAAAATTCCCTTTGTTTCTGTTGGATTTTCTCTCTCTTTTAATTTCTTCATACTATTTTTTTTAATTATTATATATCATATAATATAATATACACAATCAAGAATATCATAGGTTTGGATTCATCTTATTAAAAGATTGTTTTGTATATTGGCCATAATGCAATTTCCTATTATTCCAGCCCATGACTATATATACCTACCAAGCATTTTGAATCGGGATTATATATACCTGTTACGTCCTATCAACAAGATTTGAACAAATGAGAAAGTTAAATTATCTAATACGTATTTTTGTTTTGATGAAATTTAAATATTATATCTCGTAATTTTTAACTCATTCCGTTAACCACTTATAAATTACATGAATATCCCAGAACTACTAGATATATTAATTAAACGAAAGATTTTTTCTGTGCACCGATAATGTTGTACTATAAAATTAAGTCTACACACAATGATAGGAACATTTCTATTTCAGCTCTAATATTATAATAATTTAGAAAATAGAATAACAACCTGTAATATAATCAGTTAAATATGGTGTAATAAAAATGATTCTTGTGGGTATAGTACTTGAACAGCTCTTAACGTAGTACAACTATATGCATACAAGACGTGACACAAGTAAACAAGATTTGATAATACAACTTCTTTTTTTAGAACATTTTTTTTTTCAAGACCTATCAATCTTAAAAGTCATTTGATTAAATAATGTCTTTATTAAAAACAAGAGAAAAAGTAGATATACAATGTGAAAAACATACTATATACTATTTGATAATCAGAATAAATTGGTACTTCAACAACTCTAGATGCTGTTGATGAAGATGACTGATCCATATATCTGTATTGTATTGTACCTATCAACATTTCTTTATTTAAATGGGTGATAGATTAAGGAGAATATATTTGAGAATTTTACACTCAAACTACTTTTTAATTCAACTAATGCATTAGTGGGGATCACCCAAAAGCTTTGTTTGAATTTACCTTTTATATACACTAGCTAATCTCGAAATATTTGAAGGGATTATTTTATTCTATATTTGATATATAATGGGTATTAGTTAATTTAAAGATTGTTTTACTTCACCATTTTACTATAAAGATAGAATAATCTAAGTTGTTTCTATTAGAAAGTGGGATAAAATAATTCTATGAAATATCTAAACATATCCTATCTAACAACCAGAAAACCCCTTAACAAAAAGTAAAATATTTTTAACATTGTCGTATCATTAAAAAGATAACCACATATAATTATTCATTACAAAAGGAATTAATAACTTAAAAGTTTAAAAAAATCGATTCAGAAATCTATCTAGAAGTTTTCGCAATTCAATCATAGATGATGAAATCATCAAAATATTTTACCTTTTCGACTCTGTAGCTAACTCACTAGAGGCCCGTGGAAATAAAGAAAAGATGTGTAAGAACGAGATATCCAACAAAAACAAGAAGGAAAAGGATGGAATAGAGATTAAATCTCCTGTTGTTTCCCAGTAGCGCATCGGTAGACAGTAGCTCATCGGTAGAGTGATCGACGACTCGAATCTTAAAATATTAGTGGTGGAACCAAAATTTTATATTCAAAAAATTCAAAATACGAAAAAATAAACACTCTAAAAGTTGTTAATTATATGTGTATCACCACGGTGGGTTAGGGTTCCAAGTGGGACAAAAAGAGTTCTATTTGTTCTTAACTAGATATCTTAGGCTCGAGGAAAAAAAATAAAAAAATAGTGATAGACACCGAATATTGAGCGGTCCCTCTCCAAAAATAGACATGGGTATAAATAATTTATTGATATATTTTTCATGAGAATTAATTAGAACCCTATTTTTACAACAAAACAATATATCTTTCTCGTGCTCCCCGACTTTAATTGCACATTGAACTATGTGTATTACTACCACATTGAAACAATAACACAATTAGATGCACGTAAATGTGTTTATCAAATTGAGGTTATCCATAACAACTTATTAAAATGACAACTGATTATTATTCTATTTGTAAGCTAAATATTATAATATTCATAAGTAGTTTCTTATAGGAGTAAGTACTTTGACTTGGGAATCAATTGATTTAATTAATTCCTTCCAGTAATCCTGCAAAGTAGGTGTATACACAATAGTATATTGAAATAAAGAGAGTAGCAAAAAATTGTTTAGAACTGCATATATCCTCCACAGTCCACATAGACGGGTAAAAATCATAATATTGCAACTTTGCTTTTAAAATTCAAACCCTACCCATCCTCAATTTTGAATCATAGACAACATTGTCACGAAAAGCCAAAACGAAAGAGTTAGGCTAAAATTATTAGATGGGAGACTCTGGTGAAGGAGTTGATGAAATTTGTTGATAGGTTTGATCAACCACCATCTAAAATAATGTAGTTGACAAGCTCAACATTAGAATTAGAGTAAAGAAGAACTTTTATACTTGACTCTGAGTCTCCGACTGATAGTATTTGTTTGATTGCTTCTAGTTCTGAGAATTCTATTTTTTTTTTATATAAGTTTATCATTAGGTGATACCTCTTTGTTTTTGTTCTTTTTATTTTGATAATTACGTTTAAGTATGTGCCCCTCACTCCTAGTGTTGTAAATTGTAACGGGGAGGTCGAGTTTTCCCTCCATCCATGCTCTTTTGGTTTATCTATTGAATGTCTCTTTTTGGTAACCTTTAACAAAGAGGTGGGCTACAATTTTATTTTTATTTTTTTAGGATGCAACGTCAGAAATTTTGAGGGTCACTCATTCTAACAATACTTGTACTAAAAAGTTAGGAATTTTATTAAAGATTTTTAAAATTGTACATTTCGTTAATAGCGAACAAAGACATTGTACTCAACAACATTCTTTGTTTTGACATACAAAATGTGAGCCTTTTTCAGACTATATCCAAATCCTAGTTCCACATAAGAGGCATCTCTCTTAACACTTGATATTCCTACTCGAAATGCTTATCTTTGGAAATCTAATAGGGATCCAATTAAGAAAAAACATTATGTTAATGAATAACAGATACATTATAGGGATAATTATATATAATAGCAAATTAATAACCTAAAATAAATGGAGTAGCTACGGTTTGATTTAATTGTGCTCCATAGCAAACGTTTACCAAAGTTTGTCAGTCGCCTCTCTCCCAAAAATCTCGCTCGCCACTCTTCCATTCTCGCTCGCCACTCTCCCTCTGCTCGCCTCTCTCGCTTTGTACACAGAAGTGTATAAATTGTGTTTCTGTTTTGTATAAAGCGAGAGAAAATTGTATATACACATGCAAAAACATATATCTTCGTGCTATACACTTAATTATACAATTTATAAACATTTTACTTCGATTCAATTGTAGACAAATATTGCAGCGAAAAAGGCCAAAGAATTATACAATTGCAATGAAATACAATTTTCTCTCGCTTTATACAACAGAAGTGTATAAATTGTGTTTCTGTTTTTGTATAAAGCGAGAGAAAATCATATATCTTCTTTCTATACATTTATAATTATACAATATACAAATATTTACTTCGATTTAATTGTATGCAAAGCAAATTTTATACAGATATTGCAGCGAAATAGGCAGCGAATTATACAATTGTGCATTATACAATTGCAGTGAAATAGGCTAGCGAATTATACAATTGCAGCGAAATAGGCCAGCGAATTATACAATTTAGGCCAGCAAATCATACAATTGTATATGTATAGCGAGGTCAGCGAATTATACAATTTAGGCCAGCGAATTATACAATTGTATATGCATAGTGAATTATACACTTATATATTTGCTATGAAGCATAATTATGCAAACTTTGCTATAACATACAAATATAAATTGTTTATTTGTTATATGTGAAAGTTGCCCTACATTATACTCAACAATAGCACCATCAATTTTGACATTAGCAATATGACTCATTGTACAACTTAAAAGGTATTTTTATCGAACTTAAAAAGAGTCAAAAGTGGCTATTTTTGTGCAAATCCGACTACCAAGAGCCCAATTAGTCCATATTACAAAAGGCCCATAATTAGTCCGTCGTTGGCCTCCGAACGTGCTGTTTTGAGTTCCCAATTTCGTTAAGGTTCCACAACTCTTCTTCTGCTGCAGAATGCGTACAATAGCAGCGCGATTCAGCCCTGTAATGATCATCATCATCATCAATTCTCATTTTTCATCTGTTTTCATTTGCTGATGGATTTGTGTAATAATGTTTATGCAGTATTTATGGAGGAGAACGCCTATAAATTCACAACCCCGACGTTTTTCTACTTCCAGCTTTGGGAGAGGTAACGATTATACCTAATCTAAACTCGGAATATTATTACTTAATTAGTGTTTTTGTAGCTATTATTTGTTGCAATTTGTACAATGATCTTCTTTGTGAGTTTCTAGATGAACAGTCAATAGAACAAGAAGCTGAAAGAAAAGTAGGGTGGCTTTTAAAATTAATTTTTGCTGGGACTGCTACAGTTATTGGGTATCAAGTTTTCCCATACATGGGTAAGGTCTCATTTCTATGGTTATACTTGAATTGATAACATCATATTCGATTCCTGATTTGTCGGCGGCTTAATTTAAATAGGAGACAATCTGATGCAGCAGTCTGTCTCACTTCTACAAGTCAAGGATCCATTATTTAAAAGAATGGGTGCGTCCAGATTAGCTCGTTTTGCTATAGATGGTAAGTTTGGGTAACAGTACTTGAAATTGAGAAGTTACGCATACATAGTGGGTTGTAGTATATGTTGGCAATTTAGTGCACAATATAATGACTTTGATGTTATTAGTAATGTGTGAAGATCTTTGATTTAAGAGCAGTAAGGAGCTATCACCTTTTCTTTTCAGTGAGTTATGAATTCAGTGAACCTAGGTTGATCAACCTTTTGTGTTGTTAGGAGCTCATTTGAATTCAAACTGATAACATTAACCTCCTCTGCATCGTCTTTTATATTATAATAATTTACGCGCTGGATAACTATATGGAGCCGAGTCTCTTGCATCTGGACGCTTTCCCCATTCTTCGTGAATTGTTTACTGTATAACCTTCCTTTGAAACTTAAAGCTAATGGAACTCCCTACTGATTAGTTGTACAAAATAAGGAAATTTGTTTTACTGTCCCAATATAAAAAGAGACCACTCTAGTACCTTAGATTTTAGTATCACAGTCAACACTCTATTTGATTGCTGTTCCTTTTCTCAGTACTATAACAAGGTAGCTGTATTTCTTAAATAGCATTTTCTGATCTTTAAATATCTAAAACATTATACAAGTCAAGAGGGATGCATACTACTTAATTTCCATATGATATCTTGTAATCTATTAGTGACACAGTTTACAGTTTTTGCTCAAAGTGCAATATTTTGAAGTTTGTAGTCAAAACATGACAGCTGTTTGAAGTAATCATGAGATTTTTAGATTCTTATCCGTGAATCTTTTACCCTATGCTTTTTTGCTTCTTAGACGAAAGAAGGATGAAAATAGTTGATATTGGTGGAGCTCAACATCTTTTAAACATGTTAGAGTCTGCCAGAGATGATCGCACGAGGAAGGAAGCCTTGAAGGCTCTTTTTGCAATATCCAAATCAGGTCAGGACTCAAATTTATCTGCAAATTAAATCCATGAGGATTTCCCCTTGATTCTGCAAATCCAATCGCCTCCCTCCGTCTGAGCCTGCAGGTCATTTTTTGCCCCTGAATCACTACTCTCTGGATGCATTTTACTACATGATGAGTGATGAATATGCGTGGACGAGTACCTTTTTATATCAACCTTCCTGAATCTAGCCACAATTTTAATAGATAAAAACCGTTTAGCTGACAGAGAATGTTACCCTACTTCACATTCTTAAGATATGTTACAGAGAAGAGTCTGTTTACTGGTTGACCCTCTTGGTAATTCTTCTACTATAGGCTAGACCTAAGAGTTCCGTAATTGAACAATCTCTGGGCATTTCCACAACGATACATGCTTCTGTGCTATAAATTAATTTTATGCTTGATGTTTCCTTGGAAAAGTTTCTTCTGAAATGTCTTTAATTATACCGCCAAACTGTTGAAGCACAATGTAAATAGACAAAAAGCAATTGGAGAAGAAGTCTTCTGTAATTCTGTGTACCTGACAGGTCCTCCTTTATCGGTGAAACTTTTAGGATAGACAAATTAGGAACTACTAGGATTAGTTACATCTGTGACTATCCTGTATTTTGTTGTGATGCATCTCTCCTCATAAAAAATAGGGAAACTTTCACATATAGCCATTTAAAAATAATTAATTACTCTCTATAGCTATAGTTTGATAATTACAATTTGTAGCTACATGTTATATGGAGGAGAGAGGCGAGCGAGACTGGGAGAGAGAGGAGAGAGGCGAGAGAGAGGGGGCAAAGAGTGGGAGAAAGGTGAATTGTATATGTATATTGGTTAGATAATTGTATATTATACATATATATTTGTATATATGGCAAGAGAGATTGAAAGAGGGAGGAGAGAGGCGAGCGAGACTGGGAGAGAGAGGAGAGAGGCGAGCGAGATCGAGAGAGACGAGAGAGAGAGGTGAATTGTATATGTATATAATTGTATATGACTGTATATTATACATATACATTTGTATAAATGGCAAGCAAGATTGGGAGAGGGAGGAGAGATGCGAGCGAGATTGAGAGAGGGAGGAGAGAGGCGAGCGAGAGAGGGCATAGAGTGGGAGAGAGGTGAATTGTATATGTATATAGGTTAAAAAATTGTATATTATACATATGTATTTGTATATCTTGGTGAATTATACATATACAAACATGACTAATTATACAAACTCGAAGTCAGCCCACGTAATTAATGTATAATGTTAGTCGCGAGTGGTAATTATAGCAAACTATAGCTATGATGAGTAATTAAATAATATAAGTTTGCTTAGCCGCGTAATTTTCCCTAAAAAATATTGCTGTGATTATATAGTGATTAATATTTCTAGTCTTTTTTTTCCTGAGCCAAAAAAAAAAGTCACTTTAATTGCATGGTTTGCTAGAAGAAGCCCAGTCAAGCCTTGGCGCCGGTGTTCTCAGCTTAAAGAAGAAATTCTCTGGTGCTTGTGGCTTGTTACTTGAAGCAAAAGAATGCTGTACCACTTGAGCCAGTTTTTCTTGATGTTTAACTTTAGATGTATGAAGGTCTTATTTTATTTTATATAGCTCTTGCTACCTTATCCTATCTTGGTTGATGAAACTAATCGGAATATTAAGACCAATTAGACAAATTGGCTGATGATAGTAGGCATTTGGCGATAGTATTTGAAATCATGTCCAAAAGGGCCCCCCTAAATGTTGCTAGGGCCTAGGGCTAATGTTTTCTAGCCTGCAGGTTAGCTTGACATATTCTATTTGTGTCAGATGTTACTAGAGTACCTTGCTGAGGCACTTGTTATTTGCGCTTGCATGTATATGCTTGAATGGATGTAGTTTTTAATGCTCATTCTTATTATGCAGATGCGGCTGCTGTGGTCTTGCATCAAGCTGGAGCCATGTCAATCATCAAGTCCACCCAAGAATCTGGTGAGGATGCTGAAGTTGGGAACTACAAGTCAAATTTGCTGAGTAGATTTCAAGATTTATCATATGATATAAGGTCTTGAGACTACTATTATCTGGTCTGAGATTCCTGTCACTTTCTAAGAAGTTGGCATAACTAACGTCTTTAGGTAGATGTTTTATTAGATTGCTGACTTGAACTTTGAGATAATCTGTGCATGGCTGTTACAAGTCCCCACTAGAAAGCCATGATTGTGTTTAGTGAAAGCTCCCTTGTTTGTTTAATGGGATCTTAAACATTGCTAGCGAGTGAGTTTAGCTATAATGCTGTAAGTTCTTCTAGGGGCATCAGAATGGAAAAATAATCCGGATACCCAATGCGAAGTTTCCATCATTCAATGTCCTACAATTTGTATTGTCAGGGGGGCTTCCCTAATTATGTTTTGGGAGCCAGAATTATGAATGAAAGGAAAAAGACACTTGTTGGCTTTGTTTCTTCATACATCCTATATGTAAAGAAGCTCTTATTCAAACATAATCTGATTTCGTTAATTTTGAAATTGCTAAATATTCTGAGGCAATTATGATCGTATCCTATTAATTCTTTCTTAAAGACTTTGATGGCAATTGAACTCTTTGATGGTTTGGAGAAGGTCAATCCTCTAGATTTTCCGACTGAGGGGTTGTTTTTTTGAGGCTTTAGATAGAAGTCGCATCTAATCTGCACTAAACTAGACGTACCAATATTTGGCTCGTGTTGAGGAGAGGTGAAAATGATTATACCCTTAAAACATGACCTACTACTTCAACTTTCAATTAAGGACCCTGGCATAGATTTTTCAAATAAAATTTGGCAAATAGTAATTGTTCATACCAGTGTTTTAAAAGGTGAGGGCGTGAGGCGAGGCGTTTTATACAATATGCGGCGAGGTGTAAGCCTCGAGACACGGGGGGGCGTAAGTCCCATGAATCTACGAGGCGTAGTCGCATGTATATTCAATTTTATAGTTTTATTACTAATAAAATAAGCAAAAGTAAAATTTTCAATAAATTATGATTTTTATGTGAGATAAAGTGTTAATATTCAATAATGAAGAAAAAAGGATTATCATTATTATTTGAGAAATATCAATACACCAATAATAAAAATATGATTTAAAGCAAAAAAAAATAAAAATACATTAAAAACGCCGGGGCGTATGTTTTTACGCCCAGGACTTACGTTTTTATGTTCAGGGCTTACGCTTCAAATTTTAGGACTTACGCCTTATGGATCTACATTTTTAATTTACGCCCCAGAGCGTTTTTGGTACGCCCCGCCCCGAAACTCGCCCCAAAAACGTTTTTGAAAACACTGGTCCATACAATGTCATTATTTGACAAATATTTTTGGTAAATAACTCAAATTTTTAAATACTAGAAAGAAACTAGTATTTTTGTCAAATCTCATTATTTGGAAACTTTTAATTATTCAAATTCTACAACAAACTTTTATCTTTTACAAGAACACCCTCTATAGTAGTTGTTTTACATAATTTTTTACGTGAACATCAAAGTAGTCAAAGTAGTGATGGAATATTTCGTAAATATGAAAGTGATGATATGGTTGTTGATGAAAATTATAACAATCCGCTTAGGATAACAAACTTATGTGCCATGTAATACAAACATATGATTAATTTTTAAAACTTATGGATAGAGCTATCAAAATGGGCTTAGCCCTCTAGGCGACCCAACACAATCCTTGAATTAAGTGGGGTTGAGCCTAATTTTTTTTGGCTCATATAGGAACGAGACTTTTTAGCCCAATCTCATTTGGCCAGCTAGCATTGTATGCCCAACCGCAAGCCTCAGATGCCAGCCCGTGGTCTATGAATATTTAAAAATACTTTTTATAATGTTTTGATCAATAAATATTTTTAAAAATAAAAAATCAAGTCTTTAAACTAGCTAAATTTTTTTGTGGGGGATTGGTGGTATGATCAACATTTTTTCGCTAAATCTTAGATTGACTATTATGTATTTTTGTTAGTATTCATCGAAGTATGTGATTCATAAATGAAAATTTATATATATTGATGTCGTGTTCATAGACATTAACGTTTGATACACTTAGATACTCTTTCTAAGAGAGTAATGTTTTTCATTTTTTGTTTGAAGGGCCAACCTGTCTCAACCCATTTTGGCAGCTCTACTTACGAGTATAAATCATATTTCTTAAAAAAGGTGAAATATATTTCCCAATAGTATGACCGAACACATGGTGAAAATTTCACCCAAGTAATATTTGTCAAAAATATTTAGAAATCTATGAACAAAAGGTAGCTAATTGACATGTGAGTTTTTCTATTGTAATAATAGATCCTCTAAACAAACCTTTACAACGAAGTAACACAGCAAATCCACATTAAAGATTGTGACAAATGAAAAAGGGAATAAGAACCAGAACTAAGGAGTATAGAAGTAACATTATTTTTTATAGACTTCAAAATTTAGGGAAATTGATGTTTAAAGATTGGAATATATACAATTTTTATTGAAGAATTAATCCTCGCTCTAATCAATTAGCAGAAGACCTACTACATTCTCCTAGCCGTGACAAGATTTCCTCACAACTAGGCCGTTCATCTGGTTCTGCCCAACAATCTACAACACAAAACGGAAAAACATATATATATATATAATGAGTAGATCACACTTTGATAGAGTTTATACATATTATATTATACACTAATAATGCAAAAGAATCAGGTAACCTGTTAAATTATGGGAACAAAAACTACTTTACACTATCACCCTATATAAAAAAATTCCATGAAATATAACAACGCATCCACAATGTAGAGTAAGATATTCTAATGAAAATTACCTGCAATTAGCTTTCCTAGAGGACCTTCAGGAATTTCTAGCCGTTTTCCATCATTAGCAACAGCATATACAACCTGAATTTGTGAATTTCCATTATATGAAGATTGCACTTGAGGATGAAAAGAAGTGTACTTCTCTTCTGTTTTTTTAGTGGAGCTGACAAGAAAGGTTATGTAGAAATTACCTGGATGGGTGGAACACCTTCCCATGGTCTTTTGAGTGTGTACAGTTCCCATATAATGACCCCAAGACTAAAAATATCACTTTTTTCAGTGAAAGGCTCGTTACGGATAAGCTCTGGGGCCATCCATTCTGGTGTACCTGCTGAGGAAGAATCTTGCACGGGCGATGGAGTCAATGATCGGGACAGCCCAAAATCACAGATCTTGACTTTGGAGTGTTTATTTACGAGGCAGTTTCCACTCTTCAGATCACGATGCACAATTTTCATCCTATGTATACACATCAGCCCCCTAAAAAATCACAGAGAAGCAGATGCTAAAGATACATACAAAGCAGAGAGCAGATTTAGCAGAACTATAGCACAAAATATTGAAAAAGAATTTTATTGAATTGTTGACCTTATTTATAGACACCTGTTCCAACTAGGACTGTACAATACAATCCTTTTCTAAGTAGGACACTATATACTATTCCTATTCTAAGTAGGATTGCATATATCCATTACTATTCTAACACTCCCCTCAAGCTAGTGCAGACACAAGTATCTAGCTTGTTATAAATATAACTACTACAAGGAGAGATGAGGAGCTTGATGAGATATCTGCAAGTTGATCACTCGACTTCACAAAATTGACAATCAATCTCAATGTGCTTAGTCTTCTCATGAAATTCTGGATTTGATGCATAATGTCAATCAATCTCAATGTGCTTCTCATGAAATACTCAATTTGATGCATAATGCCAATAAAACACAATAATAAAATTACTGTGTTGAACTTCCCAAACCAAGCGTGCAGTGACTTATGAAATCGACATACCACGATACTAAACTCCCCCCGAGCAACCACCTAATTTTGTTGCTCGGGAGTATTTAGTAGACTTGTATGTCGATTACGTAATTCAATCAATGGTCTGAAACAGTCTTCGCACACTTGGTTTAGGAAATTCAAAGGGTCTACGATATCCAGGTCCATGTTCTCAAGCATTGGGCAACGAGAGATTAAATTCTCAAGATATTTGTCAGAAATAGCAACGTTAAGCAATTACAAGCGAAGAAACTTACTAAATACTTGAAAGGTAGGTGGAGGATTGACAACACAATAGTGAAGAGTTAAATGCCTCATCAAAACTAAAGAGGGCAATTTGTACTTTTCATCCTGTGGAAGTTGTGGAAGTTTAAGCAAGAGCCCATTCCATGACAGGAAACATATCAAGTTGTCAATCTAAGAAAAATGTTTTAGATCCGGAATATTAGAAATTCTACACTCACTAATTGGTCCTTGATGAAGTGAAAACAGATGAAGGAGAATCACACCAAGCTTAACTCTAACTTTACGGGTTAATATATCTTCCCATAGTGTATGATCTAGCGTATTTTGGAACTTTTGCCCACTCCATTTCCTTGACAAAATAATCATCCTAACATCATCTTGTAGAGGCAAACACATTAAAATGACGTCAATTACATCGCCAGGAAGGTTGCTAATTATATCACAAGTTCTTCTGCATGTCGCTTCCGTTATACTTGGAACTGATAGAAGAATCTATGAAATTATACAATCAAACTTTTCTCTAAAAATCTCAACTCACAGTATAATGAAAGCGCCATGCAGAAGAACTTGTGGTATAATTAGCAATCTTCCTGACGATGTAATTGATGCCTTTACGAAATGCTGGTAGGACGATTATTTTGTCAAGGAAATTGCGGTATAAGTGGGAAAAATTATACACTATGGGAAGATATATCAACCCGTAAAGTTAAAGCTAAGCTTGGTGTGATTCTCTTTCATTTATTTTCAGTTCGTCAAGGACCAATTAATGAGCATAGAATTTTCAATATTCTGAATCCAAAATATTTCTCTTAGATTGAAAACTAGATATTTTTCCAATCACGGAATGGGCTCGAGTAACTCATGCTTGAACTTCCAAAGGGCGAAAGTTCATATTGCCTTCTCAGTTTTCACATGTTCAAAGATGAGGCATTTAACTCTTCACTATTGTGTTGTCAATCTTCCACCTACCTTTCAAGCATTTAGTAAACTTTTCGCTTACAATTGTTTAATGTTGCTATTTCTGAAAAATCTCCTGAGAATTTAATCTATCGTTGCTAAATGCTCGAGGACATGGGCTTAGATATCACAGACCCTTTGAACTTCCCAAACCACGCGTGAAAAGACCATATAAGTAATACGAGAACAGATGAAGAGCTTGGTGAGATATTTGCAAGTTGATCACTCGACTTCACAAAATTGACAGCCAATCTTAATGTGCTTAGTCTTTTCATGAAATACTAGATTTGATGCATAATGTCAATCAATCTCAATGTGCTTCTCATGAAATACTCAATTTGATGCATAATGCCAAAAAAAAACACTAATAAAATTACAGTGTTGAACTTCCCAACCCAAGCGTGCAAAGACTGTTCCAGACCATAGATTGACATACGTAAACCACATACAAGACTACCCCTGAGCAATCACCTAATTTTGTTTCTTGGGATTGTTTAGTAGCCTTGTATGTGTCACTCTATGGTCTGAAACAATCTTTGCACACTTGGTTTGGGAAGTTCAAAGGGTATGTGATATCCAGCTCTATGTCCTCAAGCATTGGAACCGAGATTATCATATTCTCAAAAGATCTGTCAGAAATAGCGACATTAAGCAATTACAAGCGAATAAGCTTTACTAAATGCTTGAAAGGTAGGTGGAGGATTCACAACACAACAATAAAGAGTTAAATGCCTTATCTACGAACATGTGAAAACTGAAGAAGAAAATTTGTATTTTTCGCCCTTTGGAAGTTCAAGCACGAGTTGCTTGAGCCCATTCCATGATAGGAAACATATCAAGTTGTCTGAGAGGTGTTTTGAATCCAAAATATTAAAAATTCAACACTCATTAATTGGTCCTTGAAGAAGTGAAAACATATGAAAGAAAATCACACCAAGCTTAGCTCTAACTTTACTAGTCGATATATCTCGCCATAATGTCTGATCAAGCGTTAGTTTTGCAACTTTTGTCTTCTCCATGGCGCTTCCGTCATATTTGGAACCGATAGAAGAATCTAGATCAAATTTTTCTCTAAAAATCTCAACTCACAATATGATGTAAGCGCCATGCAGAAGAACTTATGATATAATTAGCAATCTCCTAACGATGTACTTGATGCCATTCTAATGTGTTTGCCTCTAGGAGATACTGGTAGGACGAGTATTTTGTCAAGTAAACGGTGGTATAAGTGGGCAAAATTAGACACTATGAGAAGATATATCAACCCATAAAGTTAGAGCTAAGCTTGGTATGATTTTCCTTCATCTGTTTTCACTTCGTCAAGGACCAATTAATGAGCGTAGAATTTCCAATATTCTGAATCCATAATATTTCTCATAGATTGACGACTTGATATTTTTCCTGTCACAGAATGGGCTTAAGCAACTCATGCTTGAACTTCCAAAGGGCGAAAAGTTCATATTGCCTTCTTCAGTTTTAGCATGTTCGAAGATGTGGTATTTAACTCTTCGCTATTGTGTTGTCAATCCTCCACCTACCTTTCAAGCATTTAGTAAGTTTCTTCGGTTACAATTGTTTAATGTTGCTATTTATAAAAAATCCCTTGAGAATTTAATCTCTCGTTGCCAAATGCTCGAGGACATGGACCTGGATATTTGAGACCCTTTGAACTTCCCAAACCAAGCGTGAAAAGACTGCTTCAGACCATAGAGTGACTTACATAATCGACATACAAGGCTACTGAACTCCCCTTGAGCAACAAAATTAGGTGGTTGCTCCATATAATTAATACGAGGACAAATTAAGAGCTTGGTGAGATATTTGCAAGTTGATCACTCGACTTCACAAAATTGACAGTCAATCTCAATGTGCTTAGTTTTCTCATGAAATACTGAATTTGATGTATAATGTAAATCAATCTCAATGTGCTTCTCATGAAATACTCAATAATAAAATTACAGTGTTGAACTTCCCAAACCAAGCATGCAGTGACTTATGTAGTCGACATACAACGATACTAAACTCCCCCCGAACAACCACCTAATTTTGTTGCTTGGGAGTATTTAGTAGACTTGTATGTCGATTACGTAATTCAATATGGTCTGAAACAGTCTTTGCACACTTGGTTTAGGAAGTTCAAAGTGTCTGCGATATCCAGGTCCATGTTCTCAAGCATTGGGCAACGAGAGATTAAATTCTCAAGATATTTTTCAGAAATTGCAACGTTAAGCAATTGCAAGCGAAGAAGCTTACTAAATGCTTGAAAGGTAGGTGGAGGATTAACAACACAATAGTGAAGAGTTAAATGCCTCATCAAAACTAAAGAGGGCAATTTGTACTTTTCATCCTGTGGAAGTTGTGGAAGTTTAAGCAAGAGCCCATTCCATGACAGGAAACATATCAAGATGTCAATCTAAGAAAAATGTTTTAGATCCGGAATATTAGAAATTCTACACTCACTAATTGGTCCTTGAAGAAGTAAAAACAAATGAAAGAGAATCACACCAAGCTTAGCTCTAACTTTACAGGTTGATATATCTTCCCATAGTGTCTGATCAAGCGGTAGTTTTGGAACTTCTGCCCACTTATACCGCCATTTCCTTGATAAAATACCCGTGCTTAACAACATCTCGTAGAGGAAAACACATTAGAATGACATCAATGACATAGTCAGGAAGGTTGCTAAGTATATCACAAGTTCTTTTGCATTGCGCTTCCGTCATATTTGGAAACGATAGAAGAACCTAGATCAATTTATACTGTCAAATATTTCTCTAAAATTCTTTAACTCACAATATGATGAAAGCGCCATACACAAGAACTTGTGATATAATCAGCAACCTTCCTGACGATGTAATTGATGTCATTCTAATGTGTTTGCCATGTCATTTTAATGTGTTTGCCTCTACGAGATGCTGGTAGGACGAGTATTTTGTCAAGGAAATGGTGGTATAAGTGGGCAAAAGTTCCAAAACTAACATTTGAGCAGACACCATGGGAAGATATATCAACCCGTAAAGTTAGAGCTAAGCTTGGTGTGATTCTCCTTCATGTGTTTTCACTTCGTCAAGGACAAATTAATGAGCGTAGAATTTCCAATATTCGGAATCCAAAATATTTCACTTAGATTGACAACTTGATAATTTTCTTGTGACGGAATGGGCTCAACCAACTCGTGCTCGAACTTCCAAAGGGCGAAAAGTTCATATTGCCTTCTGCAGTTTTCACATGTTTGAACATGAGGCATTTAACTCTTCAGTATTGTGTTGTCAATCCTCCACCTACCTTTCAAGCATTTAGTATGCTTCTTCGCTTGTAATTGCTTAACGTTGCTATTTATGATAAATCTCTTAGAATTTAAAATCTCGTTGCCCAATGCTGAAGGACATGGAACTGGATATCGCAGACCCTTTGAACTTCTCAAACCAAGCGTGCAGAGACTGTTTCAGACCAAGGGTGACTTACGTAATCGCCATACAAGGCTACTAAACTCCCCCATGAGCAACAAAATTAGGTGCATAAGTACCCAACCTAACACAATTGTGATTTATCTAATTCTAAGAACAATATTTAGCTCCAAAGTGACTTCTAATTTTTATTTTATTTTGTCTAAGGATCTTAACAGGACTCATTTACAACTTTTTCGAAGAGTCACATAAATTTCCAAAGTGTGTCCGACTGAAGAAAGTTAATGGAATTTTGAAGGGCAATGGCATGTATCCAGTCGTATGGACAGTAGCCTTTATCAGACGCAATGTATAATATTTCTAGGCTTTATGCCAAGATTTTGCGGGCACCCCAAAACAAAATCATTGAAAAGGTAGTTGAAATAAAAAAAATTAGTTGGAAATGAAGAATGAATTATAATCTGAGTACAGAGTTTATGTTGGAAATACCTGCATATATCACAAATCATTTTCAATCTCCTTTGCCAGCTGAGGTTATTCTTCTGTCCACTTACATGAATCAAATGATATAGGGATCCCATCTCCATGAATTCAGTAACCACGGACAAACGAGGTGGAGTTGTGCAAGCACCGAGGAATAGGATAACTGAAAGGAAAAATATGTATGGCAAACAACTACAGAACTGTTCCTCCACCAAAAGTATATTATTTGAATTTGGTAACATATAAATGAAATGTATTTCATATTTCCCATAGAATCTCAAGGATCAAGTGCCTTCTACAACTTTTAATTGCATATTCAATGAAGTGGGTACAAGCAGTATGCCATCACAATCATGGATTCAGGGAAGAGCAGAAAAATTACCATTTGGGTGGCGAATGCGGCTGCATAAAGGGAAAAGAGATACAAGGTTAAGCTAGCTAAATAAGTATATCTGATTTGGTTCACTTTATAGGATGTTCCTGAGGTAAAATAGACGAAATGATTTGTTTAGTACTAACTTACCTCAGGATGGATATTTCATTGGCAAAATCTTCAATGTTCTCTTCAGTCAATTCTTGTTCTAGGAAAACTTTAACTGCAACCTCTGTTCCATTCCAAATACCGCGAAAGACTTCTCCAAAAAAACCTTGAAATCATAGTGATCAGTCAGTAAGATTTATTTGTTATGAGCTCAACAGAAAATTAACAAACATAATCCGTCACATAGTTCAAAGTAAAATTACCAAATATTTGTGAGTGTTCAACTGGGAATCAACCTCAGTTTGGAAATAGGCATGATTAGTCAGATGATACCCATGTCTGTTTGTGACCCTAAATGACCAATGGTATACCTTGATGAATTTTTCAACTTTTGAGATCTTTTACTTGACCATCTTTCTATGAGTACACAACGAACAAAATAATCTAGGTGGATTACGGATTAGGTGCCCATCAATTGCTGAGTTACCTCTAGCTATCAACATTGGGATTGCATGATGATCGGTTAGTTATATAATTGGAGAATTATAGAATGATTAACAATTATATGAACACCAGTTACATAATCTCCAGGAATGATTAAAAACTGATGACGTTTCCATCTCCACTGTTATAGAACAGAACTAATGAAAGATAGAATAACTAGAAACTCATACTTAGTTAATGAACTTATATGTCGCTTCTACCAAATAATATTCATAAATAAAGAATTGAGAATGCATGATGAGTTTACCTCCTCAACAACAACAACATCATACCCAGTAAAATCCCACAAAGTGGAGTCTGAGGAGGGTGTACACAGTCCTTACCACTATCTCTTCGAGGTAGAGAGACTATTTCTTAATGACCATCGGCTCAAGCAAATCACAGCAGCAATAAAACGAAAAAAGATAGTGGGGAGAAACATGAAAACTAATAGCAAAGCAGCACGGCACATATATGCAAGGAACCGTAACAACCACCAAGTGTGATCACTTAGACACAGGAAACCACAAATGATATCAAATACAAAAAGCTAAAGACTACATTAATACTACAACCGACACGGTGCACTATAGTACCACCAAACTAAAAACATGAAAAGGCTAGTAATAGGGCAACTCTTACCTACTACCTTCTACCCTTATCCGCCACTTACCTACCCCCTATCTAATGTCATGTTCTTAATAAGATGAAGATGTGTCATATCATGTCTAATCACCTCCTCCCAATAATTCTTCGGTCTACCTCTGCCTCTCCTCGACCCTACTATATCCAACCTCTCACACCTCCTCACCGAGATATCTGCACGTCTCCTTTTCACTCACTAACCTCAACTTATTCACCACGGAGGCCACTCTCACTTCAACCTGGATATCCTCATTTTTAATCCTATCGCTCCTAGTACCCACACATCCATTTCAACATCCTCATTTCCGCCACTTGCATCTTTAATTCTTTTGAATTTGAGAGTTCTTGACTGGCCAACACTCTGCCCCATACAACAAAGCCAGTCTAATCACCACTCTATAGAACTTACCTTGTAGTTTTGGTGGTACTCTCTTGTCGCACAAGACACTGGATGCAAGCCTTCACTTCATCCATGCCGCACCTATACGATGTGTAACATCATCATCGATCTCCCCATTTCCTTGGATCAGGGACCCCAAATACTTAATCTTTCTCTCTTGGAGACAATTTGTGAATCAAGTATCAATTTCACGCTTGCCTCATGCGTCACACCATTTGAATATACACCCAGATGAGTTTACCTCTTGACAAAACTAAATGTTCTGAACAAGTATGAGAAAGAAGAAAAGCAGCAAAGCAGCAAAGCAAAGAAACTGTGAAGTTATCTAATGAATTCCTATGTACGGAACTTTGTGACCAATCTTGTTCTTTGAACCAGTCAACTGTCAAGGACTTGGAGGATATGAAAATCATCTTGACATGGACTTTTGTCACTTGCAAACTTAAGAGACAAAACATGCTCAACAGATCCGATTGGAAAGACACTATGTTGCTTATTCAACTAGCTCTATGAGAATTTTATACCCAAGAAAGTTGTGATTTTTGTAAAAGTTTTTAAGTAATTTTTTTTTTTTGATCAAATAAGAAGGATATCATTAAGAAAAAGCATCAAGAAAATCAATCATTACAAAGAGATTATCAGCTCCCAGGAAGGCAAAAAAAAACCTTATCACAATTATCAACATAGATCTATGGAGCTCATAATTTCTAGGAAAGAAGCTTTAAGTAATCTTAACAAGAAGGAAATACAAGGCACCCAGTCAATCATTGATTTCTGTCTCTGCCCTCTGCCAAATTATACTGTGTGTATCTCTCTCTCTCTCTCTCTCTCTCTCTCTTCTTTATTCAATTCTAAGAATCTGTGAAGGAATGTATCCCAGTACAGATAAAACATGGCCGCTAGTCATTATCCATAATTTTGCTCTAATATCCCTTACTAACGCCGCCTATGGGGTTCAGTTGGAAAGAGAAAGAACTATCAGTGGAGTTCTTGGATGAATTATGTCATCCTAAAGATGAAAGAGGGATTGGAATTAAGAGAATGGAAAATATCAACGACACATGCATTATTATGAACAGAAGGTGGAGATTCAGGACTCAACCATCACTGTTGGAAGCTTTTCTCAGAGCTAAATACTGTACCAGAGACCAGTAAAAATGGTCTTCAGAAAACTCTCGGACATGGAAAGGTTTGATGCAGATTAAACTCAAGACTGAGAAGCACATATTTTGGAGAATTAATTCAGGGGAATGGAGTTCTTGGTGGGACAATTGAACACTTAAAGGAACATTAACTATCCAATGGCCAGGTTCCCGAAGATCTGCTAAACTAGTCAAAGATTTCATGGAGCATGGTAGCTGGAAATTGGAATGTGAATAAGCTGGAAGGAATGGTAACGGAGCACCTGGTCAGATATGACAGAGGTTCATTCCTTTGTAAAATCTCATTGACATGGAGACATATTAAAAGAAAATTACGTTTTGATGATATTATTACTAAGTTTGGAAATCAGACTGTGTTTAAATGCTCGTGTTGCAATGAACCACAATGTGAACTTTACACCATGTACTCGTTGAAAGTGATGCTGCAGTTCCCTTGAGGATTTTTTATTTTTATTTTTTGCAAATGCCAGGGGCATACAAGCAGCATATTAGGCCTATCAGAAATGTCTTGAGTAGTTGGCGGCAGCTTAAGACTCAGAATGTAGTCGACACATACATATTACAGGTTGTGCCAACTGCTATTTGTAGGGAGATATGGAGAAGTAGATGTGCTTGCAAGTATGGGGACAAAAGCTGCATTACGAAAAGATTAAAGCTACAGTATCTTCTTCTCCAAGCATGCAGTATCATATTATGTGGAACATTAAAGCTGCACTAGGAAAATATTTGAGACATGAATTGGCCAACAATCTGTGAGATGGTTGAGAGTCTGAAACCAGTTACTATATGGAATCAACACAAATGGCATGGTCATTAGAGAAGGGATGAACGTGGTGATTTAATCACGGCCTTCTCCTCTGCAGTTGTGTGTAATTGGAACATGGCAGGAGCTAAAGCTTCCAGATTTGGAATTGAATGGTGTTACACAGGGATTTACCAGATTCATATTGGAGCTTGACTGATTATTGATGATATTTTGAACAAGGCTACTAACAAGCAGAAGTTGAGGAGGATGATTGAAGATATCATTGCAAATCCTAAACCAAGATGAAGCATATGTTAACCATTGTTACAGAGAGGTGAACCAGGTGGCCGACTGCCTGGCCAACTTTGCTACATCCATCAATGAAGGCATAATATTTCATTCCTTCCAGTGGCTGCCAACACATGATAAGGGACCTTTTCAACTAGAAAATGGCAACTCCCTAGCATAAAAATTGGATATGACAAAGTGATTTTCTTTTATTGGCTAGAATGTATAGCTGATCATGGAAGAAAGAAGACGTAGTAACTTTCTTCTACTTTTTTGTAATAGAGTTGTACCTCTGAGGTTACACCTGCCCCCCCCCCTCCCCCCCTTTTTTTTTGGTTGACCTCAATGCTTAATAAAACACTGCCCGAAGTCCATCTGGGTAAGGTTATTAAAAAAAATTGCCACAGTGAGCTTTCTCACATTACTGGTCTCAAGCCCGCGTAATGGTGGAGGATTATGGTTGGTGACAATCAACATAAATCTAGTTAATTTATGATGAATCCTCACCCCAACTTGCTTGGGCCTGAGGCGTTATTGTTCTATACCTTACTGGGCTACGGTTTTATGCTATCAGAAGGATATGAGAAAAGGAAAAAGAACACGCGACAGATGTTACTCTGTACAGATTATCCTTGACTTTCAGGATAATGATGTGAAAACTTTCACAGTGTGGGAAAATAAGGGCAAGTTGCACATAGGTGAAAAATATGCTGCCAAAAGAAAATAGTAAGGAGCAGATTCATGACAATGAATTAACAATTAAGATACCACACTAAGACAAATAAGCATACATAATAATGGTTACTTGATAAGGAAACATACATCAAACTGTACATAAGAGAAATGTCCCAGTAACTGTATGAAATCATTCTTTCTTTTCTTTTGGCTTTAAACAACAATCATTGTCAGCGACTAGCATGTGTTTTCAACCCTAACCAAACAGTAAGTCATGCAGTTATAGCATATCGAGTAGATTGAAGCAAGGAATACAGATGTTGTCATATATTGGATGTGGTTCATTTCCCTACGGAATTTAAGAATCAACTTTCATTTCATTTTTCTATTCCTCAGAGACGTTACTGGCAACTTAAACTAACTTTCAGAACCTGCTATCAGATGAAAAATCAACAGTGTGGTACAATCCACACTGGTTAAAAAATGTAATTATGTCATTCCATGAAGAATGAACACATTACAGATCTTTGGAGGTGACAGGTACACAACCTCTTGGCGAATCATAATTCTTTGTGTTAATTTTTTAATGTTTTCTGATGCTTTCCTTATTAGTTGTCATGTTTTCTTCACTTTTGTATTTTATTTTTTCACAGCTACTTTGATTTGCTGCACTTGAGTGAGGGTCTTTCAGGAAGAGCCTCTCTGCCTCCATGAGGTAGGGGTAAGGTTTGCATATACTCTACCCTCCCCAGACCCCAACTATGGGATAACACTGGGCATGTTGTTGTTGTATAGCCATTTGTGTTCAAAAAAACGAAAATAGCAAGAGAAATAAATGCAGATGGACCCTAACATGTGAAATGAGCAATGTCCACTGACCAACCACCTGTGTTCCCACCCATAGGAAAGCATTTAGTTAACTGCTACTGAATGCACGACTCAATAAGCACATGGAGCTTCAAACTATACGGGTTAATTAGGTGTCATATTGTAGTATATAAGAAGAATGTATACCAATTCCAACACGTGCTCCAATGGTTATTTCAGAGAAATCAATGTTCCATTCATCAAATGGTAACAATGGTTTGTTGAGGATCCTTGATGATTCTATCACTTTGTCCAATCTTGACATCATATCAGGACAGCCAAAAATTCCTTCTGCCTTGCCTCTGCCATAGCTCCAGCGTGGTGATGAAGGCAGGGAAATTGCTTTGTCAGATGGCAAGCACTTCCTTTGAAAATGCGGTGCCTGACCTTTTTCACTATTTTGCACCTGGAAGGTGGTTGATATGATTAATGTCATTATTGAGTTGAGCAAATTTATGGCTCTGATTCTATCGGTTGATCCAACCGACTCGAAAACAAGTTAACAAGCATAGAAAACAAGGTCTTACCGAGTTAGAGAACCGGTTGGAAGTGGCTATAAGAAACATATCGTGAAAAGTATGAAGCACAAATTATTGAAAGCAATATCACAAATTAAACACACTAGGAGAAATATTTAACATTCACGGCTTTGCTTTTCGGAAATTGAAGTGGATTTCTTGAAGAACGTAAGAATTTTTTCTTAAAGAAAACTATAAGCACATGTCCTCAGCATGTTTAAGATTTTCTATTTCCTTTTATGACAATGGTGTCTGGAGAAACTTTTGTGCACCTCCACTAATCTACCAAGCAACCTGCTACACCCAACAAGCACAAGTGCTGGGTAATCCATCAAGGTTGGAGCAGATGAGCACACACTGAATGTTGTTGTCACGATCCGAATTTGGGATGTCCAATTGTTACTCCTACGCCTCAACCTCTTAGTCAACCCTTGGCAACCATGTTTAAGCTCATATAATAAGCATAGCCCGTTGTGTCCTTCATGACATACTAATACCTACCAAAGGTAACTTCCTCTGCAACAAATCTGGATTTAGTTGGAGGAAGTTTTGTTTATTCTGAGAAAATATTTGGGTAGATTTGTAAACTGGAGTCACTGCACCAGATTAGACCCAATATAAGCTTAATGTGGATTGGGTTCCATCTAGGGGTAGGTTGATTGTACTAGTTGTCATATTATTTATTTCATCTTTTCAACAAAATGGAGCTTGAGGCTAATCCCATTTACTGTTATGAGCATCTGCCTCAGATCCATCCAAATAAGAATTAGTCCAATAGGAATTTACTCTCCTTTCCTTAATTACAAAAGATGTAGTCAATCAAAAACACATTTTACCTAATTTAAATTTAAAATATGAATAACTTCCAAATTTTAGAGTTACCTATCAAAAGGTCTTGGAAGCAAGTTTATCCAGATAAGTCTAAGAAAAACAGCTAGATACCTGTGTATCATTTTGTAAACAAGGAGTTCAAGAGAACAAACACTCACTTGATGACCGGAATTATCTCCCCCTTTACTTGTAGACAAATCAAATGTTGCTTGTTCTGCTGAGAGATGATTTTTCTTCATAGTTGCATTCATTTCCCGAACAACCCTACATTCAAGGTCAGAAAAATGCTTACAAGAAATGCAGAAAGTTGGTGTAACCTAGAAGGAAATAGGTGTTGTTTATGTATATCTCTTGCATAAGAATAGATCTGGATGGCTATTCAGCTAAATGGAGTAAAATGGGGGCGTCTCTGTACCACATTCATTTCCCGAACAACCCTACATTAAAGGTCAGACAAATGCTTACGAGAAATGCAGAAAGTTGGTGTAACCTAGAAGGAAATAGGTGTTATTTATGTATATCTCTTGCATAAGAATAGATCTGGATGGCTCATTCAGCTAAATGGAGTAAAATGAGGGCATCTCTGTGCCGCTTATAAATTTTGCTAGAAGATTCTGCAACCCTGTGGTGCATTTATTGTGGTGCCAAAACGGACACTATTAAAGCGATTGAGGTGGTTGTCAGTTTTCTTTAAAGGTAGTTGTCGCTTTATAGTCATTTTATCTCTCAAGCTATTCTTGTCAAAATTGAGACGTCTTTTTTGTCATGTCATACCATGAGTTGTCAAAACTGGTTGTACAGCTCACAGTGGAAATACAAGATGTCAAAACAATTCGATCTAGTTACATCCTCATTTGGAAAAATCTTAGCATTGTATGTATAAAAATGATGTTAAACCTCTGCTATAACTATTATTACGCATAACTTGCATAAGCGACATATAATAACCGGTCTCTCAATGTTTACTTGTTCACTATACTAAAAATAGATATCACCCTTCGGGGTCGGGGTGGCACAGTGGTTTGAGCTTGGGATTTCCATGTTGGAGGTCTCAAGTTTGAAATCCCTAGTCAGCGAAAGCAAGGAGTTTGCCTTATGGGTCGAGCTCGTCGCACCAGGCTTGCCTAGTGCAGGTTACCTCTCCTATGTGATTTGCGAGCTATTGCATAAACCCTGTGCGCACCCAAAGGGTAGCGGCCGCGGGTTTCCCTTGTCATAAAAAAAATAGATATCAATTTTTACTTGCCCAGTTTAGAAATCAAGTAATAATTTATCATTCAGTTCCTAATTATCCTTATTATAAACTAAATTGTTTCCCTATGCATTTTTCGAACACATTGAATTAATTGTATTCAAAGGGTAATATAGTAAAATTTTCATTCTATTTATTGCTCCTTAAGGGGTGTTTCAAGTCAATACTGGACACCGGTAAAATGGACTAAGGGAGTAAGTATATAGTCATTTGGAGCTAAGTATTGAAAATTGTCTTTTTAAGAGAATGTGAAACTATTTTGCTAGGGAGAAAAGGAAATGGAGGATAAAAGAAGAAGAAGAAACGAGATGGCTGAGCTAAAGGTAATGTTCTCTCTGTCTCAATTTATGTGATGTTTTTTGACTTGGCATGGAGTTAACGAAAGAAAGACCTTTGAAGTTTGTGGCCTAAAACAAGCCATAGATGTTTGTGTAAATCATCTCATTAAGGGGAAAATGAACATTTTAAAGTTAAATTGTTACCAAATATAGAAATGTCATTTTTTTGGACTAACCAAAAAGGAAAGCGTGTCACATAAATTGGGACAAAGGGAGTAGGTTTAGTTAGAGACAAAGGGACATGGTCAACCTTACAATGTCATCACCAATCTCCGGAATCATGCTAATAGACCTCCGTCTTCTTCTACGAGTGTGTATAGGTGATGCACCAGCAGACCTGCAGTCAGTTCAATTCATGTGTCATGTTATGATGCTAAGCCTTGAGATGCAGACAACACTTCCAGAGAACTTCTGCCACTCCGGAAAGAGACAGGAGTAAGCATAATGGCAAAGAAGCATAAAGTTAACAAATCATCCTCAGCAGAATAAGAACGTTGAATCATTTTTTTGAATAAAAACATTGGATTGTTTGCACTTCCCCATAAAATAACAGAGATCGGGGATAATCGATAAGAAGCAAAATCTTCATGCTCTTGACACAGTTCAAAGAGTAAGAAGCCGAAGTGTATAAGGTACACCTTTCGTATACAATGCAGCCAAACAACCACAACAACACACCTCAAATACATATGAACTCCTAGTTCACTAAGGAAAATTAAAACAGCTCCACCTGTCAATGGATCATGCCACTTTCAGTTCTCGTTTCAAGCATGATCTGTCGGGTTGAATATATTACACGACCAGGCTACTGCCTAAAAATAAAATTCTATCTTTTTCTTTGATGACTAAAATACAAACCTCTATTATGATCCTAAAGTGCTCAAGGAAACTTTTAGATACATAACACAGCAATTAACCATAACACACCTCAAATATATTATACATATGAACCCTCCAACTTCACTGGGGGAAATGTAAAACAGCTACGCCCCTCAATGTACAACAATTCACAGATAATGCATACATATCACTTCTTCGTTCAACCATGATTTGTATGGTTGAGAATATTATGCTACCAAGGCAGTATAATGACATATTTGACTTAATAGAGAATCAGAGAATAGGAAAACAATTATACAGCCAGATTGTAACACTTAGAACGCAAAATGCTATATTTGATGCAATTTGATAATTTATAATTATTAGATGTTTGATCTTTACACAAGAAAAAGTACAATGAAAGGGAAAAACAACATATAGACAGACACAAGATTTATTAACATTACTGACAAATAGATGTGGCGACAAAAAGGAAAGGAAGGCTCTGATACTAAATTGATGTAGCACCTATAATGAAGCAGAGAAAGGCAGGGAGGAGAATTGAGAAAGGGAAAAAGAGAGAGATAAAGAAAGAAGAGAGTCTGAGTGAGAGAAAATAAGGGAGAAGAAAGTAGAAGATAGAGAAATTTTAACCAAATTTAGCAAAACAAAAGCATAAGGGTGTAGGATAAGGAGTTTAAGTAGAACTCTTGGAATTACTAGACATCACTCTTTAACTAGAAAAAGGAGACCTTTTATTCAACTAGAAGATAAATACTTCTCTAATACTTAAAAAGAAATTAGTTTGATAAGATAAATAAAAATCAAAGATACAGATTGTATAATCAATCATTTTTTTTGACAAAGGTAACAAGTTAGTATAATCAACCATTTGTTAAGCTACATAATTCTCCACCAATTAATTAAGCTTGATCCCGATGAGTGGAACTGTTGGTGCAACTCCCAAAGAACCTTCTTGAAATACTAACTGAAGAAGACGAACAGATCCATCAACTAATGATGGAAGGAATAACAATGATTGATGCTAAAAAGTACAGTAGTGTGATGAATCAAACTTTACCAATGATAGATGCTAAGAGGAGAATCAAACTTCAAACCTCAGATTTGACACAACATCAAAGTACCAGCAACGGGGATGAGATCAAAGCAAGAGGAGGAAACGAGAAAGGGGTGAAAGCGAGGAGAATAAGAGGGACATGAAGAAAGGGAGAAAGATTGGTTGAGAGGAAAATAGAAAGATGGAGAGAAAGGAAAGAAGGAGATCCGAGAAGCGAGTTTGAAAAAGAGGATAATAGAAAGAGAAATTGTAATGCCAAATCAATTTTGCAAAACATAATTGAAGCCTCCAAACAAGTTAGTTAGAGTTCTAGTTTTAGGTTGAGAATTCTAAACAAATCAGAACTTTTGAAACTAGAACTCAATTAGCTAAGAAGATAAGATAACATAATACTGTGTCTGTAACTAAAAGATAAGATCTAAGTAAAACATAAAGATAAATAATACTAAAGGCTATTTTTTCTGTAATTGTTTCTTGAGCTACTCCACTTATTATTCCAATCATTTAGATTAAAACAAAACTGGAACAGGATACTTTCATCAGGTCAATATCTTTAAGACCAACTAGAAGACTGAAGCCGTTAAAAGATAAAGGAAATGTATGTTCCTTCAAACTGACAATTTCAGATAACTATTAATCTAAATATATAAGAAATGGTAGAGTTTGAACCTTGAAGAAGTAACGTCATAGTTGCAGTCCTTGAAAGACTGTGCACGACCACCAAGAATAGACCTCCCAGGTCCCCTCAAGAAAGGATGCTCTGGACTGAAAAAAGGATTTCAAGTTTAAGTATCAACAGAAAACCTAAAACTCTAACAGCCAACATAAACTCATGTAACTGCGAAGTAAAAAAGATTGCTTTATAACAAAATTTGGAAAAGTTTAAACATCCTGAGATATAAAATAAACATCTTTGTTTTTACGAACTCGCAACAGTCTTACGATAAAATTTGAGAGCATGTTGAAACTTGCAAATAATGAAATAACTAACAGCAATTCTGACAAATCAGAAGTATGAAATAGGACTACTTTTATATGATAGCTATACATGGTTACAGTAAATGGGGAGATCCACTTTTACCCACAGATAATTGAACCTGCTGTACGAACATAGAGATATACACACAGCTTTCAGACTAAAATATAGGATCAACCAAGACAAAGTGACTCCAAATGTAAATATTTTATATTTATGATATAGTTAATATTTTAAAAACAATTGAAGGTAGTGATGACTCTATGTTTCTCTAAAGAAAAAGAACACACAAAAATTAATCAGCCCAAACTACATAGACCTATCTCTAGGTATATAAGGAGGTAATCATCTAGCAGTGTATCAGTAGGTTGCAACTGAATATGCAACTTTTAGAGGTCTATGCATCCTGGTCCAGCCCTATAAATTTTATATTCCAAGCCTGAATGAAGAAATATCTTCTTCTAATTATTTATTAATTTATTTGGTAAACTGACCAACAAGCACAAAAGGAAGAAGTCATTAGAAATGGGAACAGAAAAGAAAAAGGCCAAATCCCAACTGGAGCTCAAAAGCTGCATGGAGTTCCACCTCTCTTTAACTTCTCTTTCTGGAGAAACCCAAAAAACTTATAGTTCCTAACCTTTACAAGTAAAAACATTAATAATAACTAAATAAAATAAATATCAATCAATTCAACTGATATCTATCATAAGAATACTTTAACTCTCTTCCATTTTAAACTAATTACAAAGTTTCACAGGATAGGATCTTTGGGCTTGTTTATATTCACAGATTGGATCAAATTAATCAGAGGATTAGCTGCAGAGACCTCATCTCATTGAAAACAGTCCCTTTAGTTAATTCCATGAACAAATTAAGTTTCAAGTTGTAAGACCCTCATCGCTTGCATTTGAAACAGAACTCATATTCCTTAGTGTATCTCTCAGGAGACATGAAATAGATCATCTTCTAAAGAAGAGGATAATGATCATTGGCATGCAAGAACAATTACATCAGAAATAAATTGGGAGTTGAATCTCTAACTTCAGCTACTTAATCTGGATAAGTTAGACTTAGGACTCTCTGTATCTTAAGTCCTTGAAGGCTATAAGACAAACTGAACCTTGAACTTTAGGCCCTCTGTTCAGATACAACTTTGTTCCTTCCATGCCAAAGTGAACTTTTGACATCGGGCTGACTGTGTGACACGCTGAAGAAAGTGAATAACACATCAGAAAACACAAGGCAGTACTCAAAGGAACAAAGAGAGTAATTTGTTCCTTGTAAAATCTAGGAAAATTAAGGAAGATGAAGAAGACTGGACAGAATATAAAGATGTTTATCCATACAGAGTTTTGAAAGCAACTGCATTATTACACAAACTTTCCTCATCATCGAACTGCAGCTATATGCTTGTCACAGATGGGCTAAATAAAGTCATTGGGATTCATCCAGCTTATGCCGATACAAGGACTGCCTTTTCACATGCATAAGTGAAACGAAATCAAAATTCTAATTTATTCTTTTAATGGGAAAGTTTTATCTTTATTGTTAGTAGTTACGCCCAACTTCCTAACTTCATATGTTAATTCATGTGTGAGATGACTTTGATGGAAAATATTGACAAACTTTAGACTGATACTTGATCCATAGGTGCCAAACTTCAATGGATGAAAACTAATGCTATACATGTGTTACATCACATAAGTTTTAGATGCCAAAGACTGAAATTGAATAGAAGTCTATTGGTCAACAACTTAAAACATGAAAGCCAGACTAGAACAGTTAGTTGATTCTGAATGGGTTATAAACAGTACCACAAGATGTTGAGTGTTCCTTATCGGAAGTCAAGAGAAGAGAATCATAAAAGGAATTGTCTACAAAATTCTTGATGACTATGGCATAGCAATTTGAAATCACTAGAATTAGGAAACTCTCCATATTTTACACTAGGTATGTTTGTGGGATTACACTGGATATGATGTTGCTGTTTTCCTTCTGTCAGTAGCTCAAACTTCTATACAAAAGCTCTCATATTACTTATATGTTAACCACTAATTTTAACAAGAGTTTCTCTTCTCTTCTTTTCTCTTCTCATGTACAAATTTCAGTGCCTCTACATTCTTGGTAGGGATTAAGTAGCTTTTGCTTACCAGTAGGTTGTCTAACAACATCTACCGAGACAAAAAATTATGCATTCCCATTGTTTACTATTCCTGCCTCTTATAGATGATAATTTCGACAGCACTGGACCTCTTTCAATGATTGTTAATATCAATACAGATCTTCTCTTGGTGACAGACTCGACGTCTCCGCCCATCTTTCTGATGACGCTCTGGCAGGATCATGCCTATTCTGCCAGAATTATGGCTGTTCTTCTAGAAATTTGTAATGCTCACATGTGTGTACCAGTAACAAAAAGACCAAGGTGGCATTTAGGAAGTACATACACCCACTTTTCCCAGGATGAGCCTCTGCCAGTAATTTTCTAGTGACAAGGTGCCTTGAAATCTGAGATTTCGGGACTAGCCAGCAGTGACGAATTGAGAAGTCTATCTTCATGCATATAATTTAGTTTACAATCCTCTAATGCCCCTAATTACATAATTATTTCAGGAGCATTTCCCTACTTGCAATATAGATATCCTTGCCATATTTATGAATTCGTAACAGTTCAGGAGAATATAATAGAGAAAAGTAGTAAATTTTACGTTTACCGGAAGTGGACAAGGACAACTGAGATAGGCCTAGAACTATCTTTCTGGACTGACGAATAACTTAAAATTCTAAATGGTTCCCAAGTTACAAGAGTTTAATTTTCACCAATCACCAGCATAAGAACATTAACTTTGGCCCACATTCTTTCCAACTAACATTAGATAATATAAATGTCATTTTATTTAAAATGGTTAGTGTGTACTCATCAAAAAAAAGTAACACACACACACACACACACACACAGACACACACACACATATATATATAAATCATGTCAGGTCAACCAGAACAATTAGTTTGAAAGAAAGGGATAAAAAGTTTGCATCCTAAACAAATATCATGCAAACTAGCCTTCCCAAGCTTTATACCCTTACCTTCCAGTGCCACTGTAGTCGGAACTGAAACAGGTAGGACTAATGGGACCCATCGGTGAGTTACATGAATCAGTTTCTACAGAATCACTCTCACCAAAGAAATGTGAGCGATGTAGCTGCTTCGTTGAACAAGGAAACAGCTTGCCAGGACAATGCATAAGGTCAACCAGTAGTTCTGTAGAATCCAGAATGACTGTGACACAGATGTGCTTAGATGAATCTGCACACTCCAGTGCTCCTCCTCTTGGGAAACCCTAATATTAGTTAGAAGATAAAATGGAGGGAATTGAAAGAAGAAATAGGGGTTGGGAAGAAGAAGAGAAGAAACTCCAAAATGATTGTGCATCGAACGGAAGCTTGAAAATTCAACTGAATGCGATTTACTTAAACAGAAAAGATGGAAAAGATTTTTTATTTTTTTTACAATTACTGAAAGCAGACTGACATTTTGCAAGAGAAATAAAAAGCTCACCACAATCAGCTTGCACTCAAGGCCCACAGTATCAGCAAGAACTTTGAATAAGATTGCTCGAGAATGGCAGGAACCATCCTTTATTTGGCACAGCATGTGGATTCCTTGACTACCCAAAGCATGTGAGACCTCCTCAAGTGTACCACTCACATGAGTGGACTTGTACTTAGGATGCTTATAGAAATCACAAACCTAACCACAGTGTATGCTGTCAGACTAAAACCACAATCTCAGGAAACAGAGTTTTCGGGTAAATACGCCAGCAGTTAAGTCATCTTTTAATTTAGAAAACTTTATTCGAAGTTACACAATAAGCTTATGTCATACAGAATTATGGGTTATATCAAGACTACTTTTTTTCCTGCATGATAGTCCTAGATGGCTTCATGCATTAAAGGACAGCCAAATTCATATGATGCATCTAGAAAAGTGAAACAGATAACAAAAACTGATGAAAAATAATTAATCAGAAAAAAATCATTTTGATAACGAATCTTGGGCTCATCTTTTTCTTTTCCGGTATCACATAGTTCCACAAAATTATATGGAAATTAAAATTGAAAAACCCTCCATATGGATATTTTTGTTTCCGGAGGAATAATTGGTTCAAGAAACTAGGAAAACTTTTGAAAAAAATTCAAGAATACATTGAAACTACATACTTCCTTAGAAATCATTTGTTGAGAACTTTTAAGTTTGTTGAACTCTTACATTTGAGAAACCTTAATTTGTATTTGACAGAAGATGGTAATGTAGTTTCAGTTTCCTTTTCAACTCTGCAAAATATACTAAATATTATACATATATTCTAACGACAGCTTAATCTTATTTATGCAATACTCTGATAACAGCTTAATCTTAGATATGCATTATGGTTGCCAACACTACTGGAAAATGTAAAAGAAAAGTTATCATGCCTTCTAATAGAAAAAGGAAACTAACAAGAACTAAACCCCAGTATAGACAGTAGAATAATAGATGACGCACCAACCCTGCAATCTTCTTCACAACTACAGCTGGAGTCGAACTCAATCCTTTCACTAAAGTGAGAGTGAGCTGTTTTAACATGGAAAGCTTCTTATCTTTATGCATATTGACAAGAATAACATTAGGTCGAAGACCCTCTGTCTCCAAAGCATAAAGGTCATCCAAAGATGGAATAGTATCGAATAGCTCCTTGAATCTTCTTTCCTGCAGAAATTCAAAATTAGAACAATATTGAGTTGACAAGATCCCATCCAGAAAAGAACCAAAGCAAACAAAAGGTACATATTCAGAATGTCATGTTAGCAACATAATTGACCCAACAAAAAAAAACAGTGTGTTACACTAAAAACATATGATTCAATTTCTCATCTTTCCATAAAAGAATTCATCCAAGTGAAGAAGGAGAAGAATCCAAGACCACACAAAACTATGTTCTACTCACTGGAATAACAAAGTAGAAACCATCAGGAATAGGCTCTGCAAGTTCCCCTGTGTCCCACAGAATCTGAGACGCTCTCTTTGATGCTAAGCCCTCTCGCTCCTGTTTGCTGCTCAATACAGTAGAGTTTGCTTTATCTTCGGAAGAAACCAGAGTGATCAACTGCAGTTTGTCGGAAATATCTGCTGGCCACCAAGGAGAATCGGGAGGCAGAGCCTCTGCTGGCCCGGTATCATTTCCTGTCTTTTCCATCTCCTCAAAGATTCAAAATTCTATATCATGTCAGCAGATTGTGACCCGTAACTGATAACTGTACACGAATCCAATATATCTCCAAGAAAAACTTCAGACAAGCTCTATGAGATGTCCTGGTAAAAGCATGACAACAAAATGTAATTAATTTTACCGTTAATGAAGTGCACGCCTTGTTTTCCAGAAAGATGCTGAAGTAAATAACTGGAACTTGATTTGGTGTATTGCTTGCATTTTAAGAAAATTTACTAGTCACTGAGAAGAGGCTGAATCTGTTAGATCCCGCATCAATTGGGGATTTAAAAATGGGTCTTCTTCTATGGTTGTGAGAAATTTAAGAGAAGATATTATTGAATTGTGTATCTACATTATTACCCTGAAAACCCTATTTATAGACACTATATGACAACCATTCCAAGTAGGATTTTATATACTATTCTTGTTTTGATTCCTATTCTAGCACTACCCTCAAGCGGGTGCATAAAAGTCATATGTACCCAACTTGTAACAAATGTAATTGATACAAGGGCTAGTGAGGAACTTGGTGATGATATATGTCGGTTGATCACTCGACTTCACATATTTTGTAACAATAACTCCTAAGAGTATCTTTTCACTGACAGTGAAAATCAGTCACAATGTGATGAAATATTGGATTTTGATGAATTATGAAGGGCCGCTTGATTATCACACACAAGTTTCATCGGATCGATTTCTCACAAATTCTCCCCCCAAACAAAACTCAAAAAGCTCTTAGAACTACATTGTGGATGCTACCAAATTAGAACGAATGAGCTTCTATTTATAGTCATAAATCATTTCCTAGAAGAGAAATGACTAGCCAAATATGGAAAATTGTGTTTTTCTTGTTAGAAAAGGAAAACTCAATTATCATAAGAAAATCAGGGCAAACACCCAACAATTCTCCCCCTTGACCTGCCTGAGTTTCTGACAAATTAAATTTGCTCCAGGTTTATCCCAATTTCTTGGTTTACCATTTGTGTCTCCATATTATATCGTCTAGGCTTCAAATATCCAATCCTGCCCATGCGGGCAGGCTAAGACCATTTTTTTATCAGTATCAAAGAGATGGAACTTGGTCCAGAGTCTAGTTTTCACTTTTGATGAAGTTCAGTGTCAAGTTTTCATATCCAATAACATTCATACCTATTCGACTGACAAAATATGCAAGCAAACCAAATCTGAGGAAAACATAAAATAGAAACATCCAAAAGCATAGCCAGATACTAGAGATAAAATAATAAAAAACATAGCCCAGAGTCACAAATAAAAGCAGTTGCAAACTGATTGTGTTAGGCTAGTTTTTTATTCCTCTTTCAAGTTAACTCTGACTTTCCAGACTACATGAGACACCAGTAGAAATCAAAATAGTGAGAAACTGACCCATATTGGGCAAAAACAACGAAATGAGCGTACAACTGAGCCTGGGTCATTTGTACTTCTCTTTTTGACAATGGTAACAGTAGGGTCAATTATACTTTTCTAGCTTTAAGAAAAGGAGACATTTCAAACAAGACAGTAACTAACTAGGTAAAACTGAAGCATTGTGCATAAATTAGATAACAGTTTTCTCCATGGACAAAATATTGCAAGTCTAAATGTACAACAAATATTTCCCTCTTTTTTCCAGCAAAAAAGTGCATTAATTTTTTGTTCCCTTCCTCAAAAAAATATGTGAGATCAGGCCTCCCTCGCTAAGAAGATACTCCTCTGAACTTTGTGTCAAAAACACATAAAGGGAGAGAAAATATATTGGAGTTCTTTTTACAGAATTTTGTATTTACATATTCGGATAACCTCCATTCCGGGCTAATTGTGCATAGCTCTTGCAACTTGCAAGCCTCTTTTGAATGAGATCAACATCCAAAACCAGATATTGGACTGAAAGGTCATTGAAATGTGCTGGTAGATTCCAGGAACTGATCTGATTATTTAAAATGTGGCTTTCTGCCCCCACAACTTCATGTTGCCTAGAATTCTAACAAAAAGAAGCAGTCGATGCGATCATTCCTAGGGGAAGGTCCTGATACAAAGCACATGGAAACAAAAATGGACTGTGAGTATGTGTGTCCATGACAAGGGAGAGGTAAGTTAACTTCTTTAAAATTATATATCTGAATATTTTGAGCAAAAGCTACTTTTACTTGTTAACAAAAATCTCTGGTCAGTAAACATCTCTCAGGACTGCCCATGGATTTGGGAAAAGTATTTGGGCTCATTTCTGCGGCGAGGAATTAGATAAATACAAGAAATGAAAATGATTATCAAGCTTCCCTTTGATTTAAGCCCAACTATCCTCATCCCCAGATATGTGAATTTTCCGGGTAAGTGCTTTGAGTTCAACTAGGAAATTCACCAGTCATACAATCGACATTGTTATTTTTAAGAGCTGAACCGCTGCAGCCTTGAGCAGAAGTTGCACAGGGACTTATTTTGAAACGGTCTGCTAGTTTAATTTTCTTTATTCTGGCACAAACACTCTACGCTTTGATTTATATGACCAAGGCCACTATCAACTTCCTTGAGAGTCCACTGTCTTTATCTTTCTACTCATGCTAATCTTGAGTGGCACATGTTTCTATCAATCCTAAAGAAAGAATGTCCTGCTACTTTAATCATTTCTTCTTCTTCTTTTTTTTCTGAAGGATAGGACTTAGGAGAGAAAAAAGATTAATTATGTCACCGTACATTCTTTCCATCAGCTGACTACTCAAAATTCAGGCTTTCAGCATCCCAGTATGAAATATCAAAATTCACTTTGACATCACCTTGTTAACCACACCTCTAATTTTATTTGACCATTAAGTTTCACCTTTTATAGTAACAACACAGCAGAACCCCAGAAAACATCTGCCATGCCTTTCCATCCAACAAATCAATATTTTCAGCCCTAAAACAGCCTGATCAATTCCACTGCCTTTAATGAGTGATTCCATCGTCCTAATGCAGTAAAACTCTGAACTTTACAGGTGCAACTGTCTTGAGCTAAGACACCATGTCTTTCATCTCATTCCAAGACTAACTTAAGCAAAAACATCCATAGATTAATTATCTGCAAGGATAACTCGAGCAATATAGTAAAATCTTTGACTTTAATACTGCATTCCCTAAATAGAAAAATAACCCCAACCCATCCCTCATACAGAATGTCCATCAAGGTGTAACCGCCCAGCCCACTAGTATATTGTCCACTCTGACCCTAGACCCCACGGATTTAAAAAGCGTCACTAGGGTGTACGGCCTTCTTACTTATACACCCATCATCTCTTCCGCGCTTCTCCAACGTGGGACTCTTATCCTAAGCTAGGCCGTCACACGAGGGACACTCAGAGTTACTCCATCCAAAGATTGGCAATCAAAAAAAAAATACTCCTCTAACACAGCTAATCCAATAGAAAAGAACCTCAGCTTGTAAAGATTTGGATGACTATAACCCCAACAAAAGGGTTAGTAATTATATTGCAGCAAAAAATTGAAACTTGATCACATAAAACTCCAATGCTGCAAATTTGGTAATGCCCCAAGTAAGAAAAACAATCATATTATTACTTGTCATAAACCAAAAAACCCATATAGCATTATACTCAATATCACCAAATCCGAAAGCTATAAAAGCTAAACAATAATAAAAAAGGGTACCCACATGAAAATACTGTATTACCTAGTATTGAAGAACGTAAAGTGTTGAATGGTTGTTGAAATCATACCATCTGAATCTGAATGGAGCTGACTTTGCTTTTGTGATTCGTTTATTTATTTCTGAATCTGAATCTGTATGATTATAAAATAGTATTTGTGATTTGAGAGAAGGGGTTTGTCGGGATTGAGGAAAGTGTTAGTTTGGCAATGGCTATGGCAATTTCCACTACACTTCCGGCCATTCCTCTTCTTCTGCTTCACTTCTACTACTTTTCGGATCTCGTTATAACTGTCACTCATTCAATCTCATTATTTCTAATTAATGCATTTGTTCCTATTTTCTACAATTTCAAACACATTAATTAAAAGTTTAATATACTTAATTATATTTTATGAAGAAAATTTTACAGTAAATTTCATCATCTTTATATATGTCTTATATTTAATGAGCAAAGCATTTTTAGTTATGACCTTTTTTATAAGATAAATATAGTGGATAGATAAAGATCTGGTCAAGTAATATTAGGTCAAGTACAGATTCATGACATGTGTGCGATAGAATAATTTATAGTTGAGATTCATCTAAATTATTTTCTTAGTATAATAATAAAAACAATAAAATTATCAATTATTTTTATTTCTAAAACTATCAAATAAAATAAAATCGTCAATTATTTTTATTTTTAAAACTATCAAATAAAATAAAATTATCAATTATTTTTAGTTTTTAAAACTATCAAATGAGCCTCCTATCAAATAAAATAATTAAATGTATCCTACCTAATATTTTCAAGAAAAAAATAAGACTAGCGGCAATACGCGGACTTCCCGACTTTTTTGCATGTGAAAACTTGTACTTGTATTGGATTTTTCAAATTAATACTAATTTTGAAGAATCCGACACTTTTGAAGAATCTGATTAAATATATTTTTATAATCATTTAAAACACCTTCAAATAAGTTTTTTTTTAAAAAAATGTTATCATGTTCTTTAGTTGATTTTTTATTTATAACTCAATTGTGTTTTTAAGTTTGATCTATTTTTGGAGATTGCTTCAGAATTTCGAGAAAGCAGGTGTGAAATTACTTCCAAAAAAAAATGGCGGGTAAAAAGTCAGGAAGTTCGCTTATTCCCGTCAAGCTAAAAAAAAAATCTTGAAAATATTACTTTGGGTACACTTAATTGTTTTATTTGATAGTTTTAAAAAATAAAAAAGTTAACAACTTTATTTTTTTAATTAATATAATGAGTATATATTTTAAATGAATCTCAACCATATATTATTCTATAGACCCATGAATCTATAACGTCATTGAATATTACTTGACCTAATATTACTTGACCGAATCTTTATCCCTAAAATTGATTTATATCTATATTCATATATATGTTATTTTAATGTACTCATTATTTCAAAGTTCGACAATAAATATATAAAACTTTAATAGTTGGCAAAAAAAATTATTAGCATAAAAATGCTAACGGCATATAAAAATTTACAAATCAAATATTTTTCGATCTAATAATATAGCAGAATATAAAAAGTTACAATGGAAAACATCGAGATGCTAATAATTTTACAAAATTACTGTCTTGCTTTGGTTCAAATTACCAACACTTGGCAAGTTAATATTTACTTAATAAATGATGTATATTATTGAATTCTATTAATTTTACCATCCACATAATATATAAAATATAATTAAAATTTTATGATTAACTATTTTTTATATATATATATAACTAAAAATCAAAGGCATAGTCATTCAGAATATAACGTACCCAATCTTGTTCATATGTATATGCTGGGGTGTCAATTGTCAAACATCAAATTATAAAAAGTCCATCTTATTTAGCTTAAGTTTTGACTGGTTTTTATTAGTCTAATTCATTGAAAACTGAGCTAGTATCTACGCAGCTCAAATTGATCTTTATGAATTATTTTGACAAACTATTTTTTTTTTTAAAATAATCATTTGACACGTAATGTATATTATAATATTTTTAAAAATATTAGCATAGTTACACATAAAATAAATAAATTAAATAAAATTAAGCTGTTTGCGTTATAAGCAACTTCTTAACTCAATTTATTCAATTCAATAATGATTTTAAATGAATTTATTTAGCTCAAATTTTCTAATCTGTCTAAATTTGATTCAATCCACCCTTATTTAACATCCTTATTTTTATATGTTTTTCCTTTCTTAGTTGTCAATTAGCTTGCTATATTTTATTAGTCAGTGTAATGCGTAGAAGGTACAACGTGATCGTGCCGCACATCTTTTGTTCTTTCTTTTTATTTTTTTTATTTTAATAGAAAGAAAGAAATTAGATTTACTATAACAAAAATATTTTTTAGCGATAAAAATATTTATATTTATAAAAAATGTTAAATTTTTTATCGATATTAATCAAGTGTATAACAATCATTTTTTATATAGTGATTGTGTCATAATTTCCATTTACACTTTAAAATTTAAAACCAACACAAATTTGTGATAGAATTTAGTAAAAAGGTGATTGCAATTTTCACTTCTTCACGGAAGTTCGATTTACTATATATTTTTATTTATTTATTTTCTTTAGAAAAAAAACAGCAGTACAATTTTGTAAAAAAATATACAGAATTTTGTCCCCACGTCATCTACTTAAAGGACAGCGAATTCTTTCTTGAAATTATTATTATATTATAGTATATTTGTTTATTATGAGAAACAAACGGCTGCGTGTGTTTCGTAATACCATTAATTTTTGAGTTTTCAGATTTACCTTTTGGAAAATTTCGGCTCCACGGAATATTAAAATGTGGGGTAATCGATAATGTTGTAGTTAATTTAACCGGAGGTTTCAGTTTAAGCATTCATATAAAAAAATTTAGAGAATATTTTTTTTCGAATGAGATCTTATCCGATGCGAAATTATAATAGTACGATTTTAATACATGTTTGGATGAGAAAAAGCTTCTCTATTAGTGCTTGACCATATTTATATGTTTAATTTAATTAAGGTTAAATATTAATATGTAGTTCAATTAATAATACATGAACCAAAACCTGGACTATTACTTGACTTAAAAAAGAACTTTCTCGGTGATTACAGTTTCAAAATATGTGAATAACAGAAATTGACATCACAATATAATTTCTTAAATCTGGATTCCAATTCAGAGACAGTTAGACCTTAGTTTTTAGAAATATAGCTCAATTATTAGCCGGTTGAAAAATGAGACAAATGACAGTGCTTTTTCTGGAGTAAGATTTTGAAAAGTTGGTATTCAACAACTTTAGTTGAGTACGTGGTAGGTCCTGGAGAGTACACGTATAAATCACATAAAGAATAATACTTATAAAATATATTACTCCTTCTTTCATCACATTTGATGAGAAATTAATTGACTTCACATGATATGTATTATGATTATGAATCATTTTATTGGAAGTCTTAAAAAAATGAAATTGTCTCAAGTGATAATAAGATGATATTGTTTTCAGGCGTAATATTATATACCCTTTTAACATTATTTTTAATCCACACTTATGCCCTCTAGATTTAGTGAGAATAGACACTTAATGTGTTTAAAGTTAAATAAATAGACACGTAAATATTCAAATAATAATTTATTGTATTTGTATACGTATTATATTATATAAATTTTATGTGTCTAATTGTTCAACATATATAAATTGAAATGTGTACTTATTATTTATATGTAATATACCATCTTTTTAGATAACTATTTTTTATATTAAAAAAAAAACAAATAAAATAAAAAAGTGAGATAACGATAAAAAAAAAATATATTATTAAAAGGTAGAAAAGTGCAATACGAAATCTCTAAGAAGCATCCAAGGATGGTTGTAACTTTAGTGCAGAATTTCTGCAACAAAATAGGCAACTTGAAAACTAGCAAGTCGACCCTATATGTGACCTAAGACATGAAATATATTACGTTTATTTTTTCTTGTTGGACTAAATCCTCATCACGGAACTAAAACCGCCTCCTTCTCGAACTTTCGCGATACATACTTCTATTGTAGAACCCTCGAAAAACTCTATTCTTCGAATGCACACCGAATAAAATTTCAACCAACACACCCCAACGCTAACTCTCTATAAAAGTAAAACAATATAACATCACTTTGAACCATATTATGGATCAAAGAAACATTTACTCAAACCCCACATGCATACATCCAATCATGTTATTTACAAATCAACCAAAAAACTCAAAAGCTTTAGAAGAAATGATCAAACTTCATCACACTCATGAACTTTCACCAAAGCAATGTTCTTCATTTTTAGTCCAAGTTATTGATGCACCACTTCCTTTAGTATGGTCTTTAGTGAGAAAATTTGACAAACCACAATGTTACAAAAATTTCATTAGTAGGTGCACACTAATCTCTGGTGAAGGTGGTGTTGGTAGTATAAGAGAAGTGAACTTAGTTTCTGGATTTCCTGGTAAAAAAAGCATAGAAAGATTGGATATTCTGGATGATGATATGCATATAATTGTGTCTAGTGTTGTTGATGGTGATCATAGTTTCTCGAACTTCAAATCTGTTATCACTTTGCATGAGGATAAAGTACAAAAAGATCATGAAGAAAAAGAAGATCATATAATTGGTAATTACTATAAAACAGTGGCTATTCACTCATATGTTGTGGATATACCTGAAATTAGTTGTAGAGATGATACATGTGAGGTGACTGATAATATTTTGAGATGGAACCTTAGATCTTTGGCTTGGGTTGCTGAAAATATGGATACTAATGATCAAGTTTCTTACTTGGACTTCAACCAAAAGGAAATTGCTTGTTAGTTTTTCTTCTTTTTTAGTATTAATCATTTGGTATTCCTAGCTTTTATTTACGAGTATTGAAATCGAATATTGATGTTTTAGTCATTATCCACACGTAATGAATATCAGTATTGGATTTTTAATCTCTCTTCATCTTGATGAATAGAGTTACTTATTGTTGCTAGAAGAATTCGTGTTAATTTTGGCAAATAAAATTGTATAATACAATATATATTAATGAAAATTGTAAAATAATAAATATTGAATTAATTGAAATATGTATAAGTTATTACGATTTGATCTAAAATAAAGGGTTATTGTGTTCTTCTTCCTCCTTTGAATTCATGATCATAAAGTTAGTCTAATTTTCTTGTATTAAAGAAATAAAATTGTCATAATTAGAAGCAATAATGGGATAATGTATTTTACATAAATTTACAATGTTTCTCACGTAGGAGACAAATTTTATGACCTTTCACTTCCAAGAAGTCAACAAGTGACAACATATATATATATATATATATATATATAGTAGTGAGCTAGAAAATCGTGGCAAAAAGATGATAGATCTGGTGGCTACGTGACACAATTTGACTTCAATCTTCATGACTCTTTAAAATTGATATCTATCTAATAATTCATAATCAGATCTTAATAATTAAATATTTGCAATTTAAAACAGATTTTTTAAGTAATTTATCGTGTTAGAAAATTATACGAAGGTCAATAGTAAATAGTGGGCATATCTGCTTTTCTATCTTTTTACATGAAAAATTTAAAAATGTCTCAAAATTATGTGATACAATTAAAAATTGATCTAATAATACTTTCTATTGCTATTCAATGAGTCTAAAATAATGTTCCTTTTCTAAATTAAATTTTTTTTAATAATTATTTGTTTAACTATAGAAAATACTTATTCTACTTTAATTTGTATATATTATCTATATTATGAATTAAAAAAGTAAATGAAGTTATTTAATTAGTTATAATGTTGAAATAAGATTGAAGAGGAAAAAATTATACTTATTTAGTTATGGAAACATTAAAAATAAAAAGAAATTAGAATTTGATTCTGTAATAGTAATATGTTTAATTTATTATGAATAAAATATATTTAAAAAGGAAAAAATACTTATTATTTATTAGGAAAAAAGGTATTTTTGACCTCTTTTAAGTAACAAATTTTTAGATCAAATTATTAATTACAAAGGGCATTTTGGGATCAATTATTAATTGAATCAATTTCACACAGTCTTTTAAAGAAAATTCATCCTTTAACTTATTTCACCTATTTAATTAAAAATTATTTTAATATATAGGAGTAGTTTTAAAAAAATAATATCTTTCAAAAGTATGTTGCTTACATAAATTATAAAAATGTATATATAAGAAAAATGTTAGAAGATGTAAATATCTTGCTACAATGTGAGTCAAATCAATATTTTGGAAACATAGATCAATATTTTTCAATGGATCAAAGTCTGATTTTGTGATTTTTTTTGCAATAATCTTATATTAATAATTTTGAACTTTTGTGTGAATACTTGAATAGATAAATATTATTAGAAAATATTGTATTTTAGTGTAACTTATATAAATTACATAATTTTAATATAAAATTACAATTCATTCTTTAAAAATTAAAAGAAAATTTCGAATATATTAATATGTAGCTTGGATAAATTAAAAACTAGTTTGGATATATAATATGTAGTTCAGATACATTAATATATCATTCGAATACATTAAAAAAACTAGCTCAAATACATAATATTAATTTGAATATATTAAATACGAACTCGAATACATGAATATGTAATTTAAATATATTAAAAAATAATAAAATTTTAAAAATTAATAATGAAAATAAGTGAAACAAATTTTTTTTTTATAATTTGTTCCTGAAAAGAAACTCGTTTTGCGTGTTCAAAGCCTACAGACAAATGAGTTTTTTTCTATTTATGATTAAGAAAAATAAAATCATGAGTTCTAACTTCTAATCAAATGTGAACCCAAGAGAATCACAAAATTAATTGTTGAAACTTTATATTATAAAAATAATTTTAACATTTGATTTAAATTATTCCAATCACAAATTAGCTATCGAAGGGACTGAATACGGTGGCTCTCACCGTCAGTCAGCAACACCGTACTCCGTTCTCCGTCTCATCTCCATCTCCATTACCGGTGTAAATCAGTAGAACTACGATCGGTCCCATCTCCTTGTGGTTCGCGTTTTATCAGGTTTCCGTTTGTAACTCCGGCTCGATATTTGAACTACGTTTGAGATTTTTTTTAGGTTGTCCTGCTTTGACTCGACGCAGAGTTGAATATATTGGAATTGGCTATCAAAGGTCCATTCTTTCAAACTTTGCCTTTACTTTGGAATGATTTATTGCTACTGTTCTATGCTTAATTTATTATTTTGGGTAAACATTGATGTATCATTGGCGACAACAAGCATGCTGTATTTTAGTTCATTCTCAAACTGGAAATAAATTTACAAAGAACTATCCTGTGTTGTTGAAGAGAAGTTGGACTATCGAGGTTTAGTTCATAAAGTAGATGAGATTCCATGTAGTTTTAGAAAATGAATTGAAATCTAAATAAAATGCCCACATGTCTTTACAAAGGATAATTGTTGTTTCCTCTTGAGTTCACAATTAATGTTGGCTTATCTAGTTATCTCAAGTTTATGTCTATGCCGAAAACTTGAGGAAGAAATCAAAAGGGAAATGCAAGTATCTAATTTACAAATTGAGCAAAACAACTTGTCTATCTTGTACTAGGTACATTTGGCTAATGATATTATGTGCATTTTGTAAGTCGAGCTTGCACATTTTTTCGAATAAGAATATCAGAAGTTCTTGTAGACATTTCCTTCCAACCTTAGACATAAACAAATTCGACAAATCAATTCTAGGAATGCAACAATATCTTCTGAATTGATAACCCTGAAAAGATTGCATACCTGACTCTTCTATTTCTTGGAACTTCAGCTCAATCTCTAGCATTTCATCAATTCATTTCGATCTACTTGTAAGTTTGCAAATTCCTTTCCTTTGGATTTGAAGTGTTCAAAATTAACTCTTTGTTAGTAGTATCTGTAGCTGGCGCTTTATCCTCGCTTTTTCCTGAAAATCAGTCTTTTACAAAGAGTCAATTAGTATCTCCATGAAGAAAATGTTATCTTGAAAAAATTTCTCAGCTATACAATGTCAATTGCTGTGACAAGTATCTGTGCACTATTATTTTCTCTTTTGGATTACATTGTTCGAGTTTTATAAGCTTACTTCTAGAGGGATTGAACTCTACAAACACCCAAATATGATCAAACTTGCCCACTTGATATGCATTATAAATTACTCAAAGAGAAGAAACCCATCTAGGCTTATAATTGGCCTTGTACCTTTAGTCCTCCATCCAATTCCTTTAAACTGTTCTTTGATTTACAAACAAGTTATGCCTAGATTAGCAATCTAGGGAGTAGTAATTTAGGGATTAGTAATGCGATGATAGCATAATGCAGGGATTATAATGTTTAGTTTGATAATTTACATATTAGTATAAAATGTATAATTTAAAATATTTTATTTTTTAAATTACTTAAATATTTAGTATTGTGAGGGTTAATTTTGCCAGTTTATCATTTCTAATCCATTACTAATATCCGTGCCCAACTTGTTTGGGACTGAAGCGTTGTAATTCTGATATCCACATTCTTATTTCACATGCTATGCAGCATGAAATAATATGTAAAAATTCCCGCATAACTTATGCAGGCATTATTTGTGAGGAAAACAAAAAACGAGCAGCCAATGGTCTATCAATTAATGTTGTTCTGTAAATGGAATTTAATTATCCTCAAATCCCAACCAAACGTTTTATAAGCTTATGCTGATCCATTTTATCTGTGGGTATTAGCTCTACCAAAGCCCAAACCAAACGACCCCTTAGATAGATTCTGAACAAACATAAGCTATCCTTTGTTTCTATTTATTTTGTACTTATTCTAGAATTTAATCATGTAGTGAAATGCTCTGGATTTCTCCACGTTTTTATGATCTATGTTGCTTTGCATTGTTTTTTATTTTAGTTGCTAATATGTTTATTGCTAGAGTTAGCTTTAAAGGGTTTCTTTGTTGAATAACTAGTATAATATGACTAAGTTATTAGTATGTGTTAGCAATTCCTCTGTTTGACCAGTTCTTCATCTGATGAGTACCAGGACTATTTCACGGCTCTCTCCTCTCTTGCATAGCACTACAGTGGTAGAAACAGAATTAGGAAGAAATGATGCTCTCAGGTTCTGCATTACCTTATATTTCTCTTCATGCTTCTTTAAAAATACACTTTCTAATAGGGCTGAGCTCCAGGAGTGTGTCAGTCTTTGAGAAGCAATAGACAACGTCTAACTATCATGTTATACAAGTGTCATCTTATCCCGATACTAATGGTAGATTTTAGATTTTAAGAGATGTGGGGTGTTCCTCACTGTAGTGTGCAAAAGAGCGTTGGATCTCTACCAAAGTGCATATCATCCATCACCCTGAGAGCTCTTCCTATTTCTATAGAAACAAAGGAACAAGCGTAAGGCCCGTGGACGTGCCATTATGATATTTACTTTTCCTAAGAGCTATTATTTAGCAGCTAAAATTTGTTTAATGTTCTAAAAAAAATCTACTTCTGTCAATTTCTATGGCCCTTCTTATTTAATAATTTGTCTGAGTGACATAGAGCACATAACATTGTGTCAGTTAATGTTACTGTTTATTTTGTCTTAGCCATAGTTCTGTGTTTTTCAGTGTTCAACATGGGAACTCAGCTTCAACCAAGAGTAATAGGCATTCCCAGAAATCAAGGTAAGTGAGTTTGGATGAAATGGGCATTCTTTGCACTTATAGTACCCCCACCTTAAACGGAAATAGAAAAAGAAAACAAGAAAAAAAAGAGTAAACCTGTTTTAGAAATAATCTGTAGTTTCAGAACATAATAAGTAGGAAATTGTAGGACCTTGAATTCACTTAAGAAAGCATGTGATGTGAAGACCAAGGAGAAATCACCACAACTATTACTTATTCTGTTTGTCCTTTTTAACCTTTTTTCACACAAAGATAGAAGCGAACCAGGACTGGGATAGGAAGCTTACACCATTTATTCTCGAGTTAAGCTTTGGTTTTTGATTGCTTGCTTGCTTTTTCCACTATTTCATTTTTTCTTGAGCTTTTTTAATCTTACAGAGAAAAGTTTTCCTTTTTGACCTTCTCTTATTCTATTTCTTATTACCAGTATGTGGAAAGATGCAAATTTGCTGTTTATAGGTGTTTGAAAGTAACTAATTATGATTTTTCCTTAAGATTCTTTTAGAACTGGTACAGAGTTCTGGTTGAAGTGCAATATGATAGAAATGATACATTATTCTTTTGCCAAAGCTTCTTTTTACAGGTCTGTTCGATGTAAAAGTATACACTACAAATAGAGCACGACTGAGGACTTCCTCCAGGAACAGATTTATGTGCACCTTAAATCAGTCAGCAGGGGTCTCGGCTCAAGCAGAGGAAAGAGAAAGTAGGACTTTGGTCAAAATGTGTGGAATTACATCAGCTAGAGATGCTGCTCTTGCAGCAGAAGCTGGAGCCAATTTTATTGGTATGATCATATGGCCTAACTCAAAACGTTCAGTTTCACTTTCCACTGCAAAGGAAATCTCGAAGATTGCGCGGGAATATGGAGCTCAGCCAGTTGGTGTGTTTGTAGATGATAATGCTGACACAATACTAAGGGCCTCTGATGCAGCAGACATTGAATTGGTGCAGGTGAGAAACTGTCTATCTATCACCATTTTGAATTTCTTGTTTTCAATACTCAAATCCACATCACATTCAAATTGAGCAGCTTCATGGAAATGGTTCTCGAGATGCTTTTCCAGTTTTAGTCGGAGAGAAACGTTTAGTATATGTTCTTCATGCAAATGAAGAAGGAGGCCTTTTGAACTCTGTTTCAGATGAGGAGTCTTCTCTGGTTGATTGGATTCTAGTGGACAGTGCCAAAGGTGGCAGGTACAGTTCTTCCTTATGTATAAACCTGCCGTTTCCATGAGTGTGTATGTAATCATGCACTCTCTTTTAGACTACACTTAATCCCATCCCATATGGAGCTAATTAACAAAGATGTAATTCCATTTGGTTAGAATGATTAAACCCCTTTTATGGATTAATTCGTACCAAAACAACCTCTCTTTTTTGCAACTTTAGCACGACTGAGCAACTGAATCTAATGAGATGGGAATCAAACCACTAACTGTACTAACATATTTCTGCAGTGGCAAAGGGTTCAATTGGGCTCGCTTTAAGCTACCATCAATTAGAAGCAAACATGGATGGCTCTTGGCTGGAGGAATTAACCCGGAGAATGTTTGTGAAGCTCTTTCTGCTCTTAAACCCAATGGAGTGGATGTCAGTAGTGGCATATGTGGACAGGATGGCATCGAAAAGGATGAGTCCCAGATACTATCATTCATGAATGAAGTGAAATCTTTACGCCTTTAGTTATATACTGAATAATGGCAAACTCCCTAGTGCATGCAGATTGTTAAATCAACAGCAATGTTAGTGCTGATCCTCTTGTAATTGCTCAGCTGATTAGTGCAGGCCAGGACTTGTATCTCATGAGAGATGCATCAAGTTTGTATTTGAAAATCAAGCAAACGTTACATACTTTCCTTTTGTAATGGAATCAAAGCATTTTGTCCTGCCATCTGAACTAGTGAAGTGACAGTCACGTCTTGATTTTGGGCACGTAAATTTTTGGAGGAGCATGGATGCTCCAATGAGGAGTTACGAGAGATAGACGGTAATAAGTTTGAGGAGAGGTAGATTGAGGAAGAATTGGAGAGAGGTGATTAGACATAACATAATAGATTTTAGCTCATTGTGGGAATGATCCTAGATAGGAGAGTATGGAGGTCGAGGATTATGATAGATGATTAGTAGGTAGTTGATTGTTGAAGCACCCCTATGCATTCTTTCCCAGTACGTTATGGCCCAAACACTTATTCGTCGAGTAGAAAGTGATTTAATTTGAAGCGATTGAAATATATATTGATGGATCATAAAGAAAGAAGCGTATTATTTATTTTGATTAAGCTTCTTTCCTTTTAATTTGGAATGACAAAAATGAGCTGCATGAAACGTCTGAGGTCAAACTTGACAATCGCAATCTTTTATGTTCATCAAACTTAGAAAGTTAAATAATTTTAAAAAATTAAATACAAATAAAATAATAATATCCTTTAACTTTTTTTTTTAAGCGCGATAATTTTATTCATCTCATTATACCTTTTAATGATATGAAAACCTTCGTCTCATTTGATACTTGAATGCGTGTTATCACTTCCACGTGTTCATGTTAACGATTTTTGTAGAATCGTTAATCATCAGAATTTTATTAATATTTGTTAAGTGATTGATTTGGTAGTTGAGAATAAAATATCAATTGGGAGGGCACATGATATACTTACCAAGAAGTAGTGCTCAACTATTCTAGCCTTGCATTTCTTTGTGTTGAAAATTACACTTATCTCTAATTTGTCCCATCTTTTGTTCTAATTTATTGGACCCACGTTATTTTTTTGTCCGTCCAAAAAAAGACATATTTATATCTTTAGTAACAATTTAATTTTAAAATATCTAGTTTATCTTTAATAAAATAATTTATAATCAAGAACTATACAAACTTTTATCACTTATTTTACATCAAAAGTTTTAGAGTCTTTCTTCTTTTTTACACTTTCGTCAAATCAAACTAATTCATATAATTTAAAATTGAAGGAAACTATTATTTATTAGGGCCGATTATGACAGAGCAATAATTCATTATAATAAATAAGAAAGTAAATTGAAAACGATCCAAAATAAAGAGGAAAAAAAAGGGTGGGCTTTGACTCTGTGAGATTATGACAATTGAAATTGGCAATAACATATGATAATAGATTGACATTTCAGACATTTCAGACATTCAGAAACTTTAAGTTTAAATATGTATGTTATATTTATTTGAAAATTTTATTTAATATCTTTAGATTGTTAAAAATTAAAAAAAATTCACTCATAAATATTTAAACTCTAGCTTCACCCTTGTAATCCAAAGCAAGCAAAATACCTTATAATCCACCTATTACCAAAAGTTATAATAGAATAGTAAATGTATCTTTTGTTTTTTTTTTGTAAAAAAAATAGAAATAGAAATTTCAACTCTATAAATAAGATTATTTTTGTTAAATAATATTTTACCTTAAAACAAGATTTCTCAATATGAATTCGAATTAATTAGATTTCAAAAAGAATATTAATATCATATGAGAAAATAAAAAATAAAACTTATATAATTATGCACAAATCTTTTAAATCAATTTAATCAACTTATTTATATAGATATTAGATCGAACATCTTACCAACCAACATATGCATCATTACAATTTAGAAGTATTTTTATATTATGTATAATGAAATAGTAAAGAATTTGTATATCACTATAGTAATTTAACTTATTGTAACAAATTACTCATCATTTCTTTTAGAGTTTAGTCCATTCTTATTATACAGAGTTATTTATAATTATATTTTTAAGTGATGCATTTGTTAAGTGTCTTTTTTGTATTGTTACCATATTTTTAATATTATCTTTTATCTCAAATCTACTCATGAATAATTCAAAGCTTTAAACTATTGCCCTTACAGTAATGGTGGAAGCCACACAACTATATATTAGACTTTTTTTTGAATTATTTAAGAATATATATGAAGTTTTGAAATGGTTTAATGGTGTATTAAACCTTTCCAACTTTTAATTTTTTTTTGAAAAAAAATTCAATTTAGTCAAGTGCATACTATAAAGGCAAAATTATTCATTACCCTCCTGAACTTGAAGCTTTTTATTCAGTGTACACCTAAACTTTATTTCATTTTAATTACCTCCCTGAACTTGCTTATTCATCCAACACGTACACCTTTTCTGTCCACCTGGCATAGAAACTGAAATCAAACTCTACAAGGCGCGTGAGAGAGCGATTTTTTGCCACATCACAAAGTTACAACGGTAATATACGTAAAAAAATCTATTTTTTCTTTAATATTTGACTTATTTTAAGGATTTTCTCTCTCTATTCTCTATCTATTTATTCTTCTTTATCCCTTCTCCCTTTTCAAATTTCAGATTTTTCTCACTTTTTTTATTTTAATTGTTATTGCTAAACTCATGAACTATAATAGGAGACTTGTTTGTTTATGTGGGACTCTTCCAATTCTGAAAATTTCATGGACAAATGACAATTCCGGACGTAGATTTCTCGGTTGTAGACACTATGGGATATGTATTGTTACTCTTTTTTTGCTTTTTATTTGACAAGTTCGTATTATGCAATTTTTATTTTTTTAACTTTGATTTTATGAAATGCAGTCCTCATTTCAAAATTCTTGTAAGTTTTTCGATTGGTATGATCCTGAATTTCCGACCCAGGCGAATATTGTAATTTTGGGTTTGTTGAAGAAAATCAACAAACAAGAAGAACAGCTCAAGTGTAAATGGATATTGAAACTGATTTTGGATATTAATTTGATATGTAATGTGATATTGTTCTTTTATTTAGTGTGTCGTTGAATATTTTTTTTGAATGCAATTGTTATTAAGGCAAAATCATTTGGTTCTTAGGGTACTCATTTTGTGGATTGTTTGGTTTGGTGTTCTAGTAATGTATGTTTTTGCTGATTAAAGCTATATATATATACAAGGCAATTGACTTATCCTTTTTCATCAAACTACAATTACATGTAATAGGTAATATGATACCACGAAATAATAACATGAAGGCAACAAACATAACATAACTAGTGCTTTCTTGATCATAAAAAAGAAACATCATAGAGTTTCATTGTTTCAACCAACAACCACAATAACTTAAGTTAACCAGCAAAACATAAAACAATCACTACTTTAAGGTTGGTTGAACAACTACACAAGCACCAAAACACTAAACAATAACTACTTTAAGTTTGGTTGAACAACCACAGAAGCACAAAAACATAAAACACACTATTTCATGTTTGGTTGGACAACCACACAAACACCAAAATAAAAACAGTCAGTAACTTAAGTTTGGTTGTTACACCCACACAACCACACAACTAAGAAGTTTTCTTTGAGGGTGATTTTCCTTTCGCTTGTGACCTTGTTTGAATGCCAACAACTTTTGATCTGGTTTGAATACGACGCGTAACACTTTCGACTTGAAGTTCTCTTTGAGTCATGGCCTGTTTGCCTTTCCACTTCAGTCCCTTGGTAGGTTTAAAACCAATATCACCTGTCACATGCGCAGAACTCACCACACCAGTATTAACCCTCCTCCTGCTAGACAATCCTTGCTGGAATATCAACTACATAGTTATTTTGGGACTCACATTTAGAAGACAAATATAATTTTGACAGTTTTATAAGACACTTACATTAATACACGTATATCTAGTATCAGCAACAAATACACCTTGTCCAACAACTTTAGGCCTCTTCTTGTAACCACTTCTTGCACCTCTTCTTGTACCAGTCTTACTGGTGCTTGCTCTTTCATAGTGACCTCTACCTCTCTTTTTTCCAGTGGTGGACTAATATGAGTGGAAAAAGAATACAATAAGAGATTAAATTAATAAGTAATCTAACATAATTTATAAAAGCAAATCAATATGAATGTACCTCTTGAGTGGGTGTTGGTGTAGATTTAGGATTAGGATTTTTTGGACAATTTCTCTTGTTATGATTTGGTTCTTTGCAAATTGAACATGTCATTACTGTCCCCATTCTTGGCAACTTTTCAGCTTTTCTCACTTCACCAATTTCTCTTCTTCTGTTCTTTGGTGGCCTACCAGACATTTGTCTTGCCTCAGGTGGTTCAACCATTGAATTTCTGCTTTCAGGCCACATTTCCATGTTTGGAACTGGTTGAATAAAATGAGAATATGTCTTCATATATGTGTCATTTCTATACCATCTAGATATTGCTTGTGATGCATCCATGTTCAAGTGGTTCATTGCTGCTATACCATGTGCACATGGGATACCTTTTAATTCCCATGATCTGCAACTACATTTTTGTTGACCCAAGCTCACAGTATGCTTGTATACCCCTTCTAACACTTCAAATCCAACATCACCATTCCATTCAATGTTGCACCGCATTGATCTTGTTACATTTGTATTGAATACCATCATTGCCATTGGAGATATTCCATCTGTCCATGTTTCAGCAAATGCTCTTGACTTACTCACCCTACTCATCACTTTAACTCTAATTTCTTCCAACATAGTTACAATGGTCTTGTTCCTAGGCCCCAAGATCCAAGAATTGAAACTCTCTGCCATGTTGTTATCTATACGATCACACTTTAAAAATGTTTGGATAAAAGCTTTGCACCATGTCTCCTTATTGTATTTGATAAAGGATTCATTAATACCTATTCCTAGCTTGGATAGGGAATTTATATTATACTTAAATTGTGCCTCAAATGTTGATCTAGCACAAGCCCAAAGTTTCTTCCTTCTCTCTAAGCTTCTGAAGTTTTGTGATCAATTTGCTAATATGTGTCTAGCACACATTCTGTTCTCACATGTGCTCACATTCTGGAAATAGTTCATTTACAGAATCTATTAGTCCATGTAGTTGCAAAGCAAAACAAGATAGTTAAATTTTGGTCAAATTAAATTGTCAATTAAATTAAACATAAACAAAAGAAAGATATTCAATTACCTTTTGCATATCACTAATGATAGTTAGCTGGGAACCATTTCCTAGATTAAGATCATCTTTCAGAATGATCATGAACCATTTTCATGTCAACTTGCTTTCAGTATCAATTACCACCCATGCTATTGGATACATTTGGTTGTTTGCATCTTTAGCAACAGCTACCAAAAGTTGACCCCTACAAATTCCCTTTAGAAAACACCCATCCAACCCTATACATTTTCTGCATCCTTGTTGCAAATCCATTTCATAGCATCAAAACAAATATAAAAAGAGTGAAATTGTTTCATCCCATTTCCTGATTTGAATCTTTAAGCTTCACAACACAAGTGCTACCAGGATTTGTTTGGAGTAACATATCCTTGTAGTCTAGGATTCTGTTAAATTCTGCCACATGATCCCCCATAATTTCCTTTAAAATATTTTTTCTTGTTTTTAAACAAACTGCCTTGCCTACATGAACATTCAACTCTTTCCTCACCAATTCTTGTATCTCCCACCCTTTTATACTAGGTTGAGAAATAATCCTATCTTTCAGATACTTGCATAAGAACTTTGAATTACACAAAATATTATTGGCGGTCCTGGTACATTTGTTCCTTGGGTTGTATGTCTTGATAGTAAAGTTCTCACTCCTTCCTTCCTTGCATACAACAACCATGGACAACCACTTTTACACTTCACTCTCACTCTAGTACTCTCATTCACATACTTATCTAACTCAACTCCTTTTTTTATAGCATATTTTGTAACTGCCTCTCTAAATTGCATTACACTTTCAAATACCAAACCACACTGCCATATTACAATAGCACAAGAAGAATCATATACCACCCTATTACTCTTCTTTCTCCCCCTTAAACTCCCTCCTTCAAGTTCATCATCAGAAACAGGTTCTTCTTCATCACTTTGAAAACTATCACAGCCAGAACTGTCATAGTATGGCTCATCCTCTGTTAGCTTACCCTTGAAATTCTGTTTCCCTTTTTCAATATCCTCATACCCTTCATCAATTCCAACTTCACCTAAAAAACCTTTTGGTTTTTCCTTCTTCCTTCTCCTCCTACTTTCTCTAAGTTTTCTCACATCTTCCTTAACAATTCTCAACTCCTCATGCACATCACTTCCATAGTCAATAGACTGGCCAGGACAGACATAATCACTGTCTATGTCTTCCTCTGTATTTTCTTGGGCACTTGGCTCAACTTCTTCTTGAATAGAAGGTTCAGTTCCTTGTTGGACAGTTGGTTCAACTTCTTCTTCAGTATCAGTCCAATCCAATGAAGAATAATCATCATCACTTTCTTGTTCGACCCTTGGAACCCCATCATTTTCAAGTCTTTCAGTAGCTGGAAAGGAAGAAGAGGAACCTAACCCTAGATCTGATTTTTTTGGTTGTGCAGTTAAAGATTTCCCATGTGCATTAAAAGACTCAACCACTTGACTTAAAGATTGACTAATTTGACCTTCACTGGGACCCACATCATCCATAATAGTTTCATCACACACATAAATATCTATTGTGTTCCCATCATGCATAAATAATGCCATGTTACAAATGTCCATGTCATTTTTCAATTCCACCAAATCACCCCCTAGAGATGGAGCTGCATATGTTTTTCCTAACTTACTAATCCCAAAAGACATAGCATAATCTGCAAGTTCAGGAATTGATAAATGATCTTCATCCACATTCTCTACATATTCAGTCCTACCCCCAACATATACTGGACCTACCTCACTCACCAAGATGCCCCCAAATTTGAACCTTAAATTGAGGTACTTATTAGCCATAGTGTCAACCTATAACCACAATAACAATCAGTATATTGTACAATGCAAGCAACAAAATCGAAGCATTGACAATAACACCAAAACAGAAGAAACAATTGGTACTTAGTATAGTAGACGTATTACTCATCAACATACAATAGGCATCCCACATAATATACTTAAACAAATTAGAAAATACCCACCATTTAACAATACCAGAAACTCTAATACTTAGAACCTTAATTTTACTAAAGAGCCTTAATTTTTTAAACTGATTATCAAAAACCTTAATGCTCATGTATGAATAAGGTAAAAAACTTCATAATAATACATTCATTAACTGAAAATTCTAGTTGAAAACTATCAGACCCCTAATCGGAAACTCAATCGAAAACTATGGCGAAACCTTAAACGAAAAATATGGCAAAATATGAATGAAAAAGTAAAGTAAACAGACAACAATACATCAAGCCTTCACGAAATCGAGTGGATAATCACTTACTTGTTAACAATTTCAGACAAGATCCAAAGAAAATCGACCAATCGACCAAACATTTCACGAAATCTAGCAAGTCTTTACTCCAGAACTGCAACTGGCCCAAATCTACTCGTTACTTCGTCGATTACACTTGTCAAATCTACCCGTGAGAGGTTTAGAGAAAAGCAAAGAGATTTAGAGCAAAGCGGAGAAGCTTCTTTGAGAAGTTTAATCGATGTAAATTGTGAAGGTTTTAAATTTGGTCCCGAAGTTTTAATTATCTAGGTGAAAAAATATTTATCTAGGTAGAAAAATATTTATCTAGGTGTCGTGCGCGTGTAGACACGGTCGTAGTGATCGGTCAGAAAAGGTGTACGTGTTGGATGAATAAGCAAGTTCAGGGGGATAATTAAAACGAAATAAAGTTTAGGTGTATACTGAATAAAAAGCTTCAAGTTCAGGGGGTAATGAAAGTTCATCAAACTTTTAAAAAAATAATTTTAAAAAATTAAATACAAATAAAATAATAATATCCTTTAACTTTTTTTTTTAAGCGCGATAATTTTATTCATCTCATTATATCTTTTAATTATATGAAAACCTTCGTCTCATTTGATACTTGAATGCGTGTTATCACTTCCACGTGTTCATGTTAACGATTTTTGTAGAATCGTTAATCATCAGAATTTTATTAATATTTGTTAAGTGATTGATTTGGTAGTTGAGAATAAAATATCAATTGGGAGGGCACATGATATACTTACCAAGAAGTAGTGCTCAACTATTCTAGCCTTGCATTTCTTTGTGTTGAAAATTACACTTATCTCTAATTTGTCCCCTCTTTTGTTCTAATTTATTGGACCCACGTTATTTTTTTGTCCGTCCAAAAAAAGACATATTTATATCTTTAGTAACAATTTAATTTTAAAATATCTAATTTATCTTTAATAAAATAATTTATAATCAAGAACTATACAAACTTTTATCACTTATTTTACATCAAAAGTTTTAGAGTCTTTCTTCTTTTTTACACTTTCGTCAAATCAAACTAATTCATATAATTTAAAATTGAAGGAAACTATTATTTATTAGGGCCGATTATGACAGAGCAATAATTCATTATAATAAATAAGAAAGTAAATTGAAAACGATCCAAAATAAAGAGGAAAAAAAAGGGTGGGCTTTGACTCTGTGAGATTATGACAATTGAAATTGGCAATAACATATGATAATAGATTGACATTTCAGACATTTCAGACATTCAGAAACTTTAAGTTTAAATATGTATGTTATATTTATTTGAAAATTTTATTTAATATCTTTAGATTGTTAAAAATTAAAAAAATCACTCATAAATATTTAAACTCTAGCTTCACCCTTGTAATCCAAAGCAAGCAAAATACCTTATAATCCACCTATTACCAAAAGTTATAATAGAATAGTAAATGTATCTTTTGTTTTTTTTTGTAAAAAAATTAGAAATAGAAATTTCAACTCTATAAATAAGATTATTTTTGTTAAATAATATTTTACCTTAAAACAAGATTTCTCAATATGAATTCGAATTAATTAGATTTCAAAAAGAATATCAATATCATATGAGAAAATAAAAAATAAAACTTATATAATTATGCACAAATATTTTAAATCAATTTAATCAACTTATTTATATAGATCTTAGATCGAACATCTTACCAACCAACATATGCATCATTACAATTTAGAAGTATTTTTATATTATGTATAATGAAATAGTAAAGATTTTTATATCACTATAGTAATTTAACTTATTGTAACAAATTACTCATCATTTCTTTTAGAGTTTAGTCCATTCTTATTATACAGAGTTATTTATAATTATATTTTTAAGTGATGCATTTGTTAAGTGTCTTTTTTGTATTGTTACCATATTTTTAATATTATCTTTTATCTCAAATCTACTCATGAATAATTCAAAGCTTTAAACTATTGCCCTTACAGTAATGGTGGAAGCCACAACTATATATTAGACTTTTTTTTGAATTATTTAAGAGTATATATGAAGTTTTAAAATGGTTTAATGGTGTATTAAACCTTTTCAACTTTTAATTTTTTTTTGAAAAAAAATTCAATTTAGTCAAGTGCATACTATAAATTTTTGTATTTGATATTAAAGTATGCAAGATTTTTTTTTAACAATAAAATACATATAATTATGTATGACCCATTTTTTCCTTGATTTTGATTAAAAGTTGGAGAAAAGAGCATTCAAATAATTTAAAGGTAAAGTTGACCCTTTTTAAGAAAACAATACTTTTGGGGTTGTAGGGTATACTTGAATTAATTGATCAATAGTGTTTATCCCAAAAAGTAATAAAGGGTTGAATTAACCTATTTGGGATCATTTGAAAAAATATATATTTGACCTTTCTTTCAAAAATAAAACTTCAACTTTTATAAAACGTTATAATTTTAATTTAATAGAGAATTTAATTAAGAAAAAAAAATTGTAATTATAAACTAAAAGATATTTTAATCTTATTAAAAAAATAGGACCTAAAAGTTTGGCAATGTTATAAAATCAAGCTCATAGCAATATAAGTATAAAGAGAAGAAGACAAGATATAGAGTGTGTTTGGTATGAAGAAAATGTTTTCCAATTTTCTCATGTTTGGTTGGACAAAGTTTTGAAAAATGTTTTCCAAATCAACTTATTTTTCTCAAAATTAAGGAAAATGACTTTCCTTAAAAAATTAAGGAAAACATTTTCCAAAACTCTCCTCCAATTTCAAATTATATTTTTTTTTTGGGAAAAACATCAATTTTAAAAAAATATTTTCAATTTCAAAATTTTATTTTTTCACCCGATCCCTGACCCCCCCCCTCAACCCCACCCTCTCCCCAAAACATTAATTTTGTTTCTTAAAAATATTTTCAACATCAAATATTTATTTTTAAACTCCTACCCCCCTTACCAGCCCCCACCCACCCCCAATCCCTAAAAAAATTAATTTTGCTTTTTAAAAATAATATCAACTTCAAATTTTTATTTTTTCATTGCTACCCCTCCCCCCTTCCCCCCCCCCCCACTACCTCCCTCCCACCACCCCAAAAAAAAATTTGTTTTAAAAAAAATAATTCAATTTCATAAATTATTTTCTACTCTAGTGAAAATAAAAGATGTCTCTCAAAAATATTTTTCATTCATAAATCAAACACAAAATTATTTTCAAAAAATATTTTCTACTCACCAACCAAACATGAGAAAATAAGTTCAAATTCTACTTGTTTTTCAGAAAACATTTTCCTTCATACCAAACACACCCATAGAGATGAAGAAGAATTTTTTTCTAATTCAAGTGTATTCAACAAAAGGTGAATGATATCTCTATTTATAGAATTGAGATATCACTCCAAAGGCCATCATGATAAATGCCCAATTAGTAGATACATAGTTATCCAAATGGTTCTTATCACCTTGGAAACATATATACATGAATACAATTAAGTCTTGAGTATATTTAAAGGACAATCTACACAATTCAATGAATTTATAACTGGCAAAAGGAAATTTAAAAAAAAAAGGGAAAAGTCTAAAAAATATTTCTGATCGAAATTGGTGTAAGGATACTCTCAACTTTATAGAAGACTTTTTACCATGTACTATTTAAAGGTAATATTATAACATTATAAATAATAATGTATTCATGTAAGCTACATATATCACTTTACAATACACTATTGCTGGATAAAAAATCTTTCCAAAGTTCAGTATTGTTACGAAATTCAGCTTTGCGCCTGTGATTTACCAATGATATCCGAGCAGTAGCACTGCCACCAACAGTAACTCATCACAACCAGCTTCTCTGGTTCCAATTTGACAAGTACTACACCGATTGTTACCATCAGTATCGATAGCGAAGTTGGACGAAATATAATTTTTTTTTGTGAGTATAGTTTTACTGCTTTTTATGTCTACTGGTGCAATTTTGCCATTTTTTTTCCGATTAGATACAAGTCCGACGAACTGAGCCGATTTGGGGATCGCCTGTCCCGGTTTGCCCAAGTTTATTTTTCTCTTTTTAAAAAAGAAGTCGTTTGACTTACTTTTTGCTCTGTCTGTTTGAAAAAGTAGCCTTTTCCATTAAAAATATTTACCTAACCCTAACAAACGGTTATAAAAGGTGAAAAACACTCGTCAAAATAAGCTTATTTTATTTAAGTTTTACCTTCATACACCAGCTCAATTTGGTTGGAGTCAGTAGGCCTTGTATCTTTAAAAAAAAATTCACTAGGTTCCACCTTCCATGGCCCTCTCAAAAAGGAAAAGATACATAAAAATGTGTAATCAACTAATAATTGATTCAATTGAAAAAGACATAAATATATCTCCACTTAGTTTGGTGTGTGATGATATTTTACTCTTTCTCACTGTGCTGTTGTCTTTAAGCTAGTTTTATATTCCTATTGCTAGCAGCAAATGCACATACTTTTCTTTTTCTTTTTTTTCAATTTTCTTAGGAACACATGCTTTACATGAACAATATTAGGGGTCGTTTGGTAGAGTGTATTAGAGAAAATAATGCATGCATTAGCTTGATGTATTAGTAGTACCTTGTTTGGTACACTTTTTGAACCTATGCGTAACTAATGCTTGTATTAGTAATACACTCTATTGTGTATTAAAGAGTGTATTACTAATATCATCTATTTCTATGCATTAGTAATGCAATGGGTTCTAATGCATGCATTAACATTATAAAAGACACAATTGCCCTTAAAAACTTTTTTTTATATCCTTTCCACCATATTTGTGGAGGGTATTTTTTTTTTAAAAAAATCTGAAAATATTATGCAATGCATTATATTTAAAACTTGCATTAGATTAAATAAGTACAAAACTATCCTCAGCCTTTTTGAAACATTTTCTAACATTTTCTTTTCTTTTAATTTTTTTTGTTCCATGTGTTTTTATTTTCATTTATTTTTTTATGTCTTTTAATTTGTTGGTGTTTTAATAGACTTTATGGCCTCTTAAATATATTTGTTGTAATAAAATAATGATCTAATTTCAACATAATTTAATAAAAAAAATTACTATTGTGGCGATAAATTTGATTAAATTTTTTTTTCCAACTTTTCACAATTTTTTTTTACTCAAATAGTACAACTATTTAATATTATTTTTGAAAAAAGAAGAAGAAGAGTTAATGATGTTGTAGCAAATAACTTTGTTGCAACTTACAAGAAAGTATAAAAATAAATAAATTGCGAAGGATATTTTTGTAAACATATATTTTCAAATAGAAATTATGCAAGATTTGTTATTTCTAATACATCAAACCAAACAATGTGTAAGAAATAATGCTTGCATAACTAATGCAAGTATTTATAATGCAAACACTACCAATGCACCCTATTTTGCATTATTCTTATCCACTCTACCAAACGACCCCTTAATCTACTCATTGATCCCTTACCTACCAACACATGCACCAGTACAATTTACAAGTAGTTTTAAGTTATATACAATATCAATGTAAATAATTTCCATACTACAACTGTAATTAAAGTGATTTGATTATGTAAATATCGTATTGAGTAGTTAGTGCATAGAACTTCTTAAGCTTCAAATAAATTATGGTTATTTCAAACAGTTGACTGAATCATTGAGCATCACATCAATGAGATTAAGTCATTACATGGAAATAGTTATCAGCCAAGCTTCCAAAGGCTCAAATTATTTTAGTCACCAGCTGTATATGGGGACAAGCAATAAATATTTGAATTTACTGTGAGTAGCTCAGTTCATTGAAATATAATAACCAGAAAATGCTTTTAAATTAAAAAAAAATATCCTCACCTACCGGCTACCGTCCTCTTCTTACTTAAACAATTATATTATTCTCATTTCTGAAATCTGAACAATAGCTAACTGTTCCCACAATTTTTCATATCACATCATGGCATTGACTGATTGGAAATCTCATCAAAAAGTGCCTTGTCTAAAAAAGTAGTACTAGTATATATATTATATATATTGAAGTGCTTCAAAAGCATTTCATGGTTGATGTTACTGAAAAAATGAGAGTAAAAGGAACCTATCTTCTCTTTTTTCTTTTTCTGATCTTAGCTGGTTTATCATCTCAAGTTTATAGTATTTCTAGTGATTTTTCAATATTAGACAGATCAAATGAGTTCATATCAGATGAAAGTGTTTTCCAACTTTTCCAAGAATGGAAACAGAAGCATGGGAAAGTTTACAAGGATGAGAAAGAGGAAGAAATGAGGTTGGAGAAGTTTAGATGGAATGTGAAGTATATAGTGGAAAAGAACTCAGAAAGGAAGTCAGCTTCAGAACATTTCGTTGGTCTGACCAATTTTGCTGATATGAGCAATGAAGAGTTCAGGGAAGTTTATGGTTCAAAGATAAAGATACCATTTAACAAGAGAAAGATTATTCAGATGAAGAATGTGGAAGAAAAAACAACTTCAATTTCTTGCGATGCTCCTCGTTCGAGGGATTGGAGGAAACACGGGGCTGTCACTGAGGTCAAGAACCAAGAACGATGTGGCAAGCTCACTTATGCTCTTTTATCCTTTTTCAATTGATCATTTTACCAATAGCTAGATGCTGTCTTTATAGTCTGCCAGTCAGTTGGTCTGAACACTTGAATAGTAAGGGTTGGGAATAGAGTTTCTGCTTCACTTTTCTCTCTAAGTCTCTTACAGTTTTAGTGTTACCTTGTTGCTTATTGAATTGAGGTGTCTGTGAAGTTTACGGCATAGTACTGAGAAATAAATGGTGCTTCTATTCAGTAGATCGCTGGATAGTAAAAGAGGAAGTTGAACGGTTTGAAAATTCAATTGACAGGAATAAAAAGAGTAATTCAGCGGATAACTCCGTTTTCTCTCATATTATAGCATATAAGGGTGCAGTTGTTTCTTTAATTTGATTTGCTAATGATGGAATTTAAAAACAAACACCGATAACTAGGTTCCATTTGGAAGATGTGCTATTGGATCTTCCTTCTCTCCACTTATGTAACACATAATGGGAAAATGAAGATATGAATACCTTATTTTAAGCGTCAAGCTTGACTATATTCTTGCTCAGGATCCAACCAAAATAATTTTTTTCTGCTTTGTTTTAGAATATTTCTTCATGTATATATCCTGGTTTTTGGAGCGGTTCGTATACTTATACTTTGTGGTGGTTTATAAATAGCGCTGGAGGCCACATTTAAGTCAGACTGACTTACACTAGGTACATGTTTCATATCTGGGCAGCTTCTATGCATTATGTTGCTTAACACAAGTAGTGTCAAAGGCAGAATAGGCAATCTGCTAATTGAGCTAATTTACAGTCTAATGGCAATATGTTACTATGGGTGTTTCCTGCTTTTCAACTTCGTGACAAATAAGGAGCAATCCAGATGATCCTTGGTCTTTAAATCTATGTTAGTGGAGTAATTACCTTGATTTCTACTCAACATCTGCAGGAGCTTGCTGGGCATTTTCAGCTTGTGGAGCTGTGGAGGGAATAAATGCAATAATTACTGGTGAACTTATTAGCCTTTCTGTCCAAGAACTTGTCAACTGTGACAATTCAACCAATACTGGCTGTTATGGTGGATATATGGACCCTGCTTTTGAGTGGGTGATCAATAGTGGCGGCATTGCTTCAGAACTTGATTACCCATACACAGCCTCTCAAGGCGCATGCAAGATCACCAAGGCATATGACAGATCAATTTCATATCAAATCTTATGTTCATTTTCAAAATAATATCCTTCTTTAAAAGAAAATATTTGATCAGTGTTCCTCAACAGGTGAACCACAAGGTTGTAACAATTGATGGATACCGAAATGTTCCACAGGAGGAAACAGCCCTTCTTTGTGCTGTTGCTCAACAACCTGTCAGCGTTGGCATCGATGGAACGAGTGCTGATTTTCAGCTGTATAGAGGGGTACTCTTATCTGTTACTCCTTTTTCACACATTTTTTTTGCCGTTTCTTCTCTCAAGAATCCCAAAATGACGTGACTTTGTTCTTTTGTATTATGAAACATGCAGGGAATCTATGATGGAAGTTGCTCTAGTAGTCCAGATGACTTGAACCATGGAGTACTAATAGTAGGATATGGTTCCGAAGGAGACGATGACTACTGGATAATCAAGAACTCATGGGGTACATCATGGGGAGTGGAGGGATATGGATATATAAGAAGAAACAGTGATTTGCCATATGGTGTTTGTGCCATTAATTCATTGGCTTCTTATCCTACGAAGGAATTATCTTTTGAATTATCTCCTTATCCATCTCCGGCAGTTCAACCACCTCCTCCACCATTGCCTCTGCCCTCTCCCCCATCTTCAGCCGTTCCACCACCTTCTCCATCCCCTTCTTCCCCTCCACCACCTTCTGCATCATCTCCGTCTCCGCCCCCTCCACCACCTTCCGAGCCATCTCCTTATCCATCTCCAGCCATTCCACCACCTACTCCACCTCCTTCTGCACCATTTCCTTATCCGTCTCCAATCGTTCCACCACCTCCTCCACCATCCCCTCCGTCATCTCCAGACGTTCCACTATTCCCTCCACCACCTCCACCCCCATCCCCTCAGCCACCTTTTGCACCATATCCTTATCCATCTCCAACTGTTCCACCATCTCATCCACCATCCCCTCCGTCACATCCTCCACCTTCACCTTATCCGTTTCCAGCTGTTCCACCACCTCCTTCACCTTCCCCTCCACCACCTCCTCCACCATCCCCTTCGCCCCTTCCATCACCTCCTCCGCCATCCCCTTCCCCCCTCCGCCTCCTCCATCACCTCCTCCACCATCCTCTTCTCCCCCTCCATCACCTCCTCCACCATCCCATTCGCCCCCTCCCCCTCCCCTCCTCCATCACCTCCTCCACCATCCCCTTCGCCCCCTCCTCCATCACCTCCTCCACCATCCCTTCGCCCCCTCCCCCTCCTCCATCACCTCCTCCACCATCCCCTTCGCCCCCTCCACCATCTCCACCACCACCTTCACCCTCCCCACCACCACCTCCTCCACCGTCCCCACCACCATCTCCACCACCCCCTTCGCCCCCTCCACCCTCCCCACCACCACCTCCGCCATCCCCTCCGCCCCCTCCACCATCCCACCACCCCCTTCACCCCTTCACCCTCCCCACCACCTCCTCCTCCATCCCCTCCACCACCTCCTCCGCCATCCCCTCCGCCCCCTCCACCACCTTATCCTAAGCCAAGTGAATGTGGATACTTGTATTCTTGTTCTGAATATCAAACATGTTGTTGTGAGTTGTATTTCTTTGGCATATGCTTCCGTTATCAGTGTTGTCCTTATGAGGATGGTGTTTGCTGTCATGGAGCAGACTATTGCTGCCCATCTGAATATCCCATTTGTGATGTTTACGAAGGCCTTTGCTTCAAGGTAATACTACTTATCTGATGCTTTGTAACATCCAAACTATAATAAGCAAATTTATTCCTTTTGTTGGAGTCGTCAAAATCATTAGAAAGAAAATTCTAATAATTCTGTTGGCTTTTGATCATTCCACCTCTTTCTTCTTATTTTTCTACTCTTTCAAACCTTGGTAACAGTTAGTCATCTCTTATACCCCAATATTGTGAAGCGACTTTATGCAAATCCTTATCAACATCTAGGACTCGAATTTGCACCATTTAAGCAAGAGAGTAATAGTGGTTCTTTGGAGTGAGAAAATATTTGGGAGGAATATGATATTAGAATTAGGACCTGTTTTTCCCCTATTTGGGAAGCTAAGGCCTAAATACCTCGAAATTGCAAGTCCTACACATCATCTGTATCCCCCTCACTGCCTGTTCGTATCTGTTCATGACCAAAATCTCCTAACAAGAGCCCTTCAATCTTCCATACACCAAGAGGATGTAAATATATTCTTTGATCTCGTAGTCTTCACTGGTTTCCCTATTTCTGAGTTTCCAAAGGGAGCACTTACTAGAGAGAAAGCTACAATGCCAAGGGAGTTAAGTGGCAAAGAACTCATACGGTAGATCACTCTTGATATCTTGCTTGTATCAAAAAGTTTTGAGAGTTTAATCAACACACAAGGTTAAGAATAAAATAAATTCTGTTGAATATCTTTATATTATTTTCTTTCATACTTTCTTTTCCTTATTGCAGAGGTTTGATGATATTGTGGGAGTGGCAGCAAAGAGGAGAAGAATGGCCCAATACAAGTTACCATGGAGTACAAGCACTAAAGAAACAGAGGAGATGGGCCAAACTCTGAAATGGAAGAGGAAGCATGTTGCCCCGATGTTCTGAGCTAAATAATTGTAATCAGGACATTCGAAATCTTGAAGAATAAAATGTATTTCTGGTTCTAACACCAAGAATTTTGATGAATAAAACTTCTTAGCTGATACCACAAGTACAATTCCTTAATGAATCTTGTTTGTGCAAAAATATGAATTTCTTGAATTACAGAACTAGAAAGAGGTTATGTAAACGTTTTGCCAGCAGCTGCACTATACCTTCTGGTGAAGGTGGTTTTGGCTGTCTTCCAACCATTTTCATTTTAATACTTGAAAGAAAATGGTGTCTGTCGTTGAGGATACAAAAATTTAAAGAGGTGAATCGTAATTGTTTCTGGCTTCGGGTAAAGGAAACATACGAGTGATAAGATTGCATGATGTACATACATATTATTTTCAGTATATTTGATGGCTACCTAGTAGCATGATCTTCAAATCTATCAACATTTGGCATGAGTTTAAGAAGAAGACTATGTCTATTGAGTCTTATGTTGTGTACATTCTTGAAAATATTTGTGGAATAATAAACTTGCATGATAATTGCCTAACTCTGGAGTTCCTCCAAATTCAGATGGAAGGAACAGAAAAAGGCTTGTTGTTACTTACTGATATGACATTATAATCATATGGGAAGGGGGAAAAGAATTCTATAACTACTACTGTTTCATACACATATCTAATATATTTTTCACTAAAAGAGTATATGCAGTTTCTTATACTGTGACATACTCTGAGAGTACAACTTTTTTTTCAATTTTTGGTGTGTCTAGTTTTATATTAAAAGGACTTATATATTAGAAAATATGGCATCTCAGGTAATTTGCTTTGCATAATCTATTACAAATGGGAGATATAATGAGATCTCTCTATGATAACGTCATTTTGTTTTAATATTGTTTGATTGTTATAATAAAATATTGTTATAGAGACGTAAAACGAATCATGGTTCCATAGAAAAAATGAGAGAAATTTGATTGTATAGTAAAATTAGGTCTAGTTTGTGATATAATATTACCAAACTGATCAAATGTATACTATTGTTACACAAAAAATTAAATTTTGCCAGCTTACCCCAATAGCCTTGCAGAGAGCAGCATAAAATATGCAGATGTTATTTGCTTGTAAAATTATATTATTAATATGTGAGTAAACAATATATTTACTATTTTTTCACAAAATGGATGGTTTGATTATGGACTTGAAATAAGCAACCTCTGGATGCTACATTGGAATTCTGACCTTTTCTGTTCATTATGTTTATTAATTCAATTTTTGGTGTGTGTGTGATGTGCAATGGACTGTTGGACAAAAGAAAATATTATTTTTTCTAATACAACAAAAAAAAAAAAAAAAAAAAAAAAAAAGGCAATGCATTTGCTACATCTAAAGTAGTCATAACTGAAGTGCGTTTAGGGGTAGTTTGACTCATAGATAAAGTAATTTTGATATTATAAATTTGGAATGATAATGTTTAGAATCATTTATTCCAACTAAAGTTTGGAATATATATACTAGGTTAATTATATTTTTGATAAAAAAATATAAATTTAATCTCGTCATTCAATCAGTCATCGCGAATAAAATGGCAAGATTAAATTTATACTTTTTAATTATAATAATATAATACACTTAAAATTCATGCATTCATCGAAATTAGAGTTCACATTCAATATTCTAATTCAAGGTTGCATAGTTTTGGTCAATAATTAGATACCATAGACCTAATAAGAGATCACTCTGGGATGGATAAAAAAAAAGGTTAAATAATTTTTACTTTAATTTTATACATCCAATAAAAATACAAAAAAATCAATTTATTTTCTCTTGTTGGCTTCTCTCCTTTCTTTACCTTAATTGCATAATTCATGTCAAATTTTTCACACAAATTATCTTCTAGACATCCAAAGTCACTAATTAGGCAAAAATGAATATTCATAATAATTAAATCAAGGAAAAAATAACTTTGGTAAATCATATAAACATGTACATTTATGCCAAACTCATACGTTATAGAATATTTGTTTTCATATTTTTATAGGATGGATAAAGAAAATTATATCAACTACCAAATAGAATTTTTAATTTGTATTTGTGATTTGTGTGCAAGGAAAATTGAAGTAAGTATTCTCATCATTAAAAAAAAGACATTATCCAATAAACAAAAGTCAATATTTTTGTCAGAAATATTCAAATTTTTATATTTACAAATGTAAAATAATTTTTGATATCTATACTTTAATTAATTTATTATGTATAATATAATTTTTTAATAAAAGATCATCACCTATTACAACATATAGCTATACGTAATTGTTATTTTCTATTTATGTGAAAATATCAATAAGGAAGAAAGTTAATCGAACTTTCATAGTGAAATTATACCTATCAATTATCATATATATATATATATATGTTTGCAAATTTAAAGAGAAAAATTATTTAATAAACAAAACTACAGAATCTGAAAAATAAAATGTAGCCATTTAACAATCATCCAGTGTTAGTATATACTTATGTTACGTAAGTCGACTCAACTATAAACTCAGTCAAATCAGCCCTAAAACTAATGATAATAATATTAAATTTTCAATTAGTCATTTATTCTTAGAATAATAATTAATTTTTTAAAAAAAAAGGAATATCTCATTACTAGGGTTTTTGTCCAAAAGCCCAAGCACTATCACTGGTCTTGCTCCTCCCACCATTGAAATTTATGTCTCTCTTCCTTTTTTGACCATCAATTTTCCAAGAAATTTAGCTGATATTGGTTGAGCCACTACTGAGAGGTATTCTCTTGCTATAAAAACTGTATCTTTTTATTTATGCTGAAAATTTGTAGAGAAAGATTAAATTTTTATTTCAAGTTTTGATTTTTATCATATAAAACTGGTGTCCACACCATTGTAGCTTTAATTTTATGCTACAAAAGCATGTGGGTGTATTTGTTTTTTTTTTTTGAAAAAGAGTCAAAACTGGGTTAGAGGTAACTCCTTTGTAGCAAGAAGTGTTCTTTAGTGGGGTATTTAATTTGAAGTTTTCTTGGGTTTTTGTGTTTTTTCTTTAGCTAATATATATATATATATATATATATATAGTCTGTTAGTTTGTGAGAAGTTGAGATTGTTTCTGACCACAAAAATCTATCTTGCTAATTGTTTCTAGTTTCTTTTTGATTGCCATTGTAGGCTCTGGTATTTTGTTTATCTGAAAGATATTTTACTCTCCTCTTATATATTGCAGCAGCAGGTTTTGGCAATGGCTACATCTGCTTGGGACATTGCTGCAACAGAATTCTTACAAGTATGTTCATTACTCTGATTTTTTTTTTCAAGAATAGGTTGTGTCAATGATGTTGAGAAAATTGTTAACTCTGAATTATTTTGTATTGCAGGGTTTTCATAGACAAAAGCTAGCATTGCCTAGACATTCTAGTAAGCAGACAAATCTTTTGCTTTGGGGTGCACTTCCAAGACAGAGCTCTTTTGGGTATTCACATAAAAAATTGAAGCTTAGGTCCCATATTCCGGCGAAGATTAGCGCTGTGGTTTCGGGGAATGTCAGTAGCTTGGTGGATGAAGATTCAGACAAAGTTCAGGAGGTTGCTGAAAACCTGATACATTTATACCGTGTTCCGTTTCTACAAGACAGTGCCACAGCAGAGCTTCTCAAGTTGGTTCAGACAAAGATCTCTAATCAAATAATTGGCTTGAAAACTGAACAATGCTTCAACATTGGACTCAAATCAGATCTTTCAAGTGATAAATTTTCTGTGCTTAAATGGCTTTTAGGAGAAACTTATGAACCTGAGAGCTTGGGAAGTGAGAGTTTCCTTGAGAGGGAGCAGAGGAAACTTCCAGATGCATATATCATTGAAGTTGGTCCTCGGTTATCTTTCACTACAGCGTGGTCTGCTAATGCAGTGTCGATCTGCCAAGCATGCGGGCTAACAGAGATCAACAGACTGGAGCGTTCTAGGAGGTACTTATTATATGTCAAGGGGTCACTTCTAGATAGTCAAATTAATGAGTTTGCTTCAATGGTTCATGATCGAATGACAGAGTGCATTTATGTTGAGAAGCTTACTTCTTTCAAGACAAGCATAGTTCCGGAGGAGGTTCGATATATACCAGTCATGGAAAAGGGTCGCAAGGCATTGGAGGAAATTAATGAGGAAATGGGCTTGGCCTTTGATGAGCAAGACTTACAGTACTACACCAAACTTTTCAGGGATGACATAAAACGAAACCCGACGAATGTAGAACTATTTGATATTGCTCAATCTAATAGTGAACATAGTAGGCACTGGTTCTTTACAGGAAAGCTTGTTATAGATGGTCAACCTGTGGATAAGACTCTTATGCAGATTGTCAAAAGCACTTTGCTTGCAAATCCAAACAATTCAGTTATTGGATTCAAAGATAATTCCAGTGCTATCAAGGGGTTTCCAGTGAAGCAATTGCGACCTATTCAGCCTGGTTCGACATGCCCTTTGGACACGGTTACCACTGACCTTGATGTCTTGTTTACAGCAGAAACCCATAATTTCCCTTGTGCTGTGGCACCTTATCCTGGTGCTGAGACAGGTGCAGGAGGCCGGATCCGGGATACCCATGCTACTGGAAGGGGTTCTTTTGTTGTTGCATCTACAGCTGGATATTGTGTTGGAAATCTTAACATTGAAGGGTCATATGCTCCCTGGGAAGATCCTTCTTTCACATACCCAGCAAACTTGGCATCACCATTACAGATTCTTATTGATGCTAGTAACGGAGCATCAGACTATGGGAATAAGTTTGGGGAGCCCTTGATCCAGGGTTATACTCGAACTTTTGGAATGAGACTACCAAGTGGTGAGAGGAGGGAATGGTTGAAGCCAATCATGTTTAGTGCTGGTATTGGGCAAATAGATCACCGTCACATAACAAAGGGAGAACCCGAGATTGGTATGTTGGTAGTTAAGATTGGGGGACCAGCATATCGTATTGGAATGGGAGGTGGTGCTGCATCCAGCATGGTCAGTGGACAGAATGATGCTGAGCTTGACTTCAATGCCGTGCAGCGTGGAGATGCTGAGATGGCACAAAAGTTATATCGGGTTGTCCGTGCTTGCATTGAAATGGGTGACAGCAATCCAATCATAAGCATTCACGATCAGGGTGCCGGTGGAAACTGTAATGTCGTGAAGGAGATAATACACCCACAGGGTGCCAAAATTGATATAAGGGCAATTGTAGTTGGCGATCACACAATGTCTGTTCTGGAAATCTGGGGTGCAGAATATCAGGAGCAAGATGCCATACTGGTGAAGCCTGAAAGCCGCGAGCTTTTGCAAGCTATCTGTTCAAGGGAAAGACTTTCAATGGCTGTTATTGGAACAATTAATGGTGAGGGCCGTATTGTTCTGGTTGATAGTGTGGCAACTGAAAAATGCAAGTCTAGTGGACTGCCTCCTCCTCCACCTGCAGTGGATCTTGAGCTTGAGAAGGTGCTTGGTGATATGCCTAAAAAGACATTTGAATTCAATCGCATGAATAATCTGCGTGAACCACTTGATATTGCTCCTGCAACAACAGTTTTAGATTCATTGAAGAGGGTCCTGAGGCTTCCTTCTGTTTGTTCGAAAAGATTCTTGACCACTAAAGTTGACAGGTGTGTCACTGGTCTTGTGGCACAGCAGCAAACTGTGGGTCCCTTGCAGATTACTCTTGCTGATGTGGCTGTTATAGCTCAAACTTATACAGACTTGTCTGGAGGTGCATGCTCAATTGGAGAGCAGCCAATTAAAGGTCTCTTGGATCCAAAAGCAATGGCAAGGCTGGCTGTCGGAGAAGCACTTACAAATCTTGTTTGGGCGAAAGTTACATCTCTTTCTGATGTTAAAGCAAGTGGGAATTGGATGTATGCTGCAAAATTAGATGGTGAGGGAGCTGCAATGTATGATGCTGCTGTTGCTCTTTCTGAAGCTATGATTGAACTTGGGATTGCAATTGATGGGGGGAAAGATAGTCTTTCCATGGCAGCCCACTCATCGGAGGAAGTTGTTAAAGCTCCAGGGAATCTAGTCATCAGTACCTATGTGACATGTCCTGATATAACAAAGACCGTTACTCCAGACTTGAAGCTTGGAGATGATGGTGTGCTGCTTCATATTGACTTGGCCAGAGGAAAACGACGACTCGGTGGATCTGCTCTTGCCCAGGTGTTTGATCAAATTGGAGATGAAAGTCCTGATTTGGATGATGTCTCTTATCTTAAAACTGTTTTTAATGAGGTTCAGAACCTAATCTCTGATGAGTTGATCTCTGCGGGTCATGATATCAGTGATGGGGGACTCATAGTGAATGCTCTTGAAATGGCATTTGCAGGGAACTGTGGCATTCGTTTGGATTTAACCTCTTCTGGGAGCACTATACCCGAAACACTTTTTGCAGAGGAGCTTGGCCTTCTCATTGAAGTTAGCAAGAAAAACGTGGATTTAGTTCTGGGAAAGCTCCACCATGGTGATGTTTCTGCTGATATCATTGGTCAAGTTACTTCATCTCCGATAGTTGAATTGAAGGTTGATGGGGTTACACATTTGAATGAGGAAACTTCTGTGCTCAGAGATATGTGGGAAGCGACTAGCTTTCAACTGGAAAAGTTCCAAAGACTGGATTCATGTGTAGAATTAGAAAAAGAAGGGTTAAAAAATCGGCATGAACCATCCTGGAAACTATCTTTCACGCCAACATTTACTGATGATAAGTATATGACTGCCATTTCAAAGCCAAAGGTTGCAGTTATCCGGGAGGAAGGCAGCAATGGTGATAGAGAAATGTCTGCAGCCTTTTCTGCTGCTGGATTTGAACCATGGGATGTTGCAATGTCAGACCTTCTCAATGGAGTCATCACACTGGAAGAATTTAGAGGAATTGTGTTTGTTGGAGGTTTTAGTTATGCTGATGTACTTGATTCTGCCAAAGGCTGGGGAGCGTCCATTCGCTTTAATCAGCCTCTTCTAAACCAATTTCAGGCATTTTATAACCGTCCGGACACTTTCAGCCTCGGAGTTTGCAATGGGTGCCAGCTTATGGCTCTATTGGGTTGGGTGCCAGGGCCCCAAGTAGGAGGTGTTTTTGGTGCCGGAGGGGATCCATCACAGCCGAGGTTTATACATAATGAGTCTGGAAGGTTTGAATGTCGTTTCACGAATGTGACAATAGAAGAAACACCAGCCATAATGTTCAAAGGTATGGAAGGTAGTACATTAGGTGTTTGGGCTGCTCATGGTGAAGGAAGAGCTTATTTCCCTGATGATAATATTTTCAATCATATTCTTGGCTCCAACTTGGCGCCAGTGAAGTATTGCGATGATGATGGCACACCAACAGAAGTATATCCTTTCAATCCTAATGGTTCTCCTCTGGGTGTAGCCGCAATTTGTTCTCCAGATGGTAGACATCTCGCGATGATGCCTCATCCAGAACGCTGTTTCTTGATGTGGCAGTACCCATGGTATCCTAAAAATTGGGATGTAGAAAAGAAAGGCCCAAGCCCCTGGTTGCGAATGTTTCAAAATGCCAGAGAATGGTGCTCATAAGGTATAACTCTTTAATTTACTTCCATTATAATCAAAAACCCTTTCGCTCATTCTATCTATGCATGTTGGAACATAAATTCATGCTCTTATCAAATGTGCAGATCTTTCAAAAATTCCAAAGGCGTGATATTTGTGTTTGACAAACAACATAGAAGCACTGCAGGTGCAGAGATTGAGATTCTTGCAATTTGGTTGCAGATATGACGGGACAAACTAATGAGTTTTTCATCATTCTCAAGAATATATTTGGTTCTGGTTCTGGTTGTAATGCCAAGTATTTTGATGAATCAAATGGGTAACTGAAACTACAAGCACAGTTCCTTAGACAATTCTGCTGTCTTTTTGACTTGTTTGGGAAATCTATATAGCATCAATATCACATGGCACCATTGACACTATTATGGTTCACCATCAAAATCTGTCCATCTTCTTAAAATACTCGCTCAATTTTATTAACTTTTTTTGATCCTTTAGTCTAAGATTAAGTGCACTCGTCCTTCACAAATTGTCGATTGATTGAATGAACTTAGAACTTACCAATATATAGCTCAGCATATTTATTTTTTCGAGTTTACGATACTACTACCCTCACAACTTTTCGGGACAATCGTATTACAGTGTAACAAGTCAATTTCCTGCCTTAACCAGTTGTTCCCTTGCAAATGCAACTGCATATTTAAGTCAATTTCCTGTCTTAATCTATAGCTGCAAACATTACTTGTTCCAATACATCAAAAGACTTAATTTTGAGAAATTATTTCTTTACTAGTGATATATTTTTGCCACGGTATTCACACCTTAATTGGTCTCATTGAGCTAAAGAAAAAAACAATCTTTGTTTTCCCATCCATACATTATTGAAGTAATTTATAATAACACATGTTAAATACCAGAAAATGTGTCTTACATACCCGATACCCACACCTACCACTCTACCCTTCCTCAATCATCACTTTAAACCATATATAGCTGAAAAAAGCTAGCACAGTTTTTCATGTATCTCACCTACTAAGAGTTATTGGAATCGCGATGTAAATATTTTTTTATACCATCAGGTTATCTAAAGATATCTATATAGGTAGGTCTCCTAAAAATGTGGAATGTAAAATCTTGACAATATGATGTATTTTTGTGTTACAACAAAAAATAATATGACCTGATAGAGAAAAAATTATTTGCACTATCCGTATACGTAACTTAAACTCTTTTGCTAAAGCTATAAAACAATGAGATTAGGACTAGAATGATTACAAAGTTAATAACTGTTTAATGTAACTGAAAATGGGAAGCAAACAGAGTCCTCCTCTCTTCCTTTTCCTTTTCCCACTTTTCTTGATCTTTGCTGCATTATCATCTCAAGTTTCTTCTTTTACAACTGATTTTCCAATACTAGACAGACCAACTGAGCCTCTTTCAGAAGAAACTGTGTTCCAACTCTTCCAAGAATGGAAACAGAAGCATGGGAAAGTTTACATGAATAAGAAAGAGGAAGAAATGAAGTTGGAGAATTTTAAAAGAAATGTGAAGTATATAGTGGAAAAGAACTCCAAGAGGAAATCAGATTCAGACTATTTGGTTGGTTTGACAAAATTTGCTGATATGAGCAATGAAGAGTTTAGACAAGTTCATACTTCCAAGATTACGATACCCTTTAACAAGAGAAAGACTATTCAGAAGAAGGTAGCGGAAAAAGAAACAACTTCATTTTCTTGTGATGCTCCTCCTTCAATGGACTGGAGGAAACATGGGGCTGTCACTAAGGTGAAGGACCAAGGACAATGTGGTAACTGTACTCGTCTTCTTTTACCATTGTCAATTCATGTTGTTATAGCTTGTTTTTAGTGGATTTTTTTAATGGAAGTGACTAAAAAGGAAAGTAAGATAAATTGAAACGGTGGGAGTACTTATATTTAATCTTTAAGCATGAATCTGCTATGTAGATGATTGCTTGATGTTGTATTTAGGCATATTTCATTGTGTTTTATATATTTATAGTATTGGTTTACACTAAATACATGTTTTACTTCTAGGTAGCTTGTTGTCCTTGCATCAAGTACTAAGAAATCCAAATAAAAGACATTAAATGAGTTGAATCTGCAAATTGGTCTAACTTACAGTCTTACTATGACTTTTTGTTGGCTCAAACTCAATTCAATAGTACTAAAAGGTCCAAAACTCTGAATATTTTCAATAAGATGGCATATGCACTTATGTACATCATTTGAGTAATATAGTATTTGCTTCTATGCAAAACTTCTTAGGAGCTTGTTGGGCATTCTCGGCGTCTGGAGCCATGGAGGGAATAAATGCAATAGTTGCTGGTGAACTTATTAGCCTTTCTGAACAAGAACTTATTGATTGTGATACTTCAAACAATAGTGGCTGTAAAGGTGGACTTATGGACCCTGCTTTTGAATGGGTGATAAACAACGACGGCATTGATTCAGCAGCTGATTATCCGTACACTTCCCATTCTCAAGGCCATTGCAATTACAACAAGGCATGTGATGATCAATTTCACATCAAGTCTTCTATCCAGTTTCCAAATACTTTCGTTGTTCAAAACTTGATCATTCTTCAAATATTTTCCTGAATAGGTGAACCATAAGGTTGTAACAATTGATGGATACCGAGATGTTCCAAAGGAGGAAAGTGCACTTCTTTGTGCTGCTGCTCAACAACCTGTTAGTGTGGCCATCGACGGAAGCAGCCCTGATTTTCAACTGTACCAAGAGGTAACCATTTTCTGTTACTCCATTTTCACATGTCAGTAATCCCAAAAACGATGTGATTTTTTGTTTCTATTCTGTTTTGGTGTCAATTCAGGGAATATATGATGGAGAATGCTCTGCTGATCCAAATAAGGTATCCCACGGAGTAGTAATAGTTGGATATGGTTCTGATGGATATGATGACTATTGGATTATCAAGAACTCATGGGGTACAGAGTGGGGAATGAAAGGGTATGGATATATAAGAAGGAACACTAATTTGCCATATGGGGTTTGTGCCATTAATTCATTGGCTTCATACCCTACGAAAGAATCATCACCATCTCCTTATCCGTCTCCAGCCATTCCACCACCTCCCCCGCCATCCCCTCCACCGCCTACTCCAAAACCAAGTGAATGTGGAGACTTCAGTTACTGTCCAGGAGACCAAACATGCTGTTGTGTATTAGAGTTCTCTGGCATGTGCTTAGAGCAGGGCTGCTGCCCCTATGAGAACGGTGTTTGTTGTGATGGATCAAACTATTGCTGCCCAGGGGACTATCCCATTTGTGATGTTTATGATGGCCTCTGCCTAAAGGTATGACTTCTCCTGTAAAAAATCCAACATTTGGTTTTTAAATGGTTTCTGAGTAATTTGAAGCTACATAAATGAGAGATGTATGATGCAAGGAATTTGATGTTACAACTCATAAGATTCTCATTAAATCCATGTTGAGTCACATAATAAAGTTTACATCAAATATTGCGATCTGCGACAGTTGGAGGTACCATGCCAAACAAATAGATTAGATTTGTCATCATCAACAAGGTACCAGGAGTAATCTTTACAGACAAAAATCAAGGCAAAAGGATTTGAATGATATTAAAGGTTAGATACCAACAGAAAATAGTACAATGTCTAAAATGACTCACTTTGGATAAATCAAAGAGAATAATTTTCGCTTTGCTTCTAACATCCTGAAATCAACAGGTCCAACTAATCGCTTATTGCTTCCTACACCAAATATATCACAGCAAAACGCTTCTTACCAAAGATTAAATATTCAGAAAAAGGATCCCAAATAATACATATAGAACAAATTTTAGAAATTTAAATAAATTATGATTTGTTTGATAATTTCTTTCCCTTTTTGCAGGATCATGGAGACAAAATTGTATTGGAAGCAAGGAAGAGAAGAATGGCCAAGAACAACTTACCTTGGAGAATCACTGAAGCAACAGAGGAGATGAGCCAAACTCTGAAATGGAAGAGAAATCATGTTGCTGCAATGCGTTGAAACCAACATTTCTTAATCAGAAAATACTAGACTTTGGGAGAATCTGAGTAGTTCAGGTTTACTGCTTAAACTTCCTTTTATAATCCCCTAGCCTATTTCCCCTATTTTCTTTTATAAATAATCACGTGGGTATAATATAAAGGTTATCTTTCGAATTTTTGTAATTTTAAACATATCGTGTTTTAAGGTATGTATAAACAAATTTCGGTATTTAAATATATTTTTGCTCCATCTCCAAGTTACAAAAATTTCATCTGTTATATTCAAACATATGTCACGCTCATAATCAAAAAACTCGCCCCCAATTTTAAATTCGACTATAGTTGGCTCTGTTTTTTAGGCCAGGAAGTGCTAGGCATATTCGTTATAAGGCGCAGTACAATCGGAAGATAATAATATATTTGAATGGCAAGTTTAAGTAGAGGAAGAACAATCATCCAGCAAAATCTGAAGATAACACAGTTGGGGAAAAGGGGACAAATAGATGAAGCCATCAGAGTGTTCAACGGAATCACACACCCAAATACTGTCACCTACAATTCTATGATTTCTGCCTATGCCAAGAATGGTAGAATCATCAATGCACGCAAGCTGTTCGAGAAAATGCAGTTTAAAAATGTAATCTCTTGGAATACAATGATCAATGGGTATTTGTTTAATGGTCAAGTTGATAAAGCATGTGAACTGTTCGATAAAATGCCTCAGAGAGACCATTTTACTTATGCATTGATGATAACTTGTTACGCACGCAGTGGGGAGCTTGAAAAGGCTAGAGATGTGTTTGAGTCACTTCCTGATAAAAGTAATATAGCTTGCTGGAATGCAATGATTACAGGGTATGCAAAAGCTGGAAGGTTAGATGATGCTAGGAAAATGTTTGATGGTATGCCGGCTAAGAATTTAGTTTCATGGAATTCGATGCTTTCGGGATATACCCAGAACGGGGAAATGCAATTTGGATTGAAATTTTTTGAGGATATGGAAGAGAAGGACGTTGTTTCTTGGAATTTATTATTGGGTGGGTTTATTGAGGTTGGGGATTTGGGTTCTGCTAAAGAGGTTTTTGCTAAGATTCCTAGTCCAAATGTTGTTTCATGGGTGACAATGCTGAGTGGATTTGCACGATATGGGATGATATTGGAGGCTGAAATGATTTTTGACCAAATACTGGAGAAAAATGAGGTTGCTTGGAATGCCATGTTAGCTGCATATGTCCAGAATGAAAAAATTGACATGGCTGCTTCATTATTTAATAGAATGTCTCAGAGAAGTGCCGTGGCTTATACAACCATGATTGATGGTTATTGTCGTGTTGGAAAGCTAAAAGAAGCAAGAGATTTGTTGGATCAAATGCCATACAAAAATGTTGGTGCACGAACAGCAATGATTTCAGGGTACATCCAAAACAACATGATGGATAAAGCTCGTTGGGTATTTGATCGAACTGCTACTCGTGATGTTGTTTGTTGGAATACAATGATTGTAGGCTATGCTCAATGTGGACGGATTGATGAAGCTTTTGGTCTGTTTGAAAAGATGGAACCAAAGAGCATAGTTGTTTGGAATACAATGATAGCATGTTATGCTCAAGTGGGACAAATGGAAAAAGCACTTGAGATCTTTGAGAATATGGGGGAAAGAAATGTAATTTCTTGGAATTCTCTAATTTCAGGTTATACCCAAAATGGTTTTTATGTAGATGCACTTAAATATTTCATCACGATGACACGTGATGGAAAGAAACCAGATCATTCTACGTTTGCTTCAACATTAAGTTCCTGTTCCAATCTTGCAGCTGAGCATATTGGCAAACAAGTTCATCAAGTGGCTATAAAAACCGGTTATGTGAAAAATTTATCAGTTTGCAACGCTTTAATCATTATGTATGCAAAGTGTGGAAAGATCTTTGATGCAGAAAAGATGTTTGAAGATGTTGACAATGCTGATGTTATATCCTGGAATTCCTTGCTTGCTGGATATGCTTTAAATGGATACGGCCAGGAGGCTGTCAAACTTTTTCAAGAAATGGAAGATAAAGAAGTCGTTCCTGATGAAGTCACATTTGTTAGTGTTTTATCTGCATGTAAGCATGCTGGTTTGAGTGATGCTGGTGCAAATTTGTTTGAGCACATGACCAGAAAGTATTCTATTACTCCTTCATCTGAACGTTATGCTTGCATGGTTGACTTACTTGGGCGAGCAGGGAGGTTAGAAGAAGCTTTCCTTCTAGTAAAGGAAATGAAAAAAAATGTCACTGTAGAAATGTGGGGTGCCCTATTTGGGGCTTGTCGCATGCATAACAATATAAAGATCGCTAGCTGTGCTATTGACAAGCTTCTTGAACTTGAACCTCATACATCGACAAATCTGGTTGTCTTATCAAACATGTATGCTGAGCTAGAAAGATGGGGTGATGTGGAGAGAGTTAGGGAAACAATAAAAAAGAGTGGAGCAAGCAGACTACCAGGATGCAGCTGGGTTGAGGATAGGAATCAGTTGCTTGTTTTTCTTTGTGGTGATGATACTTCAGTGCAGCCAGTGGAGAACGTTAACATGTTGTTCACTCTAACTGCTCAGATGATGGATATGGGCCATATGCCTGCGACGACATCATTTTGTCTTGACTCAGATAATTGAGCGGCCATAAGCATGTATTTTCAAGTGCCAAATATGCATTCACAAAATCACTTCTGGTTAAGGGCTGTAAGGTGGCTTTGCAGGACTGTATGGCAGATGAAAATATCACTACAATGTCTGGAGAATCCTTTGCATCTGCAACAGAATGCATACAGAGCTGGAATGGAATTCTGCAAGATGTAACCAGAAGAGTGAAGCAAAAACTTGCTTATGAGGTACCTGCTGTTGTCTGGATATTAGTGTAGATCTTGGCAGTGATTATGTTTTAAAGCAGCTGATGACCGTGCATGGTACATTGGTATTGCCAGTATGTGATCAATCCTTTTCTTCTATCCTTGTAGTATCCTAGTATCTTTTTATCATCTGTTTTTTTCCTGATCTTAGAGAACATTAAAATTGCACATAAATATTTCTTACCGTCTCTCTTTTTGCACTTCCATAACAGTTCATGCACTGTAGGATTATGTCAACATAATGGACTTTGTTCTGTTTAAGGTATTTCGATATGACTGGAAGATAACTTATTAGCCTTTCTGCTCAAGAACTTATTGATTGTGATAATTCAATTCAATAATGACCGTGATGGACTTATGAACCCTGCTTTTGAAGGGGTGATCAACACTGGCACCATTGATTCAGCTTCTGATTATCCAAACACTACCTCTCAAGGAACTTGCAATTACAACAAGGCATGTGATGATCATGTCTTATATCCATTTTTCAAATATTTGCCTTTAACGTGATCATTGTTCAAATATTTTCCTCAACAGGTGAACCACCACAAGGTTGTAACAATTGATTGATACCAAGATGTTGCAGAAGAGGGAAGTGCCCTTATTTGTGTTGTTCCTCAAAAACCTGGTAGTGTGGACATCAACGGAGCATCCTTGATTTTCAACTATATAGATGTTGCAGAAGAGGAACGTGCCCTTCTTTAGCATCTGACAATGAAGGTAATTCAAGATCTAATGAACTATTACTTTAAAGCTGATTCGTTTTTCTTTTTCTGAACTTAGGGATGATTTTAATAACAATTTTGGTTTTGTAGAAATAGCAAATGTATAAGCTAAAAAATGAAAATAAAATAAATAGATATAGAAAAGTCCATATGTTATGTCCACAATATTACGTACTTTAATATTTCTTTTTCTTTTTATAATTTTTTGTGATAAAATGATATTTTGATAGTAATAATTCACTTATAGTGACATTTCAAATTTAGTTTTATATAGTAGACAAGTTCAAACCTAAAGATAATCAAAATAATAATGCAAGTATATAATAAGAGCATCTTTTGTTTGTTCTACTAATTATTAATGAAAACTGAGAGCACTATCCACAACTTATCAATAAGCCAAAGACTGAAATGGATCATAAAGCTCGTAGATTTATTGTATTTTTTTTGTTTGTTTGTTTGAAGACAAATCGGTCCCTCTTTTTTCGTTTTCTCAGTCTAAGTCCATAAAACTAAAACCATGGACTTCATATGAGAAAACGGAAAAAGGGATCAGTTACTCTTCAATCAAAATGCAACAAGCCTACAAGCTTTATAGCTGATTTTAGTCTTTTAGCTTTCTGATATATTATGGATAATGTTCTCCATTTTTATTAATAACTAGTAGGACAAATAAAAATGTTTTAATCATACACTTGCTTTATTCTATATCTGAATTATCTTTAGGTTTGAACTTGTCTATTGTTATGCATTAAAGCTTGAAATGTTATTACCATCAAAATATCATTTTGTCATAAAATTATGAAAAAAAGAAGAAATATTAAAGTATGTAATATTGTGGACATAAATTTATTAGCTTATAAATTTACCATACAATCAAGAAATTAAAATCACGTAAGTTCTGAAAGAGAAAATAAGTACGTTACTTTTACGTGACATACCTTTTGGTCACTAAATGCTAAAGAAGGGCAATTTCCTTTTATTGGTGCAATGCATTAAAAGAATCATTTCTTAACCACAAAACAAGGAAAAAAGACATAAATACCCCTCAGACTTGTCACTTGTACTTTGTGTTGCCTATTATCACTTCATATTTTGAAGTGGAATTAAGTATCTTTGTGTGATGGTGCAGCACAAAAAACATGCTTACTCTTATGGAGGACAGGCCATAAAATAGTTAAAACTACTACTCTCTGTTTCACTTATAGTATGTCATAACTTGAACAGTCACAAATTTATTACTATTCCTTCTTATGGTTTCATTGTTATTACTGCGTTAGTTGAGAGCGATAAACTGTGTTTGCTGCTATAAGTAGAATTGCTTTCTTAAGTTTTAAATAGGCTAATACATAATTCTTACACCAAATATTTCTCAAATTGCATAAAATCTAGAGAGGATAGTATGCTATTCATTTCTAGTGGTAATGGGGCCCAAAAAACTGGCACCACTAAACTTACAAATACTACAAAATTTCAAATCGGGGTCCAGGGAATTATATTTCAGTAATTTCATATATCAATATTGGAATTTAGACAGAAGATTGATGATTTTATCAGCTTGGCTAAATATCCTATCGAGTTTCTGATAATTGGATAATAAGGGGTGGATGAGAAATGTTTTGGAGTAAGGAAAAAACTTCTATCCCAGTCTCTTAGAAATATCACTCACAAGCCTTTGCAAAAATATCATTACATAATTGTTCAATCAAATAATTAACAGATAAAAGTTTGTGCGCTAGTTCCCCTTGCTAACTTATTCATGACCATAAGGGTCATCTTTCCAAAAGCTATATATAACAGAAGAATCTGAAAGTCATTTACTGGATTGTGTTACTAAAATAAAATATGGGAAATACACAAAAATCCCACCTTTTTCTTCTTCTTAGTTTCCCACTTTTGTTGATCTTAGCAACATTATCATCTCAAGTTTCTGCTTTTACTACTGATTTTCCAGAATTAGACAAGCCGCAAGAGTTGCTTTTTTCAGAAGAAAGAGTTTTCCAACTTTTCCAAAAATGGAAACAGAAGCATGGGAATATTTACAAAAATGAGAAAGAGGAAGAAATGAGGTTGGAGAATTTTAAAAGGAATGTGAAGTATATAGTGAACAAGAACTCAAAGAGGAGGTCAGAATCAGACCATTTAGTTGGTTTGAACAATTTTACTGATATGAGCAATGAAGAGTTCAGTCAAGTTCATACTTCAAAGATTAAGATGCCTTTTAAACAGCAGAACAGGACCACTATTTCTGCAAATTCTTGTGATGCTCCTCCTTCTAAGGATTGGAGGAAACATGGGGTTGTCACTGAGGTTAAGAACCAAGGAGAATGTGGTAAGCTGTGCTAATCTCTTCTGCATATTAATTCAGTCATTTCACAATTTTCCATTTTTAGAGGATTATGGTTTAAGGCTTATCATGGACATTTACTTGTAATTACCTTCAATTACAAGTGACATGATTGTGTAAAGATCTTTTAAGTTGGCACTGCATAGAGCTTAAACTTGATATTATACATGGCAGTCTTGTTTTGAACAAAAGAGAGGCACAACAGTAGCATCATTAGTTCATAGATCTTTAGTTCCCAATTTATTGATGCCTATTTAATGGGAAAAAATGAGCAAAAGTCAGGAGTACAACCTTCAATTTTTTGTAACTTCACTTCCATTATAAGCACTTTGTTGATCTAGTGATTATTTAGTAGAAGGATGGTATAGTACCAAAGCATCCGAGCGTATTATCCCAAATTAGGCAGCTGAACCAATGATGTCTTGGGATATCAGTTAGCCTGAAAATATGCGCCTTCTGCAAATATGTTTGATTCTCTGTATTACAAATGCAGGATGTTGTTGGGCAGTTTCCGCATGTGGAGCCATTGAAGGAATAAATGCATTGGTCACTGGTGAACTTATTAGCCTTTCAACTCAAGAACTTGTCAACTGTGACACCTCTAATAAAGGGTGTGATGGTGGACTTATGGACCCTGCTTTTAAATTTGTGATCAACAATAGGGGCATTGATTCAGCAGCTGATTATCCATACACCGAATCTCGAGGCTCTTGCAGTTACAACAAGGCATGTGATGGCTGCAATTTCCTATAACATCATTGTTTCTTTTAGCTTTTTCATTTTTAAGAGAAAATGTTGATCATTTTTACTCAAACAGTTGAACAAGAAGGCTGTAACAATTGATGGATATCAAGATGTTGCACAAGAAGAAAGTGCCCTACTTTGTGCTGTTGCTAGACAACCTATCAGTGTAGGCATTGATGGACAAAGCCTTGATTTTCAGCTATATGCAGGGGTAACTAATATATATTGTGTCATTCTTATTGTTACTTGTGTCTTCTTTCAACAAATCCCGATATTAAGCTCTTGCCCTTTCTCTGTTTTGGGGTTAATGCAGGGAATCTATGATGGAGAATGCTCTAGTAATCCAGATGACTTATCTCATGCAGTACTAATTGTAGGATACGGTTCTGAAGGAGGAGTTGACTATTGGATTATCAAGAACTCATGGGGAAAATCTTGGGGCATGGAGGGATATGCATATATAAAAAGGAACACCAGTTTGCCATATGGGATATGTGCTATTAATTCATTGGCTTCTTATCCCATGAAAGAGCCGTCTTCCACTCCACCATCCCCTCTGGTTCCTCCACCGCCTTCTCCAAAACCAAATATATGTGAAGACGGCTTACATTACTGTCCAGAAGGTCAAACATGCTGCTGCGGCTTAGATTTCTTTGGCAAGTGCTTAGTTCATGGATGCTGTCCTATTGAAAATGGTGTTTGCTGTGAGAATTCAAGATTATGCTGCCCTCAAGACTTCCCATATTGTGATGTTTTACAAGGCCTCTGCCACAAGGTATTACTTAAATCTTCAATAGCTTCTTCATACCACCGAGACATATAATGTAGTCGTACTTGTGAGGTCTTTCACACATACACACGATAGGTGTGAATCAGATTCTCACAAGTCACACCCCTTCTCCTTCCTCTTTCTCCCAATGTAATACGATAAAATTTTGTTTCCCTCTTTGCAGGATTATGGAGACAAAATTGGAGTTGCTGCAAGGAAGAGAACAATGGCCAAGCTCAAGCTACCATGGAGTAGTGGTACTAAGGAAATAGATGAAATGGACCAAACTTTCCAATGGAAGAGGAGGAATCAGTTTGCTGTGATGCGCTGAAAGAACTTATCTAAGTTATTATAGCTTTTATCATCCCAATTGGCACTCTGGTTCTTGTTGGTCAAGTAAATATTGTAGAAAAATATGTAAAAGAAAAAATGTACAAAAATCCTTCGATTATCTATGTATAACAATTTATGAATCACAATAAAAGAAGGGAAACTTTCACATATAGCCACTTAAAAATAATTAATTACTCTCCATAGCTATAGTTTGATAATTACAATATGTAGCTACATGTTATATAGAGGAGAGAGGTGAGCGAGACTGGGAGAGAGAGGAGAGAGGCGAGAGAGAGGGGAAAAGAGTGGGAGAAAGGTGAATTGTATATGTATATTGGTTAGATAATTGTATATTATACATATATAACTGTATATATGACAAGAGAGATTGGGAGAGGGAGGAGAGAGGCAAGCAAGACTGGTAGAGAGAGAGAGAGGCGAGCGAGATCGAGAGAGGCGAGCGAGAGAGTGCAGAGAGTGGGAGAGAGGTGAATTGTATATGTATATAAGTGTATATAACTGTATATTATACATATATATTTGTATAAATGGCAGCGAGATTGGGAGAGGGAGGAGAGAGGCGAGCGAGATTGAGAGAGGGAGGAGAGAGGAGAGAGAGAGAGATAAGAGAGTGGGAGAGAGGTGAATTGTATATGTATATAGGCTAAAAAAATTTATATTATGCATATTTATTTGTATATTCTGGCGAATTATACATATATAAACATGACTTATTATACAAACTTGAAGTCAGCCCATGTAATTAATGTATAATGTTAGTCGTGAGTGGTAATTATAGCAAACTATAGCTATGATGAGTAATTAAATAGTATAAATTTGCTTATCAGCGTAATTTTCCCATAAAAGAATAAGTACTTGCGTTTTTGAATATGAGTATTGAAATCTATGGTAAACAGTTGGTATGTTAAAAGATTGTTGATAAACATTTTTTTCTTTCTTATAATAAGCTTTAATTTTTGGTCTACTAGAAACAATAAACCATAAATTGCTTTTAAACAAGTTTAATCAAGTTATAAGTTTATCAAAACACACTTCTTATTACAAAAGTTCTTTCATCCCATCTCATCCCAAAAACCAAATACTATGCAAGACTTTAGAAATGGATTGAGAGAAAAAATGGTACTAAAGGGTTAGATGGGGTGTGCTATTATTACCTAAGTTGAGCCCAACTCATTTTGGTTTATAAACTTTATGACGAAGCAACAATAATATTATGGGCCTAAAACATATTACTCGAAATATCCAACTTTATGATGAAATTACACTTGTAAATCTTCTAGCTATTGTTACTTTCTACTAGAAAAATGCAATCCAACCATGATTATATGCACAAATTGTACAAAAATAATAAAATGTTTTGAAGTGTTTTGACTTTATCACTATTCCATATAGTATAGTGTATGGAAGTTGCATATGATAATTGTATATATCAAGACTCAATCAAACTAGTAGTTACTAGCCTTTTTTTTTCTTTTACATATATAGTCAATAAATAAGAAAATTGAAAAATGTACATATAACTAAAGAACAATAGTCAAAAATGTTATTAAGACCCAAACTCGTGATACTGCGATTTGAATTATACACTCATGATTATAATGGAATTTGGAAGGATAATACTTAATTTTGTGCAAGCGTTAAAATTTGTGGTCTAAAGAAAAATAAAATTTAAGGGTTGAAATTGAAAAGGCATGGGTAGATAGATCCATGATGTTTTTATGGGAAGATGATCATAACATGTTAGCACATGGAATGTTGTTGTCTCTACTCTTCAAACATATAAAAATTTGACACGAGTGAACACTTCATCCATACATTCATTCTCCTAACATCACGACAAACATCTCTAAACTTTTTTCTATATTTATTTCTCAAAATGAAATTTTGTTTTATCTCATAAATTTCAAGGGTATTTTAAAGCTGAAATGTATAAATGTTAAAACACATTTTTCCGAGGATTTTTATATATTATTTTATAAAGTATTGTATTTTATTGAATAGTACCATTCTAATGAATATAATATTACCGTTTTTCTTAGGTTACATAATGTCATGATGAGAAATCTACACAATTAAAGGGTATAAAGTAGAGTTACTGTGAAAAAGTAGAATAAAAGATAAGTAACGACAAAATGAGAAGAAACTAAAGGTAATATGTGAACACACCAAATATAAGATTTTTCATTGTTAACTAATAATGAATTTAAACTATACACTAAATAAAATTTAAGTAGCAATCAAAATAAATATTATATTTAAACTAACAATACAACGTAATACAAGAGGACAAGTTTATAAATGAGTAGAATACAGTAATATTTTATTCCGCTTAGATAATTAAGGAAAAATCCTTATTTTAGATTAGCATGCCTACTAATTACGCCCTAATCAAACGACAAAGCGGTCTGCTACTTCTACTAATGGCTGGCTCAAAGGAAGATTAAATTTTTAAAAATTTGACATAAATATAATTACAAGATGTGACATAACATGGGTGAGATTTTGGTGTTTTCCCATTTTAATAGGCAGTTGAAAAAAAATAGATAATGAGAATTATGGTAGGTGCCAAATTTTTGTGGCCCAAGTTTAATGCTTGAATAATTCAAGAGTAGTAATGAGAAGATTGCTTTAGAGGTGAAAGAAGAAGTAAAAATAAAATAAAAGAAGAGAGGCTAATAAATGGCCATCATATTTCTAAAGTAATATTGATTGTGAAGTCCTTAAATTACAAGACAACATCACATGGCATATATTCAATTATTATTGTTATGCATTTTAATTAACCAAACAATATTGATTATGGATGGGGACCTTCTTTAATTCATTTGCAATCTAAAATTAGACCCTTTATTACTATGCTCTATAAAGCAATAACATTAATTAATTGTACCTAGCTTCTTCTTCTCCTTTTTTTTTCTTCTTTTGGGAAAATAACAAAGGGATGGAAAATAGTACATAATTAATTACCAAGGAATATAAAGACAGAAGGGAAAATTATAATTTTGGGGTCCTATAAAGTAGAAAAATAATGTAAATACTTTTTGAGATATAAATAGGGAGGAAATAGTTTTTTTTTTAAAGATAATCTTTTATATAATAATTTAAAAAAAAAAAAGGAAAGTCGTTTGAGTACTTTCTTTCCCCTTATTCTCTTTGTCTTACTTTCAAAAGTACATGGTATTTATTAAGCAAATTTTTATGAAAATTGGGGTTTAAGGTTATCAAATTATAAAAAAGTGTACATTTTCAAAGTTCCAAAATGATTTTCTTTCGCAAAGTTAATAGGAGAAAATGGAACAAAAAAGTGATGAGGTTTACATTGTAGCGTATTTACCTTCTAATTATTTAAGCATTATTTGAAATTGTAATGAGATAAATAAAAAATTTCTCAGAAAACTTATTCGATATTTACATTAAAAAAAATAACATGACATGTCCTTTGAGTACTTTTTGTCACTTAACTATTTGCATTTAATACATTGATTTTGTGTAAATACTAAATGGAAATAAGTTTTTACTAGTCCTCTCACCTTTAATTAGAAAATTCCAATTACAAAAAAAATCTTTGAAAATACAGCAATTCCAAGAGCCTGTTTGGATTGAAAAAATAGTTTTAAAGTCAAAAAATAAAAAGTAGAAAACGTTTTACTTTTAATTTTTAATTTATTTTTAACTTTGTCAAACACTCTCAAAAGTTAAAAATAACTTTAAAATATATTTTCTCCGTTCACTATTATTTGTCATGATTTCTATTTTTAGAGTCAAACTATAAAAACTTTGACTAATATTAAGATGTATTTTTCATCATATTGATATGTAAGAAATTGCAATGTATAGTACTTTTCATATAGTTTTTGAATATTTAATTTTTTTGTTTAAAATATCAAATTAATGTAATCTAATTTAATTTTAAAAATTAGTCAAATTGACTTTCGAAAAATGCAATATAACAAATAAAAATAAATAGAGAAAGTATTTGATCAACTTTTAAGTCGATCCAAATAGACTTTAATCACAAAAAGTACCACCTAGGTAAAATATACTTGCCTGAGTTTTGTTTTATTTTTATTTTTAAAAAAAGGTAAGCTCACTCTATTTTTTCGTGCTTGTTAATCATTCCCCATATACTATTTAAATTTCATAACAATAAAGAAAAAAATACAAAGAACAAATTATTTCTGAATACTGAAGTAACCAACAAAACATTGGCGCCAATCTAGGTCAAAATTTCACAAGTTTAGCTACCAAATGTCATGCTTAACTTTCTATATCTTTTTTTTTTATGTGTCATTTTCTCAAAATATTAAAAGTAACCAGATCTCTAGGTGGGTTGGGGGCTAATCCAAGAGTGAGTTTAGTCACAATAATATAATACTATAAATATTTATAATTAACATTTAAAAAAATTAATATTTTTAAATATAATAATATTAATTCAATTATCAGTAAATATTTTTTGATAACATGGGAAAAAAAAATCCATGATCACTATTTTTTTTTAATAGTGATGTCTAAATATAATCCAAATTACAAAAGCAAAATCCAAACAAATCACTAAACATACTGAAAATTCGGCGCTTATGTCTCTGTAACTAAAATAATTATGTCTTTTTCTTGAAAGATGCCATCCCTTTATTTATATGACATTTTTTTGTCTTTTAACTTTATATTTATTTAATTTTCTTAAGCGTGGCCAACAGACAAACCTTTCTTAATTAACCGAAAATAAATATAATTCTCCAATAAACAAATACTATTAGTGACACTGTCAATTATAGCAGACAACAAAAGTCATCAAATTAAAAAAAAAAAAGTCTTTCATGGAAAAATTAGTTTGAAGAATTTACTTTTCATTAAGGGCCCCATTGGCAGTTTCTTAAAAGCTTTTTAAGAAGTTGTTGGAAATTTAGACTCAAAATTATTTATATACAACCACCACCAAAGTCTAAAAAGCATAACTTAATGCACAAATTAAGTGAGAGGGACTACCAATTTTATTTATTTTTGGACTTTTTCCATTCACATTACTCACAAGACTAAAAAGTGTCATAATATTCAATATGTTTCACGAGAAATTGTTACAAAATTGAAATTAACAAACTTAATGCAAGAATTTTTCTAATATGAATAGTTTCGTTTCAAGACTAAGAAAATCACTCAAAAAATGCATGGTTTATTAATTGATTCTCTGTTGTGGTGTGGCATAAAATGAAATCAAGTATAATTAAAAAAAATACAAACATTCGCGATTTGATTAGTATCGATATTTTTGCTTAAATAGTATCCTCCTCCATTTTTACAAGGAAATTCCAAATTTTTGCTTTATGAATATTTTTTAAAAGGGTACTTTTGAGTAATAAATGTTTGATACCGTGAATTTAAATTATTTGAGTTATTAGTGAATTGCAAATACGGATAACTATTTATCTTCAATATGAATAACACAATTATTTAAGAGAAGTACGATATAAGTTCCTATCAATGTCCACATTTGGCATTGTAAGAGCACATGCATGAATAGACATTACAAAATTTATTGTACTGATCCACACCAAAAATTTAGTCATGAAAGTTTTAGCTTTTAAATAATTGATTATTTTTATGTGAAATTTAAATATAAAAAATAAAAATGAAAATCAATATAAGATACATGAAATACTATGTTCATGAGCTTGAGTCCCAGCAACTGTTAGTAGTTGGGTCTCCCATCTCATAAACATAAAAGATATACAAAATATTACTTCATAAAACATGGTAAATCTGAATTATGATAAAATAATTAAAAAATTTTGATTCTTAATTAAAAGTTTTAATTTTAAATCTTACTCAAAGAAATAGATATTAACTATATCAATTTAAATTTAATCGCAATTCCACGATATAAATGGTGATTATGTATAAGAAAAAAGTAGCTCGATTAATAGAGGAGCCGAATTTTTTTAAGGCCGTTAGGCTATTAACTGTCAATTTGATCATCTCTTTCTATGTTTTATGTGAACCCCACTCACACACCCCACCCCATGTAGTCTACTAGAGACTACAGTGATCACTAAAAAAGCAAAAAGCACCAAGCAAAGGCTGACCATTCTTCCATTTTTCTCTCTCCAATTTGTGCCCTTTTTTTTCTCTCCACAACTCGCGCCATCATTCAAGGACACATTTCACTCAACTCTCACTCCTTTAACTTTACCCCATTCAACTTCACCACCAACATTGTCTTCTTGGGGTTATCTTTTTCTTGAAATTTTTGGTAAAGTTTTCATCTTTTTCTCAGTCAGTATAGGTATGAACTTATTTTCTTGATTATTATCTATTGTGTTTAGTGCATTCTTTTGGTTCTTGGAAAATGATAATGGTATTTGTTTTGTTAAAGAAAGTTATGGGTGCCCATATCTGGAATGTGAGGTTTTATCCTCTAGTTATGGCTCTGTGTGACTGACAAGATCTTATTTTTTTAGTATTATGTTAGGAAATAAGAGATTCAAGTGTTCTTGGTTTATGGTTTCTCAGGCCCCTCTGCTTAGTTTACTTGTGTAATTAGCTTTTGATTCCCCAAGAGAAATAGCATGTAATTTCATTGTTTCTGAATTCTGTTTTTTTCCTTTTTTGAGGGGGTTGGGGAGGGGGTTTGGCAATAAAGAATTGTTCTTCTCTTTTCTCTTTGTTAAAGGCCTCAATGGGGCATTATTAATCCATAGTATCTGTTTTGTAGTTTCATTTAATTTTGATTAGTGCAATTTTGAATCTGAGGTGTTCAATGTAGTATTTTCCTTTCTCTATTGTACTTAGTTCTGTATGGAGATGGGCTGTTCATCAGTTTTCTTTCTTGAAACAGTATTTTGATTTCTTGAATTCTCTTTTTTGTAGTGATTGCTTGAAGATTTGGAAAGCATATAACGTCATTGTTGATTGCTAATTTTGTTTTGGAGGGAAGGGAATAGTAATTTTGTTAGTTGAACAGACAAATGGCGAAAAAGCAGCTGGATTTCAATGCACCTCTTTTATCTGTGAGGAAAATAGCATCATCTTTAACTCCCAATGAGAGAGCATTAAATAAAAAGACTGTAGATAAGGCACAACCAAATCGACAACAATCACTACCTGTCAAAAAATCAGATTGGGAATTGAGTGAGGTGACTAAACCAGTAGCTGTTCCATTTGTGTGGGAACAGATCCCTGGAAGACCAAAAGATGACAATGAAGCTCGAACTAGCCTTCGTGTGGAGCGTTCAAGTAGTCCTAGGCTTCCTCCAGGAAGATTGCCAGAGACTGTTCGGTTCTATTCGGGTGAAAGGCCTCGTACTCATAACATTTACAGGTCTCCAGCTGAAGGAATTCCTTGGATGGATCATGCAGCTTTACTGGATAGCCTGGTGGAAAGTATATACACAAGAGGAGATAGAGAAAGTGAGGATGGTGCTTATTCTGATGGTCCTGAAACAATGTCACCTACCGAATCCTTATCCTTGAATTGCAGTGTCAGTGGTCTGAGTGGACATCAAACTTCAGATTTGCAACCATCCGGAACCTTTTCCATTGACTCCCAAACTAGAGACTTTATGATGAATCGATTCTTGCCTGCAGCAAAAGCTGTTGTGTTGGAGACGCCTCAATATGTTCATAAAAGACCAGTCTCTGCTGAACAACCGATGCCAGTCAAAAAGCTAGTCCCCGTGGAACGAAAACCTTTGGTTAAGCCATTGGAGTCTAATCCTGTCTCATATTATAGCAGCCATCCAGCTGATGTAGGAAGTGAAACTGAAGATGATGTGCCTGAGAATTCGGACAAAAAGCCAAGTAAAGGGTGGAAGTTTTTCCCTCGGATTTGTGTGAAGAATTCTTTGTGCCTATTAAATCCACTGCCAGGACTGAGAGTGAAGACACGTGCTCCGACACCCTCGCCTCAAGCAGTAAAGAGAGTTTCAGGAACGAAACCAAAGATGGCCCAGAGTCCCACATCTTATGCTCATGAAGTCAAGAAATTAACTAGAAAAGCTTATAGTGGTCCTCTTGAGAAGGTAATAATCATAGTAACACAGTTTCTTTCTATCCTGAGGTTAAGAAGATTTATGTTTGTTTCTAACCATCAGGTTCTTTGCAGAATGCTTGTGATACCATAAATAAACAAAGATTTCATTCTGGAGTACTGTCTCGCGAGCTGTACAAAGCTGATAATAGAAGTTTGTCCGGGCAGCTGTCTAACCCAAACGACTCATGTAAGCTAGTTGGAATCTCTCCTGGCAGGCGTTCAAGAAGTGGGGCTATATCTCCTTATCGAAATGTAGCACCCCCATCTCCATTCAATGAGGGTACAAGGTTTCTTGGTGTGCCAAAGGAAATGGAGAGTCTTTGGGCTAGTCGCTTTGATTCATTCCGCAAAGGTTGCTACACTGTCAAGGACAAAGCAGTACCCCAGAGAATGGGCACAGGAAAGTTTTTTGATTCGCCTAGTGAAGTAGTTGAGAAAACCTTGTACATAGATTCTGTAGCTAATGTGCAAATTTCAGCCCCTAACGCTGCTTCCTTGAAACCCAAGGGAATAGTGAACTCCCCGGATAAGAATATGAAAACTCTGGTTGAAAATAGAAAAGTGCTTGAAAACTTGGCTGCCATGTCTCCTATTCAAGGTGCCAGGCGCTCAGATGTTTTAGAGAAAAATAGCCAACAGATTGTTGAAAAGGAGTCTTCCCTTGATTTGATTGAAGCTTCTTCCATTTCCATGTCACCACACAAAGGTCCTGCTGATCAAGAGTTTTTGAAACTAAAGCAAAATGTTGATACAGTTTCTGGAGCCTTAGAGTCTTCAAAAGTTCATCCTTGTGGAAATTTAGGTACAGAAAATGAAGATAACCAAAATGCAAAAGACTCTAACCTTACCTCCTTGGAATCTACTTTACCACCACCATTACCTAAATCTCCCTCTGAGTCTTGGCTTTGGCGCACACTGCCTTCGATTCCTATGAGAACCCCATTCTTGAGTTTTAACTCTAAGAAGCAGAATCAGAAGTCCAACACTGATGGTACCAAGTGGGAGACAATCGTGAAAACTTCTCATTTGCATAAGGATCATGTCCGTTACTCTGAGGTAACCTCCTTTTTATCTTTTAAAAGTTTTCTGTAGCAAATTTTGATGTTTGAGAAACTGAAATTTACTATTTTTGCTCCATTTTTGTTTGAACAGGAACTATATACTCTTGGTTCTTGTCAGCAGAACAAATCTTGAAGATGGATCATTCATTGAGATGAAACATCTTGTTTCTTTCGGTATAGCTTCAATGCTATCCTGAAACTACATTTCATTCCTCCTGGAATTTCCTTGTCACTATTTTAGTCTAGGTATACAAGGAACTTTTTTTTTTCCTATTCCACCTCAAAAGATTACTTGGTTTTGATGGTGGCGATTGTTGTAATTTTCAATATTGACATAGTAGTGGCATGAGAATTGCTGAGTTTTTTGTGTTGATGAAAACCAGCCCTTGCCTTGAGATATGAATGAATGACATTTGATTCTATATGACATTCTGGTATAGTATTGTTTTTTCATAATGTGGCCTTGAAGTAAATATCTTTAGCTTTTCTGGTAATATTTGATTCAATTCTCCATCTTTTGGTCCACTCAATGAGCTAGCTCACCAATATATAACATTTTAACAAGAAAAAGCTCAGTAGTAGTCCGGATCTTTTATCTGAAACAGGCTCGAGTAACGGAGTTACAAGGTTATACCATATTTGGTGGAAGAATAGCTTCATCCCTTATTCAGAGCCAAGGTCTTATAAGACGAATGAATTCAGGATTTAGGGTCGGGGATTTTAGTGTTTGAGTATGCATACATTTTCTCAAAAGATTCATCTATGTTGAAAACCACGAGTGCACTTGAGTTTGAAGCTGCAGTCAATAGCCTAAATGTCCCTCCCTCCCTCCCTCCATAGCGTAGAGTAAAGCACAGGCTCACAGGATGCTAAAGATATGTTTACACTATGTAATTGGTTGATTCAATAATACTGAGGTGTTAAGTTTAGGAAGAAATAAGTCTATTTATGCATCTGAGAGAACACCTTGGTCTAGAGTTGAACCCTAAGGGGTCTTTTGGTTGGGAACAAGTTATCCCAAGATAAGTTATATTGAGGCTAGCTATTCTGGATTAACTTATCCCACCATGTATATGAGATAACTTATCCCATCACTATGATATAAATTGTGGGATAAGTTATCCCAAACATGACAACCAAACAAGATAAATTTTTTTTATCCCGTCACTATTTCTTTATCCCAATACTATTGTTTTAAATCCCTCACACCAAACGACCCCTAAGTTTGCTTGGTAAGCCGGGTAGGATATTCCATGATTACGATTGAGATTAGACTTATACTTTGTTTGGTTGAAGGTATAAATCATCTCGGGATAAATTTATCTTGTCAACCAAACACATAAATCTAATCCAAACTTAATCTTGAGATATTCCATCCAATTTGGAATTATTTTATTCTACATGGGTGGTGGAATATAGTCCTATGATCTTTAATTGGGAAAATTAGCAAATTAGTCATAATTCCTAACTTAATTAGTAAAAATATCTATACTTTAAAATAATTATTGAAAATGTCAAAATGTCAATATTTTAGAAAGTAATTTCTATTTAAATTTTATTTTTCAAAACAATCCAACTTTAAATCAAATTCTACATCAATTACCCATTTACACTTCTTCATATACTTTAGTACCATTAAATTTATTTTCCATCTTTCACTTTTCATTTTTTTTCTCTTTCATCAACTTTTCTGTTTTCACCATTCTCATCATTCACTTTTTTTTTTCTTTCATCAAAATTTCACCATTATTCTCTCTTATTGTTGAAGAAGAACTAATTATTCAAGTTCGTAACAATTTGTTCAGATATATCAATTAATTAAGATCTCTCAATTGATGAAGGTATTGTTGAATACATCGTTTATTTTGCGAGATTTTGTTTTCAAAATCACACATTATGTTGAATTTTTGGATTGTACGTATTGAGAATTTTCGTCATTTTTTTTAAAATTTTATATGAATTTGCTAACATGCTCATCAAATATTTACGTATTTCAGATTTTTAGTATTTAAAATAATTTTTATCGATTTTTTTTTATGATTTATTTTTATATTTCAAATTTAGTAGAATCTACATTAGCATTTAGGTATTGAGTTGTTTCGCAAAAGTATTTGGAAGTATTTTGAATGTTCTATAGTTTGTAGTCAAATTTGTTTTTACAAAGTGATAATATAAACACAAACCTGTATTTTGATTATTTAAAATTGTGAATGAATACGAAATCAAAGATAAACTAGTTGGTATTATAATGATCAAGATAAAATACAAAACTATTTGACTGATGCAATTAGGATGAATACACATATAATGAATACATAAATAAACTGTATTTTGATTTTTTATAGTTGAGAATGAATACGAAATCAAAATATAAATACAAAATTTTATGGTATACATTAGGACGAATACGAAATCAAATCTAAATACAAACTTTATGGTATACATTCAAACGAATACAAAATCAAATATGAATACAAACTATTTGGTATACAAAGTGATATTGAAAATAAGCAAAATAAAATACATATGTTAGATGGATTAATACGTATACCATGAATACATGAGTATTGTATTTTGAATACTAAAATTTTTCTGAAAAGGAGATACATAAATTTCATAACCTTAACATAATAGTCAAATAATTTTATACAATTTCAGACATTTTTAAATATAAATTATAATTTCATAACGTCAAAATGATGTCTTAGTAGAATAAATTGCTTCAAATACGATATATGGTAAATAAACGTGTTCAGAAATAAAAAAAAGTTAAATATTGAATTTTTAGAACAATGGTGGTAGGCGTGTTATTTAAAACATGGTGAAAGAAGAAATAGATGAAAGTTGTATTTGAATAAATTGTCAATTAGTTTTTTATTTTTGAATTTTTGTAACTGATAAGACTTTTAAGCAATTGTTTCATTTTAATATTTTTCTCTCCCCTTAATTTCTCCTTTCTTTTTTTAACAATTGTTTCTATTTTGACATTTCTACTAAATATTAAAAGTATTGACAATAAACCTTATTAAATGTTAAAATATTAATATTTTAAAAAATTTCCCAATTTAATTCGCATACCAAATGACCCCTATGAGCTTTGTGTGGCTTCACATAGGAAAAGGAACTGTTGGGGCCTGACATGAGTCTAGGCCCAGTCCTCACTCAACCTACGCCAGCCCAGGCAGAATTGGATTTTATTCAAGCCCAATCCATTGGACACTTCAAATTCCTCATTCTCTTCATCTTTTCTTTGTATATAATGTATAATTTACCTAAATCCCATAGTGTAAAATCTAAATAACATTTTATTCCTACTCTTTTTCAATTTACAAAAATCCCTTCAAAATCAGTGCTATCCGGATACATAGAAAATAATTCAGATACATTAATTCCAATACATTAAAATAAAATCAGTTACACTTTTAAAGGAAAGAGAATCAATTTTGAATTTGAGTTCCCCAAATCAAGCTAATCAATTTGTTGTCAATCTTTCTTAAATGGTAACAATTTCAATTAATTCAAGATTCAAATTTTATTCTCTCAATTCTCCTCCAAATCCTCCTTCCATAATCAACAAATTCAAATTTATTTTTTTTCTCTATTCATTGTCTCATATTCATTCAAATTAAACTCAAATTTGCCAAAAATTTGATAAGATACATAATAAATAGTTGTTGAAAAATAATTTCTTTCGTGAATCTCAAATACAATATTGTAGTAGATCGATGAGATCGAAAGAAGCTTGAAAATCCGATATATAGTAGAAGGAATCGCAAGAAAATGTTGATTCTGCTGCTTGGCATACTCTTCATCTCATCTCGATCATGGCACCACAGTAAGAGATGGTCAAAGAAGTTACTGAACACTTCAATTTTTATTTCAAAATACATTAGTTGATGTATCCTAAAATTGTTCTTCTTATTCTTTCTAAAAAAATCTCAATTTATTGAATCAAACTTGTATTGATACAACATAAACATGTCCATCTTGTTGAGACATTTCGAAACCTGAGAAAATGAGGTGAGGTATGAATGATACAAAAGTGGTGAAATTATTGTTGGTGAAAAAATTGATTTGTGAATCTCAAGTCAACCATTGCATTTGAATCAAAGATCGATGAGTTGAGGGAAAAAATGGCGATATGTTACATCGTTGAGGTGAAGAAATAAGAGTTTGAATTTTCAATGTATTTGTTATGGATTGATACAACAAACAGAAAGGCTAAAGAGATGCATAGTTTTGATGAATCATTCATACCTTTTATAATGTTGTGTAATCGTTTTCTAAATTTTGTTTCTAAGCTTGATAGATTTATCAATACATTACTTTGTAGTAGTTGCTAAGATACAATTAATATAAATTCAAATTTACGTATCATGTCTAAAAAATTATATATTTGTTCATGGAATAATAAAATATTGTGTATCCGATAGATTATATCATGTATCAATCATATGGTTTAGTAGATGTAATATTGTGTTTCATAAAATTGTTTATCTAACACACAATTTGTGCAGTTGTGTTTGATAAAAAAAGTTGTATTTGATATTAGCACTGTTTAAAAGACAGATTGTTGAGTACATAATTTATTATGTTGTGTATCAAATACATGATTTAATATATGTATTAATGCGCTCCATGTTTATTGTATCAAAAGAACTTCATATTTTGACACGAACTAAACAAACTTTTGATAATAACATTTGCGTATCACCGTTTATGAATCTGATACATAATTGTGTGACACTTAATGTATCATGTACTGTGTACAGATACATATCCTTCTAAATTTAAATAAGATAAAAGATACATAGCAACACCTAGATACATGATAATTGATACATTTGGTTGAAGTTTTATATCAAGTATCAAAACTAATTAAATTTATGTATCAAAACTAATATTTCAACATAATACACTGTGTATGATAAAATTATAATGTATCGTAGTGTTAAAACAAAGGTATTATACATTAATTTAAGAAACAAAATTAACTAGATACATTAAAAATCTAGTTAATGTATCTCAAACTCTAACCGTAAGATAATTTAGTAATTTGAACTCGATACATTATACATAATGTATTATAATGTATCATAATGTTGAAACAAAAATATTACACATTAATTTAAGAAACAAAAACAACTTAATACATTAAAAATATGAACTCATATATATCAGAAAAAGATGAACAAGAAGAAATAAAAAAAAGTAATCAACAATCTGATCTATTTTGACTTCTCCTTCTCAGCTATTACTTTAGAAGACAAATGTACATCAACTTTTTTCTACATTTACTTTAGAAAACGAAGGTACATCCTTCTTTTCATTCTTCTTCTCAACATTCACTCTTGTATCATTGTTTACTATTAACATAGACGTCACCCATGAATCTCGATCCAAAGTTCTTACCAAAGCCACCAGTAGATCGACTTTTTTACCTTTTTGAGACTTTTTTTTACAATCTATTTGGAAGACGAAGATGCATCCTTCTTCGACTAGTTGAGTAATCTCAACACTAAAAGAATGATCTAAATCCATATGCATCAAGAAATAAAGACTAAAAACAAAAAAGTTGAAGAAAACAACTATAAAGGAAACACAAAATATCAATTGAGTAGTTTGAATTTGATTGTCCGGAGAGAGAATCCTTTTAAAAATAAAATTGATATGAAAATTCTAACTGATAAGATTGTAGAGAATCCTTTTGAAAATCAAATTGATATAAAAATTGTAACTGATAAGATTGAAGAGTGAAATTAGGGAGAAAATTAAGGAGTGAAAAAAAGGAAGGAAATCATGTGTCAAGGCTTGGATATTTATGTATCTGATTGACTTAATAATTGGGAGAAAATAAGGGATTTTGAAAATATTTTAAAATAGTAGGGAATAATAAAAATTATGAAAAATAAAGATGTGTATATATGTAATTTATCCTTTCAAGAAACTAAAACTATCTCACAGAATAAGAGAAATTCTGAACAGAAATTACACACTTAAACAAAAATTACATTACTCAACTTCAAAATTCACAAATAGCTTAGATTGAAAGAAAGGAAGAAAGATGGACAAGCCGAAGCGAACTACAATAATAACTATGTCTCGGTAAATAAGTTAAAAGATTAGCTATATGAATCCTCATTTCATCATTTAATTTAAAGAGAAAGAAGACTACACTACACTAAAATTGATCTTTACAGCAATATTTTAAGTGTCGTTAAATATATATTTTGTTAAACACAATTAACAATCTTATAGATATTCTAAAGCTTATAGCAATACTAGATTCAATAACAATTCACCAATAAACAATTGAACATTCTTCGTTAATATGCATATTTTATCACCGAATAAAGTTGTTTATTATGGTCCACACGTGTGCTGCAGAGTGGTACTTATATTACATTTTTTTCAAGTAGCAAGTCAAAGAAGCTAAAAATTATTGCTTATGTCTTTACATTATTTCTCTTATTTTGTGTACGTCGAAAAAGAGAACAATTCCGATTTTTAAAAGCTTTTAATGATCTTTATATTCTCAATTTGTCTTAATTACAACATGCTACTACTACAGAATTGACATGATTTGTTCTGGTAAAAATAACAACAAATATATAATTTTGGCTTTACTTTCTGAAGAAAATAGAATATCCCCACTCATATTAAATACATGTAGCAAGATAATTAATCCATCGTAAATATATAACAAAGAAAAATTAAGAATGAGAGAGCAACTCAAAGTGTATGGTAATTTGATGCGGCCTATAAAGCAAGTACTTAGGAGATCTGACTCCAATTAATTAATCTTAATTGCTTGGTCAGATCTCAAGTACTCACCCTCCTACCTAGGCTGCTATCACTGAACAATAATTAACAATCTAAATAATAATAAAACTTTTGTATGTTTAACAACTCTAGCTAATTAATTAAGTAGGAAATTAAAGTGAAAGCATTGTGTTTATATCTGACTGATCCATCCTCTTCTCATTCTTGTCATCTGTGCTTCTGCTTAATCTTAGTTGCAAATCAGGTAACATTCCTTTTCCTCAAACCCATTCTTTCTTCTTTCATCTGCAAAGTTAAAATTATCATTAAACTATAATCTCCTAATTAACTCACAACAATGACTCGATTTAGAATATTTATTTTGAAAGATATTTCATGAGCAATATGAATTATATTTGGTCGTTAGAGAAAGTACATGAAATGTCCGGACCCCTCCCAACTTTTAGATGAGCTGAATTAGGGTGGTCAAAATGCGTCCAAGTTAACATATGGAGTACATGATTTTGGACCACCATTAAGTCTAGTAGTGGCAAATAGGCGGGTTGGGTCAAATGTGGGCGGGTTGAAAATGGGTAAACATAAAATGGGTAATCATTCAACCGCCAATATTTGATATGGGTAAAAATGGGTTGGGTAAAATACTAGTTTACTCATATTTTACCCATATTTCATGAATAAATAGTTCTTTACTTAAGAATTCAATATGGAGAAAATATTTTAGTCTTTTTTTTTAGATGAAATCTGTTGAAAATACTTCATTTAATTTATTTTATTATAAAAGTAAAAAAAGAACTTTTAAAAAAAATTCGGGGTTGGGGGTCCAGGAGAGGGTGAAAAAAATTGAAGTTAAAATATTTTTTAAACAAACTTAATATTTTTGAAGGGTGGGGGTTGGTTGGGGTGGGGGACGATGGCTGGGGTGGGGTGGGTCCAGGGTAGGGTGAAAAAATAATTTGAAGTTCAAAATTTTTTTAAAACAAACTTAATCTTTTTTGGGTGTGGTGTGGGTGGGGGGTGATGGGGGGACGATGGTAGGGATGACAAAAATGAAATTTTGAAGTTGAAAACATTTTTTAAAATATAAACTTAAATTTTTATTTTTTGGGGGTGGGGGTGAGGGGGTGAGGGGGCTGGTGGGTGGTGGGTTGGGGGTTGGGGAGTCGAGGGTAGGGGTGAAAAAATAAAACTTTGAAGTTCAAAATATTTTTTAAAAATAAACTTTAATTTTTTTGGGAAGCGTGGGGTGGAGGTCGAGAGTTGAAATATTAATAGGGACTCATATATGAAAGTTTTGAAAAATCGCTTCTAAAACTCGGTAACAGAAGGTTTTTTGAAAATTTCGAGAAAATTTACAATACCCATATTTGACCCGTAGTTTACCCATAATATATCTATATTTTAATGGATAAAACATGGGTATAATTCCAAATATTACCCATATTTAAAATCACTCTTTCAACCCATATTTGATGAGCTATTTGGGCGAGTTAATAAAAAATGAACTTAAATTACCAGCACTAATTAAGTCATACCCACAAAATGAGTAATTTACAAGTCTACTACTTTAAAACAGATTCACAAATGCGTTTGTTTGAAATTTCGTATGACTGAAATTCAATTAGTTTTGCTTGAACATCAGGTATAAATAACTAAATAGCAAAAGTCAATGGTCGCTTTCAAACACCGCATATTTGAAGTTGTTTCAAAATAGTAAATATTTGCGATTCTTTTTTTAAAAAAAATGGATACATGTTAAATAATGAGATACTTTACGAAATTTTTATGTTAAAATAGGTTAAGCTAATAAATAGACGAGTCATATTTTTACCTCAATCCTGCAAGGTGTCACAAGATTTTGCTCTAGGGCATTGTTTCTGCAGTTCCACTTGGTATATGGTTGTCCCAAATTTTGTTGAAGAAAAAAATGGGAGTTTTTAGCTTTTTTCTCCTCCCACTGATTGGGGATAAACTTTTTCTGTTCAAGAAATTGGGTTGACCTAATTGCCATAATTCCATTTTGTTCAATTACTACTTGTCTTGGTGTTTGCCAGCTCTTCATTTTCATCAAATCTTCCCCTCTTTGAAACTTGCTATTAACTAAACCTCCTTGATTATCGGAAGACCACGGCAAGTACCTATATACATTAATTAAATTATTACTCATTCGTTTCATTTTACTTGATCCATATTTAAATAGCTATGTAAATTAGTAGTTATCACATTTAGCGTTCCAAAGCTATATATATATATAAAAGTAAAGTTAGTTATATTGTACCTGGAAAATATGTTTTTGGCCTGATATGAGGGTCTTGAAAAGGAATGGGGTTTAAGTGCATGGTTATCATAGTTAAAATTCCTTGCTAACACAATGGCACCATTCTTCATCTTGAAATCTTGTATAGGGTTATATCTTTGACAACCTAAGTGGCTTCTAAAGAAATAGCTTCTTCCTTGCATTGACCTATTATTATCACGCCCTAACACTGTCAAAATGAAACACCATTAATTTAGTCGGGGTTCCAGACACCAGGTGGGAAACAAAAAGAGTATTGGAAAATTTGAAAATAAATATAGTACCTTGTCCAGATTCATCAAGTTTCTTGCATCGATACATCTAGATCAAATAAGTAACTTATATTAATTACATTAAGAACAAAACATCAAATTAATACATGCAAGTAATATCAATTGATCACAAAATATATATGACTACCTGTAGATGACTTTTTACATGAGCAATACTTAGACCTCTCACATTCATCATTTGTAGAACCAACTTAGGTGTGGCTCCTGAAAAATTAAAAAAAATTCATCATTAAACATTCAATAAATATTTCTCGAATACATATGTAGTTATCTTTTAGTTGACGTGACAATATAGATATAGAGACTTACTTTCTTGACCACCAAGTCTTTCAATAGCATGAACAAAAGAACGATGAAGGTCTGGAGTCCAACGTAGCCTTGGCAATTTTGATCGAACATATTGCCTTACATTTTTCTTTTCAACATCACTACTAGTATTATAATTTCCTTCAATTTCTTTCTCATTACTATCTTCCACCTCAATCACTTCTTCTTCTTCCTCTTCGAGTTCCCCTTTGTTGTCTTTATTCAGATCAATGGATGAAGAAGATGCCTTTTCCATAATATATTCCACTGAATTATTTTCCTCCATGACTAATTATACGTCTTGTCTTACTCAATTAATAATGCAAATGCAATTGATCAGTAACAACCCTGCATTGTGTAACATTCATTACAATATATACTAAAATAGATAATTGAACTATCTACAATAGAGAATCCCGCAAACCATCGAATCTCTGTACGTTAAAAGATATGTAAATTAAAAAAAAAACTTGGTACATGCAAATTTTTTTTCTAGCTAGGTATGTATGTGTATGTGTATGTGTATGTGTGTATTCATATATATTGTAGTGTTGTTTTCTTTATTGAAGAAATTAAAGGGGGGCCCGGGTTGTAGATGTTATTTTTGATTTTGTCCCAACATTACTCTAATGGTAACTGACTATAATATATACTTATTAAATAACAATACCAACTATAGAATCTAACATATTTAATTTTACAATGTTTTGTACTTAGTTACAGTCTGTTTTTTTTTTGTGCAATAACAATATTGTACTCTTTGCCAGTGGTATAAAATATATAATTCTGACAGTATCAACTGCTAGTTGGAAAATTTGAAGATTGTAAAGCGGCAAAAATCTGCTACTAGAATTTAATGGTAATTATATTGCTAGTGTTTTATATTATTTCCCTATGGAAGTAGTAGATACATGACATAAAGAAATTTTCAGTCAAATAAAGACTGTAGAAGCTGGCAGGTTTCTTTTATGGGTCCTGGGGGGTTTACAAAAATTAAAAGTCCATCATGATTTTAGAATCCAACAACATTTATTCTTGTTTAATATCCTCAATACATACTAGGAAACTTTAACTTTTCACTTCATCCTTCTTGAGAACCACCCCAAAAAAAACGGATAGATGTCAGAAGAAGGATCAGACCAGAAGGATCTATTATAGACAATTTTATTCTGTATAGTTATTGTTTCCGCAGCTTAAACTTCTAACTTCCTCATCATATAACATCAAGATTCCCCTTTACAACAACATATGTATAAGAGGAAACAAAAGGAGTAGATATATAATTAAATTGATTAACCCTAGTTTTTTTTCACATGAAAATAATCCCTAATTTTCATAAAATGCTTATGGTTGTGCTGAAACCATATTAAAATACATCTCTTTGCATCAAGAAGTCTAGCTAATATAATTTTAAGAGTAAAAATTATCGATTTTAATCAACTTCTTACATAGTACTGCAAGATAACAAAATAGAGAAAAATTGTTCAAAAGAAATTAAGAAAAAACAATTACCACCAAGCACATGGAAAAGATAAAAGAACTAAAGAACATAAAGGAGAAGAAACAATTTAATACCAAACTATGTAATTAAATAGAATTAGTAATTTATATTCCTAATTAATCAAGAGAAAAAAAAAAGTTTTTCTAAATACAAACCATCAATCAGCTGCTGTGCTTAGTCTCCAAATAATTAAACTTCTATAGACAATCGATGGATCACTTGCTGAAGATGGAGTCAAACATACCCTAATTTGATAATAATAGATACGCCTCAATTCCAAACAAGTTGATCGATCGATCAGATCAACTACATATATATGTATGAATCATTATTCTCCCACTGAAAATATATATATATGAGAAGACAAGAAATTTTTCTTTGGTAGTGGGGTATATGGACGGGAGAAGAAGGTATAAGGTATTGTTTTCTTTTTGGGAGTTGGGAGGTTTTTGTATCATTTAACAATGAATGCCAATGACTTTTTTTTTACTTAGATTAAATGCCAAAATGAATACATTTAATTTTAATAAGAAAATTAGAAGCTTGGATTTAAGACATGAGTCCACTTGATGCTCATTATAGTGCAATAATTCTAACATTTATATATAATAAAAATAAAATATTGTTATTATGGATATAGATGAGACGACTGGTCCTTCGTTTTTGGTTGAACTTATTATATCATGTGACTTTCCAAAAAGTTATTTTATAATCTGTAAAAATATTTTTTTGACAGTTGTACCTTCTCATGTGATTATATATATCTTTTAGTTTGACCTTTGTTGAGGACTTTTCCATTTGAATGTAATGTAAACTTATAAAGTAAAATAATTATTATTTTGTTATGTTCTTTTTTTTCTATTTTAGCTAAAAGTCGTATTCAAATGGCAATTGTCCAAACAATTACTTCCTCCGTTTCAATTTACGTGATATATTTTAGATTTTGAAATTCAAATAAATTTATATTTGATTGTAAATTTTTCATATATTTTTTTAATGTCAATTGTTGTGACTTAAATTACTTTTTACATGATTTACGAATATATATATTTCATTTCAATTTTTTTTGAAGATTTTATGTGCAGAATTACGATCATACTTAAACTATTTGACTCTGAAAGTTTAGAATGTATCCCTATAAATTGAGACAAAGAGAGTATCAATTATTATTATTTATTTATTTACTTTGACGATGGGTGTCCCTTGTGTATAATTATCAACCTTTTGAGAATTTGGCGTAGTCTGATTTTGGTATTTATTATTATAATATAATTTAATAATGAGATACTTTTATATGTTAGACAACGTGAAGTTAAACACATGATATCTTTAGACTGGAAAGCAAAAAATACAATTTATATGTATCATCATGAGGATGTTTTTCAAACCTGTTATTCTTATTGAATTCATGATTTATTAGATAGTTTTTTATTTTAATTTATAGCGCACTCGTCTACCTTTATTTACCCCAATTATAACATTATACTGAGATGAATATAACACTATGAGTTAATTAGGAAAATGTTCAAATCAAAACTGTTAGTTCATTTCTCTACACAAATTTTTATTCTTTATTTTAAAGATAAATTGGTTAATTTCTTTTCCAACAAACTCTAATTACTTAAACATGTGTAAATTGGTTAATTTCTTTTCCAACAAACTCTAATTACTTAAACATGTGGCCAGGTTCTTCACGAACTATCTAGCTAACTGCCTAAAAGTATAGGTAGGTCAAAAATGTGATTAATTCTAGCCATGATTGCTATTGGAAATATAATAATTAAGAAAATAAACAAACTTGCCACCAAATAATCCAATGTCATGTAGTCAAATATTAGAAAATTTATAGTAATTTAATGATTTGTGGAGTACTACTCACAAAATAATTATCAGACTATTTGTATATTTTTGTAAATAATTGAACTTTGAACTTTTTATTTTGATAAAATAATATATAAACATAAATATTTACGAAAATTAATTGTTTTAAAAGTTATATATATATATATATAAATATATATATATTATCATGTAAATTAAAATTAATATAGTAAGTATTGTATTCATTTCTTTCTCTTTGGGATCATTTGATAGGATATATAGTCTATTGAGATGTTCATATATATTTCTTATTATTCGTAAGTGGTAGATTAATTAAGATGTTATTAGGTAAGGAAAGTCAAATCTATCCAAAAGAGAATCCAATATTTCTTGGAGTGAAATAATAATTTATGTATTTAATTAGTTATGATATTATTTGATCCTTTGTTAAGTAGGATTTTGATCTTCAATCTATGTGTAACTTAGTAAATCATTATTAAAGTCTATTTTTTAATACATCAAATTAAATTGTATATAAAAAAACAATTTTAATATAATTTTATCACAACATATAAATTTTAAAATTATCAATTTATTTAATATTAATCTTATATACTGTATCAAACCAAATAATCCGTCTATATTCACATGGTGTCATGTCGTGTTCTTTGTCACAATATTCAACAATATTTAAGTTTGCATCCCCCTATTTTGAATACATAGAGTTCCTAAAATTCCACATCTGAAATTATTAATTTTGAAACTCATCTTATTACTTATAAATACTCGTTCTTAACAATATTTAGACAGTTATATATGCATATATATATATATATCATATATGGACTTGTGCACAAGGAACCTTGATTTTACTATATAATATAGTTTATCTTGAAAAAAATAATCTTAATTTTCACCAAACTATACGGCTAAGTTATTCTTTTTAAAAATCACCCCCACCCCCCACCCACCCACCCACCTTTTTCCATATTTCTTGTACTTGCTCTCGATGGTCAAGTCTTTCTTTAATCTCTAGTATAGACATAATAACTTATATATGTAGCCTTTTAAGATAGTTTATTTGCTAACATTAATTGAAGAAGGAATTTGAGAGTTGTGTAGGGTACAAGGGGTGGGTGAAATTATATGTATTAGTCAATTTTTGGTGGGACAGTTGCATGTAATCAAAGAAGATGTAAAAACCTTGACTTTTGCCATCCACTAATTATTATTTTTTCATATATATGCCGACTGCATCGACGTTAATTAGATCATTAGCTAGGATAAGACAAGGTTAATTGAGAGAAAAAATTAAACTAATATAAAGTTAGAAAATTTATTATTCAAATTGACCCACTCATTATAAAACAGCCGCCAATGATTTTCTAAACTAAAATCATCATGACATGATCAAGATTTAGAATTATTGTAATTTCATATGTTAACCTATACTTCCGCATGCCTGAATTACTTGTTCACTTTTAAATTGGCATGAATATTGAAAAATAATTATTAACATGCTAAGTTTATCATTTAATCTCTATTAATTATGAAGTTGATGAATTAAAAACTTAAGATTTTAAAAGAATTATACTCTTTTCAAAGTAATTAATTGAGGATATATAGGTAAAAAGGAATTGCATGTCCTTTCTTAATTTATCAAAATGGACAAGTAATTAGCAACAAGTAAAAGTGAAAAATGAAAAATAATTGGAGACCGGAGTATTTCTGTTTATTATAGTTACTCTCTTTTAAATGCTAAATTATAGTTATTCAAGTCTTTTAAACAACTAACTTTTTCTTCTTGGCCAATGAAATATGCGCAACTTAAATTAAAGCAGAAAATTAAAGTAATTCAATACACAAAAAGGACAAACAGTAATGACTTAAAAAGCCTGTTTGAAATAGTTGATGAGTAATAAGTGTTGAAATTAATTTTATAATTAGCCATTTTGTGTCTTGACAGAAATTATAAATTTAAAAATATCTTTGCAAAAAAAAAGAGAAACATTAGATACAAAGTGGAGAGAGAATATTTGGTGAGGGTAAGTTTTTTCGAAGAGAAAAATGATCGAATTCTATGCCTAAATAGAATAACTAAACTTATGATTTTTCGACTAACTTTAACGTGTGAAATCGTGCTTATAATTACTTTAATGTTTACTAAACACGTAAACAATCTAAAAAATATTATAATTAAGCCAATTGATCCGCTTCTAAATTTAACCACACCTAGTTTAATTGCACCCCCTAAATCGACATGCAAATTTCGATAGACTGGCAATGCATGCAGCAGTCAAATTTTGATGCAAACTATATTGTATTTAAAAAATTTAACTATTTTTCTGTTTCATTTCTATTCTTTATTCTTTTATATTTAATGGATTAGACTTGAAAATAGTAGAGGAGAATATGGTGCCATCACATATTTAATTACCAGCCTCCAATTTTTAAAATATTATGTACTTTGACAAGACTGAAAATATTTTTTTTCAGAGAATATAAGTTGTATAATAAAAATCTTGGTGAAGGCCAGTTGTCAGCTTCTACTTAATAAATTTTCAAAACCAAACACATACTAATATTGATTTAATATCGGTAGTATTACTATAAACAAATTAAAAAGACCTCAGAACGTACGTGGGAAAAGAGAATAAGCCAAATATTATTTTATATAATTATTCGATTTTCCTTTTCACTACCAAAATCTATGTTTTTGTGCAGCGTTTGCTTCATGAAAATAAGTTAAAATGTCCTTAAACTTTTTTTATCGACCTCCTATATATAAGTATTATTTTAACTTTCATTTCTAGTTAGAGAAATCAATGATTATATTGACAATAAAGAGAACAACTCGAATTTGTGACACTTAAATGGCTTGATACGATTTTTATATAATGTTCGTTGTATTAACTAAGAAAAGTGAAGGGTTCAAAAAACATACTAAAATATCTTTAGTTTTGTATTTGTTTTTTATTTAAATTATTAGGTGTATAAGTTTTTTTTAATCTAAACTATAATCGAATGTTTATAGGATATGTTATGATATGATATATATATCTTCTGTGGAAAAGGGCTGGAGTAAAAAATTAATCATTGAACTAGTCAATTATCTAAGGGGAATTTTTTTTAAATAGCGAATTGGAAACCCTACCCAAATTTAACAGTTTAAACTATACTTGATATTGGTAGTTTCCCATTGATTATCTATAAGGTAACTTATTAATTTGTAGGTTAGGTTACTAAAAGGCTTTAAAATTAATAATTCATCTATAGTACTTCTTTCGTTTAAAAAAGAATAATATCTAAATTTTTTTTAATATGTTTTTTAAATTTTTTCTCGGTAACACTTTAACTTAAGCTTTTCACGTGGTATGTTTAAGATCACAAAATTAAAGAACATTTTGATGCATTCGACGTAACTTTAATTTAAAACCACAAGATTAAAAAGTCTTTTTTTTTTAAAAAAAAACTTTCTTCCAAGTTAAACTAGATCATTTTTTAAAAAACGTTGAAAGTACTTTGATATCATAAGTTACCATTAATGGAATTTAACTTGCTTTTACTGATTATAATGTGAAAATTCTTCATTAATGCATGCTTTATTTGGAAGTCATTGTTGTGTGGGACCAGAAGGAGGGGGTGGGGGTGGAATTTTAATTAAATGAATTCATCTAATGTTGAGGCCAATAATATACTCAACGTGTTGCCTAGTAATTACTATTAGTCTTACCAAAGGTAAAAAATTACGAGGCTTCAGCCTTCAAGTTCAAAACTTACCAAAGGTAAACATGTTACTTCCTCCATTTAATGTTTCTTGCTATATTTGGACTTATCATCACATCTATTAAAAAAAATAATTGACATTATTATTTTACCTTATTATTCTTATTCATTGACCTTTACTATTTATTTTTTGAAAAATAATTTAGTGAATACATAATTAATATCAAGGGTAAAACATGAAAAAAAAATATTTTAAAAATATTTTAATATGTTAAAAGTAACAAGTAAAGGTGAAAATTTATTATTTTGATAGCGGACAAGTAAAAATAAATAGAGAGAGGGTCATTTCTATCTAATCCGTCTTAAATTCTTAGTGAATTTTATCGGTCAATATCTAAATAATAATAAAAGATAACAAATATTTCATGTAATTAATTGTCAGAAAAGTTCAGACTTGCGATCCAAACATTACGATTAATCGATTATAAAGGAAAAAAACTTAAAAGAGTAAGAACAAGTAGGAAATACATACAAGGGTGGCCCTCCCCATCTCAAAAAATGTTTGACATTTGACAGTACTGTTTTAGTCAATACATATATAGCGACCTAACTATTAGTAGTAGGTAATGCCTAAAGTTTAGCAGCTAGTTGGAAGGAAGAAATTAAAAAGAATTAATGATTACAACTATGTTAATATTGCTACTATCATTTATTCAAATTTAAGATGCCATTATATTCGCTTGTGTTTGGTAAACTCAACTAATTAATAATATAATATTATTATATTGTACTACAACGTAAAATATTGTTCATTTTTCATTTACTCAATTACTCTTCTCCCCTCTCCTTTAGAGGCGGAGCTAGGTGGAATTCATGGGTTCGAACGAATTCAGTAATTTTTTCGTAATTTTATATTTGTACTAGAAATTTAACAAATTTATATTTATATTAATTTGTGAACCTCTAACAAAATTGATTAACGATTATTAATAAAATTTAGAACCTCAATACTATTAATTCTGGCTTCGCACCTGCTCCCATTCCCGTCCGAAATTGCTGAGTAGTTATTTTTTAAATATTAGGCCAATGAATATTATATTTGGAATAATAATAATGAGGATTATGATTTTTTATTTAATTTTTCCATTACTTTACTAAACAATAAACAAATAATAGTCATAAAGTTGAGGTATTACAAAATCCAGTGAAATATATAATCAAACGAAAAAAGGTTTGAAATATCTCTTAATTTTATTAGTTAGACCTAATATATTTCTTGTTCTAAAAGTGACTCATATATACCCCAATTGTTATACAAATGACTCACATGTACCATTTTTTCTAATAGAAATGAAAAATTAATTTTTATTAATTTTAAAAAACAAATAAGGGTACGTTTCTTTTTCTTTTAACTATTTTTATTGACTAATTTAAATTTATTATTTTAATGATCATATTTATTTTTTCATTTATTTTCTTATAAGATTTATTATAGGTGCCCCAAATGTTTTTTTTGCAAATACAAAAATTAAATTACAATATAGCTGCACTACAACAAAACAACTTTTAGCGGCATTAAATATTGACACTAATAAAGAGTGTTAAAGTCTTTACCGGCATTAGTTAAGTGTCATTAGAACCAATGGCGCTAAAGGCTTTAGGGACATATACAAAGAGTGACAATTGCCGCTAAAAATACGTATTTAGCGGCAATTAAGAATTAAATACCGCTAATGATCATTTTTGTTGTAGTGCTGAAATATATATATATATATATATAGTTTAGGCTTCTTTCTTTTTATTTTTCTTATTTTTACGCGGACAGAAAAAAAAATAAGAATAAAAAATTCAAATAACAACGATCAAAGAGGTCAAGATACAATTTGCGTGAAAAAAAGATCAAATACATGATTTTTTTTTTAAAAATAAAAAATTAACTTTTTCACTTTGATAACGATAGAGTATATATATCAAGACTAGGCAGGGATAGCCCGTGCCAACGTTAAAAAGTTTTTGCAAGTCAAATGTACACATACAAAAATATAAATATACATGGTTAGGAATTGTTTGCGGGTTAAATGCACAATATGTTGTTTGTCGCCATGTTTTTACATCCTGCACTATTTACATAGTGCTGCATTTAGACAGAGCTTGAGAATAAGTACCTGCGAAAAAAAATGGAAAATAAATTTACGTTCAAAGTGAAATATTTAGTTATTATTGTGGAATATGTTGTAGAGAAATTATATCGGCTAAAATAACTACCGTAACAATTAATTAAAATATAAATAACACAATTACAAAGAAAAGAGAAAAGAAAGCAAATGAGCTACTTATTATTTTATAAAAAGAAAAGAGTAAAGTATATCAAATGCTCACCTTGTTAACCTTCAAATTTAACTCAAATACCCTTTTCTGGGTTTCACCTTATGCGGTTGAAGTTCTTTTATCCTTATCTTTCAATTTCCATTTTTAATTTCTCAACTTGCTTTTCAAGTTGATCAGCTTGTGCACGAGCCTTTTCGACTTGCTCTTCAGACTCTAGCTAGTGGTTCCTTTATCCATACAAAACAATATGACTAAAAAGGCTACGACTTACATCAACAGTATTAAGACATTTTCATGAAACTAAAATAGCATACAAACTTGCAAATTTGAGCAGTTAACAATGACTTGATCATCTTCTCTAACTTTTCTTATATTATGTTCTCTTTGTCCGCAATCACCTTATACTTTCCTTTCAATGCTTGCTCAGTTTCCTCAATATTTGATTCTTGAAAACAAAACATAACCCATTAGAAGGAAAGAGAGATGGCTAATAATTAATATTTGGTAGCCAAAATTGAAACAAAACAAATTACATCCCAAAATTAATCCAGAACTCACTATTGCAGAATTATCTCACAACACAAGGAAAAAACTATATGAAATTAAGAAACATGCCAATGGCAATAGCAAAGTACAAAGTATGACAACTGCATGTAATTTCCGATTTTATTCCATTCATTTCGACTTCCAATCACAATAGCCATAAATTCAAATAATTGAGTTAGACGGGGTATAACGATCGAATTATCAAAGGGGTCTGTTACCAAAGAATTAGGAGTTATAACAAAGCTTTTAAAGAAAGAATATAAAAAACCTTTTTGAGTAGATTTTAAGGTGTATTTTTCTATATAGTGTTGGACAACATGCATGCTTCCTAGCCTAGGGGTACTTTTTGAATTTTCTATTTTATTTTATGCTTTAATGGTATTGTACTTACCTGCTTCAGTGCATTTTTCCTAGCAGATTCGAAAGTTATTAATTAATGTCGTTTTATGACACGTTATCTTATGTAAGCTATAATCGCTTTCCCTTTATTATTAAAAAAAATAAAACACGTGAAAATTGTAACATGTGAATTGTGTTTCTTCAATTTAAAAAATCAATACAGGAACTTTAACTAAGAAGGAAGAAGAATAAGAAGAATTGCTTAAGTTGTGCAGTTTTCAAAATTGTCTCCCTATCAAGTCATTAAGTGATGGCTAGTAAAGAATAGAACAAAATACAAATAGTTTGTAGTAATATAATGTTTCAATTTTGGGGTAAAAGAAAATAGAGAGTATAAGTTTGAAACATGCATCCACAAAGCGTATAATAGTATGAACTCTGTAAATATAGAAGAACCAAAAGAGAGCTAGCAAAGTAAATGTTAACAGAGAAAAAATAGTAGAGAACTCACATTGACAACAAGAGACGTTAGCAAACTCCAAGAGCCATGACGATGGAATTAACGTTAAGTGAATTTTAAGAAAGTGTATGAGTAATAAAAGGCACAAAACGTGTTACATGAGTATTGAATAAAGTGGATCATCAGAAAGCAAATGTAACGATGACAATGTACACTAACGATATGAATAAAAAGAACACAAAGAAGTAACTAAGATTAAAACTATTTTTAATGATGTACATCTCGAGATGCTTGCATTGAAGTTTCAGCATACGAAAGTTCAGAGCTTTACAAAATTTTAAAATAAAATCAGAGCTTTGAAGTAAATAAGGTCAAAGGAACAGTACAAAATTGCAAATAAAGTAAAAAAAACTATGATGCATTAGCCAACCATCAAGTTCTTTTTCGTGACTCTTTTTATGTTGGAATTGTACTCTACTTCTAAGGTAAATGAAAGTATTTCATGTAAAGTTCAACTCACCTTATTTTGTGTTAGATATTTTTCTATTGCCACTGGAGATGCAAGCACCTACCCGTAGGAAGAAACTATCTCCTCTGAGGCAGGGTATGAATATTTGTGCGCGAGTGTGCACGGGTATAATACATTATATATAATTAACTAAATCACAATATAAAAAGGTTTTATCTGATATATCTTTCCAATCTTTCTTGGTGAACATTTTCAAAGAGTCTGAGCTATATGGCTAAAAACTAAAAGAGATTCTTTTAGTCGAGAAAAGACTCATTTTTATTTAATAGTCAAAGAATCTCCTGTTAGTTAGCTATCCAAACCTCAATTGTTCATCAGGAAAATTCAAAAATATCGAGTAACGCCCACTAAGCTTAGGAAGATGCAAGGAGTTTCTGCACTTTTTCAGTTATTTCTCTGTTGGGACCAAGCAATAGAAATATCGAGTAACTCCGTTCACTAAGCTTTAGGCAAATGCAAGGAATTTCTGCACTTTTTCGGTTATTCCTCTGTTGAGATTCCAACCTCGATTCTCAATTTCGCCACAACAGTTTCTCAGTCGCTACGTCATCCCCTTTGTGACTAAAATTCATATGTTGCTTTTTTTTTTAAAAAAACATCATAAAAAGATAAAAGAGATACTAAAACCAAACCAACACAGCATGATAACGTATATGCATAAGTTGGCGCAGTACCATCATAATCTATTTGGGGGATTTTTCAATTTCATTGCTACAAGCAATGATAAAACTCCAAAATAAACTCACAAAAACTCCAAACTAAACCCACAAGAGCCCAGAAAATTGATTCCGATGGAAAACCATATATGAACAGAGGAAGTTCAAAAAAATACTTACTGATAAAGAAAAACCAACTAAAATAAAGAAACCCATAAAGTAAATTCTAACGGTAAAAGACCAAATTAAGTACTGCATGTGAAAAACCGCAATAAAAATCTGAATGCAGTTTCCTAACAATCCAAATAAAACAGGGAAAGCATACTCACCCAATCCAATTCGAGTATAAGGAACTGCATATCCCTAAACTCCAAGCTAAACCCACAAGAGAAACAAAGTTTTATGACATCTTTAATTCATGATGCAAAACTTATAGTATCGGATCAAATCAGGAAAGAAAAGGAAGTTTATGGAAGTACGCAACATTATGTTTCAGACGGAGCAACTAAGAATAATGTGGCACATGATTCATCCAAGTTCACAAAAAATTTTGTGCCTCAAGCAACAGGCACTGATGGATGGAAAATCAATTGTAGAACAAACCAACTAAGGTCCCTTGATATTTCGTTCAGAAGTTCTTCCCACCAACATCCCAAAGAAAAACCCAACTAAAATAAATAAAAAAACCATAAAGTTAATTTAAACGGAAAAACAATAAATTAGTTACTGCATGAGAGAAAACACAACAAAAATCAAGAATAATCGAACATCAATAACAAACTCAAATGGTAAATAAGTAAATATCACACACCCACATTTAATTTGGAACTTCAACCTTGACGAAAAGAAAGATGACACAAAAACACAATTGAAACAGGTTAGAGCCTTACCTGGAGAATAATGCTGAAGAAGAGTGCACAAATGGTGGAGTATAATGAAGAAGATACAGACAGAGTAATGTATTATAAGTGAGAGAACACAGGAGGAAGACACGTTTTCTCCGGGAACTGAAAAGACAAAATTCATGACACAGGAAAATGACACGTAATTATATAGGGAACTGAAAAGACAAAAATGCCCTTGAAAGCAATGAAACAGGCATGTTGAAACAAGCCTTTTCTTATATAAGAGTATATAATTTGTGTGAAAAAAAGGATCAAATATATGTTTTTAAAAAAATAAAAAATTAACTTTTTCACTTTGATAATGGTAGGGATATATATGTGAGTCACTTTTGTAATGACAGGGACATATATGAGTCAGACTTATAACGATAAGTGTAAATCTGATCCACTTTTATAATTAATGATATATCAACTATATACGACAAAATTGAGAGATATATCAACTCATTTTCCCTCTAATCAAGTAAAAGTCCCTATAATCAATTATTATTAGTATTATATCCCTAGAATCTTTGAACCTCAACAACAAATTCAGAGATTTGAGTTTTCTAAACATAAAGATATGTGTTTGTTAATAGAAAAATGTATTTTAAGAAAATAAGTAAGCTTTTTATCATTATTTTTTTAAAAATTTGTTCATATGTAGACAAAAAAATATTATTTCAATGATATTTATATATAATTTAGATAAATATTATGGGAGGTTGAATAAACTAGAAATATGGGGTGGTTAGGATGAGATGAGTTGGAGGGTGGATCAGAGGAGATGATTAATATGCATAAAATGTCACTTTCGGAGTTTATTGTACCTACCTTCATAAAGTAAGTGATCATTTTCTTTATTTTTAAGAAACGTATTTTCATTAGAAAAAATATCTTTCAAAAAAATTGATCAAACTAAAAATAAGAAAATTGAACCAAACACATCCTTTTTATGACTTATTTTCTAATTGTGCACCAAAATTAGATAATTAATAAATAGCAAGCTCTCTCTCTATCGGTTCCCACAATTTTAGAGAATCTTGATAACAAAAATCAGTAGTTGACAATCCAACAAACTAAAAAAAAGAAAATGTGTTTTCTTATAGAGCAGTAGTTGATGGTAAGAGATAAAGCCCAATCATATTCAATCAAATAATTTGGGCCTAATTGCGTTTAATGATGGATGGCCTGAAATTGGTTTTTGAGGTTTTTTCATAAATAACACTATTTATATCCCTAATAACAAATCGTGGTGATATTATTGAGTTATCCAAAACATAGCATTGTAGCATACATGCATATGATACGTACATATATAGCTCACACTAGCTGGCATACGTGCGCGTGATACGTACATATATATACACGCTCATTCATAATTCATACATACACAAAATATCTAATTGAAATGATTTCAAATTTTATCCTGAATTATATTATCTTTATCTCACGTATCAAACAATTTTACGTATTTGAAGGAGTAATACTTTTATGTTTTATACCAGACAAAGTTGATCCAATTTCGTGGAAGTTACTTCACATGATTCTTAGGCGTTAATGATACGCCAATCATTCTTGTTATTAATTAGGACAATATTATATTAGTCCACTTTGATTTTTGACTAGAAAATATCCCTAGTGCTGGACGAAAGAGAATGTGGATATCGAAATTTTATTTTTTATTTTATAAGAAGTTTTAATTATATTAAAATCAAGAATGTTAATTAATCAAGAATGTTAATTGTTACGTTTCAAATTAGATGGCACACTAAGTTATATAAAAGAGTCAATAGAATCATGTCATATATCTAAATGATACAAGATGCTTAGTCAAATCAATAGTCAATAAAAATATGTCATGTGTTTAAGTGACATGTTCTGATGAATCAAATATGATCATGTCAATTTCAATTTTGTTGGTTAAAAAGAGTTAGTCTTCATTATAAAATTTCCAATCTACAATTATATTTCAGAAGAAATGACCAAAGTTCTAACCAGAAGACGGAAAGAGTTTATGGATCAAAACATAGTAGATTTTCTAGAAGCTACAAATATTCAAGCACTCAATTGTATTAGGCTAATTCATTGACTTGAGCTTCAAATGATGAGTCCAATTTGCTAAGTCTAAGATATCCAGTTTAGTGTTGCGTGTTAAATGATGTGACATGTCAAGTTAGACAAAAGATTTAATAAGATCATGTCATATGTCATATAACATGCCTAGTCAAATCACATGTCAATAAAATATGTCACATTCCGACAAATCAAATGTTGCCATGTCAACTTCAATCTTATCGGTCGAAAAGAGTTTTTCATTACGCCATAGATCACAAAGAACTCGTGAATCAAACGACATATATTTAATTTCTCTAAAAGCTACAAGTATTCAAGCAGTCAAATATTTCTCAACAAGTTTTAGAGTCAAAACCACCAAATTCAAGATCAAACTTCATGCCATTAATTTGAAGTACAAGTCGAAATCAAGCCCAACAAAATTTGAAAGCAAGCTTCTAGTCTTTAAATTCAAGTACAAGTCAAATTCAAACTCAGTCTCAAACGTTCTTGAGTATATAAAAGGAAGAAATTCAATCATTTTGAAAGCAATTACTATAAATAATATTGTGAATTTTTAATTTTATTTTTATTTTCTCGAAGGAAATTTATTGTCCGCTCTAAAAAAAAAAGAAGGAAATATGAGTCTGAGTCGTTAACTTTTATAAATTGGAACGTAATATATATTATTTAAAATTATGTAAATTATAAATCAAAATAATTAATTGCTTAAAGTATTTAAAAATAGTATAAAAATTTACATAATTCTTCAAATTCCAATTCTCTCATTTTGATTTGAGTCTAAAAAATAACATGTATATTAGTCCACATGCTAATACGGATTTCCATGTCCAGTAATATTACAATTGTACCTTTAATAGTAAGGAAAACTTTCATATATAGCCACTTAAAAATAATTAATTACTCTTCATAGCTATAATTTGATAATTACAATTTGTAACTACATGTTATATAGTAGAGAGAGGCGAGCGAGACTGGGAGAGAGAGGAGAGAGGAGAGAGAGGGGGAAAAGAGTGGGAGAAAGGTGAATTATATATGTATATTGGTTAGATAATTATATATTATAGTAATGTAATTGTATATATGGCAAGAGAGATTGCGAGAGGGAGGAGAGAGGCGAGCGAGACTGCGAGAGAGAGGAGAGAGGCGAGCGAGATCAAGAGAGGGAGGAGAGAGGTGAGCGAGAGAGGGCATAGAGTGGGAGAGAGGTGAATTGTATATGTATATAATTATATATAACTGTATATTATACATATATATTTGTATAAATGGCAAGCGAGATTGGGAGAGGGAGGAGAGAGGCGAGCGAGATTGAGAGAGGGAGGAGAGAGGCGAGCGAGAGAGGGCAGATAGTGGGAGAGAAGTAAATTGTATATGTATATAGGCTAAAAATTATATATTATACATATTATTTGTATATCCTGGCGAATTATACATATACAAAAATGACTAATTATACAAACTCGAAGTCAGCCCACGTAATTAATGTATAATGTTAGTCGCGGGTGATAATTATAGCAAACTATAGCTATGATGAGTAATTAAATAGTATAAGTCTGCTTAACCGCGTAATTTTCCCTTAATAGTATAGGTTTCTATATAATATATGTACATAATTTCATTGACATTATTGTGATTCAACTAATTATGTAATAGTCTAATTAGTTAGTTAGTTAGTCTTATCAAATAATTAGTCAGGGTAGTTAGTGTACTGTTAGCGTTCTGTTAATATGTCAATTCAATTGTTAGTAAGATTTATTGTTCATTTACTGTATAAATATACACTCTTTCTCATAATGAAAGTTAGTTAAGAAATTTTCCCCAAATTGTTCTCTTTTTCTCCAATCTCTCTCTCTCACGTTTTGCATCCATGGATGGTGCTTAGCCATGGTTGTGCAATATTTTGACATGGTATCAGAGCACGAGGTATTTCAATTCAGCGATTACTTCTGTGTATCGTCTTAGATCTTCACGTTCATCATATTTTTTTACTAGTTCACGTTCCAGATTTGGTTCTCAATTGATCGAATTTTTTTTTGATCAATTTTTTACTTCTTCTTTCACTGGTTTGTTGCTGCATCTTCGATCGAGTTCAAATTTTACTCTGAGTTTTTGATTTCTGTTGAATTTTGTTGTAATGGCGATTGAAAGTGGATCTCAATCAACCGAGAATTCTGTAACCAACAACAATGTTGGTAGTATCGACATTAGCTCTCATCTGTACATGCATCCTTCAGATAATTCAGGTGCTTCGCTGGTACAAGTTCCCTTTGATGGAGTCGGTTATAGGTCATGGAGAAGAGGTGTTCTTCGAGTTTTGTTAGTGAAAAATAAGCTGGGCTTTATCAATGGAGATTGCAAACAGCCCGATTCAGGAACATTACTCTTTCGCCAATGGGCGATATGTGATGATATGGTTACTTCCTGGATTCTCAACTCTCTAGCTCGGGAAATCGCAGACAGTGTGGAGTATGTCTCCAACTCATTCGAATTATGGAAAGAATTGGACGATCGATATGATCAAACAAATGGTGCTAAATTGTATGAGTTCAACGAGAAATCAATGAGTTATCACAAGGTACATTAGATATCACCACTTACTATACTATAATGAAGAGGCTATGAGAGGAATTGAGTACATTGCACATTAAGACTCAATGTAGTTATAATTGCATCTGTGGAGCGAAGGACAGTATGTTCAAGGTCGAACAGGATATGAGACTAATACAGTTCCTTATGGGTTTAAATGAAGTCTACACTGTGGTTCGAGGTAACATTCTCATGATGAATCCATTGCCTTCCCTAGCACAAACCTTCTCTTTGCTAGTTAAGGATGAGAAACAGAGAGAAATTAAGCCAAGCAGCCAGTCGTTTATGGAATCTGAATATCTCAATGCACGCAGTTCAGGGAAGAAAGTCATGGAGTCTGTTGCCTTCAATAGTTCAGCTGGTGCAAGCACTTCTAGATCTACGAGGCCAAATTACTCTTCAACTGAAAATAACAACTTCAGGACCAACTATTCTCAAACCAGTTCCTACATTGCGAATAAGCCTTGTATGATTTGTGATTACTGCAAAAGACCAGGACACACCAAGGAAAAATGTTATAAATTGCATGGATACCCACAGTCTTATAATTCCAACACCACTAATCAAAATGGATACAGAAATGACAATCAGAATAGCAATTAAAATCCTAGGTTTAATAAAGGTAAAGGCCTTATTGCTGATGTCCATGGAAATGCAATGTTACCAGGAGATAACGAACATAGGGGAACTCACAATGACATAAGCCCTCAACTAACAAGAGAGCAATATGACCAATTTCTGGAGTTATTACAGCAACTTCAAGTTCAGAAGCATGGAGATACTGCCAATCCCATGGATTTTCCCAATGACAGTGTGAACTTTGCAGGTATGATAGCTTGTTCTTTCTCAGTTGATTTTGGCAAATTGTCATGCAGGTATCCTCACAAAAAGTCAGACTCTTGGATACTAGACTTAGGAACCTCTAACCATATGACCTCTGATAAAACACTGTCAACAAACATTACCTACCTTCCTTGCCCATTATTGATTACCTTACCAAATGGTTATAGAGTGAAAGTTGTGCAAACTGGTGTAGTACTTGCATCACATATTGTTCTACATGAAGTGTTATATGTGCCCTCTTTTAAGTATAATCTTGTTTCCATTCATTGCCTTTCAGAGTCTATACCTGAGAGAATTTTTTATTTCACTAAATTCTCATGCATTTTACAGGCCCCTTCACTGAAGAGGCCTCTGGTGATTGATGAAGCTAAAGCTGAACTCTATTTTCTCTGCACTAAGTGTTTGAAGAAGCCTAATCATCCTGATACTAAATGTGATGTATCAACTGCTTCTGCAGCTAAAAACATGTCAACTACTTCTGAGTCTGTTAAGTCTTTTTCCTTTCCTATTTTCTCATGTAAGAACAGTACATCATCTGTTAAAGTTGTTCCTCTTCCTGCATTTTTTGTACAACATTGTGCTTCATTCAACAAAAATTCTCAGAATTTTGCTTCTTTTATGACTCATTCTTCCAATAATGTGAATGTATTGTGGCACAATAGGCTTGGACATGTACCTTTTGTGAAGATGAGGGAAATCAAATTCATACCTGAGAACTTTTCCAATAAGCAACCTTTTCTTTGTAACATTTGTCCAATGGCAAGACAAGAAAGACTACCCTTTCCACAAAGAACTAGCACATCTACTAGACCATTTCAATTGTTGCATATAGACCTTTGGGGTCCCTACCATATGATGACACATGACAACTATAGATATTTCATTACCCTTGTTGATGACTATAGTAGGTGTACATGGACTCAATTATTGACATGTAAAAGCAACACCTTGAAAGTCATCAAAAACTTCATGACCATGATTGAAAACCAATTCAATGTCTCTGTACAGACTATAAGAACTGATAATGGACTTGAATTTGTAAACTCAAAAACATCAAATTTTCTTAAGTCTAAGGGAGCATTCATGAAAGAACTTGTCCCTACACACCACAACAAAATGGGGTGGTGGAAAGAAAACACAAATACTTGCTAGAAACTGTCAGGACTCTTCTTTTCCAATCCAAATTACCACTAAACTACTGGGGGGAGTGCATTTTGTGTGCCACATATATTATTAACAGACTACCTACTTCACACATGAAAGGGAAATGACCATATGAATTATTATATAAAACTAAACCAACTTACTCCTACATAAGAACTTTTGGTTGTCTTCGTTATCCCACTTTTCCAAAGCCTTACAGGGACAAATTCCAACCTAGAACAACACCTCACATCTTCATAGGTTACCCTTTTGGATCAAAAGGATACAAAGTTCTAAGCCTAGCTACAAGAAAAATACATATCTTCAGGGATGTAGTCTTTAAAGAATCCATTTTTCCTTTTGCTGCAATTTCTGATGTATCTTCTTTTACTTCTGTTTTACATACTGTGCCTTTCATGGACATTGTACATACTGATATTAAAACACAAAATATGCAACATGTTGAGAATAATGTAGCTGATGCAAGTAACACTCCACTTCACACTTCAACTAACCATTCAACCAATTCACCTACTACCATCCAACCTCTTAATCCTATCCACAGATCTGCACCCACATCTCCAACTAGACCATCTAGATCACATAAACTGCCTACATACTTACAAGATTATATCTTATCTAAGAATATGACAATTGCACCTAGTGTTAATGAACCTAACCAATTGCAAAATTCAAACATCTCCCTCAATACTGCATTTTCTAAACATCAACATATACCACCTGAGGTCTTAGCCGATGAGAGTCAAACTCTTGTGAGAAACTTCAGCAATGATGAAGAACCTTCCTCATATGGGGAGGCAGCTATGAATCCTGCCTGGCAGCAAGCCATGACACAGGAATTTGAGGCATTGCATGCAAATCATACTTGGGATCTAGTTGATTTACCTAGTGGCAAGAAGGCTATAGGATGCAAGTGGGTTTATAAAGTGAAGCATAAGGCAGATGGGACTGTTGAAAGATTCAAAGCTAGACTTGTAGTGAAAGGCTACACTCAAGAAGCTGGGATTGATTATACAGAAACTTTCTCACCAGTAATAAAGATGACAACTGTGAGGGCTCTATTAGCCATAACTGTTAAAAAGGGCTAGAATATTTTTCAACTTGATGTAAATAATGCATTACTTCATGGGGATCTACATGAGGAGGTCTATATGTAGGTTCCACCCGGCTTGGTACTGCATAAGTCAGGGATGGTATGCAAGTTAAATAAGTCCCTATATGGCCTAAAAAAAGCCAGCATGCATGGTATGTCAAACTGGCTGAGGCTTTGTATTCAAAAGGTTACACTCACTCATTGAATGACTATTCATTATTTCACAAAAAGTCTACAATCTTCACCATTTTTGTTGCTGTATATGTAGATGATGTGATTTTGACAGGCACAAGTGTTTCTGAGATTGAAGAACTCAAGACCTTTCTCCATGATAAATTTAGGATTAAGGACTTGGGGAAGTTACACTATTTTCTTGGGATGGAAGTGCTTTATAAAGATGATGGACTTATCATATCACAATGAAAATTTATTCTAGACATGCTGAAGAATTACAAGGTTGCAGGGATGAGAAGTTGCACATCTCCACTGGACCTTGCAATAAGGCTCCATGCCAAGGAAGGAACACCTTTGTCAGAACCTTTGTTTTACATGAAGCTTATTGGAAAGCTGAATTTCTTAACCAACACTAGAATGGACATATCATACAGTGTACAACATCTTAGTCAATTTATGCAGGATCCTAGAGAGCCACACTTGCTGGCATCATTCCATTTATTGAGGTATCTCAAGGCAGATCCCACTCTAGAAATTTTTATGTCCAAAGACCAGTCAAACAATGTCAAGGCCTATTGTGACTCTGACTGGGCTGCATGCCCTGACTCGAAGAAGTCAGCGAGTGTATATATTGTATTATTAGGCAACAGTCCACTTAGCTGGAAATCCAAGAAACAAGAGACTGTATCTTTGTCTTCAGCAGAGGCAGTGTATAGGGCTCTAAGAAAAGTTGCATAGTTTGGCTTAGCAGATTATTGACAGAACTCACAGTTCCACTGCCAACACCCATTGAGGTATTTTATGACAGACAATCAACTCTTCATATTGCTCGAAATCCGGTGTTTCATGAAAGAATCAAATATATTGAACTTGATTGCCACTTCATACGGAATCTGCTTCAAACTGGACTTATTTCTCTACATCACATAAGTTCTGATAATCAACTTGCAGATATACTGACCAAAACTTTGACTGGGATCAAACATTCTACAGCATTAAGCAAGTTGTCAGTGTTCTCCACACCTACAACTTGAGGGGGGGTATTGTGATTCAGCTAATTATGTAATAGTCTAATTAGTTAGTTAGTTAGTCTTATCAAATAATTAGTCAGGGTAGTTAGTGTACTGTTAGCGTTCTGTTAATATGTCAATTCAATTGTTAGTTAGATTTACCGTTCCTTTACTGTATAAATATACATTCTTCTCATAATGAAAGTTAGTTAAGAAATTTTCTCCAAATTGTTCTCTTCTTCTCCAATCTCTCTCTCTCACGTTTTGCATCCATTGATGGTGCTTAGCCATGGCTGTGCAATATTTTGACAGACATTAATATATAAATGGATAATATAAATTATATTTCATTTTACACCTGCCGCTGACTCATGAAGGGTTACTTATTTCTAATATATAATATATCCTTCGTCAAATTTAATATTTTATTAATTTATAAAATTAAGTCGTTTGGTACATAAGCGAAGAAGTATAATTTTATATTATGTAGCAGAAAGTATAGATTTATTATATTATTAAATCTCAAATTTAATTTAAAAATATATCACCTTATCTCGTATAAAATACAAAATTTATATCTTCAATCAACTAACATATATTTTAATCTAAAATTAATTTTGGATAACCATCAAAACGACTCTTGCATACCAAATGCTTCGTTTGGTATGTCAAATATAGCTTACACCAAATAACACATAAATTTAATTTCAATGTTAATCCTAAATATTCTGGCTTATCCTCTATTCAGGTAGATATTATTTTATCTCATCTTCCAAATAAGATAAATTAATTCCAGAAGTTAGCAAGCTGAGGATAACAGGATGACACGTATTATTTGTGGGACCCAGTCAACGGCCGTAAGTCTTAGGATGTAGGGGCCCACCCGGCCGGCAGTTTACGGTTAACCCACCTTGCTACTGGGCCCGTCTTTATGACAATTTTACAGAACATATTTTAATATTTTAAAAAGAAAATGAAAATGATAGAAATTAATTTATTTTTAAAAAAAAAAAGGAAGAGAAGAACAGGAAACTTTGCTGGCCGGGATGGTAGTTTTGTGTCAGGGGAGACAAAACCAAAAAAAAAAAAAAGAAGAGAAAAAATGTTGTAGAGAGAGAAACAAGAGAGAGGAAAAAACTTTTTTTTCCCACCATTTTCCCTCTTGTTCCTCCTCCTCAACCATTTTTCTGAGAAAAAAAAAAGCAGCCTCTGTTTTGAAATCACCCTGCAAACTGCAGTCAAGAAAAAAAGAGAAAGATATCACACTATTTTTTACAAAAAAAAAAAGATTGATTTTTTCTTGTGTGATTTCAAATTTCTTCTTCAATCCCTGTTATTTCTTTTTTTTTTTAAAAAAGAAAAAAAAATATTTTGTCCCACCACCTGCATATTCATATTGCAGTTATTTGATTTTTGGCTTTTTTCAAGAAATGTGACGAATTGGCCATTCCAGTTCTGCAATAAAAAAGCAGAAAATATTTCATTCTTGTTTGGTAAGTTTTACTCTTTACATTTTACCATCTTTAGGGGTTTTTGAATTTTTCTTTTTCTTTTGATTGCTTGCAAATTCAGTTATTCCCTCATCATCTTTTTCTTTTTCTTTTTCTCTTTTTTTTTTTTGTGATGGTTTGGCTTAAAGTGCTCAGAGGTTTTTCACCAACCTCTTTTCAAGAAACAAATTTTTACTAATTTTTTTTCTATTGTGTTTATTCTTTTTCCAGATAAAAATTGAATTTTGGAGATTAATCAATCAAGTTTGTGGAAGTGTTTGGTGAGGGAGCTGTTGTTATAGTCTAAATTTTAGAAAGTTAGAAAAATGAGAGACCCCAATTTTGTCGATTGAGTCAATAGGGTTAATAGTTTTTCTTTTAACTTGTAATATAGTTTAAGTACATTGTAAAAATTAAGTGATAAGAAAAAGTGGTGTATTTGCTCTCCTTTTTTTTCAACTTGTTTATGTTTACGAGTGAATTCAATTGTTTGGAGAGTAATTTTGTACAAGAAAGCTGGCGAATTTGTATAGAATTCTGGCTGTTGATAGATATTGTTACTGCTTCAACAACTGATTCATATGGTTCTGCAAGCCATGGGGGGCAGATGGAACACTTATGGAATCAAATTGTCGTATCTCGCACTTTTGATTATCATTTTGGATATTCGCGGTTGTTGTTCTCTTAATTCGGAAGGTAATTCTTATACTTGAGTACAGTTCTATTACTTTGTATTTTTGTCTTGGCTAGTTTTAAGTATTTGGTATGTTTTCTTGTTTGCTAATTATTGTTGGTGAGAAACAGGATTGGCATTATTGAGATTCCGCGTGAAAGTGAATTCTGATCCGTATGGCATTCTTGAAAACTGGAGTTCCGATCATTGTGACCCGTGCTTGTGGTCTGGTGTACAGTGTATGGACGGGAGAGTGCAAATGTTGTAAGTCCCTTGTTAAGTATACCCAAATTCTTGCTTTGTTTTGGACAAGCCTGTTGAAGAGACAATGACAAATAAAGTGCTAAGACTGAGTTGTGAGTTTTACTATTTGTGTTCTTCGGATATTGTTAAATTATTCGTCCGTTCTTTATTTAGGGACCTTCATGGATATTCGTTAAAAGGAAAACTCGCACCAGAACTTGGAAATCTCACTCATTTAAAATCACTGTAAGCTTCACCTGTACTTGTATGCTTCTCATTTGAGATTGTTCCCGTTATTGATGGAATTTTTTCTATTTACAAAATGCTCTTTTGAGTCTAGTTGTAGTCTAAAAACAATATTTAGTGTGCTATGTCATGAAACTAATACTCCTGATCTTGGTAGACACCATCTTATGCTTATACAATTTGAAATTGCACTAAATTTACATGTTTGGTCAGCAAAGTTTTTCATTTGTTGCTTAGGAGATTCTCTATAAAGAGTGTCATATACATTGGAATGAAAGAGATATTTAGCATATTTTTTGGTTAGGAAATTGTGGCAAAAAAAAACTTTGCCTTCTTTTTTTCCCGAAGAATATTGCATAAACTGAATTGGGTAGATTTCTGGTAATCATAGTTTCACCTTCTGTTCTGTATTCATGTACTATGTATTAATAAATTTTCTTCCTCTCTGAATGCTTTTCTTTCACAGTGTGCTTTCTGAAAATCGTCTTTTTGGTGCTATTCCTAAAGAATTTGGACGACTCAGAATGCTGGAAGTGCTTGACATGAGAGATAACAATTTGAGTGGAAGAATTCCAGCAGTAATAGAAGATTTGCAATTACTTAGAACCTTGTAAGTTGATAATTTGTTGTGTCTCCATGCTGTAATACGTATTTATGCTACAACATTGCTAACAAAATGCTCTTCAATTGTGTTTGATACTTTTTTCCCAGGTTGATTTGTGACAATAACTTCGAAGGGAAGATCCCTTTGGAGATCGGGAGGCTTCACTTTCTCTCAGACTTGCAATTTGATGATTACCTCAACTCTGGTATTATTGCCGGAACTGGCTGCATAAATAGGAAATTTAGGTATTGGTAAGTCTCCTTTAACTTTTGGTCCTTTTATCTTCATCTTACATCTCTGCTACATTTGAAAGTTTGCTATTGAAAATACATAAAATCCATACTCAAGCCATTTGAGGAATATATACCAATATACTACTTTCATACTCTTGATGATGAATGCCATCTGGAACGTTAGGCCTGGGGCTGTTTGCTTCTGTGAGCAGCAGTTTCCAGAGTTAAGGATAAGTCTTTAGCCATTAAACAGTGAAGATGGTGTAAGATCAATTGTTCCTTAAAAGTTGGTATCTGTTAAATGGTGAAACTGGTTGCCGTTAAATGCTGAAAAGTTTGTGCCTAAATAGTAATTCATCTTGTGACATCTTCTTATTCATCAAAATCTGTTTATGTTGAAATCTAACTGATCCATTGCATAGTTTTTGTTTATTCTGTACATTGGCAACATTTCTGGAAATGTGGTTACTCTTTCCCATGAGTAGAAAGAACACTTGGATATCATCATATGTCTGTTCTGTAGCATGATAACTTCAGCCAGCTATATGCATAATATTTATTCTATTCATCCCGTTGACTATTTGAATTCTGGATCAAGATACTCATCTTGGACAAGTACCTTCAGCTTTAACCTTATAATTGATTTCAGATTACTGATTACCTCTTAATATAATATGCTTATGTTTTATTTATCAATCACACACTTTTAAGTTTCATACTCCAAAAATTTGGTGCCTTCTTCTTGCAGCATCTGGCATGGCAGTTTGAGGCCATATAAGATTATAGGCTCCTTTGTCAGGCCAATTAAAGGGATGCTAGCATGGTATTTTAGTTTTTTCACACTGTAAGTAACTAAATACGTAGTTTTTCGTCACCTTATGCTTTCGAAATAAGTTTGATGGTTCATAAGCAGTTTCTTTGTTTTCTAAAAGGTTCCCGCGTTTTTTGGATGCTCAGGCAGACTTCTGCTCTAACAACCTACCAAGTGAGTGAAAATATTGTATTGGAGTTTCAAAGAATTGTACACACACAAAAATCGGTATTTATTCTCTTTTGTTTTGCAGGTTCAACTAGGCCTCACAATATCCATGTTGTAGAGTATCAAGCAAACGTTGAACGCCGTAAGTTAGCTGAACAACCCAGTAACTTAGCTGCTCCTCCTGCTAACGGAGGGAAGCCATTGGGACCTGTTGATCCTGTTCCAAGCAGCAGAAGTAGTGGTTCATTTCGTGCTGTGCCAAGTACTGAAGGAGCTCCTCCTCCTCCTTTCACTACACCATCACGAACCCCATCTGAACATCATCCGCCTCCAAATCCTGGGGGACACTCTAATGGTGCTATTAAACAACCAATTTCTAGTCAAGCCCCACCTGGTGGAAAGTCTGGAAGTACATGGAAGCATATAGGAATTGGCATTGGGGCTTTTCTGGTTGCTATTTTTGTGTTCCTAATTATTATCTGCAAGAGCAAAGCTGCACAAACAATACGCCCTTGGAAGACTGGTTTGAGTGGCCAGCTACAAAAAGCATTTATTACAGGTACTTTTGATTTAACATGTTTCAACAGTTGAATTCATTTTTCTCCGGTGGATATAATCTGAATCATCAACGCATACAATAGCTTTTGTTTCATGTCTTGTGTGTGAAATCAATTTTGCAGGGGTCCCAAAACTAAACAGGCCGGAGCTTGAAAATGCATGCGAGGATTTTAGCAACATAGTTTGCCATCAAGATACATTTACAGTCTACAAGGGAACTCTATCCAGTGGAATAGAGATTGCTGTTGTGTCAACTGCTATAAATTCTTTGAAAGATTGGTCCAAGCGTTCTGAATTGGCCTTCAGGAAGAAGGTTAGTAACTTATTACCATCTCACTCTTTCTGTTGAGATAACCTAGTCGTCTCGATTTTTTTACTTATAAGATTTCTACTTATTGTGACCTTGGGTAGATCGATTCACTCTCAAGGATAAACCACAAGAATTTTGTTAATCTAATTGGATATTGTGAGGAAGATGAACCTTTCACAAGGATGATGGTCTTTGAGTATGCAACAAACGGAACACTTTTCGAGCATCTGCATGGTAAACTAGTTCATAGTTCAAGTTCCAGCGTAATGATCATTTGTGTAATTTCGTTTTTATTAATGCAGTCTACATGTTTTGTTGTTTCAGATGATGAACTTGAACCTCTTGACTGGGCTGCAAGGGTACGAGCTATAATGGGAACAACATATTGTCTCGAGTACATGCACAATTTGAATCCTCCTCTGTCCCATTCTGATGTGAATTCACACTCCATATTTTTTACAGACGATTATGCTGCTAAGGTATGCTTCATTGAATTTAGAAACGTTTTACTTTGTCTAATGACTTGATTTAACAGAACCTTTTTATATTTACACAGATTACAGAGCTTGCTTTCTGGTCAGATATAATGGTGAAGTCAAAGTCCTCAAGTAGTGATCTAGAGAACTCTGAGCTACCACCACTTTCTGATCCTGAAACAAACGTCTATAATTTTGGGATTTTGTTGCTGGAAGTAATTTCTGGAAAATCACCTTACACGGAACGAGATTCTCTTCTGAGCTGGGTAAAATCTCAATCTAACTCTATTATATTCGATCCCTTATTTTCTTCGGTGTTTATAGACTAGTGAAACGGTTCTTCTCTGTTTTTGTTTAGGCGGAGCAATACATTAACGATAGACAGAATTTGAAGAGCTTGGTTGATCCAAAATTGAAGTCGTTCAAGAACAATGAACTTATGGTTATGTGTGAGGTAATGAGAGAATGTGTTGTAGAAGATTCAAGGAAGAGACCAACAATAAAAGAAGTGATTAAAAAGTTAAGGGAAGTGATTGATATCTCCCCTGAAGCTGCAGTTCCAAGGTTGTCTCCTCTCTGGTGGGCTGAACTTGAGATTCTATCGTCCGAGGCAGCTTAATAAACTGACTAGTTTGTCTACTTTTGTAAGTTGAGAGTTGCTGTGCTATGCATAAATGACCTGAAATATACTTCACTTAATGTCCACAGTGTACACATTTTTCTGTTCTAAATATATATTAGTTCATTCTTTTAATAAGGAAAATAGAGAGTACAAATTAAGTCTACTCAAAGTAAGCTAATTAAAAAGTCGTTTCAATAAAAGGAAATTGATACTCTATTCTCAATAGGAGACTAGCTAATTAAATTTGGCAACATTTATTCTTTTTCTTCCCCTTCTCCGCATTTAAATATTAATAGTAGAAATAGCAGCCAAGAAATCAACACTCTGTAAAGGATTCAATATCTCCAACAAACCTTTCAACATTTTAAGCCTAACACAATCTGCCATTTTCATTACCCTTTCTAAATTCATCCTTAACCCTTTCAACGCCAATTCTACCAAATTATCATTATCACTATTTTTAATCCTTGCTAATTCCACCATTTTTCTATCCCCAATTGCAACCTGTTGCCTCTCCATTTCCCTCTCCACTTTCTCTTCCTCTCCCCTAATTTTCAACCTCAAACCCGCAATATTCTTCAATTCCTCATCCGAAAACGCTCCTCCACCGACTAATCGAAACGCCATGGAAGGCTTCCACCCTGTGATCCATGAGTAGACAATTTCTAAAGGACTAAGCCACATTGGTGTGAAAAATGCTAAGATGTCTTCATGAGCTGCGGCCCATTTGGCTGTGTAGTAGTTTTTGTGATGTGTCGTCATTTTACTCACCAATAACTCGTGATCATTGACGTATGAGGTTTCCCTAGGTACAATAACGAGTTCTTTCAGTAACTCTTCAAGTTGAATCATCCAATTTTCAAAGTATTTTGTGAAGTTTTCCCCTACTTGGCTCGTCATTTTTGATGATAGTAGTAGTTGCTGTAAATGAGAAAAATGATGCATTAATTAATTAACTGTGAGGAAAAAAAACAGAGTAAAATATATAGAGCGAGAAAACAAGTGGCAATGCTACAAAAGAGTTGCGTGGCTTCGACACCTCTGCATGCCTTACGCGCATCTATATAATGAACTTGGGTTTAAGTTTTATGCATGCAAGAGTCAGCAACATAATGATATTTTTGTGCTTTTTATGGGTACACTGTTAATTATACTTTAATTCTGATCAATTTTTCAAAATAAATATATATCTGATTTTTTTTAGAAGTTAACGAATGTAGATGAATCCACCTAGAAAGGTGAGTCCGTCTCTGCTTCCTCTGTTCCATATTAACTAATAGGCCGTTAAATGAAATGTATTTTAAAATTATATAGTACTGGTAAAAGTTAAGGTTGGTGATGTTTGATGGGATTGAAGAGGTAATTTAAGAAATGAGAAAGAAGTAAGTATAAGCAAAAACAATAAAACGTGTCAGGAAGAGAGCTAACATGTTGCAGTCACTTTCACATGTTGCTAATTAATCTGAGAGATCATCGATCACGATTAGATACACAAACACAAGTGTTTGACAACATATTTTGATCCTCCTCGGTAATAATTAACTAGCAAGCTTCTCGAGTTTAAACAATTTAAAATAATTAATTTTATAAATTAGTATATATATATAAATAAAATAAAATAATAGTATTAAATAAAATTTCATATTACGAGTTATTTAAAATAAGGTTTGGCGATTTTTATATTGTTTCAACTAGCGTATTTGTCTTACATACTTATTCGTATAATTATTCAAATTTCATCAATTTTCAAATCGAAAAAATATAATAATGATAGTAATATCTTGTTTAATATGAACACTTGGTTAATTATTCTAGCTTGTTTTGAATCTTTAGTTTATTTTCGAATTAATTATTTTATTTTTTGTTAAACTTAAGAAGCTTGTTGATTAATTATGTTTTCGAGTTGGCCAATTGCAAATTGATTCGATTGATTCGGTATCGTTATTTAGAGACCAAGTTTGGGCCCTCTTATTTTATTTCATTTTTTTTTGCAGCAGCCCATCTCGTATTTTATTTAAATAATCCCCCTTTTTCTTTTCAGATTTTAGCCCAGCCCAATTCTTGACCCGGTCCAGCCCATTTTTCTCTCGTAATTTCCCCAGTTCAAGTTACTTTCTTCAGCCCAATTAAATTCCCTCTGACCCTACCCAATTTACGCTCACAAAGAGAGACCCACCGAAGCCTCAGCGAGTCGACGGAGCAGCTGCGCGTGGACAGCACGGCGTAAGCTCCATCGTTCACCATTAAGAAGCGACAAAGTCACATAGCTTTGATACCAAACGGCGTCCGGGATTTCTCGCCTCACGCGCGTCACGAGTTGACGCTTGATACAACTCCCGTCTCCTTCTTCATATCGTACGATCTGATACAGCCTTAGCCGTGTTTTCAGCTGCCATTTCGTCCTCGACAGCCCGGGATTGTTACACGTCGCCTGCCCAGTACAGATGATCGATCTCGTCCCTCCACTTCACTTCGGATCCGTTCAAATTTTTGGAACCGCGGAATATTCGATTTTAGGGATAAAGTTTTGGATTTTGAATTCAGAATGGGCCTGGGAAGTCCGAAGGTCATCCATTTTTTTCCCACAAAAATTGGAGCCCTAATCCAGGGGTATATAATATCTCTTCTGTTCTTGGAGAGGGAGAGAGGAAAATTTTTGGAGTTTTTGAAATTTTGGAGTAAGAGTTTTTTTACTGATACTCAGAATACACAACGATTTTTTTTCTTCTTGTATTCAAGTTTCCTTTAAAGCAGAAGATAGAGAGTAACACTAAGAAGTTTAACTCAAGGATACTTTAAGATTTTTGAAGCGGGATAAGGCCTTTCTTTCACACTGATTCCTTCGAGATCTTAGCTTAAGGGGTTCGGTTTAGGAGTCGATTCGAACTCCGTTTCTCTGCTGTCTCTATACTCGAGGGTCTCATAATTCTCTTCTTGGTGTGAAGTCGCTGTTCCATTTCGTCTCGTCTTGATTCGCTGCCACAAAGAAGGTAATAACTTCACCCTCATCTTCCTTGGGTTGCTCTGTTGTTGAAAAGTGGTATTAACTTCTCTAGGCACTAGTTTCCGTTTTCTGTCACCAGATTTTGAATTTGTCAAAACTATTATATTCTATGTGAAACATCTTGAATGTTCTTTCTCACCGTGTTCTTTTCTATTGTTGACTCATGGCTGCCATCCGTTATCGTCATTTATATATTTTAGATAAGACTAGCTCTCTCTCTAAAATCTTTTTGTTGGGGAGCCGGTGTAGCTCTTTCATAGCCTTGTTTTACCTCTTGAAATGGTCACTTTACTGATGATTCGACTTAAGCATTTGTTGATTAAAAACACCTAATTTAAGAGTTATAGGTGATAGCCAATTTAATCTTAATTCCAGCAGGTCCCTGTTAGTCATTTAAGCATTCATCTTTGTGTTTTGTTCGCTGCGAGTTCCCTCAGAATGTTTAGTCTTTTCTTGTGTATTTGTAAATTTTGATCCCCTCGTATGGTTGATACTACTCTTGTTTTCTTTATAGTGCACATGGTGGTTTTATTTAGGCTTATTTGGCCATGTTACTCTCTTAACTCGTTAATAGCTTGGGTTCGATTTGTTCTTGTCCAAGATTTGGTAGCTTTTCTATAGTATGGGACATTTTTTTAATGTATATATGGTTGAATATGAAAGTATGTTGTGTGTTTCTTCCATTTCGTTTTAAAATCTCTACTTGATTAAAAGAAAGATGTTTGTTTGTTGATATATTCTTTTGTCGTAAGAAGTTCGTTTTCTTTACGGTTTATTTTCTTTAAGGGGCTTTTCAGTTTTGTTTAATCCATATGACCTTCTGTTCTAATTTATTTTGGGGTTATTTTTCTTTCTTATGGATTTCTTGAAGTATGAAGATTTTGTTTGCATTGTTTTAAGTGTATGAATATAATAGTGATCCTTTTCAAAATAGTCTAGTTTACTACTGGCAGTAGCATTCTGTCCTAGAGGTGATAAACTAGCATTTTGGTCTTAATTTATAGATTTAAATTTGATATAACATGAATGATGGATTTGATCGTATATGGGTTTCTCTTAATCTTTATTTAACTTATTTGTTATTTTCCTGTTGGTTCTATAGCATTGCTTGGTCGGTTCTTATCTATAAAAAAGAAACTTTCAGTCTTGCCCTCTCCACTCGTGGTTACCTCTATTTTGTCAAAATAATGACATGATGTGTACCCCAATATATGCATGCATTTTATCTAGAGCAATGTTTAGCCAATCCATTCCCTTTTTACATATTGGTATAATAGAAATATTTTTATGTCATTAGTTTTTCGTATTAAGTTAATAATTTCTTTACTCAGGTATATCTCCTGTTCATTTGTGTTGCATGTGGAACTTTCCATCAAGTTCTCGTGAACTCAGCCTTCGGTATGCATTTTCAGACGGAGGCTCAAAGGCCCCCAAAGAAAATTCTTAGAGTTAACCCATAAAAGACGATGAGCAGATCTTGGAATCAAAATTTGAAGCCAATGGAAGACTTGAAGAGATTGGGGCAAATAGCCCAAAATTTACTTTAATTGTCATTTGTATTTATGTTGGGCCTAAGCCCTTGTCGTCTTTTACTTTTCTGTACTTACTTTTGTATTATTATTTGCTTAGTTTAGGACAGGTACAAAATGGGTCGAAACCCAAAAGAAAATGGGTCAAAAATCCAAAACATGTGGGTCCAAAAACCGTCAAGGCGAACAGAACCCGGAGTTGACCCAATATCTCTCTCCCTATCTCTCTTTACATGCTTTGAATTATTTGTCTTGTTTATTTGCCGTTAATTTTAAAGTTAGAAAATCTGAATCCCCGCAAATGCCATAAATGTTTTTATCGACTTAAAATTAAAATAATTTTGCAAAAGAAATGACCTAAAAAATAAGTTAGTATTTTAACTCTCTACTTCTAAATATTTTTCAAGTCAAGTTAAAAACAAATTTTTAGCCAAACTATGTTAGTTGCTGGAAAACCGTTTTAGACGGATGTTTTAGGTGCCTAACACCTTCCTAAAACATTAATTTGAATCCCCAAACCCTTTAATTGTTTTCAAGTAATTTTCTCTGTTAAGTTATTTGAAAACGTTAGTTTTCTTGATTTTCTTTAAAAATTAAGTGGTGACTCTAAAAAAAAGTCGAAAACCTCAAAAACTCATAAAAATACCTTTTTCGATAACACAACAAGTATGTATGAAGTACTATATATATATATAATAGGATCTAGAGTGACAAGTCATCGAACAAATCTGATATGGTCTCTTCATTTATTTGGACCATGATCCTGGCCCTCTTTCACATCTTCTTTCATCTCATGCAATGCATTGTTTACACTTACATTACATATTTGTCTCTTAATTACTTTGTTAACTCCTATGTTGATATATGGAATGAGAAGGATATGTTACTTTGGATAATCCTCCGAGAAAAGACATAAAGACACCATCAAAGTTGTCCTGTATTTGCATAAAGACGCCTTAACTTTCAAAGTGTCCTATCACCCCACCGAACTATTTAATATCGTTGTAAATGGGCCATTTTGACCCATTCCCTAGTCTATGTAGTCGTGCGTGTTGCTCACTCCCTATAATAGAGTTCAACCCGACCCGACCCTATTGTTTGAAGAAAAATCATCTTCTCCTTTTCTTTTCTTCTCTATTTGGCATGCCCCTTCACTAGACTATCATCAATCTCTCCTCAAAAAGAAATTTTCATTAATTTTTCTTTATTCCGAGTTTTTTATTCAACTATGGAGTTAGGTGATTACAAGATTTTGAGTGTGGGATTGCTTTTAGTTGCAACCCTTTTGATAGCAAAGCTCATATTTGCACTAATTATGTTCAGATCTAAGAAGTGTTTGCCTCCAGTGATTAAGGTATGACATATTTTTGGTGGGTTGATTCGTTGCTTAGACAAGAGTATCCAAAGCTTGGGAGTGTGTTTACTCTGAATTTTTGAACAAGAACATCACATTCTCCATCGTCCAAAAGTTTCTGCACATCTTTTCAAAGCCGCAGAAATAGATCTTAGCCAACAGTAGTATCTTATTTTCTTGGGGAAGATGATGAAGTCGTCAAAAAGAGAGCACCAACGTTGATCTTGCTATGAAAATAATCATGAAATCAAAAAAATTAGGGCTACCAAGAGTTATTTTTGGGTTTAAATTTGGGGAAGATGACATAAATTGATTAAATAATTAATAATAATAAAAAAAAATGACATATGACACTTTTAAACTGGTCCATGACTGTGAAAACAGTGCATGACGCGCCTCATGTGCGTGGTAACAACCTAGATGAGGGAATGGGTCAAAATGGCCCATTTACAAAGATATTAAATAGTTCTGTGGGGTGATAGGACATTTTGAAAGTTAAGGTGTCTTTATACAAATACGGGACAACTTTGATGGTGTTTTTATGTCTTTTCTCTAATCCTCCTTGCGTGAATTGTGATGAATTATCTATGACTCGGTTTGAATTATTATTAAGAGATTAAAAATATGAAAAAGTAAATATATCAAAGAAGATCTAGAATATATTATATATACGACAAATGCATATAATTAAAAAAAATAATATATTTTATGTAGTTAATTTAATTATTTAATAGACAGATGTGAATCCACACTAAAAAAATTCAAAGTTTGAATTGAAAGTGTCTAATTGGAACATAGTGGTTAATTTGAAATAAGACTTTGACAAGTTCAAAGGCCTAACTATGTATTCAGCTAAGCCAAACAAAACGCAAATTTTAATAATATCATCATTTATTTGTTATTAGAGACATAAATATTGCTATTTAAGAAAATTTCCCTCTTGTTTTTAAGACATCAGTAAAGGAAACTCAATCAAAATGTTTGCAGCTCTCTGGGAAAGACATGATCAAGATTTCAATAATTTAAAGCCCGTGATTACATTCAACAAGAATACTGATGGGCTTCTTTTTAAAACAAATGGACGTGGAGTTAAGATCTGATATGGGCTCAGATTGATACTCCAAATATGGCCCAAAAAGCATGGTTAAAGTAAGGGTGTATAAAATCGAACCGAAAATCAACCCAAATTGTAAATCGAGTCAAATTGAAAAAAAAATGACTACTGGTATGGTTTGACTTGGTTTGATTTGGAAAAAAAAACCCGACTATATTTGGGTTGGTTTGGTTTCAACTAAAAAAATCAATCCGAGACCAACACAACCCGACATTATATATATAATTTTTAAAATTTTATTTTATACGTAAAAATATTTACTTTGTTCTTATACTTTTTATAATTTTTATCTTTTAATAAATTTATTTCATATTTTGAAAGATAGAATTCTTAATGATCCAATAAAGATTATAATCCATACATGTTGGTAATTATAATAAAGTTTAAATCAAAATCAAATTAATACTAATGCAAAAAGAAAATCAATTAAATATAAGAATGACAATAAAATTGAATATTTATCTTTTAGTTTTACATAAGTTTAGACAATTAAAATATGTAATCTAACTTTACTTTCTTTTAATATTTAGACATGTAACTAATACTTATTAAACTTATTTTAGCATGATTTAGTACTATTATGATCAATTTCATTACGCGATTTCATTATTATTTTTTGTTGGATATTTTAGTGTCATTAATCATATCATATTTTGTGTTATTTTCTTAAGAAACAACTTAAATAGTTACATTTTTGATAGGATTAATGAAATATTTGAAGTACAAGTAAATTATATATGTTTGTATGAATACTTTACCAGAAAAATTCGAAAACCCCAAAAAACCCGAAGTTGAAAATCCCTATTTTTATTGATTTGGTTTGGTTTATAAATTCAAAAATCCGACACAAATGGTTTGATTTGATATTTGAAAAAATCGAACCAATCCGATCATATATATTCCTAAATTAAAGAATGAGAAAATTCATACATCTTTTTTCTTCTTTCTTTTTAGGGTTCTAGTCATATTAATTCATACATCTTTTTTCTTCTTCTTTTTAGGGTTCTCGTGATATTTTGTGAGTAATTCTCTTTGGAAGTGGGTATGAGTGGTGACTCAAGGTGGTCTTTAATTTTGCCCTGTAAATTGGTCTCTTTGCTGCTTATTTAATAATTTGTAAATTAATGTATCCTTAATTATGACCTAATTTTGTAAGTTATGTAGTATTTAATTTAATCATATTTGTATGTTCTAAGTATGGTTTGTATAATTGTGCTCATAGCAAACTTTTTATTTGCTATGGAATATCAGATTTGTATAAATCATTGGCAACTTTTCATTTGTATAAATCGTTGGCAGCCTCTCAATTCAATGTTATGTGTTTGTATATCTGCATAAATTTGAATTTGTATACAATTGAATCGAGAAAAAATATTTATATATCAAATTTCTCTCTCTCGCGCTTTATACAAACACAAATTATATATTATAATTTGTGTAATCAGTGTTTGTATAAAGCGAGAAAGACAAAAGAGAATTGGGCAGGAGAAGAACTGTATTTGTATAATTATAAGTGTATAGGACGAAAATATATGTATTTGTATTTATATATACAGTTTTCTTTTGCTTTACACAAACAAATGCATTTTATATATTTGCGTTTGTATAAAGTGAGAGAGGCGAGGGAAAAACAGTAAATTGGTATCTATACAACTATTCCTTGTCAGTTGCTATATTTTTTCACCTTGAGGCTGAGAGGTTAACTCGAACAAAAAATTTAGGAAACGAGACGAATGACAATTATTTGCTACGAACTATAAATAAATTAAACTGTAATTATAATATTTAATTTGAATTAATATTTTATAATTTAATAAAATTTTCCCAATAAAAGAGGACGGGGAGTAGCAAGCAAAAAAGAGACTCATCATTACTATTCATTAGTCAATATTGTGACACGAATCTGCCTTACAAGTTGAATATTTTTTAGCATTATGGTGAATCTCTCTTAGCATGGATGACACACAAGTTGAATATCTTGGACATTCGTGAGTTTTTTTTTCCTTTCTCATGGTCGACGATCTTCGTAAAAAGTTGATGAACAAAATTTTAAAAATTAAATTAGATTAAATTAAACTAGAAAGAAAAACTCGAATCAAATCGAACTAATATAGTTAGGCTTAATATTCTATGCGCAGTCGAAAATTGAAAATCAAAAAATTTGAAAGAAGTGAATGTCCACCCCAAATTATTGTTGAATTGTTTATTGTAACTTCAATATGTATCAAATTAAATAACTTGTTTCATATTTTGAAATCAGTCTCCATCGTTGGTTATAGCCGCCTCTAGAAAATGACTCTGCTTTGAGAGACGAGCAAAACTGCAAAAGGATTCCAACATTTAGAGTTCCAAGGACTGTCCATATTTTAAGTATGTAAATACGTACAACCCTTTCACTTCGTTTGAAGTCTCAATAATCTTATACTAGCTACTACTATATAGTATCTACCTCTGCAACTTGTTTAGTTTGTTTGGTAGTTTCAGGTCATGCATCCATCATGTTGAATCGGCGGACTGAGTTGAAATTGAAGCTATAATAATAGATTAAAATAAAAATTAAATTGGTCTGTCGGTCCCAACTTATTTTGGGCATAAATAGGCTAAATATCAGATTGAGTCATGATCCATTCAATTTGATGTACTTAATTTTAAAAAAATTAGGGAATTTTAGTCAAATCTCATAGTATTAAAAGTTAAATATATTTTATGTCTATTCTTTTTCAAATTACAAAAATTCTTTAAATTTGATGGAATCTGGGTACATCGCAAAACATTTCGATGTATTGCGTCACGATTTCGAATACATCCCTCAACGTCCTGATATATCACATCTTAGTCTTGGATACATTTCGAAAACGTCTCGATACATCACGTTCCGATTATGGATACATCCCTCCACGTTCACGTCTCAGTTTCGGATACATCGCGTACATCCCGATGCATCAGGTAAAGTAATGTATCCGACGATATATCGCGTAAAGTGATTTATTCGATCGATACGTCACGTAAAGCGATGAAATTGGAGCATATGAGAGAGTAGAGATTTTTGTAACTTTTTCAAATGGGAGGAAATTTTAGAAAATATGATTAAATAAATTGTGTATTTAGTTCATTTTTTCATATTATAACATATTAATATTTAACTTTTATAAAACACAATTTAAATTTTACTCAAGAAAAAATTATAATATAAAAATAAATAAATAAATTATAAAACATATAAAATAGATAGCAATTTATACTGGAGAATATACATTCCATCGTACAAATAAAAAACCTTAAAACATCTTGAAATTAATATTCTTTTAGAATAAATTAAAGCTTATTTACACCATGCATCCAGATTTAATGTTGTCTATCACTTTGTTGGTTAGTTTGGTTTAATCATAAAATAAATTAAAGCGATTACACGAGTAGTCGAGTATTGTTTCACTTGAAAGAGCCCGTTTGAATTAAATTAAAAAAAGTAGTTTTTAAATTAAAAATAATAAATTAAATCTCAATGATTTTTTAGTTAAAAAATAAAATAGTAAAAAAAGACTTACTTTTAGTTTTTAATTTATTTTAAGTCATTTTAATCTTATAAAACACTTTTTTATAATTTATTTTAAGTTATTTTTAACTTATTAATAATTTTTTATATTACTAAAACCTAACTTAAAAATAAATTTAATCAATTTTTAAGTCAATCCAAACAAATAATAAGTTAAACCTGTACAACCATTATGCCATTGTGCTCGCTAGGGATAAGTTTGAGTAAACATTGAGATGTGTAAAACAAGAACTAACTATTCGTATGTGGAAAAAATAAAATTAAAATTGTCTGTTATCAGTATTTAGCTTTAGTTAATTGGTTACTCCATGTTTCCGAGTTAATCATTTTCAAATCACGTATGTGGTCCCATATAAAATTTTTGTACAGTATATGATTATTAGGTTGACTAATAGAGACATACAATTTTATCATAGACGGTGGCACGGGCACCAATAGGCAATAATATATGTTATGTAATTCATAATATTTTTTTTATTTCTATTAACTTTGAATTTATTAATATTGAGTCAGTGTCGTTAAAAGATATACTGATTAAATATATTTGAGGCCTCATCTGTTTAATATAAATAAAATCATAAGCTTATTATTTTCTATAAGTATCTCAAGTCAAAATTTGACAAATAAATAAAAATAGAGAGTAAAATTTTATCATAAGCATAGCCCATAGGATTATATACCGCCAAATTAAAGCTATCTAGATGAGGACGCAAATGAAGTTGTATATTATTTGCAAAATATATGAAGTTCCAATTCTGAGTTACGTACTCATAGATGAAGACGAAAGTTGATCTTGTGCAGCACGTGGTCAAATAATAAATTATCAAATATTCTTGTCCTGTAAATGTGGCTATATATATCTTAGCTTCCTATTATATTTTTTTTACACATGCATATGAATAAAACCAATTAGGTAACATAAAATGGCCAGTAGTACTTCTAGTGATAGTCCAACGGAGCAAGAATGTATATACGAGACATGGATGATTTTGCAACGTAAAGAAGTGATAGAGCTTGAACAAGCTGCACTTCAAGCCAAAAACGGCCTAAAAAATGAAAATGAACTCACTCAACTAATCGAAAAAACCGTACAAAATTTTCAAGATTATGCTAACAACCGTACCCGTCTAGCCCGTATTGACGTATCACCACTCTTCGCACCAACTTCATGCACCTCGTTGGAGAATTCGGTCCTATGGATCGCTGGCTGTAGACCATCTTCTCTCATACGTTTCGCGTACGTGCTATGTGGCATGGACATAGAGTCTCATCTCACCGAGTTTCTTCAAGGGAAAAAGGTTGGTGTCCTCGGTGAGCTGACCAGTAAACAAATGAACATGATTGACGCTTTACAAGCTAAGACGATTAGAGAAGAGACTAATATTTCTTCAAAATTGGCTAGCTTGCAAGAGGACATTGTGGATCAGCCTTTTGCAAGTAAAATGAAGAATGATTGTGAGAATGCAGATGAAGCTTTAGATGAACATAGCCGATATATGGCTGATGTATTAAAAGACGCGGATGAGTTGAGGATGAAAACGTTGAAGGAAATTGTACTGAACATACTTAAACCGCTTCAAGCTGTGGAATACTTAGCCGCTGCTAAGAGGCTTAAGCAATGTTTCAAAATATGGGGCCAGAAGAGGGATAATCGACGTACGTCCAACAAATAAGACTGAGTTCCGTCAGTTAGAGTTCGTAGTTAAGTTTTCTTTAATTTCTGCAAGACGTGTGTGATCATTAATAAAGTTGTTGAGTTTTGTGGTACAAATTATCTATGTGTGATCGTTAGAGCAGTTGAGTTTTCTGCAAATTATTACATATGTGAGTACATATGTTAGAGCAGTTGATCATTTTTCATTCGGATCATGCCTCCATGTCCATTCGGGGGTGGCGCTCCCAATAAGATTTTTTTCATATTCAGTGCTTGAACCCGAGACCTCTGGATAATGGTGAAGCACTCCCACCAATACACCACAACCCACGTTAGTACCCTTTCAATTATTTTTTATTGAAAGTGTTCACGTTTGTTTATAAAATTTCCTAAAAGTTTTTCAAGGGTGAATTAATTAGTTTACAATAATTTTTCTTATTTATGATTTCTAAATATATATATATATATATATATATATATATATATATATAGTGTGTGTGTGTGATTATTATTTGATTAGTTGTGCTTTCAGTCAATTACATATGTGTGATGATTAAAGTTTGTTGAGTTTTCTGTAATTCCTACCAATTACATATGCGATCAGAGATTTTGCAATCATAATGTGAGAAGTATTTTGTTTTTTGTAGGAGGAATAACCTACAACCTTTAGATGTTACTGAAGCTAAAATTACACAAAGGGCTTAGATGTCTTCATGGGCAACGGCCCATTTTCTTGTGTGGTAGTGTTTGTGAAAGAAAAAAATTTCAAAAATAACTAAGACTAATACGATCTTGCTTTTTAGTTGTTGTTTCTCTAATTATGAATCGTAGCTATAATTTAATGTCCTAAAAAACGTATATTTCATACTTTTGATCTGCTATGTATACAAATTACATTTGATAGTTTTGATAGTTAACTCCTTAATTAATGCAGATTGACATTTAATTGCCTGATTGATCATTACTTATAAAATTCTATTTTAAAATGTAAAAACTTTCACAAAGTATATGCAAAGTATATTTTCTAAGTATTTCTTACCAAAATAGTCTCCTGAGGTTCGAAGCTCCTTCCTTGAAAATATGTTCTTCAAATTTTCTTGAAATTAAATTAAGAAAGAATACAATTATCAGTAATTGATATCAATAAACAAAAGTATATAAAGACAATTATTTGTTAGATAAATAATCAATATTGGATAAATGTAAGAGATATACAAATACAAAAATCAGACAATGACTAAAAATGCACAACTGCTTGAGATATACAAATAATTAATTATATACCAAATAGATATACAAATTAGAAAAAAAAAACATAAATACAATTGACTGTGTACAAAAATCTAATTCTATATTGATATAAATAAGAAAGCATAAAAATATAATTAAATGTTAGATAAATAAGGAATATTGAACCAGTATAAGCGATATACAAATAAGCAATGTTGTACAACTATTGAAAACGCACAAGTTCTCAAGATACAAATACAACTCTCTAAAATCATATGCATATCATATACATAATTTCATTTATCCAAGTACAACTCCCTAGAATCATAGCATATACAAATTCATATACAAAACTAAATAGACAACAATTTATAACGAGTATATGAATGTAATTGTGAATTGATATAGACCTATTGAAACTTTATAAACAATACAAAAGGAGATAATTAGATTTTATCACCAATACCTTCAATTATTGAATAACATCTTCATCATTCGATGCATAATCAACTTATTTGCATCTTTACTTCAAATCCTGAAATTGAGGAAGCATGATTTAATATAGAGGAAGAAAGCAAACTTTGAAATTTCAAGTTAGATATGAATAAGTGAAACTAGACAAACAAAATAAAATAAAATCAGAGAGTGGATAGATGAAAGCGTCATTAATTGTGGCTTCACCAATAAGTTATGATCCTGGACGTAGTTATGAAGTTTCGCTAGGAAAAATAAGTAGTACAGTTTGAGTAACTCTTCCAACTTGACACATCCCATTTTCTAAGTATTTTCCAAACTTGGGTTCATGTCATCTTTCTTGATTGGAAGTACACGAAAAAAGTGATATGCTACCACTGAAAAAAATAGGAGAAGAAGAATGTCATTTGAATTATATAGAGCCAAGAGCTGAGAAGTGGCAATGGTACAAAAGACACCTAATTAATGAACTTGGAGGCAACGTATCAATTTAAGTTCTAAAATAGAAAGAGGCATTATATTACTTGGTACTTCAATTCAGTTTAGATATGAATGTTCGACAGACATAAATAGACATTTGAATTTACATAAAATTAATGAAGTATATATACGTATTTTATATAAAAATTCACGTGAGATATTTTAAATTTAATGCGTATCATATATGTTTTTATACAGAATGTCAGCTGAGGATTACCAAGTATAGACACATCCTATGTATTTTGTATAAATTAATCACATAAAAACAACAATTGTTTACTTGCTATTAGTAAGTCTTGGTGATCTTTGAGGGGTTTGAAGAGGCAATTTGGAAATTGAGAAAGTTGAAGAGTTAGCGTAGGGAATAAGGAAAATACAAAGGAACGAGTCAAGAAGAGTGCTTATTTGTGTCCAACACGTGGTGACCGGTGATTCGATCTGTGAACTAGGTACACAAACACAACTTAGTTATATTCGTGTATATGTATATATAAATAATAATATAAATTTAACAGTCGATCACATGTTTTAAAGTTAGATTCAAAGAATAATTACATGTATTGGGTGAAATTAACTTTCAATGGAGGATATGTGGTGATAAGGTCTAAGGGAAGCGAGGAGAAGTTAGCAAGATTAGTCTTCCGCAGACTTTGCACCCCATGATTTGATTCAAATAACATGTAAACAAAAACAAACGATTGGTATTTTGATAACACGGTCAAAAGAAGAAAAGAAAAAAAATTATCGTACAATTAACTTGAGTACACCAGAAAAATATTAGCTAGCATCACTAACGATATTATATTATCATAAAGTAATTTGATTAAGTGAATTCAAAATACAAATATCTTCTCCTCTCTGATTTTCATCTTCTCTAGATTCATCTATGGAGAATTGAGGTCATTAGCTTAAATTAATTAAGTACAATTGAGATTGACGATATTTGAAAAACAAAACAAAAGATAGGTGAATTTGACGTCCAATTAGGACAAATTGAATTGAATGGCTATTTAGTACTCCCTCCGTCTAGTATTATTTGTCATGATTTCTATTTTTAGAATTAAACTATAAAAATTTTGACTAACATTTTAAGATGTATTTTTTCATCATATTAATATGTAAAAAATTATAATTTATAGTACTTTTCATATAGTTTTAGAATATCTAATTTTTTTGTTTAAAATATCAAATTAATGTAATCTAATTTACCTTTGAAAATTAGTCAAATTAACTTTTGTTAAGTGTAACATGACAAACAATTCCGGACGGAGGAAATAAATAACTTCAATTATTATCAATTTTATTTTGTACAATTCCGGACGGAGGGAGTAAATAACTTCAATTATTACCAATTTTATTTTGTACAAATATAAGTATTTATACGAGATAAAGTCAAGTTAAATGTCTTTGTTATATTCTTGGAAAATTTATATAGATGTGTTATATTAAGAAATTGTTACGTAGCAATCTTAGTAGACACTTACTATATATTTTTTATTCATATTACATAAAATAATTTATAAAATACATATAATACAATTTTTTATAGATATTATATTCTATCAGACAATTTAATACACTTATAAATTATAATATATTTTGTCAATCTAATTACCAAACAGACATATATTTTAAAATAGGAAAAATTACGCGGATAAGCAACATTTTTTCTAATGCTGATGCGGACTGCCATTGTTACAGCTCTCTCTCTCTCCTCATCCGCAACAGGTATACTTCTTGCGAATTATTCCCTAATTAGCCCTAAAGTTTGCTGGATTTCGATATATGTGCATTGATTAGTTTTGAATTTTATTTAATACTGAAAATCACTTGTTGAAACCAAGCTATTTTGTTGAAAAACTGTGCTTTAGGATACAATAGAGAGCATGAAGAAATATATTCAGTTCCGATTGAAACTAATACTGCAGATTTCTACCAAATGTTGGACATCTTCGAGTGTATCTAATTAAATTTGGCAACATCTATTCTTTTTCTTCCCCTTTTCCTCATCTGAATTTGAATGGTGGAAATAGCAGCCAAGAAATCAACACTCTGTAAAGGACTCAATATTTCCAACAAACCTTTCAACGTTTTAAGCCTAACACAATCTGCCATTTTCATAACTCTCTCTAAACTCATCCTTAACCCTTTCAACGCCAATTCCACCAACTTATCATTATCACTATTTTTAATCCTTGCTAATTCCACCATTTTTCTATCCCCAATTGCAACCTGTTGCCTCTCCATTTCCCTCTCCACTTTCTCTTCCTCTCCCCTAATTTTCAACCTCAAACCATCAATATTCTTCAATTCCTCATCTGAAAACGCTTCTCCACCGACTAATCGAAACGCCATGGAAGGCTTCCACCCTGTGATCCATGAGTAGACAATTTCTAAAGGACTAAGCCACATTGGTGTGTAAAATGCTAAGATGTCTTCATGAGCTGCGGCCCATTTGGCTGTGTAGTATTCTTTGTGATGTGTCGTCATTTTACTCACCAATAACTCGTGATCATTGACGTATGAGGTTTCCCTAGGTACAATAACGAGTTGTTTCAGTAACTCTTCAAGTTGAATCATCCAATTTTCAAAGTATTTTGTGAAGTTTTCCCCTACTTGGCTCGTCATTTTTTATAATAGTAGTAGTAGCTGTAAATGAGAAAAATGATGCATTAATTAATTAACTGTGAGAAAATGAGTTTGAACAAAAAAAAGAAACAGAGTAAACTATATAGAGCGAGAAAACAAGTGGCAATGCTACAGAAGAGTTGCGTGGCTTCGACACCTCTGCATGCCTTACGCGCATCTATATAATGAACTTAGGTAGTGGGGGGAACCAGTTTAAGTTCTTCTCCCACGGTTATACCATATTTGTACACGGTTGATTTTTGCACATTTAAAAAAAAATTTATAAATAAAAGTAATTTTATTTTATCGCTATTTGAATGTTATAAATATAATGTCTTAAAAAATAATTATAACTAATTATAAAAGTAAATTAACAAGTATAAAATTGTCTATTGATTTTATAAAGTGGACAAGTATTGGTGGATATTTTAAAATAGTATATTGATAACTATTATTGAATGAAAAAATATATACTAACGATGCAATAAATATTTGTATATTAATCAAATTATTTACTTTTTAAATTTGTTTTTTATATCAGTGATAAACTTTTTAATTTAATATTAGGTTTACCGTGTAAACTAGTACTCCCATTATTTCATATTAATCAAGAGGCCGTTAAATGAAATGAATTTTTAAAATTATAGAGTGGTAAAGTTAAGGTTGGTGATGTTTGATAGGATTGAAGAGGCAATTTTGGAAATGGGAAAGAATGCACGTAGAGAAGGTGTAGGCGAAGACGATGAAACGTGTCATGAAAAGGATTACACGTTACAGCCACATTTATATATTGATGTTGCTAATAATGTGGGAGATCATTGACCACGACTAGATACACAAACACAAGTATATATGAAGTACTATATTAATTGGATCTAGTCATACTGAGTGACAAGTCATGGAAATTGGAACATATCTGATGTGGTATCATCACTCACTGACTCATTTGGGCCATGAACCTGGCCCGCTTTCACTTTTTTTTTTTTCAATTTGCTATTTGGAATTTGTAGAGAATTTTCATTAAATTTAAATCGCGCATAACAAGATTTTGAAGATGATGCTTTCAACAGAATTTTCTTCATATTCAGAGCTCGAATTCGAGATCTATAATTAAGAATGAAACAGTTCTACCTATACACTACGATCCATATTAATCTTTCACATGTTGTTTTATCTTATGTATGTTGTCACTAAATATTTTCACATAACTTGTCTCTTAATTACTTTGTTAGCTTCTACATTGATATATGAAATTAGAAGGATTTGACTCCCCTCCATTATCCCTTTTCCTCCATTTCGTCGTGCACGTCTAGATTAGAGACATGTATTTTATTTAAAGTTTAAAGGTCAAAATTATATTATATTTATAGATATCATAACCATAGTTAATTCACTTTCCCTCCATTTCGTCGTACACGTCTAGATTAGAGACATGTATTTTATTTAAAGTTTAAAGATCAAAATTATATTATATTAATAGATATTATAACTATAGTTAATTCAACTAATCTTTATCGCATGAATATTGGTAAATTATTTTTGGGCCGGTTTGAATTATCATCAAGTGTTTAAAAATATGAAAAAGTAAAAACACATAAAAAAAAAAGATTTAAAACCTATTATATCCATAAGATATATGCATATAATTAAAAAAAATGATATATTTGATATAATTAGTTTAATTATTTAATAGACAAATGTGAACATACACCAAAATAATTTAAGTTGAAACGAGATTTACTTTGAGTGTTCTAAGTGAAAATGACAAGTTTAAAGTCCCAAATATGTATTAAGTATTCAAGCCAAACAAAACTATTCCTATGTTTTAAATTTTTAATTATATCATCATTTATTTGTTATTATAATATAAAGGCATAAATATTGCTATATACTTTAAAATATTAAATTAATATAATTTAATTTAACTTTAAAAATTAATGAAATTAACTTTAAAAATATAACAAAAAGAAACTCACCATTACTATTCATTAGTCAATATTGTCACACGAATCCGCCTTACAAGTCGAATATTTTTGCGCATTATGGTGTCTCTTTTTTTTCTCATTGTTGAAAATCTTCATAAAAAGTTTGAACAAAATTTTAAAAATTGAATCGAAATAGAAAAAAAGATTGAACCTTATCAAACTGAAGTAGTTAGGCTCGATACATATTGGAAAATTAAAACCAAAAAATTATATCAAAGTTTAAAAGAACCGAATACCCACTCCAAAGTTAGATTAGAGTATTTTTTTAAAACTTAAATATGCATCAAAATATTTTGAAATCATTCTCCATCGTTGGTTATAACTTATAGAGATAGCCGCCTCTAGAAACCGACGAGCAAAATGATTCCAACATTTAGGGTTCCAAGGACTGTACTTAGATGTTGAACGTGTGTGTCGATATTTTAAGTATGTAAATACATACAATTTTTTTCACTTTGTTTGAAGTCTCAATAATCTTATATTACTTTATAGTATCTACTTGCAAATTGTTTAGTTTGTTTGGTAGTTTCAGGGTGCATGCATCCATCTTAGGCTGTTAAATTGAATTGAAATTAAAGATATAAAAATAGGTTGAAACAAAAATTGAATTGATTTATCATAACCTGTTTAAATTTAGGCTAAGCTTAAATGGGTTAAAAATTGGTTTGAATTATAATCTCAATAATTTTAATATATTTATTTAATTTTTTGTAATGACAATTCGAATTTTAATTCAAAAAAATTAAAAAAAAAGTTAAAAATAGATAGATAAACTCTAGAAGATATAAAATAGATAGCAATTCAGATTTTCAATATGAGAATGTATATTACATCAATGCAAATAAACAACCTTAAAACATGTTGAAATTGGAAATTAAATTGCACTCAATTGAAGATTCTTTTAAAATGAATAAAAATTCAAATGCGTTTGAGATTTATTTGATTCAAATTATCTTGAGTCAATCTAGATTCAAACTATCATAAGCGCAACTCGTGAAATTTTGGAGAATTGTTCAAATTATATAGTAGCATAGAAACCCATACAATTTGGCGCTAATTACATCCTCTTTCGAAAGTTTATCAAATTACAATAATCTCAAAAAATTTTGAACCCCCAAATACATTGCTCTTTTATGTAACTATAAATCAAATTCATACTGATTTACGTTTAAAATACTTGAAGTTATGTATCAATAATAATATTTATACATGTACAAAATTATTATGCATTTAACAGATATAGACGTGTTGTGTCGAGATGTTGAAAGAGGAGGAAAATATGATTTTTGTAATTAACGCAATTGATAGGAATTTTTAAAATTTATACCATCTTAAATAGTATAATTATATAATTTTTCCAATTATTTATATATAATCTTATTTAACCCACAATGCATCTTGATCCAATGTCGTCACTTTGTTGGTTAGTTTGGTTTAATCATTCATCATTTAGCGAATCCACGAGTATATGTTTCACTTCCACCGCTACAACCACTATGCCAGTATGCTTGCTAGGGATAAGTTTGAGAGAACATTCAAGTGAGTAAAACAAGAACTAACTAACAATTTGAGGCAGAGTAAGAATTATAAGTTTCGAAATTTTAAAGGATAGAGGACACTTAAATTATTATAAAATTAAATAAGTAGATACAAATGTCCTACATGACATAATGCATGTAAGATGCCATGTAAGATATAAAATTGTCATGCAGGGTGCCATGTAAGATTCATTTGCTCAATTTTATATGAGTTTAAGTGTCTATTTGTGCACGCCTTTAAAAGTCATAATTGTCAATCTACATCAAATTAAGGGTCATGTTTATATATTATGTTATTTATTAAAGAATTCACAAGTTAATATACATATATATTTATTTAATTTTTTAATACAAATATAATCGATATTTAACTTTAATTACTTGGTTACTTCATTTTTCCGAATTATTATCATTTTCAAATCACGTATGTTGTTGATTAATTCATACATACAATTTTATTTTAGACGGTGGCGGTGGCACCAATATATGTTACGGTGCATGTCTGTTGCCGTTCTGATCCAATTCATTTAGTTACTTGAAAAAATAATACTCCATCTCTTATCAAACTTAAAAAAGTAATTAATTTTTAAAATTTTATCGTAAACAAATGTTATGACATATATTGATGAAAATATCATAAATTATAATTGAAAAATAATATAAACAAATATCCAAATTAAGACACTAGTAATTTTCTTTCAAAAAATTTTAAGTTTTATCCATCATGTATAATTTTTATCAATCTAACAATATAACTCTCGATCGGTCCCTTTCAAATTCAAAAAGTTTAACAATAGTAACTCAAAAACTAATTGAAAAGCCTTAAACTTCACTCATAAAAACACTTTTTTTCCGACAGACAGTTACTCTAAAGAACAAACTGGAGACTCAGAATTTTTCTGTTTTCTCAGCTTTATGCCAACCTCACTTTTTTCATGCAATATTCTCCTACTCTTCTCATACTCCTCAAACTCCAACACAACAAAAAAAGAAAAAGAAATACTATCATATATTTTTTGTGGTTTTAATTTTAATATTAAAATATAAAAAATATCAATAACATATTTAATATCACAAATTTCAAATATTCGATTACCATATCAGATTTTAACAAAATTCCAAATGCCATCTGCATTAGTAGAATGAATAAAATAACTCACATTTACATTATTACATATATATGATTAGGAGTGTTCATGGTTTGGATAAAAAACGATCCAAATCAAAAAATGGATTAAATTAACCGATTTAATTTAGATTTTAATTTGGTCTGATTTAGATTATTAAGAACCGATGATATTTGGTTTGATTATGATTTTGTTCGAAAAAATCCGAAGAAATAACCGAACTGAACCAACAAGTTATATATATAAATTTTATCATTATACATTCATAATATTTATATCGATCATAAATAATTTTAAAGATTTTAAATATGTTTAATCAAAATTTATTTATAATTTACTTTTTAAAAAAATGTCCAAGGTGAGTACATTTTTCTTACTGGTTTCATGTATATGAGTGTATATCGAAATTCTTTGTGGGACTGAAAATGTCATTGTCTATTCCTTCTAATGCCAAAATAGTAAATTTTGAAGTTTTATTCCGTAAATTCAATGATCGAAAGTTTTGTAATGACATTCATTCTAAATATATTTTCATTTGAGTGAATTATTGTCATTTTTTTAACGTTTTGAATAAATTATTTCTTTTATTTTTAATAACCGAATAATCAAATCAAATCAAATAAAAAACGAAAACCACCAAATCAATAATTATATTTGATTTGGTTTAATTTTAATAATTTTAAAATTAATTAAATTAATTTGATTTTAATTTTAATCAATAACCGACCCAAACTAATCGGTGAACACCCCTATATATATGATGATTCAATCTAGTTTTTACTTCCCAAACAAATAGAAGAATATAAAATGAATTAGTGTTGGATAATCTAATTCAGATACTCTATTTGTAGCGGTTATCACTGGGACCCAAAAGGTGTCATGTAACATATTCCGTGCCCAAATCGCGCCGATACGTACAAAACAACAAATTTTGGGCTGAAACAGAGAAATTAATTACTAAAACATATCGGAAACATTCTACTCGAATATTTAATTAGGTTGATTAATATATACAATTTTGTCATAAGCATAGGATTATATCCATCCCGACAAATTAAAGCTACATGAAGGACGCAAAGGAAGTAGTATTCTATTTGCAAATATACTACTATATGATGAAGGCCCAATGCAAAGTTATATACTCATAGATGAGGACGAAACTTTATCTTGTGCTGCACTGCACGTGAACAAACAATAAAATGATAAAATCTCAAATATTTTATCCTGTCGTTTTGTCATGTTAATAGGACTATATATAATTTAGCTTCGTAATATATATTTATTTACATATGCATATATATAAATCCAATTAGGAACCATAAAATGGCCAGTATTTCAAGCCCTAGCATTACTGATTGTCCAAGGGAGCAAGAATACGTATACGAGACATGGATGATTTTGCAACGTAAAGAAGTTATAGAGCTTGAACAAGCTGCACTTCAAGCCAAAAACGGCCTAAAAAATGAAAATGAACTCACTCAACTAATCGAAAAAACCGTACAAAATTTTCAAGATTATGCTAACAACCGTACTCGTCTAGCCCGTATTGACGTATCACCACTCTTCGCGCCAACTTCATGCACCTCGTTGGAGAATTCGATCCTATGGATCGCTGGCTGTAGACCATCTTCTCTCATACGTTTCGCGTACGTGCTATGTGGCATGGACATAGAGTCTCATCTCACCGAGTTTCTTCAAGGGAAAAAGGTTGGTGTCCTCGGTGAGCTGACCAATAAACAAATAAACATGATTGACGCTTTACAAGCTAAGACGATTAGAGAAGAGACTAATATTTCTTCAAAATTGGCTAGCTTGCAAGAGGACATTGTGGATCAGCCTTTTGCTGGTAAAATGAAGAATGGTTGTGAGAATGCAGATGAAGCTTTAGATGAACATAGTCTATATATGGCTGATGTATTAAAAGACGCGGATGAGTTGAGGATGAAAACGTTGAAGGAAATTGTACTGAACATACTTAAACCGCTTCAAGCTGTGGAATACTTAGCTGCTGCTAAGAGGCTTAAGCAATGTTTCAAAATATGGGGCCAGAAGAGGGATAATCGACGTACGTCCAACAAATAAGACTCCGTCAATTAGAGTTCGTAGTTAAGTTTTCTTTAATAAAGTTGTGGAGTTTTCTGCAAATTACATTAAAATAGTTGTGTTTTGTAAAAATTACATTATGTATGATTGTTAGTGTAGTTCAGTTTTCTACAAATTATATATGTGTGATCATTAAAATAGTTGAGCTTTGTGCAAAATCTGTCTTTTTAAAAATAATTATCCGATATTAATTATTCACCTTATTAAATCGAGAAAGCAGTAATTAAATTTTTTTTATATGATCCTTGCAATTAATTCTGGTTGAAATGTTCACATTTGTTTGTTTATAAAATTTCCTAAAAGTTTTTCGAAGTGTGATTTAGTATACAATAATTTTTTTTAATTTATGATTTCTAAATAATATGAGAACAGAGAGAGTATGTGTGATCATTCGAGTAGTTAAGTTTTTTTATATTATATATGTGTGATTATTTGAGTAGTTGTGTTTTCAGTCAATTGCATAAGTGTGATTATTAAAGTTGTTGAGTTTTCTTTAATTCCTGCCAATTAAGTATGTGATCAGAGTTTTTGGAATCATAATATGAGATGTTACTAATTACTGAAGCTAAAATTAAACAAAGGGCTTAAATATCTTTTATGGGCCACGGCCCATTTTCTTGTGTAGTAGTGTTTGTGAAAGGAGGAATTTTCAAAAAATAAGTTAGACTAATACAATCATGTTTTTTATATTTTTTCTAATTATGAATCGTAGTTATAATTTGATGTGCTACCTAATATATATTTCGTGCTTTTGATCTGTTACTTACACAAATAAGTTTGATAGTTAACTCCTTAATTTATGCAGATTGACATTTAATTATTGATTGATATTTACTTTGCTTGATTAATCTGTTAGTACTTATAAAATTCTACTTTTAAATGGAAAAATTTCCACAAAGCATGCAAGAATATTTTCTAAGTACTTCTTACCAAAATGGACTCTTGAAGTTCGAAACTTCTTCCTTGAAAATATGTTCTTCGATTTTCTTGAAATTAAATTAAGAAAGAATACAGTTATCAGTAAGTGATATAAAATAAAAGAAAGTATATAAATACAATTATTTGTTAGATAAATAAGATATATTGGATAAAGGTAAGAAATATACAAATAAAAATACCAGACAATCACTAAAAATGCACAACCGCTAGAGATATACAAATAATTAATTATAGATATACAATACAAATAGAAAAAAAAATACAATTAATTATGTACAAAAATGTAACTCATATGTATTGATACAAATAAGAAAGTATAAAAATATAGTCTATTGTTAGATAAATAAGAAATATTGAACAAAGAGATATGTGGTGTGGACAACTATTGATAATGTACTAGTACTGAACATACAAATACAACTCTCTAAAATCATATACACATAATATCATTTATCCAAATACAAACTCCCTAGAACCATATCATATACAAATTCATATACAACACTAAACAGACAACAATTTATAACAAGTATATGAATGAAATTGTAAATTGATATAGACCTATCGAAACTTTATAAACAATACAAAATGAGAAGATTAGGTTTTATCACCAATACCTTCAATTATTGAATAACATCTTCATCATTCGATGCATAATCAACGTATTTGCATCTTTACTTCAAATCCTGAAATTGAGGAAGCATGATTTAATTTAGAGGAAGAAAGCAAACTTTGAAATTTCAAGTTAAATAGGAATTAGTGAAACGAGATAAAAAAATAATAATCAGAGATTGAAAGCGTCATTGATTGTGACTTTACCAATGAGTTGTGATTCTGAACTTATGAATGTTCCCTAAGAAAAAATAATAGTTTGAGTAACTCTTCCAACTTGACACATCCAATTTTCTAAGTATTTTCCAAACTTGGGTTCATGTCATCTTTCTTGATTGGAAGTACACGAAAAAAGTGATATGTTACCACTGAAAAAAAAGGAGAAGAAGAATGTCATTTGAATTATATAGAGCCAAGAGCTGAGAAGCGGTAATGGTACAAAAGACACCTAATTAATGAACTTGGAGGCAACGTATCAATTTAAGTTCTAAAATCTAAAATAGAAAGAGGCATTATATTACTTGGTACTTTAATTCGATTTCGATATCATATTCGACAGATAGACATTTAAATTTATATAAAATTAATGAAGTATATATATATATTGTATATGAAAATTCACATGAGATATTTTTAAATTGACGTTTATCATGTCATATAAAATATAAATAGTTACCTATTTAACTTTATATAAGTTCAGATATCTTGTGATCGGCTAAAAATTAGTAAGTATAGACACATTCTATATATTTTGTATAAATCAATCACATAAAAACAACAATTGCTTTATACGGAATGTCAGCTGAGGATTACCAAGTATAGACACATCCTATGTATTTTGTATAAATTAATCACATAAAAACAACAATTGTTTACTTGCTATTATGAATTGAAATTTATTAGTAAGTCTTGGTGATCTTTGAGGGATTTGAAGAGGCAATTTGGTAGTGTGGGGGTGAGGAAATTGAGAAAGGTGAAGAGTTAGTGTAAGGAAAATACAAAGGAACGTGTCAAGAGGAGAGCTTATTCATGTCCAACACGTACGTGGTGATTCCATCTGTGAACAAGGTACACAAACATAACGTAGTTATGTTCTTTATAAATCTAATAGTCGATCACATGCTTTTAAGTTAGATTCAAAGAATACTTACATGTATTGGGTGAAATTAATTTAGGGTACGTGGTGATAAGGTCTAAGGGAAGCGAGAAGTTAGTAGCACCCCATAATTTGATTCAAATAACATGTAATAAAAAACAAAGGAGTGGTGGTATTTTGATAACATGGTCAAAAGAACAAAAAAGACCGATATATACTTGAATACAAATAATTTGGGTACAACAGAGAAATATTAGCTAGCATCACTAACGATGTTATATTATTATAAAGTAATGTGATTAAGTGAATATAAAATACTAATATCTTCTCCTTTCTGATTTCCATCTGCTTTAGATTCATCTATGGAGAATCGAAATCATTAGCTTAAATTAATTGAGTACAATGAAGATTGATGATATTTGAAAAACAAAACAAAAGATAGGTGAATTTGACGTCCAATTAGGACAAATTAAATTGAATGGCTATTTTAATAAATAACTTCAATTATTACCAATTTTATTTGGAACAAAGATAAGTATGTACTTATGTTCATTGAAAATTTGAAAGCATAAATATGAGATAAAAGTTTCTTTATATTTTCGGAAAATTTATATATATATATATATTATATTAAGAAATTATTACGATCTATAGTTTTCTTAGTAGACACTTATTATATAATTTTTATATATATTACAGAAAATGCTTTATAAAATACATATAATATAAGTTTTATTTATAAATAATACATTTATTATTCACTTTAATACACTTTTAATAATATATTTTATCAATATCTAATTACTAAACAAACATATATCTTAAAATATTCCTAAAACAGTTATTTTGCATGCTTAATTGTCTTTTAATTCATTGCAAGTTCATAATATTACTACACATAATAATAAAATTAAAATATCATTAAAATCAGTAAATATTTATTGTTTTTCTGAACTAAGTAATTTTTCCGAAAATGAAAGAAAAAAGCAGGTCCGAAAGCCCAACCCGAAATCGCAACCGTTCTTCCTCCATCCCTTTTCGGTATCTCTATTTTCTTACAAACATTTTTCTAATGCTGTTGCGGACTGCCATTGTTACAGCTCTCTCTCTCTCTCCTCATATGCAACAGGTATGCTTCTTCCGAATTATTCCTTAATTAATTCGATATAAGCCCTAAAGTTTGCTGGATTTCGATTTATGTGAAAAATAATTCATTGATTAGTGTTGAATTTTAATTAATACTGAAAATCACTTGTTGAAAACAATACTTTTCGAACTGCATATCCATGTATTGCAGTTTGTTTTCTGGAGTTTTTAGGAAGTGAACGTAGCTATTTTGTTGAAAAACTGTGCTTTAGGATATAGAGAGCATGAAGAAACAGATTCAATTCCAATTTAAACTGATACTGCACTGCACACATACATATATAGATTTCTACCAAATGTTGGGATTCTTCGAGTGAGTGTATCTAATATGTAGTGAATTGTTATCTTCGGAGTGTTGATTCATTTGCTCCCAAAATATAAGATAAGAGTTTTAAGTTTTATCTTTTTAATATCTCAAAAAATCACTCAACTTTGAGAATTTATTTAGTAAAGTCATTGAACTTTGTTTTATATCAGAAAATCACTCAACTTATGCTTTTGTATCAATAAAATCATTCAAACTCATTCATAATTCTACCCATTAACTCAATTAAAAACCACACACTAAAACAATAGCCAAAACCAAATTCTAATTTATCCTGTTATTCCTCATGTAATAACTTCCTTTAAAAAAACAAATTATTACATGGAAGCTTAGAACACTTGAATGCCTCAGTGAAAGCAAGTGAGTGCAGTGTGTATGAGTTTGTATCTTACAAAAGATAGTGGACAACAGTTTGGATCAGCAAGAGTGCACTAATGGTGTAAATGAATTTTTTTTGTAGTTTCAGTAAATATGACTTATTCTGTATACAAATATTCATGTATGGAAAGATGAACAATTTTGTTTTTGCTACTCCTTGTCTTGTCAAGTTGTCATATTGTTTTCTTTATTCTCGACAATTTGAGAAAATGTGCAAAGTGTTTCAAGTTTATCCCCACATTTGGGGCATGTGGATTTCAGAAATGTCTGACTTTTGAATGACTAAGCAACTACTAATCTCCTGCCCACCCCCAACCAATTAGGGTAAGGTGTTCATTCATACCTTCAACAACACCGAGATATTGGTCCACAACCATGTTTACTTCATCTTCAAAGGCAAGCATCCCGGCTCTCAAGGCCTCAGGCAATCCTGGATCCTTTCCTACCTCCTTAGTGATTTATGTTTTCATCTAGGCGTTGTGACACTGACATGTAATACCCAGTTTTGCCCTTCATAGGATTGAAATGTTTGTTACTGTTTTGGACTTCTGTTAGTGATTGGGTCAAATTCATCAAATTTGATTAATTGAAGGTTAAGTGTTGCTAGTTGATTATTGTTATTTCCCCCTTCAAAGAAACTACTTTTCTGTCTGTTTTAAGATTTGCATGTTAAGAAAGTATTATTGTAGATCAACATGTTTTTAAGCTTCATTCGTAGTCGCACTAAGACATAAAAGGTTAAAAGAAGTTACAAAGGTGGTAAAAATGATGCCGACTTAGTAATAACTAAACATTTATTCCATATATGTATATAAGCGGTTTAACTCGCTTATTTTAATTTTCAAGACAAGATAAAGTTGGACATGGGTTCCTCTCTTGTGTTGTTTCTCTGTTCCTCCCATGCTGATGATCTCTTTTTTTACCCCAAGCATTGACACAAAGATGGAGCTTTTTGCTAGCTATGAGAAAATCCACAGCTTGAAGTGGACTCAGTATGTTGATCAGCTCCTTCAAAGTCACCATCCTCAGCTTATCAGCTTCTTCTACAACATTCATCAAAAACTTAGCATGTCTATCAAGGGCCTCCTCTGCTTCACGACATATTTCACCAGGATTTCCCACTTTATTGGCGATAATGGCAAATGGCTGATCAGCTATCTCCTCCTGCAAGCTGGCGAGCTTATTTGACAACTGATCTTCTTGCCTTATTGTCTTCCTCTGCAACTCATCCACTGAGTTCAGCTGCACGGTCAAGAGCCCGTTGAGGTGTCCGGATCTATTGCCTTGGAGATAGTTGGAGAGATGAGATTCAAACTCTTTTCCACTCATCGCATAAAGGAGACGGATGTAACTGGAAGGCCTGCATCCGGAGATCCAAAGCATGGAGCTTTCTAACGTGGTGCACCAAGTTGGAGCAAGGTAGGCAGTGACATCACTACATGCCAAATGTCTGCGGGTTTCAATGTATTCTTGGAAGTGTTTGATGGATTTCTCAATGAGTTGTTTTAGGTTGAAGTCACTGCTGACGCTAGTGTTAGAGGTGCTGGACGATGACGAGGAGTCGGTATTGTGGATAAGCTCCAAGAGGTCTTGTTGTTGGAGCTCCATCCATTCTTGAAAGCACGAGTGCTGAGCTTCTTTATCACTTACATTGTTATTGAAGGAAGTCATCTTACTCTAATTTGCGTGTCAATGAACAATGGGTATTGATAAGAGTTGATAAGACAGACCATCCAAACAATAACGATTGTGTCAAGAGATGGTGGAAATACTTCTTTGCTTTCGATACTTTATAGTAAGAAAACCAAAATGATTTTGTTTGCATAATAATTAATCTTGGAACTCGTGACAGTAACCAAACCAATAATTTTTTGTATGCATTAGTCTGGCACTATGTATATCTTTGTTGGAAAATAGATGATAAATAGTAGAGAAAATGATCAAAATGGTCCTTCATGTATAGGGATTGAATTATTTTGATCCTTAATATACACCACTTGATAGAAATAGTCAAGATGGGTATCACTTTGATCGCAATTCCTAAATTTAACATTTCTCTGTTAAAAACTAACGGCCCACCTCCCAAGTCATCTCTTCCGTTTGCTTGGCCCGCCCCTTTTCTGGTTCTTCTTCTTCAGTGTATGTTCTTCCTCAATAAGAGGATCATAGTCCACCCTATCTATCTATATGAAGTTTATTCAAACACATTCATAATTTTTGCAACCAAAAAAATCCTTCTTCTTCTACCTTGTGGGTCAAACCGAATCACGGATTCACTGGAAGGGCACATACCTGCTGATTTCATGTTTCGTAGAATTAATTAACTGGCCTCATTCAATCCAAAAATCATCTGATTCATTTAAAAGCGATTATAAGTAGATTGTAAATTAATAGTATTAAAATAATGGATAATTTTTTTGTGGCGTATCAATCCTTAAGCTTGGATCTACTACTGCTATATGTGATGATCTTACTAATTTTATCCTATGAATCTTCCTCAAATGGGTTAACTCTTTTTTTAAAATTCAATCAAAGTTTCTAAAAATATTGTCATTCATACCCTTATCAGAAAATGGAATTCATTATCATAAAACGAAACAAGTTACTCAAATAAGTACCATTGAATTTCTCATCCAAGTATTCCAATGAGTGTTGAATTTAAATCTATTTTAGGAAGAGGATGCAATTGAGAGATAAACAGAAAGGGGCAGAGCAAAGGCAGGGGTCGTTAGTTTTTAACAGAGGACAGTTAACTTTAGGGTTGAGGACCAAAACAATACCCATTTTGCATATATCAAGGACTATTTCTATAAAGTGATATATATTAAGGATCAAAATAATCCAACCCCCATACATAAGAATCATTTTGATCATTTTCTCATAAATAGTAACACAATTATCCCTCCAGTAATAACATGTTATATCTTTCTTTTTTTAGGTGTATGGATCTAATTTTATTTTTATAACTAAATAATGTTTACGCCAAGTCCGAATATATTTACTTACTGTCGTTTTTTATTTTAAAGTAAAATCCTTTGTCACCATTGCAGAAGCCAAATTGTATAGGAAATTAAAGTAATAATCTGTGGGGCTGATGGAGTGATTGTAGACATAAATATGTATAGTAGTAGCATAAAGTTGAACATTTTTTGGTTGTTACTGAGAGCCAGTAAACGACACTGCACACTGCACAACCACCTCTTATAGATATTCTATAATTCGAGCTTTTGGGTAAAGCCAATGAAGCACGTACAATATAGACACTAAACGTAATAAACTAAATAAAGTAGTAACAAAGTTATATGAACGAAAATTGTTTTTTTCAAGCGATTTCGATACGATTACGGTGTAAACCATTTAGACTGCCTCACGTATGTCCCGGACAAGAGTAAAAAGCGAAAAAAGTATTTACTTTTTTTTGGGTTTGCATTATTAAGACGAAAGAATTTAAGACTAATTCCAACATTTAAGACTTGTTTTCCAAATTGAAAGTGATTTTGAAATAGTATAAGTAGACAATAATATTCTAATCAACACACTCAATTAGATAAAAAAGACTTCGGGTGTTTGGTATGGAGGAAAATGTTTTCCTGGAAAATAAGTAGATTTTGGACTTATTTTCTCATGTTTAGTTAGTGAGTAGAAAATATTTTCCGGAAATGATTTTTAGTGTTTGATTTATGAATGAAAAATATTTTTGAGAGACATCTTTTATTTTTACTAGAGTAAAAATAATTTATGAAATTGAAAATATTTTTTAAAAACAAAATTATTATTTTTTTGGGTGGGGTGGGGGTGGGGGTGGAGTGGGGTGGGGTAGTGGATGGGGGCAGGGGAGGGAGGAGGAGTGAAAAAATAAAAATTTGAAGTTTATAGTATTTATAAAAATAAAATTAATTTTTTGGGGGCTTTGGGGTGGGTGGGGGCTGGCCGGAGGGGAGGGGGGTTGGAGTTTAAAAATAAAAATTTGAAGTTGAAATATTTTTAAAAAGAAAAATTAATTTTTTGGGGAGGGGTTGGGGTGGGAGGCTGGCCGGTGGTGGGTGGGTGGGTGGGTGGGGGGTCAGGGATCGGATGAAAAAATAAAATTTTGAAATTGAAAATATTTTTTTAAAATTGATGTTTTTCCCAAAAAAAATTGTAATTTGAATTGGAGGAGAGTTCTGAAAAATGTTTTCCTTAATTTTTGAAGTGAAGTCATTTTCCTTAATTTTGAGGAACATGACTTAATTTGAAAAACATTTTTCAAAATTTTATCTTAACCAAACATGAGAAAATTGGAAAATACCAAACACACTCTTAATTCTCTATAAGGTAACTATATATTGTTAATAGTATAACGTTAACAATTTCTAAAACAATCGTCTCGGTGAGGAGAATACATTTTTTAAAATAAAATTTTATAAGATCTTACTTAAAATCAACAAATGTTAAAGAGAGATTGAATTTAATATATATAGAGTAAAATTTATGAACTTATGGAATAATATTCACATAAGAAAAATTAAGATGTGATCAGATTCTTCTTGACAAATAAAATATTTTAAAATACCCAAAATCCTTTCTTAGCGGAAATCTACATCATCCTAATCGATATACCCAAATTATTTATTAATATAATTATGTTTTTTCATGTTTATTTTCTAATTACACTCATTTATGATATCATCAAACTATGTTGCAATCAAATATCTTTGCATAACGTCAAATCAAATAGAATGATAAACATTGAGACAATATCGTTATAGATATCACCAAAATTTTGCATAGATCAGTGAGTAGTTAGTCCTGCTCAACCGATAATAACAACTGGTTGATCTGGAACTTACAATAAATATTGGTTTGGCCTTAAATATATGAACCAAGTACGCATTCAGCCCATTTATTAGCTAGTTCCAAGATATCCATTTTAAAAATATATAAAAAAAATGGACGAAGCAGGAAATTACAAGCTGAGAATCGAACCCTTATCAATCAGATAAAAGTTATCAAATAACCAATCAATCTAGCTACTAAAATTTCCTGAATGAATAAAACTTAAAATTTACTACAGTGCATGGATGAATTATGAATATTTATGTACTAGACTAGGCTACGTCCATAGATACTTTCGTTACTAAAAAGAACTAGCTAAGCATCATTTTTTTAATTAAAAAAAAACAATATAAAAGAGGATGGATACCCTTTTGAATAAATAAATCTATAACAAGACTGCAGATTTATTGAACTTATTAGGGAAAATACATAAAATTCCTCCTGAACTTGGCACGAAAACTCGCTTTAGTACTTAAATTACACGGGTAATTATTTACCCCCCTAATCTCTTTTCAAGTGAATTAAAATACACCCAAATCGCTGACATGACAAATCAAAAAAATTGAGGCGCGTAAAGATTAAAAAATACGAAAAAAAAGAATGAGTGGGCCCCAATTATTTTTATTTTATTCAATAATCTTTTTTTTCTTCATCTTCTTCATACCTTACCACCCCCAACCTTTAGTACCCCACCCTCACCCCCACCTCCCGTCCTTTCATCTTCCTCACACCCAATTCACCCCTCCCGCCCTCATCCACCACTTGCACTACCCTTTCTTCTTCTTCGACACCCCCCACCCCCAACGAACCCCCACTCCTACCCTCTTTATTTGTCTTCCAATCTCGGTGCTTCACACTTTTCTTCTTCTTCTTTGTTATACTTTTCATATTTTTTCTCCTTCAAAACAGATCCATCCCACCCTCATTTCCTTTAATTTCTATCAATAAATTCAAAAAATATGATGAACAAGAAAAAATTGGAAAGTCATCAATTTTGTTCTTGCTTCAAATTAATATTAGCATTTATGGCAAGGTTTGAATGTGATGAACTTGAAGCTATTTTCAATGAAACTTTACAAATTTTCATTTCAAATTAAATTTTTAATAGTTATTACTTATTTGTTTTAATTTTGTTTCTTAAAAATTGAGTGTTCTTGTGAGAATGGTTTTGAGATTTGAATCTCTTTCAATTGATTTTTTTTCTTATATTAATTCTTATTTTTGAGATTTTTTTTTACTTTCTAAAATTGTGAGTAAATAAAAAGAAACAAAAAAAGAATTAAAAATCAAAATTTAAATATGTGGAATGGGATGCTGATGTGGCAATGACGTGACGCTGATGTGGCGCTGACGTATCAATGACATGGCGCGTGTGAAATGCACTTGCCATTGTGAGACTGGTATTATTATATTAGGGTGTATTTTAATTCACTTGAAAAGAGATTAGGGGGTAAATAATTACCCATGTAGTTTAAGTACTAAAGCGAATTTTCATGTCAAGTTCAGGGGGAATTTTATGTATTTTTCCAACTTATTAATAGCAACAAAAGGACAAACCGAAACGCATTTCGAGTCACAAGATGTATATAATATAATGTATTGTGCTGGATTCGAATATCAGTTTTCGATTGTTCATGTTTTGTAACCAAGCTTAGGAGTTAGGACACATGTATGACATTTTCTGCGGCAGAAAACACGATGCTTGAGCAACTTGTTTCTTGTTTGTCAATACATTTTGTGAGGTTGGTAATTTTTTTGCAACTCTTTTTGTCCAAGTGGTCAATAGTGGCTTTTAAAAAAAGAAGATTATTACTACTTCTTAGTTCAATTTATTTATGATTGTTTGACTTTGTACAAAATTTAATAAATAAAGTGAATTTTTCGAAATTTGATTTTTGTGAGATATGAAGACATGTTAAAATTTAAAGATAAATTCTACAGTGATGGCTAGATTGATTTTATTGTATGCAATGGAGGAAGTTGCAAAGATAAGAACGTTGAGGTGAATGTGTAAAATACTATGAGAGATAAGATTAGAAATAAAAAATTTTGAAACTAGGTAGGAGCATTGGACAAGATAAGGAAAGCAATATCAAAATGGAATTTGAACATGTGAATAAGAGAAGGGTAGAAGTTGAGATGGCATCCATAGAGTTTTAGTCTTCTCTCTATGTTAATTCTGAGCTATTATTCGATGGTTATTCATAGAGGTGACAAATAATTGGATTGGATCGGATTTGGATGGGTTGAATATGGATTGAGAAAAAATAATTTTAATTACAATTCATCCAAATATAATATGAGCAAATATGGATTTGAGCAAAATGGTTCTAATTGATTTAAATAAAAGAAAATTTTCATATATGGCATACTGAATTTATGAAATAACATTATATGGGTATAGTTTACATAATTACATTCTATGGGTACAATTTAGTTTGTTATCTAGCTTTAATTTGTATAAAATGTTTTTTTTTTTAAATTTATACTATATTTTACTTTTCCATTAAATAGTAACAGTAGCCCTAAATACGGTATCAAATTAAGATTTACATAATCTCATGATTTAAGCTAAACATTCAAAATCAAATATTTTCTCAAAAAAGAATTCTATAACGACAGAAAGACTATACAAACTTGTTTCCGGAACACTAAACTCTTTAATGTATATAAAGTTTATATACGAATGTAAACAAATTGAATATAAATTGTTTAATTTGTACCAAATTATAAAGTAATTTTTATATACATATACAAGTAATTGTATATGTATAAAATAACAATATGAATATAGTACTTGTATATATATAAATTACTCAAACACTTTTGTATATAATAACGTAAAATACAAAAAAATTGTGATTTAAAACAAATTATTACACAAATAATTGTACCAAATTTTTTAAAGTAATTACTCATATACATATATAACTAGTTGAATATACAAAAAAATTGTATATGTATAAAAAAAGGTTATATACGAATGTAAATAAAATGAATATAAAAATATAAAATATTGTACATGTATAAACAAAGTTATATACGAATGTAAATAAAAGAATATAAATTGTTTGACTTGTATCAAATTGTAAAGTAATTATTATATACATATACAAGTAATTATATATGTATAAATAAAAGTATGAATATAGTACTTGTATATACACAAATCCCTCAAGCAGTTTTGTATATAATAACGTAAAATACAAAAAAAATGTGATTTAAAATAAATATTTATATCATTTTTTAAAGTAATTACTTATATACATATAACACTAGTTGAATATACAAAAAAATTAAAATATGAATATAACAGCTCAAATACCTTGATTAGTTTTATATATAATAATTTGATATTCAAACAACTATATACACAATATTCAAGCAAGTGATTCTTACGGATGGAGATGAATCTCCCATTCTGATTTTGAAGAACTTGTAATTTGATAAGAAAAAAAGATTTTTTTTAAAAAATATATGAAAAATTAAGTATAATACATATACAATTGTGGATAAAGAAAATTCTTTTAAAGAAGAATAGATTCATGGGTTGATTTTGGCGATTACCTGCAAAAATTAAGAGCAAGACGGGAGGGAGAACGTGAAATCTTCTTAAATTTGAAATTCAAAATAGAGTAGAAGAGTGATTTTGGGAGAAAGAGATGTAACGGGGATAATAGAGATAAAATTAATTTTATATAAAATTATATATAGAAAATCATAAATAAGTCTTTTACTGGTATACAAATAGGTGGTGGGTCCCATTAATTATGGCCAAAAAAATAAAACTATAATAAATAAATTAAACTATACCCTTATTAATTAATTACTTACTATAGTTTGCCATCTCACTTAATTTTCCCTTAAATAAATTTGTTTTTCCAAAAAAAAAAAAAAACTCCTCTCCATAGGCACAACACCCCTCTCCCCCTTCCACCAACCTACACCTAAAAAAAATTTGTACTCAGAAAAAAGAAAAAAAAAATTACCCCTCCCCCACCTTCCACAATCTACCCCTAAAAAAATTATTTTCCAAAAGCAAAAACATCTATTTTTTTTTTAAAAAAAAGAAGAAAATTACCCCCCCCCCCAAACCCCACCTTCCACAACCTTCCCCTAAAATTTTCTTACTTTCCAAAACTAAAAAACATCTATTTTTTAATAAAATAATAAAAATTTACCCCTCCCCGGGAACCCCCCGGTCCTCACCTTTCGCCGATCGACGCCTACATTATTTTTTTTTCCAAAAAAAAAAATAAATTTCATTTCACTTATATTGACTGGATATGGATTCTTATGTTAATCCATTGTGTCCATATTTGTATGAGTTTAAATAGGTTGAAGATCATATTAACCCATTTAAGAAAAAAAAAGAAAATATGAGTGATCCATTTAATTTTAATATAAGCAAAATGGTTTCATTTCACTTATATGAGCTGAAATTGCCATCCCTAGTTATTCATACTGTCAGCTTTGAAATAATAGTACTCCCTCCGTTTATTTTTACTTGTGCATTGTCCCTTATAAGTTTATAATTACAAAAATTCTTAAATGATATAATAATATAAGTGCTGATATATTAATCTGATGCGCGAAATACATTAATCGTTAAGTAAGATACATCACATTTTATACATGATACACTAATCTGATGTACATTTTATAAATGATACACTAATATGATGCGCGAAATACATCAATCTGATGCGCGTGATACATTAATTTGATGCGTTGATACATTAATATGATGTGTCAAAATAAGGAATTTTGAAGATTTATAAAACTAATAGGGGATAATGGTAATAAGAGAATTTTGAGGATTTGTAAAACTAACGGATTTGCGACTTCTTAATTCTTATGCCAAGCTAACCGTGTATAACTATTGTTAAGCAGAACATGAATGACCCAACTGATTTTAACACTCGAATTCAGAAACTTCGAGACAAGATTCATCAATGAGTACTTTAGTTCGATTCTCCGAAAACAAGAAGGAGGTCCAAGTACGCTCAATAACACTTGAGCTTAAGAATCAATTCCAACAGATTTAGATTTAAATAGCCAAGAAATCTGAAAATCAAATATTCAAATTGAGATCAAAGTTGATAAATCTCGATTTGAAAATCCAGTGCATTCTTCAGTATTTAGCTAGATGTCAACACAAACAACAACCTAGAATCAAATTCGGTAATGACGCAAATTTAAATAGTTTAAAAGAATAATAAGATAATTAATAAACAGGTAAAATTAAAACGAGTTTGATTAAATTTGGGGGTTAGAAATGAATATATCATTGAGTCAAAAGATTGAAACCAGGATATACTAAGACCGAAAGATAACCGAAGGGCAAGATTATAGATTTATTGGAAGTATTTAATTAGCTTAGATTATAAAATTATGTACACTGTACACACCCTTAAATACCACATCTTATCATTTTAGTTACTTAGAGAAACTGATTTGTAAGGTTTATTTTCGGTATAATACATAAACATGACCCTTAATTTGGTATGATAATTATAACCTTTAATTTTGGGTGTGCACAAGTAGGCACTTAAAATTGTGTAAAAATTGAACAAATAGACACTGTTATCCTACATGACAATCTACATGCAATTTTGTATCATACGTGACATTCTACGTGTATTATGTCATATAGAACGCATGAATCTACCTATTTAATCTGTACAAATTTAAGTGTTTATATTTACATACTCAAAATTAAAGGACATGAACATCGCTAAAAGTAAATTAAAGGCCATCTTTATTTCCAAAAGCCGCTCTCTAAAAATTGTAGTATAAGGGAGTACTTGAAAGCTATTTTAAAAAAGAGTATTTACAAAAGTCAATTTAATTAATTTATAAATTTAATATTTTAAAATTTAAATTATATGCAAAAAGTATATATTGATTATAAAATTTTAACATAATATAATTTAAAATAATAATTGACTTATATATATACTAGATACGTCTAGGTGCTAGCACATAATCTTATTAACTTATTCTTCTATTCTTGTTTAATTTTCTTAAGTTTTCAATTAATAAATATGACTTACTTATTTTAATATTTAATTTAATTAATAAAAATAAATCATTTATTTATCTAAAAGTATATAACTTGTAAAAATAAAAGAAAACAATATTATAAATCAAGTGATTACATATGAAATAAAAAATTATGTTTTATCTTACTTTATTTAGAAAAAGCTAGCACGCAGGGGATATACATGTCTTATTTTAGAGTCAAATACTTTCGCATGAATTGAGACGTAGAGTGGTGGCGCCATTCGGTTGTTTTTGTTCTCTATTAATCGGATTTATATGTCTTCCCCCACCCCTCTCGGTTATATATATATATATATATTCCTGCATGAGTATACAACATATGTGTTAGTTAATTATCATTATTGAAAAAGAATAATAATAAGAAAATGGCAACTGATTCAAAAAGAAGTGATCGTGAGGAACAAGAATATGTAAAGTGTGCTTGGAAGAGTCTTCAACACGAAGAACTAACCGAACTCGAAGATGCTGCAGACGGTGAAAAAGATGAAGAAAAACTGACACAACTCATGGAAAAAATCACACAACATTTCCAAGAGCACTCTGACAACCGTATCCGTCTAGCCCGAAAAGACGTGTCCCCATTCTTCGCACCCGTCACGTGCTCACCGTTGGAGAATTCGGTCTTATGGATCGCTGGCTGTAGACCTTCTTCTTTCATTCGACTTATTTATGCTCTCTGTGGATTCGAACCCCAAGTCCAAGGAACTGATCCTTGCCTTGAAGGTATGGTAACCGAGGATCTCCGCAAACTATCTGAGAAACAGCTGAGCATGATTAACGAGTTGCAAGGAAAGACGATTCGAGAAGAGAGGAGGATTTCAACGAAATTGGCTAGCTTACAAGAGGACATAGTGGATCAACCGCTAGCCGGGAAGATGAAGAAAGAGGGACATGGTTGTGAGAAAGCGGATGAAGCTTTAGATGAACATAGTGGACACATGACGGATGTAATTGAAGAAGGTGATGTTCTGAGGATGAAGACGTTGAAGGAAATAGTGAAAATACTTGAACCGGTTCAGGCGGTGGAGTACTTAGCAGCAGCTAAGAAGATTAGGTTTTGTGTGCAACAATGGGGAGAGAAGAGGGATCAGCAGCATAAGGAGTAGTACTAATTTATAACTTGTACCTTTTTTTATTATATAATAAATGGGAAAGGGGAAGAAAAGTATGTATAGATGAGTTTCATGTTGCTTTTTATAGTAGTACTAAGTTTTGATAATTAATTTTTCTTGTTTGATGCTTGAATTTGGTTTTGCTTGTATAAGTTTGTTTTATTTCTTCATCTGTACTCGTTGTAATGGGGATAAAGACAAATTCTATTCAATTACAAAAGTTTTCACCCGTGGCTACTTTTTTTGGCAAAATTAATCCTCTCAAGGAGACTGAAAATTTTATTAAAACGAGGATTGAATGGTAAATATCCTTGACTTTCAATATTAAAATTGCAAGTTAGAAAAGTGAAAGCTTCCGATAGAGAGGGATAGAAAAAAAAACTTACTAAAATGCATCCTATGTACCTAACTCATTTGAATTCAATTCATTTTTAGCTCATTCGAACCTTAAAAAAAGAATTAAATTAAGCTATCATTCATTTTTTAACTTATTTGAGTTTAACTCATTTCAATCTAATTAATGTTTAGAGATCATTTATTAAAATAACTCATTTTGATATGCTCAAATATATTTATATCCTTCCATTGAAACAACTAGGCACATGCAAGTTGAATGGAATGTTATGTTTTTCATTTCTTGCTAAAGTTCTAATTACACACCAATCTAGGAACATGCATGCATGTTGCACGTATTTCACTAAAATGTGGGAATAGGGATTGGAACTCGGCAGGATGGGAAAATTAAGTCATTTTCACCATTAAGCCAAGGATTACACTTGTGTTAATAGGATCAAAAGTTAATATATACATATATAATGTTAGAAACTGATCAAATATATATAGTGTTATTTTTTTAATGAAGTGAATTTATATGAACTCACTTAATCCTTTGTGAGTCCGCCCCCGTTTACTATATAATATACTCGTTGATGGATTATTTAGTTGACTATATTGATAACGGCCTCAATATATATACGTATCTAGAAGTTCTATGGTATCGATCGATCTGCATGATCATGCACATTGCTAGATAAACATTATTGACGAGTCACATGGCTCACCAGATGTTTACACTTTACATGGTGTAAATAAGATGATTTATACTGAACTATATATCCGTTTCATAAATTATTTTCCTTCCCCCCCCACCCCACCCCACCCCCACCCCCACAAACATGTACTAGAGATGAAAAAATTCATCCGGAAAGCAAACGGCAAAAAAGAAATTATCAAAAATTTAAATGGAACATCAATTTTTTTAATTAAAAGGGCAAAATCGCTCTTGATGTCACGATTTTTTTCTGAAGTCGTTACTCCGTTAAAAGAATCATAATCGCTGACCTACCAGCGATTTTGTTCAAAAAAAATTCCCTATTTTGAAGATCGCTGCCCGTGCAGTGTTTTCGCGAATTTTTTTTTTAAAAAATAAAATCGTTTTGATAAACAAATATTTTTAAAATTAAAATTAGCTTAAATCGATGCTAATTTTAAATGTATATTTTTTTAATAAAACACTGCCATAACTGCGATTTTTTTTTTTTTAATTATTATTTTTTTGCGAAATCGCTCCATGGGCAGGATATTCTTAAAAAAATAGGATTTTCTTTTGGACGAAATCGCTGGTAGATCAGTGATTTTAATTTTTCAAACAGAGTAATAATGTCAGAAGAAAATCGCTACGTCAACGATTTTTCCGTTTTGATTAAAAAATACTCTTTTGAAATGTTTAACAACTTTTTTGCCCTATAGTCATTGAGACAAGTGACATAACCTAGTTTGTACATTGGAAAAATTATACAACAGAAGTTGTTCTCTCGAAGAAATACAACAAGAGACTTGATAGAACAATCTACTGTCTTTAGTTGTTATTTGAGAATTTAGTTTTGTGCTTATTCAATGTAAGATCTGTTTTTATGTTATAAAGTAATTAAAGCATCGCAAGTTGTATATATTCGTTGTTTGAGTTTGATGAGTTATAGCTAGAGTTAGCTATGTTGGGCTCTTAAATTCTATATTGACCGAGTAATTGTAATGGACAAATAGGTATTGTTTTATTTTACATAACAGCGTTATTACAAAGGGGAAAGGGATTAAGAATTTAATTCTTAGATTATCAGAGTTTAATTTGTAATCTGAATCATGACTGTTTGAAGTTAATAGAGTTTTGTTGAAATATGTGAGACATAGATTTTCTCATACTTTTCACAAGAAGGTTTAATTTTCACGTTAACTCTTGTAAGTCTTTTACTTTAAGGTTTTACTTTCCGTACTATCTAAGAAACCCTATTCATGGACTTGTAATGAACACGTATAAGTCATCATTTATTCAAAAAGCTACTTGGCAACTTCGACAAGCTGCTTAAAGGTTGGCACTACTCTACAGACGGACCAATTTCCGGAGCTCGCTCATTTATATATATATATATATAGGGTAATGCTAAATGGCCAGAAAATTTTGGCCAGAATTTGGCCAGAAATGTAAAAAGACTAAAATAACTTTATTTTAAGTTTTACATTTATTTCCTCAATACTTTTCCCTCCAAACAAAATTAATTTTTGTCTATTTCCCAAACTCCTTGGAATACTAAATATTAACTATTTGGCTGCCAATGAAAATGTTTTTTTTTTTTTTTTTGTAGTTTATCTTTAAAAATAAGTATTGTTTAATTAATTAAAAAATGTACACTTTAATTAATAAAATATTTTTGTAATTTTATTTTTATACATTTATATTTTTTTATTATATAGCAAATTATGTTCTACATATACCCCTCCTCCAAACTCAATTATAATCCTAAGGTTTCAACTTTGAAAAATTATTTTTTCGCTTAAAATAAACCTCTTTATTGAAAAAAGATAATTAAATTTTCCATTAATAATAACTACAAATGACTATCTTATCTACTAAAGATTATACTTAATTATTTTGTAATAAAAAAATTGTAAAATATAGTAATCAAGCATAGATTAAAAAAATTAATTAAATTATTCTTTAAATATAATCAACTAAATAGATAAGTCTATATAATGGACATATTTTGAGAGAAAAATTATATTGAAATTTCGATATTTTTAAAAATAATTGATGATAAGACATTCAAAACTATGTCATAAATAACACATTATTTTTTTTTATATTATAATCATTCCGTACAAGAATTAACATATATAGAAAATGGTGAAATTATTTCACTAATTTTAACAATGAATAAATAATTCAGTTATTTGAATAGTATTAATTTAGTGAATATTTCAAAACAAATAAATAAAAGATCACTCAATACCTACTTATCAATTATAATACTTTAAAATAGATGTATTTTATGTATATATTAATTTACAATATGTTTAACATGTATAAGTAAATTATAACATAACTACGATATATATGTTTTAAAAATTATTTTCATTTATCTAGAATTTTTATATTTCAATAACGACAATCAAATCTCAAAATACTTTCGAGTTAATAGACATCGACACATTATAAAATTCATAATTTAATTTTCTTAAAACATAGTAATCAAATATGTAATTTAAAATTTTTAAATATGTAGTTTAATTTTTAAACATGTTGTTGTAAATATGTAGTTTAATTTTTTAAAACATAATAACCAAACATAAACTTTAAATATGTAATTTTTCAACATTAATGTGTAGTTATCTTGGGTTGTTGTTAAATAGGATCGACACTTATAAACCATATGATTTTTAGTATTTCTTTAATGTGTTGATGTTTATCAATTCTAAAGTATTTTAATTTTTGATTGTTATTATTGAATTATTTTACATTATATATATAAAAAAAAAGTATTTAAAATTTAATTTAAATAATTATTTAAATAGGTAATTTAAATTTATTTATATAAGAAATGCAATAAAATTACTTAATTTTAAAAAATATTAATCCGTTCAAAACAAATATTAATTTGAAAGAAAAAAATAATATTGTGACTACAACTATGTATACTTAATATTTTTGCAGATCATTTAATAGCAAACATTTTTAATAAAATAACAAATAATACTACTAAAGAAAAAAATATATGTGATGAAACTTAAATCTAGTTCATGTTAAATTTGTATTGTCATTGTCATCGGAGAACTATAAAGATGTTTTTCTTTCAAATTTTTTTATAAAGTTTATTTTGAAATCATAAAAAACTCTCTATATCCTTTTTATGTTATTAAAAATTTTAATGAAGCACCATCAAAAATTTTATAATTTTTTTTTGTATATGTCTATAGTAGTGAAATAACAAATAAAAATTAATTTTATTGAGTCTTTTTTGTGTATGACATGATTCATATGTTATCGAAAATATGAAGATAATCACATAATAGAGGAAACATGATGATAATTTTAGTTTTCTTCTTATTTTGCTCACATAATTTTGAGTATAATTGGATAAAATATATTTTTATCATTAATTTTTTTCTAGAAAATCGGTGTATAACAATAACTCCTTTGAATAAATAAGAGTAACTCTTTAGCCAACTTGGCTAATTTCATATTTTTATATTTTAATATTTTAATTTAGATATAAATTATCTTTTCGCGATTAAAAATTATAAATTAAAATAGATAATTTAACCTTAGTTCTGTTTTATACTTTTAAAATTTTTCTTATCATTAAGGAATAAGAAATGAAAAAAAATAAACTAAAAAGAATAAGTAAAAAGGAGGAAAATTGAATTATGTTTTTTTTTGTGAATTTTTTGGTTCTTTTCCCATGTTTAATTAAGAAATGATCAAAATTAATCTCACTAATCATTTTCAATGTATTGAAAACATAATTAAATAATACATTTAATATTTAAATTAAAAGGAAAAAATGTCTAAAAGTAAACTAGATTATAGTGTGAACATATCATTTTACCATTCTGGCCAAATTCTGGCCAAATTTTTCTGGTCAAAAGAACTTTTCCATATATATATATATATATATACTCATCACATGGATTTTTTGCCTTTTAAGTAAAGTCCATTTCATAAATTGAAATATGATAGTCATCAACACCCACCATTATTCACGACCACTCTCCTCCATTATATATAGAGAGAAATGACATATAGTCACTTTTGAACTTGTCCAGAGTTTTCATAAAGACATCTCAACTTTGTGATTGTCCTAATACCCAATTAAATAATTTGGAACAGATATTATTATACTATTTTTTCGATCAGCCCTAAATTTTAAGAAGCAACTGAGTTCACACACCAATCATTATATGACACGTGTTAATTTAATTAAAAATATATTTCTTTTTTTTCATTTTAAGTTTTTCCTTTATCATTTCTTTCTTTATTTCTCTCTCTTATTTTTTGGGTTTTAATTTTGATATATCTTAAATTTTGTTTCATCTTCCACCTTTCACTTTCAAGTGATTCATCCCTCCATTTTTTTTTTCATCTCCCAACCCCCATGTTAAATTGAACCTCACTTCTATTTTTTTTCTTTTCTTTTTCTTCTTCTTTTCGGTCAAATTCATTATAGAATTCATACTATTATTAGGACTTTATTGAATTATTGATAACAAAATTAATTATTTTTCTAAGAAAATTAAAATTTTTGAAGGTATCATCAACTACTCATTTTCATATAAAATCAAAATTAGAAATTGTAATTTTAAAAGAATCAATTAATTTCTCAAAAATTGAAAGAATTCAATTGAAGTCGAATAAAAAAATTATATGATATTTTCTAATCATCTTGAAATCTAATGAGTTTATTAAATTGTTCGAAATGTAAGAAAATATTTAAATAAAGTTTTAAAATTAAAGTAAGTATAATAATAGTAATAGAAAAAAAGAAGAGGAAAGTAAAGTTTGGTAAAAAGTGACATTGAAAGTAAGAAGAAAAATGATGACAATTAATTTTTGAAAAGAAAGAAGAAATATAGAGAAAAATAAAAAGGAAAAAAATTAAAATAATAAAAAAAATAAGAAAATATATTTTATAATAAAATACTTGTAAAAGTTAGATTATATTAGTTATTTATCCGTCTATGTGTTAGGTGGACCAAAAATAATATAATAATATCTATTTAAAATTGTTTTGTAGGGTAATAGAACGGTTACAAAATTAAAGTGTCTTTTAAAAATTCGAAACAATTTTAATAGTGACTTTATGTCTTATATATATATATATAAAATTAAAGATAAATTTCATTTGTCATTCACTTTATTTAATGTTGGAATTTTCTTTTTCCTTTTTAAGTCATGGGTTTTATCATAGAAGTGTGTTAGACACTATTAGTTGCACCCTTCTTCCGATAATATTCGTGTTACGTTTGTTCAAAGTTAATTTTAATTTATTTTAAAATTAATTTGATTTTATATTTTAAAACTTAAATTTAAGTAATTAAAAAATATGTAAAATATACTACAAACAAAAATGTTAATCATTTAATTCTCGATCAAATGAAATAGGACCAAGTAAATATGCTAGAAGAAAGTCATAAATTTAATCAAAATACTTTCACATTAATTGATACAAAGGGCGGTGCTAGCTTATGTGTCTTACCCCCCACTCAAGTAATTGAGTCTTATATATATATATATATATAGCCCTTTATGAGTTTTCTTAGTATATAAGAGAGGCAGGCAAACAAACTTGTTTATTAATTATCATTTATTGGGAATATAAGAAAAAGAAAATGGCAACTGATTCAAACAACACTGATCATAACGAACAAGACTACGCAGCGTGTGCTTGGAAGAGTCTTCAACACGAAGAACTAACCGAACTCGAACATGCTGTAGCTCATGTCAAAGACGGTGAAAAGGATGAAGAAAAACTCAGACAACTCATCGAAAAAGTCATAAAACACTTCCAAGAGCACTCTGACAAGCGTCTCCATCTAGCCCGAAAAGACGTGTCTCCATTGTTCGCACCCGCCTCGTGCTCTCCCTTGGAGAATTCAATCCTATGGATCGCTGGATGTAGACCTTCTTCTTTCATTCGACTCATTTATGCCCTTACCGAATTTGAAGCTGACGCCCACGAATCTGATCCGTGCCTTGAGGGGATCGTAAGCAGGAAGCTTCGCGAACTAAGTGGGGAACAGTTGAGCATGGTTAACGATTTGCAAAGTAAGACGATTGCAGAAGAGAGGAGAATTACTAATAAATTGGCTAGTTTACAAGAGGACATAGTGGATCAACCGCTTGTAGGGAAGATGAAGAAAGAGGGACATGGTTGTGAGAAAGCGGATGAAGCTTTAGATGCACATAGCAAACACATGGTGGGTGTAATTGAAGAAGGTGATGAACTGAGGATGAAAACGTTGAAGGAAATTTTGAACATACTCGAACCGGTTCAAGCGGTGGAGTACTTAGCAGCAGCTAAGAAAATGAGGTTTTGTGTGCAACAATGGGGAGAGAAGAGGGATCGGCAGCATAAGGAGTAGTACTCTACTAATTTATAATTTGTACTCCTTTTTTTTTATTTTATTTTATGGTAATAAATGGGGAAGGAAAAAAAAACATGTATGGGTTAATTTATGTTGCTTTATATATAGTAGTACTAAGTTTTGATAATTTTTCTGGTAAGTTGTTAAAGTTAGATATCATAGTGCAGCCTTAATATATAGCACTGTATTTTGCTACCTGATCTGCTACCTGGTTTGCTTCTCTGAAGCAGTGCACCGCTTTAGTATAAGCATGACTCAAACTTATTGCTAAATTCTCAGTAATAAACTTCAGTTTCAGGTTATTGTTATTCTTTCAAGCAACCATATCCTTGATGATTAGTGAGTTCATCTCAAGAACAAAATTGTAGCATCCAGTTTGTTTCCTCCATCCTACTCAGGGGCAGATCCACATGGTCTCCAGGGGTTCACTCGAACGCTCTGGCAAAAAATTACATAAAGTAATTTTCTATAGATATATATATTTTGAACCCCTTAATAGTAAAGAGAAGCTAATGGCACAGCAATGAGCCTTGTTGAAATTAAGTGTGTGTCACTGGTTCAATTCTCAGTGCTTAAAGTTTGGTTTTAAACCCAAAAAATCAAGGTTTCATTTCTAAAGGCGTGTTTACACGTTTGTATTTTTATTTTTTGAATCTCTGAACGAAAATATCTTTTTCTTTTTCAGTTTTTTTTAGTATTTTTTTTAATTTCAAAACCGTGCTAAAAAGTGTGGTTTTAAACTCAAAAAATCAAGCTTCCATTTCTAAAAAATTATTTACACGTTTATACTTTTATTTTTCGAATCCCTAAACGAATATCCTAGGTCCGTCACTGACTCTACTCCAAATTTAGCTGTATATGCGATGTGCCTCGTTGTTGCTTCAACATTTATTGGAAGTGTAATGGGGATTAAGACGACTTTTGTTCAATTACAAAAGTTTTACTAGAACGCACCTGTAATGAACTCAATTTCAACGATAACTCTAACTTGTTTCTCAACTATATTAATTAGGCTAAAGATCAATTACAATTTCACCAAGTAAATGTAACAACTAAAGGCAAAAGCCCAAACAGAAATACAAAAATATTGGAAGTAAGAACTACGATCGACTGAAGAAGGAGACGATCGATTGAAGAAGGAGACGAGGAACTAGACATAGAGAAAGCAAGATACAAATTTGCCTAAGCATGATCGTAATACGCATAAATCTCACTAGTCTCTATTTATCAATTTGAATTCCATACACAACCATTTAAAAATAAGAACTAAATATGAACAGGGACCTCATGGACAAATGAAATTTGTGTAACCGTTAGTCATTGTAATGGGGAGAAAATGATAAAGACTAACCAATAACCATAGTCTTTTGACAAGTTCTATCAATTAGAAAAGTTCCCTCATCCTTTTTATTGGATAATTTTTTAGATCTAAGTCTTAAAGATTTTCTCAAACAAATTGAAAATTTTATGAGAAAATGATATGATTAAATTAATTTAAAGTTCTAAAAACGTAAGATTATAGTCTTATACTTCTTCAAATTTTATAAATGTGTTGCAAACTAGCAATCTAAGCGTTTTTCCTCGTCAAAACTAGTCTCAAAACTTTAGCCACATGTTGGGGTGGCAAAGTTTGTCTATCAAAATATGACTTAGTTTAAGCCGCTCAAGTTTGGTGGATTATAGACCCGTCATTTATTAATTTAATTATTTTAATCCATTTAAAAAATTGAGCAAATATGTTGCTTAATTGATTCACAAAAAAAATTGTTAAAATTTTTGAAAGATCATTTTTTTTTAATTTGATATATGAATGTATAGTCATAATAAGGACAACTGAAGTTGCTTGGTAAGTTACTCTAACAAACTGCTCCGTAAGCTGCTCTTTTGACAACCATTTGATAGAGTAGTAAGTACTCTTTCATTCTTAATCGGAGGTCTTAGATTTGAAATACTGAGATACAAAATTTATTTTATTAGGGAGCGATTTACCTTTATATGAACTTTTTGATTCAATCTCAAATTTAATTTAATTTCAATATAAATACCGGATTCGAATCGAATGAAAAATCAAAAAGTAGATCAGTTAGTGAATTCTGATGCAGCTGCATACTAAGGTTGGCACTACTCGGTAAAGGCATCAATTCCCGGAGTTCGCTGATTTTTATGTTTCTGTTTCTGTTAGACACCATAAATTCTTCAATTGGAAGGCACAGCCCTCTGATTTCACCTCCACGCCCACCACTCACCACAACCCATTCCTTTTTTTTTCTTATTTAATATTTTTTTTATCTAAATTTATTTATAAGGAAATGGAAAAGAATCTAATATATTTTTCAATTTTACAATTCAAAATTGACATATATTTCGGTGTCTATTCAGGGTTGGACTCGTAGAAAATTGTCAGACTATTTTCGTTAAAGTAAATTAATTTTTAAATATTTTAAAATTAACACTTAAATAATAAAAATAATATAGAAATTAGTCCCTTTTAATAATAATATGATTAAAAATCATTTTTTCAAATTTTTTTTATATAAAATAGCAAAATATTAATTCAATTAAATAGAATAATCACAGTTTGACTTAGTTGTAATTCGTAGCAAACAGTTGTCATTTGCCTCCCTCCCCGAATCTCTCGCTCGGCAGTCTATTCCTCGCCCCTCTCACCCTCTCACCCTCTCACTTTATACCAACACAAATGTATAAAAAGCATTTGTGTTTGTATAAAGCGATAGAAAAATTGTATATATACATATCTTTTCGTTCGCCGCTCTCCCAGAAAATCTCGCTCGCCACTCCCCAGATCTTGCTCGCCACTCTCACTCGCCTCTCTCATTTTTTATACAAACACAAATGTATAAATTGTGTTTGTGCGTATAAAGCGAGAAATACAAATACATATTTTCCGTCTTATACACTTATAATCATACATATACAAATTTTTCTTTGCCAATTTTCTTTTGTCTTTCTCTCTTTCTCGCTTTATATAAACACAGATTATACAATCAATTCGTATATGTATACCAAAATATACATATCAATAGTCATAACAAATATAAAATTTGTTATGGAGGCAATTATACAAACTATAGTTATAACATACAAATATAATTTTTATGTTTGCTAAACCTAAAATTTACTTTTTAAAAATATAATTATTTCATTTTCAAAAAAAAAAGAAATTAAGAGGATATTAAAAAAAAAAAGAGTATGTCAGTCTTTAATCAAATACTTTCACATTAAGACAATGGAGGGCGGTGTGCTATTCGTCTGTTGTTTGTTAGGATGGGAATTCATATGGAATTTCGATTTACTTCGACCCTAATCCTCGGGGCTTATATATATATATTCTTCTTTCATGCATATAACACAGTGATAATTCGATAACTGAAACAACTTGAGAAAGAAAGAAAAATGTCAAGTAATTCAAACAAGAGTGATCGTAAGAAAGAAGAACTCTTACAATGTGCTTGGAAGAGTATTCAGCACGAAGAACTAACCGAACTCGAACATGCTTCAGCTCAGGCCAAAAACGGTGAAATAGACGAACAACAACTCAAACAACTCGTCGAAAAAATCATAAAACATTTCCAAGAGCACTCTAACAACCGTATCCGCCTAGCCCGAATTGACGTGTACCCGTTATTCTCACCAGCCACGTGTACCACGTTAGAGAATTCGGTACTCTGGATCGGTGGGTGCAGGCCTTCTTCATTCATCCGTCTGATTTACGCGCTCAGCGAAGTGGAGGAATCTGTGATAGCTGATCAGTGCCTTCATGGGATCAAAAGCGGGGATTTCAGCGAGTTAACTGGGAAACAATTGAGTATGATTGACGAGTTGCAAGGAAAGACGATTCGAGAAGAGAGGAGGATTTCAACAAAATTGGCTAGCTTACAAGAGGACATAGTGGATCAACCGCTGACGGGGAAGATAAAAAAAGAGGGACATGATTGTGAGAATGCAGATGAAGCTTTAGATAAACATAGCAGACACATGGCGGATGTAATTGAAGAAGGTGATGAACTGAGGATGAAGACGTTGAAGGAAATAGTGAAAATACTTGAACCGGTTCAGGCGGTGGAATACTTAGCAGCAGCTAAGAAGATCAGGTTTTGTGTGCAACAATGGGGAAAGAAGAGGGATCAGCAGCATAAACAGGAGTAGTACAATTGGGATCAATTTAGCTGCTACTTTTTTTGTTTTTGATAATAAATGGGAAGCGAAAATAAACATGTTATGTTGCTTTTAATAGTAGTACTAGTTTTTGATAAGTGGAGTAATTAATTTTTCTGGTTTGATGCTTGAATTTGTTTTGCTTATAGGTGCTTTATTTTCAGGCGTTACATACACACATTGGAGACTATTAAATTCAAATTCATTCTGAAAAATATTCAAATTCATTCTGAAAAATATCACACTGAGTATAACACTTCCTAATAGAAAAGACGACTCATATCCAAGTACATAAATTAGAGCCTAATTAAATTCAAAGTCCCACGGGAAAGTATCACATTAGGAGTATAAGGCTCACTAATAAAAAGCAATGAAAAGTATCACATTAGGATATAACACTTCCTAATAAAAAAAAACCATTCATATCCAAAAGAACTTGAACCCAAGATAAATAGTTAAGGATAAATCAGTATTTACCATTCTGATTCACCTGCTTTATTTCTTCATCTTTCGTTGTAATGGTGGTAAAAGCCTAATTACTTTTTTTTTTTGTCTTTTTGACAACTTCTATTCAATTACAAATTACAAAAGTTTTCAGCAGGTCTTTTTTTTTTTTTTTGATAATCCAATTATTTTTACAGTAAATAATCTTTTGGATTTTAGTCTCAAAGCTAACTTAAAATTTTATGAGAAAACACACAAGTTTTGGATAGAATTAAAAAATAAGAACAAAATATATATAGTGACCTCAAAAAAGTGGTATTTGCGTGACCATAGTTGTTGTAATGGAGATAAACACTAACCATAGTCTTTTGACAACTTCTATCTATTACAAAAAAATTCAGCCGTTAGTTTTTATCTTTTCCGCATAACTTTTTAGATCTTAGTCTAAAAGATTTTTCTAAAAAATATTAAAACTTCTATGAGAAATAAATATATTAAATTTTATAATGTTAGCTGACAGTCCCGTATTTTATCCAAAAGATTATATATAGATAAATTTTTAAAATTAAAATAAATTATAAATAGTGACCAAATGATGACATTTGCTTAAAGTTTAGCATGTAGCAGTCGTGCTTTATTTCTTCTATCTGTAGAAGAAATCGTTGCATATCTAAGTGTCCGTTATGTGCAGGAGCGGAGTTAAAAGGATCCTTACTTTTTCGTAGACTTTATATTTTGTATAAAAAATATGAAATAAAATGGATAAATATATATTTTCTAGGAACCTAAAAGCACAATAAAATGATTGGTCTAGTGGTATCTCTGAACCCAGTAAATTCGTTCTGCAACTTGTGGTACTGAGTTCTCGAAACTCAGTATGTACAGTTTATTATTTTTGGGATATTTTCATATGTGGGTTTATATAAAAGAAAAATTAAAAATATGTAAATGTAAAAAAAGGAAAAAGGCATTTGTTTTCAAAAAGTTTAATCCAATTTCTTTTTTCTTTTAAAAAGTCGGTTATAATTTTTATTGTTTATCTAAAATCTAGCCTTCGGTATGTGTTCTTGTATCTCCTTTTTATTTTTTTTTCTTATTTGTTTGCTTTTACATGGTATGATTATCTATTCAAAATTTGATTTTTTATCTTTAATTCTAGAATTATCTCATATATTAATAATTTATTATTAAAATGATTGTTGCATTTGCTTTTCAAAACTTTAACTTTTGGTGGCAAACTGATAGTAATGGTTCAAGATTATAGTGAAATTAGTAAAAAATTTATTTTAGGTGCCAAAATATTTATGGTGAATTAAATAATTTTAACCTCACTTGTTTAAAACAATATGAAGATTATAGTAAAAATGTTCAAAATTTAATAGTTGTTACTTTAGGTTAAGATCTAAGATCGTTATTCAATTTTAAAATTTAGAACTCGCTGATCTGAAGTCCTGACTCTTCTCTAATTATCTATATGCTATGTTCATCCAAAGCTTATTTGAAATTAGGTTTACCGAATGAATAATTTATATGGATAGCTATTCAAATTTATCTATCTTAAAAGAATTGGGTGACTAACTCATTTAAAATGGATTAGTGGTGGGCTGGGGTGGGTCGGGGTAGGGGTAGGCAGTAGTAAGAAAACAATTTTTAAAAAAAAAAAAATCTTTGAGGCACCGGGGGATGGGGGTTGGGGGCCAGGGTAGGGGTAGGGCTAATAAAAAAATTATTTTTTTAAAAAAAAAATAAATTAAAAAGTTCTAATTTTTTTTGTGTGGAGGGTGGGGGTGGAGTGGAGTAAAAGGTTTTATATTTGAGTCTTTTATCATGATTTCTACTCTAATATAAATATTTATATAACTCATTTTTCTCTATTTAAAATATGAATTGAATCAAGTATTTATCCATTTTTAATCTACTCATATACGATTCAATCTACTCGTTTGTGACTCCTAATTGGGATCGATGTTCCATAGCAGACACGTGGAGAATGTAATAGAAGAAGGTTAACTCATTTTAATCGACTCAAATTCAATTGAATCCTTCCATTCGACACAACTAGGCACATGTATGTTGATATGTTCTGTTCTTCTTTTCTTGCTGAAGTTCTGATCATACACTAATTATACAGGAACATGCATGCATGTTGCACGTATTCAATTACTCCATTTAATTTCTTTTATCATAGTTCATTTATTATTTAGTTGACTATATTGATAAACAGCCTCAAATAAATTGTGTCATAACGTAACATATAGTGAGTTGTGAGATGCTTAATCAGCCTTAATAGTGATAAAGATATATCATTCACTAGCATGAGACACTAGTCCACTTCATCTTCCTTCAGCCACATATAATATAACCAATATATTATGTATCTAAAAATTGTATGGTATCGATGGATACCTGCATGATCATGCATATTGCTCAACATTATTGATAAGTCACATGTAAAGGTGGGCTCAGGGGCGGACCCACACTACCCCGTGGGGCACATGTGCATTCGCTAACTTCCGAAAAAATCATATGTATATATGTATATACTATTTTGAAAAACTGATAGTAATTAAGATATAGTTAACAGTGCACCTATAAAAAACATAGAAGTGCCCTTGTGCAATTGGTAGAAAGTAGAGATACCATCCATAGACCAGGGTTCGAATCTCACTTAAGCTAGCTTAGACCTTATATTTGAGCTATGTTTATATTGGTGCAACCAAAATCTTAAGGGTTCATCTGGGTGGGCTGACACTTTAATATACCTGTCCTCCAATATATGTGTACACATTGTATTGGTCTACAAATAATATTGATGTGACTCGATCCCACCGACCTGTTAACTTATTGGATGGGTAAACAAAAATACGTTTTGAATATTATAATCACGTATAAAATGTCTTTCTAATTTTGTGTGGTTCTAAAGCACTAGAATCTTCGGAAAATTACTATGTGTTTTAGTTTCTTTTGTTTGAAATAGTAACGTTTAATTAATCGTTGAAGCACATGATCATTGATTTAGAAATACCTAAAAAATGAAAGAAAGTATCAATATATATAGTATCATTTAATAATTAACAACACCTTGTTCATCTCTTATATCTCTAGACATAAAAAACACACATGTCGTGACAATAGGAATTGATGAATTTGAAGAATTCATGGTTTTTGTTGCGTTTCATATCTTAATTAGCTATAGATGCATGCATCTGTGGATAATGGATATCAATTTTCTGTCCACCACTAACTTCTTAGCAGATACCGTTCCACCAGCCATAATATATATGTGATTCACAGTTAATATGTATTTTCCTCTTTTAAAAGTACAATCTATTTTTATATTTTCATAAAATTACCTAATTATATCTTAACTCAGATGTGATGAGTCCAATATTGATTCCTTAACATCGATTTATGCTAAAATATTAGGGCAAATGTAGTACTAGTATACTAACGATGTCATGAATTCAGTATATCAATTTAGAATCGCGAGTTTTAATCTTCTTTTCATACCATATAACATGTAATTGTCTATAGTAATTCTCATTAATAACTTAAAATGTCTATAAATAACATATTAAACCACACCAATAACGCACAAATTTCATCTCATCCGTTTAATAACCATAAAGTACTTTATCTTATGACTTTAAGCTAGACTTAGGGTGTGTTTGGTATGAAGGAAAATGTTTTCCATGGAAAATGTTTTCCATGGAAAATGTTTTTCTGGAAAACAAGTAGATTTTGGACTTATTTTCTCATGTTTGGTTGGTGAGTAGAAAATATTTTTTGAAAATGATTTTTAGTGTTTGATTTATTAATGAAAAATATTTTTGAGAGACATCTTTTATTTTTACTAGATTAGAAAATAATTTATGAAATTGAATTTTTTTTTTAAAACAAAACTATTAATTTTTTGGGGTGGTGGGGGGGTGGGGGGAGAGGGTACGAGTGAAAAAATAAAAGTTTGAAGTTGATAGTATTTTTAGAAAACAAAATTAATTTTTTTGGGGGGTTGCGGGTGGGTGGGGGATGACCGGGTGGGGGTAGGAGTTTAAAAATAAAATTTTGAAGTTGAAAATATTTTTAAAAAGCAAAATTAATTTTTTTTTGGGGGGGGGGTCGGTGTGGGTGGGTAACGGTCAGGGATCGGGTAAAAAATTAAAATTTTAAAATTATTGTAAATAACAATTTGTTAATGTCCATTATACCCCTCTTATGCCTATAAAAGGCATTGTAATCTCTATGGAAAATACACCAAAAATAAGGAAGATTCAAGTTTCTTATTTTATCTCTCTAATACATTCTTCTCTCCTTAGTTGCTATTAAGTTTAATTTTAGTACTTAGTCTTTATTTTATAACACGTTATCAGCACGAGACTCTGTCATATCAAAGTTTGAAGACTAAATTTGAAGGCTAAGGTATTATTATTTTTCTTCTTTTTATTATGGCTAATCTTACTAAACTTGAGTTCGTTGCCCTTCAAAGTTCGGGCAAGAACTACCTTTCCTGGGTATTAGATGCTGAAATCCATTTGGATGAAATGGGTCTTGCAGACACCATTAAAATTGAAAATAAAGCATCAAAACAAGACTGTGCTAAAGCAATGATATTCTTACGTCATCATATTGACGAAATTTTAAAAATTGAATATCTCACAGTCAAAGATCCACTCGTTCTGTGGAATAACCTAAAAGAAAGGTATGACCATTTGAAGATGGTCATTCATCCAAAGGTACGATATGATTGGATGAATTTAAGACTACAAGACTTTAAGTCTATTCATGAGTACAATTCTGCCATGTTCAGAATTACTTCTCAATTGAAACTATGTGGAGATACAGTTAATGATGTTGATATGCTGGAAAAAACGTTCTCCACATTTCATGCCTCGAATGTGCTTTCACAGCAACAATATCGAGAAAAGGGTTTCAAGAAGTATTCTGAACTGATTTCTCATCTTCTCGTGGCTGAACAAAATAATGATTTGTTAATGAAAAATTACGAGAATCGTTCCACTGGATCTACACCACTTCCTGAAGTGAATGAGGTGTACGCCCACCACGCTAGGCGTGGAAGAGGCCGTGGTCGTAATTACGACCAAGAGCGAAATCCTTTTCCCGGTGTTAATCATTCACCAAAGAAAAATAGTCATCAAAGGGGAAAAGAAAAAGATGAAAAACGTGAAACAACTAAAATAAATTGTTTTCGATGTGGTGGAAAGGGTCATTATGCACGTGATTGTCGTACTCCTAAACACTTGGTTGAGCTTTATCAAGCATCACTAAAAAATAAGGATAAAAATCCCAAAACTAATTTTATCACTGATCATATTGACATCACACACTTGGATGTGGCGGATTTCTTCACACACCCTGAAGGAAAAATAGATCACTTAATTTGTGACGGTTTTGTGAATATAGAAGAATAATAATGGTTGATATTTACTAATGTTATTAATATTTGTTGTTTTGTATTGATCATAATTGAGTCCATTCTTTTAAAAACACCAATGGAAAGTGAGTTGGAATGTTATGATTTATAAAGGAATTGAAAAATATTAAAATTATTCTTTCCTTTAACTTTTGTGGTCATAAAAGAAAAATGTATAAGTAAGACCACTACCTAAATTGATTAGTGGAAAACACATTTTCCTTTTTGTCACTCAAATGTCATTTCAAGATAATAAATTATATTAATACTTATTTTAAACATACTAAACTAAATGAAATTTAGTGTTAAAGATTTGAGTGATAAAAATCTTATGCATTATTAATGATTCAAATATCATTTTAACATTTATATTATTTCTTAAATATTTAACAAAAGATAATTAATCAGTTAATATAAATTTATTTCATTACTTTTGAAGATATGGATAATTTTCCAAGCAAATTATTAAATTATGAAGACATTTGCTTGATTGATTCTGGTACAACACACACGATATTTAAAAATGAGAAATATTTTTCTCATTTGAGTATGAGCAATATGAATGTTACTATAATATCTGGTAGTACTAATTTGATTAAGGGCTCCGGAAGAGCCATTATAATTTTGCCCAAGGGAACTAAACTCATAATAAATAATGCCATGTTTTCTCCTCAATCTCGGAGAAACTTATTGAGTTTCAAAGATATCCGTGAAAATGGTTATCATATCAAGACAATTGATGAAATGAATCTTGAATATCTTGGTATAACCAAAAATGTCTCCGGGCAGACATATATTGTAGAAAAACTCACGGCCTTATCTTCTGGATTGTATTGGACAAAAATTAGTGCAATTGAGGCACATTCTATAGTAAACCGGGGGTTTACTGATTCCAATACTTTCGTACTTTGGCATGATCGTCTGGGACATCCAGGATCTATAATGATGAGACGAATTATAGAAAATTCAAATGGGCATCCATTAAAGAAGTTGAAAATTCTTTTAAATGGTGAATTTTCTTGTGATGCGTGTTATCAAGGCAAGTTAATTGTGAGACCATCACCAACAAAGGTCAAAATTGAGTCCCCTGCGTTTTTGGAACGTATACATGGGGACATTTGTGGGCCAATTCACCCACCGAGTGGGCCATTTAGATATTTTATGGTCCTGATAGATGCTTCCTCTAAATGGTCTCACGTATGCCTATTGTCATCTCGCAATTTGGCATTTACAAAATTGTTGTCACAAATAATACGATTACGGGCACAGTTCCCTGATAATCAGATTAAGTCTATTCGCCTTGATAACGCTGCAGAGTTTTTATCCCAAATATTCAATGATTATTGTCTATCGATTGGGATAAGAGTTGAACATCCTGTAGCTCATGTTCACACTCAAAATGGTCTGGCTGATTCATTAATTAAACGACTGCAGTTGATTGCAAGACCATTACTTATGAAAACTAAGTTGCCCACTTCTGTGTGGGGTCATGTAATTTTGCATGCTGCAGCACTTATTCGTTTCAGGCCGACAAATTATCATAATTTTTCTCCATTACAATTGGCTTTGGGTCAACAACCCAATATATCTCATCTGAGAATTTTTGGATGCGCTGTTTATGTGGCGGTTGCACCACCACAGCGCACTAAGATGGGTCCCCAAAGAAGGTTAGGAATATATATTGGGTTTGAATCGCCCTCTATTATTCGCTACCTTGAGCCATTAACTGGAGATATGTTCACAGCTCGATTCGCTGATTGTCGATTTGATGAGACACTTTTCCCAAAATTAGGGGGAGAAAATAGTGAAATTAAAGGAGAAATTTTGTGGAAAAATCCATCATTGTCTCATCTTGATCCTCGTACTTCCATTTGTGAGCTAGAAGTACAAAAGATCATTCATTTGCAGAAAATCGCAAATCAAATGCCAGATGCATTTACAGATTTGAAAAGGATTACTAAATCACATGTTCTTGCAAAGAATGTCCCAATTCGAATTGATATCCCCGTAGGACCATCAACTAGTGTCATAGCTAATGAGTCAAAAGCACGCCTGAAGCGTGGTAGACTATTAGGATCAAAGGATCAAAATCCTAGAAAAAGAAAATTAAAAGATCAAAATGACACTATGAAAAAACCTCACATAGAAAGTCAAGATGTGAGTAATTCTGATATCCTTGGAGGAACCAATGAGCTTGAGACTCAAGAAAATAATGAACTATCCATAAAATCAAGTGATCATGAAACAAATCTAAATCGCTCAGAAATAGCGGTGGATTATGTTTTTGCATACAATGTTGCATCAAAAATTATGCAAAATTGTGAAGATCTTGAACCTCAATCTGTTGAAGAATGTCGACAGAGAAATGACTGGCAAAAATGGCAAGAAGCAATTCAATCAGAATTGGATTCACTTGTCAAGCGCGAAGTTTTGGGGTCTATAGTACAAACACCTAATGGTGTTAAACCTGTTGGCTATAAATGGGTTTTTATTCGGAAAAGAAATGAGAAAAATGAAATACAAAGGTACAAAGCACGTCTTGTTGCACAAGGATTTTCTCAAAGGCCCGGCGTCGATTATGAAGAGACATACTCACCGGTTATGGATGCAATAACATTGCGTTATCTCATTAGTTTGACGATCCATGAGAAACTTGAAATGTATTTGATGAATGTGGTTACAGCCTACCTTTATGGATCACTCGATAATGAGATATACATGAATTCCTGAAGGATTCAAAATGCCCAAAGCATACAGTTCAAAGCCTCGGGAAATGTACTCAATTAGATTGCAAAGATCATTGTATGGATTGAAGCAATCTGGACGCATGTGGTATAACCGTCTTAGTGAGTATTTATATAAGGAAGGTTATATAAATGATGCGATTTGCTCATGTGTGTTTATAAAGAAAACAATATCAGGGTTTGTTATACTTGCTATTTATGTCGATGACATAAACCTTATCGGAACTCCAATGGAACTTCACAGGGCAATCAATTATTTAAAGAATGAATTTGAGATGAAAGATCTCGGAAAGACAAAATTATGTCTTGGTTTGCAAATAGAGCATTTGACAAACGGTATTTTTGTTCATCAATCTGCATACACAAAAAAGGTGTTGAAAAGATTTTATATGGATGAAGCACATCCATTAAGTACTCCAATGGTTGTTCGATCACTTGATGTAAATAAAGATCCATTTCGACCTCAAGAAAAGGATGAGAAAATTCTCGGTCCTGAAGTACCATATCTCAGTGCAATTGGTGCACTAATGTACCTTGCTAACACTACAAGGCCTGATATAACCTTTTCGGTTAATTTGTTGGCAAGATATAGTTCTGCTCCTACTAAGAGACATTGGAATGGAATCAAACACATATTGCGGTATTTAAAAGGTACTATTGATATGGGTTTATTCTACTCTGACGATTGTAGTCCAAATCTTGTTGGCTATGCTGATGCAGGATATTTATCTGACCCACACAAAGCTAGATCTCAAACAGGTTATGTATTCACATGTGGGGGTACTGCTATATCTTGGAGATCTACGAAACAGTCCATCGTGGCCACTTCATCAAATCATGCTGAGATAATAGTTATTCATGAGGCAAGCCGAGAATGTGTGTGGTTAAGGTCTATTATACACCTTATTCGAGAAAAAATGTGGTTTGAAATGCGATAAAGTATCCACAACCTTATATGAAGATAATGCAGCATGCATAGCACAACTCAGGGGAGGATTCATAAAAGGCGATAGAACGAAACACATTTCACCAAAGTTTTTATACACACATGAGCTTCAGAAGAATGGTGATATCAACGTACATCAAATTCGTTCGAGTGATAATGTGGCTGATTTATTCACCAAGTCTTTTCCAACCGCAACTTTCGAGAAGATCGTATACAAGATTGGAATGAGAAAACTTAGGCAGCTAAATCATGGTTTTCATCAGGGGGAGTAAAATACGCGTTGTATTCTTTTTCCCTTAATCAAGGTTTTATCCCACTGGGTTTTCCTGATAAGGTTTTTAATGAGGCAGCAAGTAATGCGTATTAGGATCAACTATTTACATTTGTTACTTTACTAAGAATTTATTTTAAATGAACATTCAAGGGGGAGTGTTGTAAATAACAACTTGTGAATGTCCATTATACCCCTCTTATGCCTATAAAAGGCATTGTAATCTCTATGGAAAATACACCAAAAATAAGGAAGATTCAAGTTTCCTATTTTATCTCTCTAATACATTCTTCTCTTCTTAGTTGCTATTAAGTTTAATTTTAGTACTTAGTCTTTATTTTATAACAAAAATTGAAAATATTTTTCTAAAATTGTCGTTTTTCCTCCAAAAAAATGTAATTTGAAATTGGAGGAGAGTTTTGGAAAATGTTTTCCTTAATTTTTTAAGGGAAGTCATTTTTCCTTAATTTTGAGAAAAATGAGTTGATTTGGAAAACATTTTCCAAAACTTTTGTCCCAACCAAACATGAGAAAATTGAAAAACATTTTCCAAAAAATGTTTTCCTTCGTATAAAACACACTCTTAATGTTTAAAATGGTGAAAGTTATAATTAGATGTACCTCTTTCTTTTTTATGAAATGGGATAAAATCACATGAAATTAATATATTTTAAGTATTTTCTAAAATCCATTTATGATGGGTAGTTGAGGCATGGGGAGTAAAAATAGGAAAATAAGAGGTGAAAACTGAATGATGCATGTTAGGATATGGTCATATCTTTAACTAACTTTCACCAAATTTCCCCTATGCATCAAACACAATGAAATGTAGTGCATTTATTGCCATAAGTTTTCTCCATACTAATTGAGAGTACTTTTCTCCTATAGGCATTTCCTCTAACCCTGCCACAAATAAGGCAAGGTTTTTGGCCTTCTTTTCCCTTTTAATTTGTCTCCTACATATCAATATTCCAAATCTTTCAACATAACAAAAAGGGCTCCTTAATCTTCATTCAATAACAACTACGCCTCTGTTCCAAACAGATTACGATAGGCTTTGTTAAGCCACAATGAGAATGAATCCTCGACAATATTAAAAAAATTGTCTCAATTGTATTGCCAATTTCTTCTTCAGGATGACTACGAAGAACGATAAGAAAGGCAACATTTTGATGCAAAGGTATGAGATTGGGAAATTGCTTGGGCAGGGTACATTTGCCAAAGTATACCATGCTAGAAATCTCAAAACAGGGCAAAGTGTTGCTATTAAGGTGATTGACAAAGAGAAGATTATGAAGGTAGGGTTAATTGATCAAACCAAACGTGAAATCTCCGTCATGAGGCTAATCAAACACCCAAATATTGTCCAGCTCTATGAGGTTATGGCTAGCAAAACTAAAATATACTTTGCCATGGAATATGTTAGAGGTGGTGAACTTTTCAATAAGGTTGCTAAAGGTAGACTTAAAGAAGATGCTGCAAGAAAATACTTTCAACAATTAATCGCTGCAGTCGATTTTTGTCATAGCCGTGATGTGTATCACCGTGATATCAAGCCTGAAAATCTCCTCCTTGACGAAGGTAGTTTTAAAATTTTGATAAGAGAAAGCACGTTTTTATTTACTTAATTATGTTTTCGTGCAACAGGTGGCAACCTGAAAGTCTCGGATTTTGGCCTGAGTGCATTGTTCGATTCGAAAAGGCAAGATGGTCTACTCCACACAACGTGTGGAACACCGGCTTATGTTGCACCAGAGGTGATCAATAAGAGAGGTTATGATGGTGAAAAGGCTGATATTTGGTCATGTGGTGTTGTTTTATTTGTCCTGTTAGCAGGTTATTTGCCATTCCATGACCAAAATCTTATGGAAATGTACAAAAAAATAAGCAAAGCAGAATTCAAATGTCCACAATGGTTCCATCCTGAGGTAAGAAAGCTACTCTCAAGGATTCTTGATCCAAATCCAGGATCAAGAATCACCTTAATTAAGCTCATGGAGAATTATTGGTTCAAAAAAGGATTCAAACAAATTGAAAAAACCCCAAATCCAGGGAAAGATCAACGTGAATCCCCTCGTAGTGTTTTCGATATTGAGGAAAATAATTCAGATGGAGAGGGACCTTCCAATCCCCCAATAAATCAAGATTCGACAACAATGAAGCCTACTTGCTTAAATGCATTTGATATAATTTCTCTTTCCCCTGGTTTCAATCTTTCTGGATTATTCGAAGAGGAGAAAGAGAGAAGATCAGAAGGGCGATTCACAGCGAAAAAACCAGCTTCTATAATAGTATCAAAATTGGAAGAAGTAGCTTCACATGAGAGTTTTAATATAATGAAAAAAGATAGTACAGTAACAATGCAGAGTAACAAACAAGGAAGAAAAGGGCAACTAGCCATTGATGCAGAGATATTCGAAATTACGCCTTCTTTTCATGTTGTGGAAGTGAGTAAAAAATCAGGGGATACAATGGAATACAAGAAATTCTTTGATCAGGGATTGAAAACTTCACTTAAAGATATTGTTTGGACATGGCAAGATGGTGAACAGCAGCAGCAGCAACAACAACAAGTTGAAAATCAAGAAATAATTTGATCATCTTTTTTTATTGTTATTATAATGAAAATTTTCATTTCTTTCTTGTTTGTATTTATATTTTGTTTTGTTTTTGTTTTGTTTAGGGAAGGGGGGAGAAAGGGGTAACTGGAGATATCTTGAATTTTCTTGTTTTTGATTGATTTAGAGTATATTAATAGATCTCAATTGAATTCAAGTAAAAAAAATATGATGATGAAGTCAGTTATCCTTTTATCTTTTTCTCCCCTTATTATTACATTTTCCGCTGCTTTATGATCTGATATTTAGAATATAATCTAAAAATAATTTGTAAAAGTGTGCGGAACAAAATTATTTTTCTATATTTATATACAGATAATTGAAGAAAAATTCAGCACTTTGGATGAAGCCCCTAGCTTAAAATAGAGAGCGTGAGAATTTTCTTCTTATTGGATGAATCGTAATGCAAATGAAATGAGTTTTTTTGGTATCGAATATTCTATACGGTAAGACATATTTATAACTAGTATCATCTTTAATAACATTGCTATAGAAATATTTGATTGTGTCTATATGAAATTAAGAATATAACAATAACGATATTTAATAAGAAGATATTATATTTGTCAAAAAAATATGATGGCAACACCTAGCTCATTCTCGAACGGTCTTTGTAGGAGAGGACACGTCGCTGCTGGACTCGGGTCGGTTTCGCGCGATTTGGGTCGCACTGCTTTGGGCGTCTGGAGAAGACGCTGGCAGGGATGCTGGGTTCTGTTCTTTGGAATTGAGTTTAGTGGGCTGGGTATTTGAATTAAGAATGGGCTCGCTGGGTCGGTTGGAAGGGGATTAAAAATTTAGTCATTTTGAGTTAGTTAGGATAGATTCAGCTAATAATTATAGCCACTTTTATATATAGCAAACATAAAATTCATATTTGTATGTTATAGCAAAGTTTGTATAATTGTGCTCCATAGCAAACTTATATATGTATAATTCACTATACATATACAATTAAAGCAAATTGGGTAAAACAAATTATATAAAACGAGAAAGAGAGATTATATATAATTTGAATTGTATAAAACGAGAAAGCGAGAAACGCAAAATTGAATTGTATAAAACGAGAAAGAGAAAAATTATATACAATTTGAATTTGTATAATACGAAAAAGCGAGAAAGGCAAAAGAGACTTGTGCATTGAATATACAATTGAATCGAATTGCATAAAACGAGAAAGAGAGAAATTATATACAATTTGAATTTGTATAAAACGAGAAAGGCAAAAGAAATTTGGGCAGGGAAATATTTGTATTGTATAATTAATAGTGTATAGAACGAAGATATATGTATTTGCATGCGTTTATACAATTTTCTCAACCTCTATACAATTAGGAACACAATTTATACAACTCTATTGTATAAAGCGAGAGAGGCGAGTGACAGGAAGAGAGCCAGAGAGGGAGAGTGGTGAGCGAGAATATAAGGGAGAAGGGACTGACAAACAGTTTGCTATGGAACATAAATAAATCAAAGGGTAGCTACTATATTTATTTTATATTATTAGTTTGTCATTCTATACAATTATCCCATAATTAAATAAGACGATTTGATATTAATTAGTTAACAAGTTTCTTAATTTTATCAAAATAAAATAACTAATTTGATTATAAACTATGTTGGGTTTTAAAAGGTGTGAATGGAAAATGAAGAGTTGCGACTTTTATAAAGAGTTGTGACTTTTAAGAAAGGTTGCGACTTTTATGAAAAGTTGCTATTTTTATGAAAAGTTGTGACTTTTATGAAAAGTTGCGACTTTTATGGAAAGTTGTGACTTTTATGAAAGGTGACGACCTTTCCGAAAGATTGTGACTTTTCAAAGGTTTGTGACCTTTCCAGTAAGGCACAATAAGAACCTTTTCGCACTACCCTTTGTTTTCTATAAATTGAGGGATTTCCTTTTATTTTAAACATAGAATTTATGGATTTCTTCTTCTACTACTAAATCTAGTATTCTAAGTGTACTTTACTGCCGTTGAGTGGCTCGCTGACACCAGAGTTTTTGGTATCTATACTCTGGTGATTGAGATCATTTTACCCTGGGAGGTCATATTCCAAATCAAACCTCGGATACTAGAGGGGAATAATTTCCTTAAGGGGACACTGTGAGTTCAGTGGACTTGATCTTTTTCCTATTAAAATTTTTCCAGATTCTGGTGCTTGTTTTACAAATTTTAGATTTGTGAATTAATTTCAGTTCTTCTATTCTTTTGTTTTTCACTAGTTCATCAAACTTGGTAACTTCGTGTTTCTGCAAAGTTTGTTGGAATCAGTAAGATTCTTTTGACACATATTAACAACAATTTTTTTAAGAAAAATATTTCCTATTTTTTTTCTAATCTGTTTCTGATTCTAGTTTCGCTACTAGTTTTAATTTTTTAGTTGTGAAAATGTTCTTAAACTTTGTTGTCTTACAAAGATGTTCAAAGTTTTGCTCTAAGTATGTTTGGAATACAAGATGAACAACAATCTTAAGAAAATTATTTTACTGTTAATATTTTTTGTATTCTACTGATTGAGAGAATCTGATCATGGAAGTAGAAGATAAATGTCATACTTCTCCATAATTCGTTGCTTTGTTTAGCAAGGTCGAAGTGAGAATGTAACAGACAATTTTTGTGGTATTCCGTTTAAAGATTATCAGGTAACCTTCTTATTAAATTGTCTAAGGAGGAAAATAGTTTCTAAGAGTAATCATCTTTGATTTATTTTTTATCATGTGTATCTTTGGAAAAAGATCTGCAAACCATATGTTATGGAATGAATTTTACTTGGAAAATATTGTTGCTTTTAAAATTCTTTAGTTTGCAAAAATGAGAGATGCATAATTTTGTTTGATAAAATAGTATGTCAAAATGTTATAGTTGGAAGACTATTTGATAAGAAAAATATTTCTATGTGATAAAGAATATGTGTTATTCTGTTTGGAGAAAAAAAAAGACTTTTGTAGTTTTGTACTCCATGAGAAATGTTAGTGTGTCTGATTTTTGTAGACTAAAAACTTTTGTGATTTTATACTCTGGATAAATTGGACTATGCAATTGATTTGAAGAATATGAAAACTTCACATAATAAGTCAGTGTTGTACTTTTGAATTTCTATAAACTTCAATGTAATATAGAAATAAATTGTACAATTGTCCTTATTGTTAGTATTTAAAATACTAAGTGGTATGTCTATTTATGATAGAGGAAAAATATCCGTGACTAAGAATTTGTGATTTTGTTTCTCTATGGAATGAACTTTGACATTGTGTAAACATTGTCAAAGAGAATTGCAACACTATAGTTCTTTCGTAGAATAATGTTTTCAACATTAAAATATGTGAAAAAACTATTTTCAAATACTTGAAACATATTTTTGAGATCACATTTGAAATGTGGGGGTTCTTTGCTTATGATTAGACTTGGTGTCTAATTTAACTTTGGAGCAAAAGATATGAAATTCAATGATACTTTTGTATTATGTTATACCCACAAAATTCTTGGAGTATATTTGGTATTGTGGTTGTTGAGTTTCTCTATTACTAGTATATAGTGTGACTAGTATAAAACAACCAAATTATATATATACTTGTTCAAAATAATTGTGTTCTTTTATGGGAAAAAAAAAATATCACTTAAAATGTTGTGATTTTTCATGAAAAGATATGTCTATTATAATAAAAGTATTTGCATAGACATGAATATTGGTAAATAGTCATTTGTTATGTTTTTGTAAAAGTAACATTTGGACTATATTGCCTTTATTGAATCCGGTGAAACTTTGTTCATGGTGTAGTTCTATAACAATCAAATTGAAAGTTATAGAAAGGTCCTTATGAAAAGGACATTTGACAAGGTGATGACTCTAAACAATGTTTGTATCATTTAAAATTGTAAGAAATAGGAACAAAATATTAGTGAGAAAAAAGCTACCTTGCGAAGAGCTTTTCAAACTCAATATTTTTATTTGTTCTTACTTGCTTGAGTCAATGTTTGTGACATGAACACTTGGGGCATGTCAATTACAAAACCTTGTAAGAAAAATTGGTCAACTTAGAAGTTTTGTCTAATTTTGAGTGCAATAAACAAAAAAAAAATGTCAAGTTTTTGTGGAATCTAAGTTCGTTGAGCATTCTTATAAATCTGTTGAAAGGAATTATAATCCTTTAGAATTGATTTACACTGATATTTTTGATATCATGTCTATTTGCTGAATGGTAAGGATGAAGCAATAGAAATGTCTAGACAATGTAATATCGAAGTTGAATATCAGTTTGGAAAAAGATAAGAAGTGATAAGAATGGAGAGTATAAATCTCATTGTGCAGAAATATGTTTGGAAAATGGAATTATCCATCAAACTACTGCCATATTCACCTCAATCTAATGAAAAAACGAACGTTGAAAGAAATGATGGATGCATTATTTATAAGTTCGGGTTTACCACAAAACTTTTGTGGAGGAACTATCCTTACTGCAAAAGGGAACAAAAAAAAATTTGTCTTTTGATAAAGAAAGCAATTTTGTTTGTTCAGGACACAATCTATTCCATATGAGAAATGAAAAGGAAGGAAATCCAACTTAAAATATTTCAAAGTGTGGGGGTGTCTAGCCAAAGTCTAAGTTCCTATTCCTAAAAGGATTGAAATAGGACCTAAAATTGTGGACTGTAAAATTAGACTTGATTAGTCTAGTGAAAGGTCTACACGACCTTGGAAAGAACAAAAGGAGAATGTACTTAATAAAGAAATCAAGAGGCGTAGTAAATGTCAAGGGACAAATACTTCCTTCAAATATGATTTTGTAACATTTCTTGTGTCTTATGTAGACTCATCATTTTGGACAAATGGTGTCAATAGTGAGATTTGTTCGATCTTGAGCAATCCTATTGAAAGTTGGTTGATCTTCCTCCAGGAAATAAACTTTTGGGTTCAAAGTGAATTCTCAAAAGAAAAATGAAAGTGGATAGAATTGTTGACAAATATAGAGCAAGACTTTGTGTCAAAGGCTTTAGACAAAAACAAGGTTTTGATCTTGTCGATATATATACTCGTTAGTAACTAGAATTACATCCACTCAGATTCTAAAATTATTAGTTGTGGTATATGACCTCCAAATTCATCAAATGAATGTGAAAAGAACTTTCTTAAATGTAGAATTGAAGGAAGAAATTTACATGGAACAACCCGAGGGTTTTGTGGTTCCTGGTAAATGAAAGAAAGTATGCAAACTTGTTAAGTCACATTATGGATTAAAGCAAGCATCCAAACAATGACATAAGAAATTTGACCAAAAACCATGTTGGCAAATGGATTTAAGAATGATGAAAGTGATAAATGTTTTCACATTAAAATTATAAGGTCATTGTTTGTTTCTATATTGGTGATATGTTGATCATCAATAGAGACACTAATGACATAAATGCTACTAAACGTATGCGAGAAAGCAAGTTTGGAATGAAAAATATTGGAGTTGCTGATGTGATCTTAGATATAAGAATCTTTAGAACTCCATAATGTTTAGTATTTTCACTGTCTCATTGCATTGAAAAGGTACTTGACTTGTTCAAATATTTCGATGTCAATATTGTCAAGTCTCCAATAAATTTGAACTTTGCATTTCAAAAGAGTGAAAGCAAAAGTGACTCACAATTGAATTGTGCTAGAGTATTGGGAAGTATGATGTATATCATGAAGTGTGCGCGATCAGATATAGCATGTGCTATTATAAACTGAGTCGGTTCACAAGTGATCCCAAATAAACTCATTAGATGGCAATAAATAGAGTTTTGGAGTATTTGAAATAATACTTAAAAATATGCCTTGCATTATAATAATATCCATCAGTATTGAATTGATATAGTGATGCAAATTGGATCACCGAATAAATAAAGAAAAATTCACGAGTGGATATGTATTTACTTTTGGTAAAGGAGCAGCCTCTTGGAAATATTTCAAAAGAGACATGTATCGCGAGCTCTACAATGATCTCTGAGCTAGGTGCTCTAGATAAGGTCGGTCAACAAGTTGAAAGACTCCGGAATTTCTTGATAGATATTCTATTTTGGCCCAAACCATTGACATTAGTATGCATACACTTTGATAGTCAAGATGCAATAGGTAGGGCATGGAGCATATAACGGAAAGTCTCATCATATATGACATAGACATGTTACAGTTAGAAAATTACTCTCTAGTGGAATTATCAGAATTGACTATGTAAATTCGAAGGATAATGTGTCGGATCCACTTACAAAAAGGCCTAACTAGAGAGAAAGTTGAAAGATCATCTAAGGGAATGGATTTATGGCTTAGGACAAGTCATCATAGCGGTAACTCTATCTATCAGACTGGAGATCCCATGAGCTAGATTCAAGGAGAAAAACAAAGTTGTGAATGACGGTTCGGCATTGTCAACAAACTCAATCCATTTTCATGATGAAGACAATGCTCAGGGACAAGGATACAACATTAAGGCTTGTTAATGAGTTAATAAATCTTAATGATTTTAATGATTTGCTAAGTTTGGCAGAGTTGACCAAATAGTGTATCTATGCGATAACACGGTTAAAAATCACGTATGTGAGTGTGAAGTGTAAGTCGCTTCAAAGAGGATGATTGTCAAAAGCCCATCTCTCTATACACTCATTAAACCAGGAGGTGTTCATGGCTGAAACGAACACAACCGTAAGAACCATAAATGGTAAAGGGTTAATTATGTGACATATGGTTGTCTAGGTATACACCAAAGCTCGACGGTTCAAAGATATCGCATCTACCGATTGACCGAGTATATCCGACATATGTTCACTACAGAAAGTCCAAGGAGAAACCTGCTTATCCAGATGCAATTAATTTTTGCTTGTAAAGTACACATACTTGTCAGTTTCTTTGTCTTGGAGTCATTCCCCATTCATGCGGGGGATTGTTGGGTTTTAAAAGGTGTGAATGGAAAATGAAGAGTTGCGACTTTTATAAAGAGTTGTGACTTTTAAGAAAGGTTGCGACTTTTATGAAAAGTTGCTATTTTTATGAAAAGTTGTGACTTTTATGAAAAGTTGCGACTTTTATGGAAAGTTGTGACTTTTATGAAAGGTGACGACCTTTCCGAAAGATTGTGACTTTTCAAAGGTTTGTGACCTTTCCAGTAAGGCACAATAAGAACCTTTTCGCACTACCCTTTGTTTTCTATAAATTGAGGATTTCCTTTTATTTTAAACATAGAATTTATGGATTTCTTCTTCTACTACTAAATCTAGTATTCTAAGTGTACTTTACTGCCGTTGAGTGGCTCGCTGACACCAGAGTTTTTGGTATCTATACTCTGGTGATTGAGATCATTTTACCCTGGGAGGTCATATTCCAAATCAAACCTCGGATACTAGAGGGGAATAATTTCCTTAAGGGGACACTGTGAGTTCAGTGGACTTGATCTTTTTCCTATTAAAATTTTTCCAGATTCTGGTGCTTGTTTTACAAATTTTAGATTTGTGAATTAATTTCAGTTTTTCTATTCTTTTGTTTTTCACTAGTTCATCAAACTTGATAACTTCGTATTTCTGCAAAGTTTGTTGGAATCAGTAAGATTCTTTTGACACATATTAACAACAATTTTTTTTAAGAAAAATATTTCGTATTTTTTTTTCTAATCTGTTTCTGATTCTAGTTTCGCTACTAGTTTTAATTTTCTAGTTGTGAAAATGTTCTTAAACTTTGTTGTGTCACAAAGATGTTCAAAGTTTTGCTCTAAGTATGTTTGGAATACAAGATGAACAACAAACTAATTATTTCAAAAAGGATGACCTAGTTTGACTTAGAACAGAGTTTAAGAAAAGAAAGAAGATTTTTTAATCTTGTGGTTCTAAATTAAAGTTATGTCAAATGTACCAAAATGCCCTTTAATATTGTGGTCTTAAACATATCACGTGTAAAGTTAAAGTTAAAGTGTTGCCAAAAAAGGAAAGGGGTCATTCTTTTTTAAACAAACTAAAAAGGAAATAGGGACATTCTTTTTTAAACGGAAGGAGTATTATATAACTAAATTAATTGACAAAATATTTAATTCAAACAAAATATTTTTGAGATGATTTTCGAATATTTATAAAATATGCTAATTATTTATCAAATTATATAAAACATATCGATTATTTAAAAATTATAAAAATGATAAAATTAGTTTAAAATAACTTGAAATATATTTTGAACTTTATAAAAAACTAATTATTTCAAATCATTTGAAATTTAAGAAGCTCAATGATTAATTTGTAATGTGGAAGTCCAAATTGGGTGTCAACAGTGGCAACTCAAGGACCGAATCCAGGAATTTTTTCAACAGTTCGCTGCGATCGTTGCAGAAACTAGGGGTGGGCGTTCGGTTCTTCGGTTCGATTTAATCAAATTTCGATTCGGTTCTTCGGTATTCGATTTTAGAAAAGTGTGCACCATATTTATACCAAACTAAGATCGGTTCGGTTTGATTTTTTCTACTTCGGTTCTGTTTAGTTCGGTGTTTTTTAATCAGTTTTTCGGTGTGAACAAAAATAAAGTGAAAATATGATAAAGTGTTAAGAGTTTCATATGCGACATTATATTTTGTTTCTTTATGAGCAAATATAAGGACTCACAATGTATGAGAAGGTACATAAATAGAAGCTAACAAGCGTTTGCTAGTTGCTACTATGAACAAAAGCTAACAAGCTAACAAGCATTTGCTACAACAATAGTTCCAGACTTAATTGTCATTATAATGTTATATCAGTAAAATAATTTGTTGTCGTAAAGGGCTAGCTGAAGTAAAAAGTTTAAATGGGTCATGTAAATATTTTGAGTAAAAATGTATAAGTATTATTAATTAGGCAATATAATTAAATATTTTTAAATTTGTGTAATAAAACTTTGGTTCTTCGGTGCATCGTAGTTTTGAGATCCTTGCACCGAACTCCGAACCGAAGAATTAAAGTTTCGAAAATAAAGAACCGAAGAACCGACACTAATGAACCGAAATAATTCGGTTCTGTTTGGTTTTTCAATTTTTCGATATTTATGCCCACCCTAGCATAAACAGGTGGGGGTGAGTGTCATGTCCCGCCACTTCATAGGTCAAATTCGACACTGAAATAGGGTAGAATAATCTAGAGTCGAGGAACAGCTTATGGAGAACTCTAGTATCCCCAAGATATTTCAACAAGGTTATAGAATTTCCTAGAAAGTATAGCAAATACTAGAATATGGACCAAAATGTAAATATTTTAGGAACTTGTAAAGTTATTTTTATTTACTTTTTAGCCTCTAGATTGTAATATAAATAGATAGGACATTCAATTGCAAGGCATCAACCAAGTTGTAAGCAATCTTCCAGTAATACAAAAACCTTTCTTCCAAAGTTCTCTCTACATCTAGCTTCAAAGGACTCACCAAATTAAAGTAACGTAATGGAAATCTTTTAAACATTCACCAAACTATATATACAAGCACGAAATTCAATAAAGCAAGTTGAAACAAAATGAATTTACACTAAAAAAAAATGTTTCAAACATCAAAACTAGGAACAAAATAATTAAAAATTACATAAAATGAATACAAACAATCCAAATAGTAAACAAATCAATACAAATATTATGAAACATATCCAAAACAAAAATAAAAACAAAGTAATATCCTACAATCAAAACAAATATAACAGAGGTGTGACATTTATCTTCTCATCCTTCTATGATTCTGACTCGACGGAATAGACCTTTGTTATAGTCACTCGAACTCGCATAAAATTTGTATACGTGATAAATCTGACTATTTTATAAGACTTAGAAATGTAGTCGTATCTTCGCATAGGATTCAAATATCTAAATGAATTTTATATACAGTTCCATTTATGGGAACATATAGTAGCGAGGTTGACCAACCTATGTATCGAACCTACCATCCTAAAACTCGACGAGTCAAGAGCATTGTTTAACGATTCTGTGAACTTCATCAAGAAGCTATAACTTCTTGCACTGATGTGAAGGTTCGAACTTAACGTGTTGAGATAAAAAAAAATGAAATACAACGTTGAAAACTCAGAACGTTTATTCAATAGTTTCAGTCGAAGCAAATCCTTCACCGGTAATTTCAAAAATATAAGAAGAAGAACGTTATGGGGAATGCAAGTACCGGTTGCATTCTTTATGTTTGGAAAAAATGAATGTTGAAAAATTTTCTTCAAATAATCTTGAAAAAATGGATATTTGATGAAGAAACACTCAAATTACTACTCTCACTCCCGTGAGAATTCGTTTTGATTCTTTTTGAAATTGAGTCTTTTTATTACATTTTCTTCTCATATTTTGTTACGAGAATATAAAGCTAACAATAACTTTGTAAAAGTCCGCGAAACAGATTTATTTTTATATATGGCTATATACAGATAATTGAAGAAAAAATAAGGATAGATTGGACGAAGCCCTAACTTAAAATAGAGAGAGTGAGAATTTTCTTATTGGATGAATAGTAAGATGCAAATGAAATGAGTTTTCTTGCTATCGAATATTCTACGGTAAGACATTTTTAAAAGGGCAACTTTCACATAGCAAATAAAAAATTCATATTTGTATGTTATAGCAAAGTTTGCATAATTGTGCTCCATAGCAAACATATAACTGTATAATTCGCTATACATATACAATTGTATGATTCTCTAGCCTAAATTGTATAATTCGCTGGCATCACCATATATATACAATTGTATAATTCACTGGCTTAAATTGTATAATTCGCTGCAATTGTATAATTCGCTGCAATTGTATAATTCGCTGGCAAGTTTTTGCAAACTTTTGCTATGGAGCACAATTAAATCAAACCCTAGCTACTCCATTTATTTTAGGTTATTAGTTTGCTATTATATATAATTATTAACTATCATTTTTAATAATAATGCTATAACAATCAAAAGGTATGAAACAAACAACATTGTTATAAGAGATATTTGATTGTGTCTATATGGAATATAAGAATGACGACATTTACAAAGAAGATGTTACATTTATCAAGAAAATATCATAAAGTCTTCTCACTGTAATCTTTGTTCCAAGACTTTATAGTCTTGAACTTTTAACTCCCGCATACTTCATTGTTGAACCTTCAAGGTCAATTTTTTTTTAAAAAAATAGTCCATGTCAAACTTGAAAGTTAGCACATGATCCTTTAGTATTATTACTTATAAGTCACCCTCTTTGTTCTTGGTTTGGGCTTGAGTATATTGGACCCCGGAAATAGCTAAACTCTTGATATTAGACTTCAACATATGCAGGTATATTGTCCAAAATACTAAGATGGGATCATTGACACTTTTACCCCTTCTTAGTAATGGTCTTTAATTTTTATCCCTCGCGATAAATAGTTCTTTCAAGAAACATAAAAATTTATATTTTTGCATCATACGTAATATCACTTTCTAAATAAAAATTGAGCAATTGTGCCTTTCAATAGAGAAATATTAAAAAATGAAAAGAATCAGAGGGGGCCAGTCCTCCACTAATTTAAATAATAAAAAGCAGCTATAGGAATATCTATTTTTTAAAACAGAATTAAGGACTAGAAAATCACTAACTACACATCATATGCAAGAGTAATCATAGGAATTTACAAAGTTCAGTCCTTAAATAACGGATCTTGTCCATCATATTATATCCTATCATCATCAAAAGATATTATACTTAAATGCCGATGATTGTTTAATATGGTTATAAAAGAATATATAATATAACATAATGTTATGAAAGTTAATGTTAACAACGTTCATTTCTACTCTAATTTGAGATTGTAGAAACAGAGTTAGAACGGATTTAATAAGTCCAACTTAAACCTATATATGTTTTTACTTGATCTATAAACTATAAATACAAAAAAGATGTATATACTTGTGTAAATACAAATTTTGGCATGAAGAAGTAATGAACACTAGCTAAGTAAAAACGTTTTAAATAAAAAGAACCGAATATCAATATATATCAAGTGAAATTTCACTAAATAAGGTTTAGAGACGACACACTTTACTCCCACCTCATAAAGATAAAAAGGTTATTTTCGAATCATTGAAGAACCAAAGATAATTGAATTGGTGTCTAATACGTAAAATTAATCCAAACAAATACTCCCCACAATCAAATTAGTCTAGCAAATAGTACTATAAGAGTATTAAATTTGGAGTATTATATTGAGAAATGTTTTTGGGAAATTGAATAAAATTTAAAAAATAAACGCACTAAAGATTTGTTGGTAAGAGATACGATTTGCATAGATCAGACTTGGAGATATTTTATTTAATCGTCATGTAGATCTTTTTTTTTTTTTTGGATGTTCCAAGAAGATGAGACGAAATACTTAAGGTGAAAAACTAAACAAATTAATTATTTGTTAAATATATAAACGGCGATATAATAACATAAATCAAAGGACAAACTATGTTGTTCTTCTCGTACTCCTAAAGAGAGTTGTCTGATTCACATGCTAATTATTTGCAAATTATAGTGTAGGAATAGTTTATACGATAAAATCAATTGTCTCTAGATCTTATAATATTTATATATTTTTAATATATGCTTTTTTTATTTTATAATAACCTTTCGTATAAAATAATGCATTTGTATTAGTACTAGGGCTTTTTTATTCCAATTTTGTACTTCACATAATTTATGTGATATTTAATGTTTGAAAACAAAATAATGTAGTATTAAGCATATTAACCATGGAAAATGTAATTCGAACATGATAATTATTAGTGAACGCAACTCATATCCAAATCAGCTACCAAACGAGCTCAGAGTAAAATGATTTTCCACCATTTTCACATGTATGTAATCCTATTTTCCCTTCTCTCTTTTTATCTCTAGCTTACAATTTCTAAATTAACAAAGAATTGTACGGTGCTCCATAAGATTCGCATATAATAAAACTAGATACCAATAGAGCCCCACAAAATAAAATAAAATTGACTACAAATAGATTCTTTTAATCTAACAGGCCTCAGAATTTTGGTAAGAGGACAAAAGTTTGATAGCAACAGCTAGTGAAACTGCCTTAATAAACAAAGCTTTCAACTTTCAATCATTCACTACACACTGGTCCAGATTTATTCTTCTTCTTTTTTCTATGGTCCAAATACATTATTGCAATTTTTATTTTTATTTTTGATATTTTAAAACTGGACTTTGACAAATTCTTATGCCATTTTCGAATTTCTGAGTAAGTACTACTACATCAACTAACCCAAACTGGATGGCCTTGTTGACGGGACTACTAATATACAATTAGACTACGAACTGGTGAAATCTTGATTACGAACATCAACTCATGTGAAGGGTTCACTAGCATGGCGCTCCATCAGTCTGGCTTGGCATGTTTTGGTATTCAGGAGGTCTTCGTTCGAGTGCAAGAAGCCTCCACCTGTCCCTAGGATGTCCATAGTTACCTAACAGACAGGGAACAAACAGAAAAGTATTATTGAACTGCATTTTCTGAATAATAATGAGGACTATGAATGCCTGACTAGTTTTGTTTGGCATCCCATTAATTGATACCAAATCATTAGGAACCTGCTGGCCAATTCAATCACACAGATCTAGCAACAAGTGAAGACGCGAAAGAGCATAAAGTGAGGTCTAGCAATTAGAAACCAATGTGCTTAGCTAAGACAGACCATGAACATTAGACATGAAAGCTGAAGTGCTTACTCAAAGTAGTACATAAATAGATGAGTCATCAGTTGATTGGTAATAGGTCAATTACTAGATTATAGAAAGAATCCACAAGTGACCAAATTCAGGCAATTGGTAGCAGAATACAAATTGAGCAATTACGTCTTTCAGTACCAACCACGACTAAATATTTAATTAATCACACCAGCATCATAGTGATGAATGACCTGGCCATAATAAGAAAACAATATTCTTTTATATGAGAAAGGTTGGTCAACAATGCTCAAATGGCACTACCAAGAAAAGAATATAAAAAGGGAAAGAACGAATAAGGACGAGCTCTTCACTAACTCTCAAAACAACCACATCAGGATGCTCATTTTTAACATAATAAGGAACAAAAGACCACTATGACACAGCATAACAGAATACAGCATATGCGAACATAACAAGTGATAAAGATATGCCCTTAGATCCAGGATCTTGCATCATATTCCTATCATAAGATAATCAATCAATCCCCTACTGGTGAAACAATAGAACTATCACTAATGAGAGATCATCAAAAACCACTTTTATATTTCTTTTTAAGGTAAAATGAATTTTATTACCACATCACCCAGAAGAAGGTGCCTCAAAGAATTGGAACATGCTAGTCAAATTGAAAGCATACACCTATGAGTTTATTCACTTTCAGCTATGTTGCTCCGACATCATTCAGCATTAAAGTGTTTCCCATCTATTGGGGAAAAGCAAGAGGCAATGTGAAATATCAAAAGAAGCAAAACTTTCGCTTCAGGTCTTGGTAAAAAATCTAGGCTGCAAGGTATGAAAAAGATCGAGCAAAATGATTTAAGCACCATATATACAAATTTCAACACCAACCAAGGGTAATCAAAGAGCTGGTTTTTATAAATCTACAACAATCGTCTTCACAGATACTGTGCCCTAAAACATTCGCACAAATAAAACCTATCTGGACAAACCTAACTAAAATGTTTTCCCCTTAGTTGCCCCCTGTGCTCAGACGTACCTAAACCCATCAAAGGTAAAAACCGGCCATTTAATGTCAGCCTAGTTTGTACTTTTGTAACGATAAAAAAAGGTTCTTCTTTTACCTTTTACATTGAAGAAGATCTACTAATGCAAATATAACAAACTCAAAGGGAAACTCCAGATTGGCCAATAAAACTAGCAGGAAAAATAAGAGAACAGTTAATGACAAGCATTAATCATCAAGGTTTGTCGGATTAAGCTTGGCAGGTAACATCCTCAAGAAGATCTATAAGAGCCTTGATCCGAATTCCAATCATCAAGGTTCTACTGGCCTTGATCAACTTGGCAATACTCTTACGAGAAGAAGCAGATTACAATTCATGAATGATTTTCCATTTCTATCAGACCAATCCAGACACCACAACCAAAACAAGAAAAGAAAAACTTAAAACTCTCTTTATTTTCTCATTATATTGCAAAGACCATATGTGCTGGGGAAAGGATCGGACAACTTTTGAGTAGTTAACAAAAAACACGGCCCAGTGCACGAAGCATCCTGCATTCATATAAAGTTTGAGCAAGAGCCACAATGTAAGCAGCTTGTGCCTTATCCTAATGCAAGCATCAAAAAACTTACCGTGGCTCAACCCATGAGTAGTTAATAAAAAATTATTGTGCAGATGTTATTAGCAGAATTGCTCCTATTAACTGGCCTTACAAGATTGAGAAGCTCAATTTGTAATGAGGTGCTTCCTACAGAGAAGTTGAGAAGCTCAATCTATAACATCACACTTCCAAAAGCTGCAGACTACTACAGCCAAGCATTTGCTCATAGGAATAGAGTGCCAAATTCTTTAATTAGAGTCTGAATATTACTAGAAACAGAAAATAAAAGAAGATTGAAAAACAAGTCAATTTCGAGACACTGATGTGCTCATTTCTTAGATAGGTTTATATAACATCCCACAACAAGAACAGAAATTACAAGATCTGACAAGCTTTGAAAATGAGCTAATAACAGATGCAAAAGTGCAAAGAACACAAAGTGCTACCTATACAAATGCACCTAACGATATAAAAAGGAAGGAGAAAAGAGCTTACCCTTTTCCCTTTCTCTCTCTATTCAGTATCTGATGGCAAATATGATGAATCAACAGGGTATCCAACTTCATGTGCTAAATTCTGTAATCCTGGCTTCAATTCCCTGTTGTAAAACTCCTCATACTCCAAGCTATCTCCTCCTTTCTTCTTCACTTCAACAACTCTCAACGATGGCGTCAACTCAAATATCTCAGCTGCAACTGTCAACGGCCCCTTTGCACCTTCCTTAGATCCCTCCATACTCACTTTACAATCCTTCTTCCTTACTGCAAAGCTCACAACTTTAGCAATTTCCTCCAACTTATTTATGATCTTGGGCACAGGAGCCCCGGACACAAACCTTGCCCCATCTCCTCCCTCCTCAAACAAACCGGACAAATCAAAGCCACGGGAAAATGAAATAATATCAAATGCATTCAAGCTAGCTGGCCTAGGCAAAGTAGCTGACCTCCTTCTGATCTCTATTTCAGACTCAGACTCTGATCTATCAGATGAATAATCAATCCCACCATACTCATCATCATTAATACTACACAACTTATCATCCTCAATATAAAATTTAACATGTTTAAAACCCTTCTTGAACCACCTGTTATTCATAATCTCCTGAACAGTAATCCTAGTTTCGGGATTAATATCAAGAAGGTGCTTTAGAAACCGAGTTAATTCAGGTGAAAACCACCTGGGACATCTAAACTCACCCCTATAAATCTTCTTGTACATAGCCATAATATTCTGATCATGAAATGGTAAATACCCTGCCATTAGCACAAAGAGTATCACCCCACACGACCAAATGTCTACTTTGGCTGCATCATAACCCTTTCTTCCTAACACCTCCGGCGCCACATAAGCCGGGGTACCACAGAAAGTATGAAAGAGCCCATCTTGCTTTATCTGCTCTGAAATGGCACTAAGGCCAAAATCAGAAACTTTGACATTCCCATCTTCATCTAACAGTATATTTTCTGGCTTTAGGTCCCTATGGTAAACACCCCGGGCATGACAAAAAGCGACAGCAGAGATTAACTGCTGGAAATATTTCCGAGCAACTTCTTCCTTAAGCCTACCTTTGGCAACCTTATTGAAGAGCTCACCGCCTTTGACATACTCCATGACAAAGAAGATTTTGGCTTTGGTAGCCATAACTTCGTACAATTCAACTATATTTGGATGCCTAACTCTCTTGAGAATTGAGATCTCACGTTTTATGTGATCAATAAGACCCACTTTCAAGATCTTTTCTTTATCAATCACCTTAATCGCTACGCTCTCATTCGTCTTCACATTTCTAGCATGGTACACCTTAGCAAAAGTACCATGCCCTAGTAATTTCCCAATTTCATACCTGCCCAACAGAAGCCCCTGATTTTCCTTCTTGCTTAAACTCCTCGTCGGCGCTAGGTTGCTGCTGGTACTCGTGCTGGTGTCGCCGGCGGTAGCGATGCCGGCCATGGATTCAGCAAACTTTTAACCAAAAATATGTATAGTTGAATTTTTTCCTAAAAGAACCAAACTTTATCAAATGGGTGTTTCCAAATTGTGATCAAAAAGCCAAAATATCAGATGGGTAATTCAAATTTTGCAAAAAGAAGGGGTAAAATATTGAAAGGGTCGTTTGAAGATTTGCGAAAAAAAGGGGGAAAGGGAAGGCCAAAAAAGATCAATAGGATTAGTTGAGAGTCATCCTAAATAATGGTTATTTTGAGGAGAAATTGCCATTGAAATGGTGGGCTGTCGTGTAGTTGGAGATGTTTATGTTATTGAGCTATTTTTAGGTTTGAAGGAAAATGATTGTGTACAGAGCTGTATCCTGTACGTATACTCTATATCTATATCTATATATTTGAGTGGTGTAGGGTTAACGGAGGGTGCGGGTGATGCGTATAAACAGGATTTTTATATAACTTTATGGGAGAATCCACAGCTGGAAAAATAGCCAAGTTAATTATCAAAATTTAAAAAGGGTTTTATAAAGAAATTCATTTTTTAATAAGTAATTATTCTAACTTTGTAATATAAATAAAACACATTCTAAATTTCTATCAAGTTTAGGAGTGTTATAATACTTATTTTCATTTTTTTTTTAAAGAATTTGACAACATTTGTATATCATATAACATATTAAAAAAATATTTTTAACAATTGAAGAATGAAATTAATTTGTCAAAGTTCAGGATGTTTCAATACTATTATTTTTAATATGTGAATATAATAAAAAGGTTTTATATATTAATGTGTTTATCTTTTTCTTTTCTTTTTTAAACAATAAGAAAAAAATGGTGTTAGAGTCACGTGATATACATGTGATTGTTTTTTACGTGGATGGATTTAATTGGTATTGAAGATGTATGGTGTGTGTTCTTCTTTGAAGGAAATTTCTGGATGGAATATCCTATTTTTGGGTCAAAAGTTTTTTGTTTTTCTTTTTTTTTTGGAAAAATTAGGTAACACAACAAACTATATAACACCTAATATTTACTTGAAATAACGGTAATATATATTTTTAAAAATTACAATAGTTAGTATTTATCCATATAAATATACTTATTAAATGCGGAGATATTTTACGCGTGCGAATATAATATATTTATTACACGTGCAAATATAATATATTTATAATACACGCGAATAAGTAGCTTACAGTGTCTAAGTTGCACACATGATAAACTCCGCTTGAATATTCTAATCCATAAACTATACAAAATGCATTTTAATGTTAATATGCTTGTGAATATAAACAATCCTACATCTCATAAATATAAGAAATATAGTTATGTTTCATATAAACAGTCCCACATCTCTTCTCTTTTGATGTGTGTTTTTAGGGAGATCCCTTTTAGAAAATATGGTTTAAAAAGTGTTTGTTTTGATCTGAAACTCTAATTTGAATACTCTCTTTCTTGAATTGTTTTTAAAAAAATAATTAAAGCCTCAAAAATAAGGTAAAACTTCAAATGGTCAACTACTCTTTTAACTTTAAATAGTAATCATTTTTCACAATTTCAATCAAATACAATCAGATCATCTATTTAAGTATTTTAAACTTTATAGACATGAATTTTATTTTACACTAAAAAAATATATATATATACCTTTCATGATTAACGTGATTTTGTGGATTGTATATCTCCACTTTCTTTAAGTCTAATTGAAACATGCTATTGTTGAAATTGAGTGAGAAAATTAAATAGAACTAGCGTTCGTCTATGGAGAGTTTGTATCACATTTAATACATGACACATACAATCTTCCTTTATTATTTTTAGGGCTAACCCATCGTTGGCCCCTTAAACTTGGCACAAACTTTCACTTAGACACCTTAATTGAGCGATGTTCATTATAGACACCTCATGTAAGATTTCGTTGTGTCATTTTGACACCTTTTTTATTATCATCAACAACATATAATGTGTGTGAATCACACACGCCGATGACGTGTAAAGTGACCAATTAAATGACAACATTTGTCATTTGTGTCCGATGACGTGTAAAGTGACCAATTAAATGATAACATTTGTCATTTGTGTCAAAAATAGTTTTAAAATAATTGATATTGAGTAAAAATAAAAACTGACCAATAAATTAATGACACGTGATATTTTCCCCAAATAAAATTAAAATAAAATTAAGCCAACTAAAAGAAGCCTCCCACCCCACCCCAAAGCCCCCACCCCCGATCATCTTCTCCAAAGCCCCCCACCCCAGATCATCTTCTCCAAAGCTCCCGCCACCCCCACTCCCAGCCAATAGTGTTCTCCAAATCACCCCGCCACAAACCCCGATCGACTTCTTCAAATACGCTTTCATCCTACCCGCGATAATCTTCTTTAAAATCCAAAAAACAAAAATTTTCTTTCTCATTTAAATTCTGTTTTGGGGTCATTAAAATAGTCTTTGGCTCCATTGCTTTGCTCTCCAAATACCTTTTTCATTTTGCAGAAATTATCCCCACCCACGCCGGCATATTGTGTTTCTTTGAATTTACTCCCTTTAAATTATTGAAATAAGTTTTTATTAATCTTTCTTAAATTTCACTTTGTCCTAAATATTAAATTTTTCATGAATGAATTTTACGAAAGAGTTTATTCTTAAATTTTAAAAATATTTTTTGTCATTTTTGTTGGAAAATCTTCATTCACAATGAGGGAAATTTAATTTGGTCAAAATGGTGGCTGAAAATGGGGAAGAAGATGATAAAAATAATTAAAAATTGATTAAATAACCTTTTCACGCGCCTATCAATGAGTGTGCCACACTCATCATGCCATATAAGCAAAAGGTGTTAAAATGACACAACGAGATTCCATATTAGGTGTCTATAATGAACATCGCTCAGTTAAGATGTTTAAGTGAAAGTTTGTGCCAAGTTTAAGAGGCCACCGATGGGTTAGGCCTTATTTTTATTCGATATTCATATTAAAATTCGATTAAGCAGAAATTTGCACATTGTATGATTCATTTCAGAGAAATTTCCACATATAGCTACTCAAAAATAGTCTAATTACTCTCCATAACTATAGTTTAAAATTACAATTCGTAACTACATGTTATAGGAGGAGAAAGACGAGCAAGATTGGGAGAGATAGGAGAGAGGCGAGCGAGAGGGGAAAAAAGTGGGAGAGAGGTGAATTGTGCATGTATATTGGTTAGATAATTGTATATTATACATATGTATTTGTATATATAGCAGAGAGATTGGGAGAGGGAGGAGAGAGGCGAGCGAGAGAGGGCAGAGAATTGGAGAGAGGTGAATTGTATATGTATATTAGTTAGATAATTGCATATTATACATATAAATGTGTACATGTGGCAAGAGAGATTGGGAGAGGGAGGAGAGATGCGAGCGAGATTGCGAGAGGGAGGAGAGAGGGGAAAAAGTGAGAGAGTGAATTGTATATGTATATTGGTTAAATAATTGTATATTATACATATGTATTTGTATATTCTAACGATTTATACAAATACAAATGTGGCTAATTATACAAACTCGAAGTCAGCCTACGCGTAATATATAATATTAGTCTTTAGTGATAATTATAGCAAACTATAATTATGATGAGTATTAAATAATATAAATTTACTTAACTACATAATTTCCCCTTCATTTTAATTGTGATACATCAAATTAAAGAGATTTCAATCATCTTATATTACACACATTATCTACAATTGCTTTGTTTTCATTTTAGGAGATAAAAGAAGAGAGTTTTATCATGTTGAATCATATATACTCTTCAACTTACATTTACTAAAATTATATATCTCTTATAGTGATACACTCAAAATTAAATATGTACCAACCTAAGCCAAATATGAACGTAGATTAAAACTATCATTTTAGACTGCAATATCGTAATATTTTATCTTGATTTTGTGTCACATCTATTTCTTTCCTGAAATTTTGACATCTTATCTATACCTTTTTTTAAAAATAAAAAAGGTTTTAGGTAAGATATGTTTCTTAACTTTCTGGTCCTCATTCTTTTTCTTTTTGTTTTGTATGAAAAACATAAATATCTCAAGGAAAAGCAAAATGTTCTCATCAAGATGTAGACTTTACTTTTTCTCTAAACTTAAAGGCTCGTTTGGTCATGCCATATGGTTTCATGATACGGTATCATGATATGGAAGTATGAGATGGAATTAATGTTTTGTTTGGACATGTAATATGAAATTTTTGTGTTGTATATTTTCTCATAAACATAAATATCCCATACGTTGTAAAACTATTAAAATAGCCTCAATTGCTTATTCAATCTTATCAAATAAACAAAAATTTATAAAATCGCATATAAATTATTACAAAGCTATTTGTTATCCACTTAAGTAATTATTTCATTTAACTTTAATATAATAATAAAAAATTAAACATAAATTATTGTGTACTAGTCTGTAATATAATTCTTTCACACAGTACAAATAATTTTTTCTAGTTGAACTTGCATTTCTCAATCATGCGACCGAGAAGACGAACCAATTGTTATTTTGAGTCATTTGTTGGTCAATATCATCCGCGACTATATTTTCATGCTCATAGATCATAAATATTCCATCACTTTAACACTCGGTTGGTGTGAGTTAATGTGACCATATGTTGGTGAGAATAATAAATTCTATGTTGGTGAGAATAATAAATAAAAAGTAATTATGTGATTATAAATTTTATTTGCATATGAAATAAATTGTTAGTAGATATAAATGTGAGGTTGTTTTAACAAAATATAAACTCGTGAATCAATTTTTGTATTAAAATATCTCAAATCATGATATGGAATTACATGATAATTACATATCATAGTTTTTGGAGAATATATGAATTCACATCTCATGATATGAAATCATGAGATGGAATCAGCATAAAATCGCATGTCCAAACGCTGATTCCATCTCACGATATCATATCGTAATATGATATCACATGACCAAACACCTACTTAATTAATATAGTGTAGTAATTATCTGAAAAATAATTAAAAGCATATATAAACTTAATGCTAATCAATCACACATGGCTTCTTTTCTCCTACTAATAACAAAACTATGACTAGTTTCTTTGTGTAATGAGTAAAAGCACTTCTAGTACACTTGCAATAAAGATGTGGACATATCTGTGTTTTTTTTTAATTAAAAAATTAGGAGTAATAATGAAGGTTAGTGAATAATTAGTTTTTCTTCTTTTCCCGGTCATTTATTTTAGATTTATTTACAAAAAAAATGATCTTAAAAGAAAAACATTATTTTTATTCTTTAATAGGACATTTAATAATGACAGCACATTTGAGCTTCAATTATTAATTCCAATTTATATTTATCGGACAAATTATTTCATAATAACAAATAACTATTCTTCTTTGCTATCTATATGGCCAAAAAAAACAAAAGACTATTCTTCTTTGCTATTTACATGGCAAAAAAAATAAAAGATTATTCTTCTTTATTCATTCTAAATCAATAACAAATTTGAGTATGCGATTAATAAATTGCTCTTGCTTATATTGTTATTTATTGTTCTTTTGTCATCAATTATGTAATAAGATTATTTTTTTAATGCAACATCTTTATTATAAAAATGACAATATAAACTTAAAGGTATTTTTGATAATATTTTTAGAACTTATAGTTGTAAATCATATTATTTTTTAAAAAAAAAGTCAAATATTTCTTTCAAAATTTATGATCAAACACATGGTGAAACTTCACCCAAAAATGAGTTGCCAATAATATTTGAAAAATTGGGCCAAACGATAGCTTAGTCTGAGAAAATTAAGATTTGGCGCAAAAAATAAAAGTCAATAAACTGAAACTCATTTCATTTCAATTTGTTCTTTACGATATTGACTTGACACGAAATTTAAGTAATAGAATTTTTTTTAATCTTGTGATACACATATATATCAATCATATAATCTTAAGCATGTCATATAAAAAATTAAAATTAATTGAAATACAATATTGCCTTCTCCTAATTCAGAAAAAACGAAACTTGTAATTTTCTTTATAATCCTTTAGATTTCACTTTCCCATGGTGGACTTTTTATCACTGATCATGGACTTCAATGTCTTCATAAAATTAAAATATTAAGGAAACCAAAGTCATCAACGTATATATATTGCACACTTCTTATAATTTATGGATAGATAAATTAAATTAAAGTAGCATAGTCAACTTATGGTCGGTTTGTGATTTATAGATACGTACGCTTTGGAAACACTTTATTATTGCAACACTTTCAACGATTACAAAGGGTACGGTGTTAGGTATGGAAGGAACGTTTTTCATTTTTATGAAAAATAAGTAAATATATTGTCTCACGATAATTATATATAATCTAAATAAATATTATAAATACGAGAGGTTGAGGATGAAGTTATTGTATGTGGTAAAAATAACTTTTAGCTGCAATAAATATTAACGTTTTTCATTCATATGATGACTTTGATTGATAAAATGACTAGAATAAAGATTAGTTAATATGCCGGTAGAAACAAATTAATTAATTAATTTCTACGTCAAAGTTCATTGCGTAATTTCATTTATCAATCGTCGGTTTAATTTTTTAGGTCACCTACGTGCAAAGGTGTTACATCCATTCTCTTATGCTTATGTATGAACTTCAACTGCTGTGTAATAAATTGATTTCTTATGATAACTGATAACAAAGTTTTCGTAGAAATAATCTCCTATAATCACTTAATAATTAAACAGAAAAAAAAGACATTCTTAATTTTTTTTTACGTACAAGAATGTAATATGAAAAATCTCTTTAAAAAAATAGTACGTAAATAGTTACAAAACAAAATATCAAATTTAGTGAATATGATCTTATAACCACTTGTATGACAAATAATCATGTTTACATTAGACATTGTGTAAATTATAAGAAACAGCTAATTGTGTTTGTCATGTAAAATGAACGCGTAATAGAAGCCAAAAGATGTTGCGCTGTTGCTTCCAAAACACAATTTTTTCTTAAAAGGAGTTTATGGCTAGAGAAGGTGTTTTTTATATATATAAAAACTTCATTTTGAATTTATATTGCGTAAATTTATTAGAAGGAGAAGGACATTAAACATATATAAATTAAACGAGTTCCTAAATGTCATGTCCCATGCCAGTAGTCGACTAGTTGCAGCCATATATAGTCCAATGGTCAACTGGGTATCCTTCATTAAAAAAATACATTATGCATATAGAAAATTGTACAAAATATATAAGTTAATATTTTTTTCATACATACATACTTACATATATATATATATAAATAGTAAAATTAGTAAAACTACTTTGATTTTCTTTAAACAACCAAGGTTATGGAGAATTAATTTTCATGTACTAGCAGGATTTGATTTCCTCCTAGACTTTGTCAGAACTTAGAGTGTTTTTTTTTTTAATAACAGTTATTATCTTTAATTGAAATATTTCTTTTATCCTGCTTTAGAATCATACTTCAAGTCTTATTTTGCACTAATTTATGGTTATATTTTTAAGGAAAAATTATATATAATGGCAAATTAATAAATTAAATTAATTGCTATAACTATCCTTTGATTTAATTGTGTCCCGTAGCAAACTGTTTGCCAGTCACCTCTCTTCCTCAAACTCTCGCTCGCCACTCTCCTCTCTCGCTCCATCTTTCGCTCGCTTTCTCTCACTTTTATACAAACACAAGTGTATAAAATCTGTTTTTATTTGTATAAAGCGAGAGGAAATTGTATAAATACATATATTTTTGTTCCCCTCTCTCCCCTCTCCCAGATCTCGCTCGCCACTCTCCCTAATCTCTCTCGCCACCCTCGCCTCTCTCGCTTATACAAACAGAAACGAAATGTATAAATTGCTTTTATGTTTGTATAAAGCGAGAGAAAATTGTATATACACATGTAAATACATATATTTTCGTCATATACACTTAGAATTATACAATAAAAATACTCCCCTGCCCAGTTTCTTTTGTCTTTCTCTCTTTCTTGTTTTATACAATTCGATTCAATTGTATATTCCCTGCCCAAGTCTCTTTTGTCTTTCTCTCTTTCTCATTTTATACAAATTCAAATTGTATATAATGGTTCTATACACTTATAATTATACAACTCGTTTTATACACTTCGTTTTATTCAATTCTCTGCCCAAGTCTCTTTCTCTTTCTTGTTTTATACACTTCGTTTTATACAATTCGCTTCAATTGTATATGTATAGCGAATTATATATTTATATGTTTGCTATGGAGTGCAATTATGCAAACTTTGTTATAGCATATAAATATGAATTTTATGTTTGTTATATGTGAAAGTTACCCTATTTTTAATCAATAAAATAATGTGTGGCTACAAATAACTAAACTTATGAGTTAACCACACATAATCAATTTAAAAAATAAAACCATAAAATAGTGCAAATAATATTGAGAATCTTTTTTATGAATTTAGGTATATTTAATGTATATACGTGCTAATTATAATGTTGGTCAATATATATGATTATGTTAATACCACCGTCCACATTCCGGCCTTAATCCCCGGCACCACCCCCACCATTGCCTACGTACAAGTTTTACTATCCCTTATTATACATAAAGGAACTATATATAAAAGAAGGAAAATTGAGGAATTAATTATCTAAAGAATTAAATAAAGATCGTTGAGTAATTAATTAAATTAATAAATACATCATGTGTAATTTATTAAAGTATCCCTATTTAATGAATGACTTTTGAAAAAAGAAAAATCTTTTTTGCCAGAAAATTTGGCCATAATTTCATCAAAATGATATTTTTTTCTATGTTATTTTACCTTTTAAAATATTTTTATCCTTTTGACTTTTATATCTTTTAACTAAACAATGGGGGAAATCAGTTTATTTTAAAATAAAAAAAATAGTATGATTTTTTTAAATTTTCTAGTCATTTAGAAACTTCCTTTAAAAAATAAATAGTACTGTATTAAAAAGATGCAGTATAAGGATATAGTTTAAAAAACAAACTAAATTTCATCTTAATTTGCAACACAAGAACTTCAGAACCACACAATTAATACAGGCTCGTATTTATGTTTTGGGCCATTTACTTTGTTGATCCACGTTGCTTAACTTAAAACTCTTGGCTTTCAACTAAGAACTGATTGTGACTTGTGAGTTATGGGTGATCTAAAAGAAAGTCCATCCTAATAATAGAAGCTAAAACCTACACATACTTGAGACAAGGAGATGTCAAATTTAGACAGGTCAAAATGAATTAAGTTAATAAATAATTCATTCAAAAGTTGATTTATTTTAAAAAAGCGTCATAATCTAATGCACTGATTTTTACTAACACTTTGTTTGCATATTGTTACGTATTGTTTCATAATGTATCACATCATACTGTTTTGTATTGTGGTGTACCATATTGTTTTAATAATAAATACTATGCTTGGATAGATTTTGTATCGTTCTCCGTCATTAGTTAATGCCACACATCCATAATTTAAATGATAAACCTACACGAAAAGTAAGATACATAGTAGATCTACTATGAAAATATAGGGTAAAAGATGAAAAATAACTATGACTAAATAAGTAATGAATAAAAATAAAATGAGAAGAAAATATTATGGTAACGATGCGATCACACCAAATTATTCATTACGTAAAATGAGTTTTTCTGTCATTGTCTCACGATACAAAAGAGTTTAAGTAACAATCAAAACAAACATTGTATTTAAATTAACAATACAATACAAAACAACATGCAACAACCATCCAAACAAGGTGTTAGTTATTATTGCTTTGATTGTTCTTTTATATAATAAATTTTAGTACTTAATAAAATTATTTTTCTCTTTATAATAACTATACATAACATATCAAATAAAAGAAGATATATTTTTAAAATATTTGGCAATATTTTTCATAGGTCAATTTGGATAGCATATCAGTCCAATTTTAACGGGCAAAAATGGATTGGACTAAAAAGGACTGAGCTGGCAATTGGACTGCCCAATGAACTTTTGTACTAGAACCGTTTGGTTGCAGATAGTAGCTATAAATGGTCTAATAACATGAGGATTATTTGCAGACCGCTCAGTTAAACTCAAGTCCATGGCCCAAATAGTTTGGATGGTTGACAGTAAAGCCCAATATAATTCATTACTGGGCCATGGCCCAATAATAGTTTTGGACGATTGACATAAAATCCAATAAATTTATGGGAAACTTTCACATATAGCCACTTAAAAATAATTAATTACTCTTCATAGCTATAGTTTGATAATTACAATTTATAGCTACACGTTATATAGAGGAGAGAGGCGAGTGAGACTGGGAGAGATAGGAGAGAGGCGAGAGAGGGGGGAAAGAGTGGGAGAAAGGTGAATTGTATATGTATATTTGTTAGATAATCGTATATTATACATATGTATGTGTATATATGACAAGATTGGGAGAGGGAGGAGAGACGCGAGCGATACAGGGAGATAGAGGAGAGAGGCGAGCGAGATCGATAGAAGGAGGAGAGAGGCGAGCGAGCGAGGGCAGAGAGTAGAGAGTAGAGAGAGGTGAATTGTATAGGTATATAATTGTATATAACTATATATTATACATATACATTTGTATAAATGGCAAGCGAGATTGGGAGAGGGAGGAGAAAGCCGAGCGAGAGAGGGCAGAGAGTAGAGAGAGGTGAATTGTATAGGTATATAATTGTATATAACTGTATATTATACATATACATTTGTATAAATGGCAAGCGAGATTGGGAGAGGGAGGAGAAAGCCGAGCGAGATTGAGAGAGGGAGAAGAGATGCGAGCGAGAGAGGGCAGAGAGTGGGAGAGAGGTGAATTATATATGTATATAGGTTAAAAATTGTATATTATACATATGTATTTGTATATCTTGGCGAATTGTGTATATACAAACATGACTAATTATACAAACTTGAAGTCAGCCCACGTAATTAATCTATAATGTTAGTCATGAGTGGTAATTATAACAAACTATAACTATGATGACTAATTAAATAGTATAAGTTTGTTTAGCCGCGTAATTTTCCCTAAATTCATTATTGGGCCATGGCCCAATAATAGTTTGGATGATTATCACAAAAGCCCAATATAATTCATTATTGGGCTATTATTGAAGATAGCGCAAATATATGTTACTCTCTCTGTCCACAATTGTTTGACAGGTATACGAAAAATAAATGTTCAAGTTTAATTGTCAATTTAAATAATCAATAAACAATTAGTCACCTTTTTCCAAATTAGCCCTTAATGATAATATAGTTCAATTGAAAAGTTATGCAGACTTTTGATATTCTTGATATAGTAGGGTTATATTAGTCAAATTACACCTTGTAAATTTTCCCTGATGTGTGTGCATGACCTTAACATGACAAACAATTGTGGACGGATGGAATAGAACTTAACATGGTCACCCCTTAAACTTAAATGATTGTCATGAGTAATAAAGATGATATCTTTTTGCTTAAATAAAGTGTAAATTACATAAATCCCAGAGTTTAATATGAAATTACAATCTATTAATAAGTTTCTAAATTAATCCCTTAAAAATAAAAATAAAAATAAAATGATACAATAATTGAAAATTGGATACATTAATATGTAGCATGAATATATTAAATATCATTTCGGATACATTAATATATAACTCGGATAAATTAAAAATTAGCGTGGGTGCATAGTATGTAGCTCATATACATTAAATAAAGGCTCAGATACATTAATATACAGCTCCGATATATTAAAGAAATAAGGAATATTAAAGATTTTTAAAAGTAATAAGGGATAATGAAAATAAGTGAAACAAAAAGTGTGTATTTTTGTACTTGGCCTAAAAAAAGCTTGAAGTTCCATCTTAATTTATGTGATTAGTTTGAGTGAATTCATAATTTAAGAATATTAAAAGACTTTTCAATATTTCAAAACTACCTTTAAAAGAGTTACCTTTGTAGACTTTCTGCCAATTAACTGAAACCCAACATGATTAAAATATTAAATCATGTCATTGAATATTAATCAAATAAATAAAATGTTTTTCTTATTAGGATAGGCTAGTAGTTTGATACAAATGATCGAGATATGTATATACCTTTAAGCTTCAAGGACAATACCTCACACCAAAAACTTATTGACAAAAGGTATGAGATAAATGATAAAATAAAATTAAATGATATGTAAGAGTAAAATAACAAAAAAATTAAAAAATAACAATACGATCACACAGAATTAATCCTAATATATCATACACTTTATGACATATTCCTTTCCCATCCCAAATACAATATTGACTTGTATCTTTTTCTCTTTCAAGTTTGTTTAGTCGGAATTAGCATAATCACAATTGTTGTACACGTTGGAACATGTATACTTAGGGAATGATGACATTGACTATCAAAAAAGCTATGTGAAAGCTTGAATTGACCAAACCAAATAGCAATATACATAGGATTGAGGAGTAGATGCAACTCAAAATGGAAAACCTAACTCCAACTTTCTTCAACAGTTCAACTGCAAATCCAAAAACCAAACCCCAATATAATTTGCAAGTCAAAAAAGAGAAACTAATAAAATAAAGTAAGTCAAACATCTAACAAAAAAAAGAAAATAAAGGAAATTAAATATTTATGAATGGACAAAGTGGGATAATATTAAGTGAATGTGGAAAATGGGTATTTTGAAAATGTAAAAGGTGAAAATAATATATATATTTTTTTCACATTCTATCTTTTCCAAAAAATAGTAGTGGTGGTGGTGGTACAAATTAGTCAAAAATTGAGGGAGAGGTAAAAAGGTGGGACAAAAGTGATACTATTTCATATTTTTCATTATTTTAATAAAAACAAGCATTTCTTCCGATTCATATTATTGCTTTCATTAAATTGTTCTTCATTACATATACTAGGTATTTACTTGATGTAATTTTTTGGTAACGTAAAACACACATATTAAATAGCTGTAAAATTCATTAGAATAAAATATTACAACATCTTTTTTGATAATACAAAATTATATATATTAAACTAATTATAAAAACTGAAAATCCCATGTAATATGAATCAGAGGAAGTACATTTTAGGAACTCCACTAGTCAAGTAGGATCAATTTAAGAGTTATACATTTTAAAACATTTGCACCTCGAGTCACTCAAAAGATAGTTGCAGACAAACTTTTATGGTATTATTAGTACTGATTTATAAGCATATAGAAATAATAAATTAATACGTTATAAGTTAAATTAAATTAATATAATGTATACAACTAAAATATATTTATTGGAACATTTAGTTAATTGATAAGGAAATCTACAATTGTTATTCTATGAGTGCATTGCGCATAAAATAAATCTCGCTTAAGTATAGTAGTACGCAAGTCACAAAGTAAAGTAAATCACACTAGACAAGGCTCATACAATAAACTTAACAAAAAAAAAATATGGAGAAAATTTCGAACCAAAAACTCAATCATACCATCACAATTCACATTATCAATTAAACAAAGAAAGAACATTATTCTCTAGTTTTTGTATTAAATAACTACATACTGAATCATCTCTTGCTTATACAAAAAGAAAATGAAAAAAATTTGTAAACAATTAGAGAAAAAACAAAGTTTTACTAATAAATTGACTATTGAGTACAATTGAAAGCAGCCAGGTTAAAGGGGTCATATTTGCACAAACTGTGATAATTAGAAGCAAGAAACAATGCTCCTGAATTTATTAAAAGTAGCATATAATTTAATATAAGTGACTCCAAATGGGGAATCCACTTTCAGGTAGATAGTTGGTAATTGGTATAAAATATAATTTTTTGAATTTTAATTCGAAAATCTTAGTTGTCATTCCATTTGGAAATGTATGTTTGGCTTCACACGAGGTTAGGTGAAATCATATTGCCTATACATTATCATCCTCTCAGAAATTATTAATAGTAATAATAATAATATAACAGCACATTCTTATCTAGTTTACATATAATTATACATTTTGTAGAAATTATAATCAATATTTACTCGTTCTAATTAGGAAAAATAACACTTTTAGTCCCTATGTTAAGACTAATTTTTTATTTTAGTCCTTATGTTATTTAACTTAGCACTATTAATCTTTAATTATATCAAGTGAGTGATTTTAATCCTTCAACTAACAGACCCAAAAAATTAACAGAGAGTTCACTGCTAAAAGGGGTAATTCGGATATTTTAAAGTAATTGCTTGAGAAAACAGAAAACTTTTTTTAATAAAATCATTCGTTGCATAATTTATCGTTCGTCGGTGTGAGAGGAAGGGTTAATGCCTATCAAGTTGGTTTTTGAAATTGTAGCTCAAATCGACGGGCTTGTTCTTCTATTGTAGCTCAATTTGCGAATTTTCATATTAATTCACAGAAAAATATCTTATGTAACAGTTTTCTTGTAGCGGTGGGGCAAACAAGGAAACATAATTAGATGTTTTTTTAATTAATATAATTAAAATTATAAAAATGATTTAATATTGGAAAGGTGATAAACTAATAGCATTATTTTATTTTCTCAACTTTTTCCCGGGGTGGAACGATGCTTCTCCTTAGTGTACGCATTGAATTTTGTTGTCATGTACGTTCCAAATTGATTTTTCGTCCATCATATATTTTTGGGGGACACTGAATTCAACATTTTTGGAGTTTTATATATGTATATATATATATATATAATATGAACGTAAACATGGAGTTTGTAATTTACTATTCCTATTACTTGTCTACTCAAATTATATGACTTTGATGGAGTCAAGGTGTTTTCTCAAAAAATTGTGGCATGATTATTGTCATTATATGCTTGACTTTTATAACGTGTAAATATTTTTTGTCCATATATTTAACATCCTATTCGAAGAAACAATCACGATGCAAACTCCTTTGTTAAAAAAGAGTTGCAGAATATTTTCTTAAAAAGTTGAATAGATTCAAGTACTCATGTCTCTTGTGATTAATTTGATTATTATTAGCTTCACATGATTAACACTAATTGATTATCTTTGTTAAAGTAACACAAGCTGAGAATGGATTTGAAGTTATTATATTTACATTTTTCACTACAGATTTAGAGCAATTAATCATTTATTATATTACTTCCTCCGTTTAAAAAAGAATGACCTAGTTTGACTTGGAACGAAGTTTAAGGAAAGAAAGAAGACTTTTTAATCTTGTAGTTCTAAATTAAAGTTATATCAAATGTACCAAAATGCTCTTTAATCTTGTAGTCTTAAACATGCCACGTGGAAAGTTAAAGTTAAAGTGTTGCCAAAAAAAAAAATCATTCTTTTTAAACAAACTAAAAAAAAATAAAGACATTCTTTTTAAATGAAGGGAGTAATAATTTATTCTTGAGTATGAGTAACTTTAGCCTAGTTGCCAACAGGAAGAAAAAAACGAACAGCCAACAAAATGACAAATAATTGGGATGTGATGACTGATGTATTAAAAAAATATTTTCTGCCTAATAAGTTTATTAATGAGTCACTAGAGAATGAGTTGACAAGGATTAGAAACAGGTCAAACTAGGTCTCTCAAGGCACCGTTTGGTACCGAATACGCGTTTTAATATTGGAGTAGAAATTCGTTAGCAAGTAGTAATAATAATCAATGTAATTTCAGAAGCGACGTCTTAAAAGTATAGAATATAAATAAAATATCTTATTTTTATTTTGTAAAATGATTATTTTTGATAGATTCTTAATTCAGAATAAAATAACTAAGATATGAAATAAAATTTGTATGCATCAGTATTTGTATGATAAAAAAAGGAAAAATTGTATATAATAGTAAATTATTAATTCAAATTAAATGCTATAAATATAGTTTGATTTAATTATACTCCATAGAAAACTGTTGCTATTTCACCTCTCTCCAGGTGAATCTCGTTCTCTCCCTCGCCTCTCTTGTTTTTTATACAAACACAAATGTATTTTAAAGCGAGAGAAAATTGCATATATACTTATATTTTCGTTCCCAGATCTCGTTCGCCACTCTCCCATATCTCGCTTGCTCATTCGCCTCTCTCACTGTATACAAAATGACAAATGTATAAAATGTGTTTGTGTTTGTATAAAGCGAGAGAAAATTGTATACATACATATATCTTTGTTCCTCCTCTCCCCTCTCCCATATTTCGCTCGCCACTCTTCCAGATCTCGCTCGCTCACTTGCCTTTTTCACTCGCCTATCTCACTTTATACAAACACAAATGTATACATTGTGTTTGTGTTTGTATAAAGCGACATAAATTGTATATGCAAATACAAATGCATATATTTTCGTCCTATCCACTTATGATTATACAAATACGATCTTCCCCTGCCCCAACTTTTTTTTGCCTTTCTCTCTTTCTTTATACAAACACAAATTATACTATTGATTTTTGTATATGTATACCAAAGCAGATTATACAACTGCTTTCTTTGGTATATGTATAGCGAAATTATAAAATTGTTTTCTTTTGTGTATGTATACCAAAATATACATATTTATGTTTGCGATGGAGCAATTATGCAAACTATAACTATAAATCTATAATATACAAATATGATTTTTATGTTTGTCATATGTGAAAGTTACTCATAAAATAATATATTTATGAAAGAGACCAACTTTACAGTTATTGATTTGATACAAACTCTCTGATATAATCCCAAATAGTTTTAATATGAAATTACAATCTATCCCTAATAAGTTTCTAATTATATTAATTCCTTAAAAATTTAAAAAATTAGATACAATAATTGAAATTTGGATATATTAATATGTAGCTCGCATATATTAAATACTGTCTCGAATATATTAATATGTATCTCGAATACATTAAAAACTAACTTAGAATTTAGATACATAATATGTATCTCGAATACACTAATATGTACATTAAATAAATAAAGAATTTAAAGGGGTTTATGTAATTTTCGCTATAAATAATGTTTATCACTACATACGTGACTATTTCACATGATTTACTTCTTTGTTTCTACCTGCAATCAGCGTGATTATTTCATTGATTTATTTATTTTTTTAAAATTGTTGCAATGTTTTATAGGTGAAGATTGAAGAATAATATCTGACCTGAGGTTTATTTCCGGTAGGATAATTAAGGTTAAATTTTTACCTACAAGGATATTTCAAACTAACCCCAATCACATGGAGAATTTTAATTATCTAATTGGTGTGGTCATACGAATTTTTACACTTGTTTATGAGGATTTGGTTTCAACTCGTAATATTTTCCTCATTCATCTTTCTATGTTTTGATTTTACCTTATATAATCTAGTCCTTATTCGTCTTCTTATGTCTAATTATTCAGTTGGTTGACTATCTAAATTTTAATAATGAGAATTTATTTCTTTATCTTGTAATCTCCTTCTCTTACTTCCAATTATTATTTTTATTTACTAAATTTCAAAAAAAAAAAAGAAGATACTTTTTAAGAATTTGTTTTTCTTTCTCTCTAGATGCATTGAAGCTTCGATTAAATCTGAATCGCGCACATCTAACTCATTTAAAGTGGCATGCCCAATAATTTTTTTTCGTACTCATAATTTAAATTTAAAATTTTTAATTAATTGTGAAGCAATCCGATCGCTCAGGTTGATTGCAAATGAATGTTTGAAAATTCTATGCTAAAAACCCCAAAGGAAGTTTAGGTTGAACAAACCCTCTCACAGATCCACATATATTTGTCCATCTCTCTCTCTTTTTCCAACTCTATTATTACTTGTTTCCTTTTTCTCTCTCCATATATAAATAAAACCAATTCTATTTGACTTATTTACCTCCACTTGAAATCCCCTTAATTCATCTACTCTTATCAACTCTATATGGCATTTACATCAACTACTTCCAACTGAAACAAACAATCTCAATTCCCACAAAACAAAAAATGAAAATCCTCTTCACACTCTTCATCTTCCTTTCTCTTTTCACATTCTCAAAATCAGAATCCCCTTGCAAATACAACACAGATTTTGATTCATCTCTTGTTTTCAAGGCTTTCAGTTCTGTTTATGGCTTCAACATCTCTTGGTTCAACTCAAACTGTTCCTCTCCAATAACTGAAATTAACTTATCTTCAAGAAACCTCACTGGCATAGTCTCATGGAAGTACTTAAAAAATTTGTCTCATCTTCATTCTGTAGATCTATCAAATAATTCCTTAAAGGGTTCTGTTCATCCTCTGTTTTGGTCCATTTCATCTTTGGTTCAAGTCAATTTGTCAAAGAATAAGCTTGGTGGAGCTGTTGCTGTAGCAAGATCATCATCATCTATTCAAAGACTTGATCTTTCTTTCAACAGGTTTACTAACTTAGGCTCTGTTTTTCATGGTTTTCCTAATCTCACTTCTCTTGACCTTTCACATAATGATATCAAGTTTTTGCCTTTTTGGTTTACCAACCTAACTAAGCTTGAAAATTTGAGCATTTCTAGCTGTAACATTTATGGTAGTACAGAACCCCTTTCACATATCAAGTCACTGAAGCATTTAGATGTTTCTGTCAACCATATGGATGGTAAATTTCCTAATGATTTTCCTCCTCTGTCTAGTCTCAATTTCTTGAATATCTCATTCAATAACTTCACTGGGGAAATACCTAAAGACCAGTTTGCTAAATTTGGGAATTCTTCTTTCATTCATGCTGGGCAGTTGCAAATCAAGAATCTCTTACCAAAATCCAAGAATTCCTCACAGTTACACATTAAAAATCATAACTTTACAACCCCAACACACAAAAAAATGTTGCCTCTGAGACACAAACCTGTCAAACCAAACACACACAAGAAAAAGCCCAAATCAAGAAAGAAAGTTTTAACCATAGCTATTTCCTCTGCTTCAGCATTTCTAATCTTGGTCATGGGGTTAGTCATATTGTGTCTATACAAAAGGAGAAAACAAATGGCTAGGAAGAACAAATGGCTGATATCAAAGCCAATGCAAATACCCTTTAGAATGGACAAATCAGGGCCATTTTCATTTGAAACAGAGTCAGGGAATTCATGGGTTGCTGACATAAAAGAATCAAGTTCAGCAGGTGTAGTTATGTTTGAGAAGCCATTGATGAACCTAACATTCAAAGACCTGATAGCAGCCACATCTCACTTTGGAAAAGAGTCATTGTTAGCTGAAGGAAGGTGTGGGCCCGTTTACAGAGCCGTACTTCCAGGTGACCTCCACGTGGCAATCAAGGTCTTGGAACATGCTAGGGAACTAAGCCATGATGATGCTATTGCCTTGTTTGAACAACTCTCCAGGCTTAAGCATCCTAATCTGTTGCCTATTTCTGGTTACTGCATTGCAGGTACAAATCTTCTTTAACTTATTACTGTTCCGTACGTGTTAATTTATGTGATATAATTTAAATTTTTAAAAGTCGAAAAAAATATGTAGAGGTGAGCATATTGAATGCATTCACGTGGGAGGATGGGATTAGAAAATAGGACAGACAGTAGTAAATGAGACAGAAATCTTTGCAACCATAGAAACGTAGGCAGTAGTTATGATTACATACAACAAGATGAAGCAGTAAATAGGAATACGTGACTTATTTGGATGTTAGTACTATGACTACAGCATTCAATTTGTATGTGCCTTTAATGCTCTTTGTAATTTGTGTCCATTTTTTACCCTACAAAGTCAAACTTTCAAATCTTATGCCAGATTGGGATTTGAAAAATACTGAACAATTGCAGTATGTTTGGTTCGCGGGATAAGATAACTAATGGGTAAACTAAAATATTTGAGTAATTTATAAAATGGCAAATTAATAATGTAAAATAAATATATTAGCTATCATTTGATTTATGTGTTCGTAGCAAATTGTTTGTCAGTCGTTCTATCCCTCATATTCTCGCTCGTCACTCTCCATCTCTCGCTCGCTCTTTGTCGATCGCCTCTCTCGCTTTATACAAAAGAAATATATAAATTGTGTTTCTGATTGTATAAAGCGAGAGAAAATTATATAAACGCATGTAAATACATATATCTTCGTCCTATACACTTATAATTATACAATACAAATATTTTCCTGTCCAAGTCTCTTTTTCTTTCTCGTTTTATACAAATTCAAATTGTATATAATTTCTCTCTTTCTCGTTTTATACAATTCGATTCAATTGTATATTCCCTGCATAAGTCTCTTTTTGGTCTTTCTCTCTTTTTCGTTTTATACAAATTCAAATTGTATATAATTTCTCTCTTTTTCGTTTTATACAATTCGAATTGTATAAAAATTCTTATTTTATACAATTTGTTTATACAACTCGATTCAATTGTATATGTATAACGATATATATATATATATATATATATATATATATATATATATATATATATTATATTGGGAGCGCAATTATGCAAATCTTGCTATAGCATACAAATAGAAATTTTATATTTGCTATATGTGAAAGTTGCCCTAAATTAAATATATAATTTTTTTTTGAAGTTATTATTTTTATATCATGTATATGTTGCACAAATATTATCGATAGTATTATTTTATGGAGATTAAAAAGATATAAGAGGATATTTAAAAAAAATAATGGTTGAGAAGAATGTCATTTTCAATTGAAAATGCTTAAAGTTGGAAAATTATTTCATGATATGCATTGATTGATGAATTGTACTATCAAAGTCCTTGTCAAATAATTTTGGACGACTCTTCTAGCTAGAAAAAATTGCTCCATTTGATAAAATAAAATCCAATTATTTTTTTCTATCAGTCAAAATCATATTAAAAGCTAATTAATACTCTTCCCTTTGATGCAGGGAAAGAGAAGCTAGTCTTATACGAATTCATGTCCAATGGTGACCTCCACCGATGGCTACACGAGCTTCCAACTGCTACCACCAACGTGGAAGACTGGACAACCGACACGTGGGAGTTACAAAACGGGTCCCAAATTACATCACCCGGGAAAATGGAATGGCACACGCGCCACCGTATTGCAGTTGGCGTAGCACGTGGACTAGCCTACCTCCACCACGCGCAGTCAAAACCCGTGGTCCACGGTCATTTGGTGCTATCTAATGTCTTACTAGCAGATGACTTTGAGCCTCGGATAGCCGATTTTGGATTGAGCCAGAACCAAGCCGAAGGGTCTAGTGAGATGGATGTGTACGATTTTGGAGTCGTATTGGTGGAGCTATTGACAGGGAAAATTGGCTCGGATGAGACGATTAAATGGATGAGGAGGTTAGTGAAGGATGGACATGGAGCTGACACGCTCGACTCGAGACTAAGACTCGGTGGTGACTCAGTGAGTGAGATGGTGAGTGCCTCCGAGTTGGGTACTTGTGTACGGCGGAGGCACCAAATAAACGGCCTAGAATGCAACAAGTTTTGGGTTTGCTAAAAGACATACAGCCCCACTACCAACTGGGAAAAACGCAAATTGATAATCTTTAGGTAAACACTCTCACCCACAGCGCGTGATTTACACGACGAGGAAGATTGATTGGCAGCATTACATTATTGTAATCCCATGTGTTTGATTGACCATTGAAAAAGTCAAAAGTACAAGGCATCTATTCCACATCATCAATGGCATTCAGTCACGTGCAGGTCACGTGATGAAGTGTAGTGAGAGGAACATGTTTGCTTGCTCGTCTCTTTTTTTTTTTTTTTTGTAATTTTGTATAATATTAAATTAGAAAAAGAAAAAATATTGAACAAAAATTATGGGTATATCTTTTTTTATATATATAAATATTTTATTTATTTATTTAGGAGGTGTAATTTGAAGTGGAGCAGAGAAGGCAGAGAATCTCACTAATTGCTTGTCTCTACTAAGGGGCATTAGAATCATCAACTCCTTTAGTTTTCTTTTCTTTTTACCATCTTTAATTTTTTTCTCTTTAATTTGAACTTTTATTTGTTTGTTTGTTCATTTTCTTTTCTATTTATTGCTTTATTCCCTTCATTTTTTTATTTATTTTTTATAGGTGCAGTCTTTAATTTTTTGGTAGAGAGGACAAAAGGGAGTGATGATAGATATAATAAAAGTGAGATTTAGAACAATCTTTTATAAAGTGATTGGGTCAAATATTAAACCAATGAAGGTATCCCATGAGGACTTTTTACTATCTTATTATTTTCATTATATATTTAAGTATTTAACCTTTGAAGCATTTGGATGCCACCAAGGCCACATGGGGTGGTGCCTTTAACCTTCAAAAAAGTAAAAATAATTCATTGTTTTGAAATATGAATAGTCAATTTTGTAGGCAAAAATTCCACTCTATCATTTTTTGTAGCACATAATTCTGACTTGTTCCTAATGGCAGACATGATATTAACAATAGAGGAATATTCTTCCTTTTCTTTTATTGACATGTTTACTTCTTAATATTTTGAATAATAACATAATTTTTTTTTATTGACGATAAGAAAATGATTGATAAAAGAAATGATAGTATGTGAATGTCTTCTTATTCAATTGAATTTTCATATTTTACGTACAAATTATAAAAATAACTTATCACTTTTTGTATTTGTCTAATACGTCTAATATCACATGAAATGCCATTCAAGCTTTATCATTTTGGGTCTAGGGGAAGATTGGGTTAGAAAAGATCCATATTATATGTTTAACAAATAAATAAAAGTAATTTTGAATTAAAATTAGCATATGATTGATGGATGGATAAAGAAATTGAGTAAAATATTTATGCATTGGTTATTGTATGTTCCAATGAAGATTTGGGGGGTCTGTTTATTTGGGGATCAAAATAATGAGGGAAAAGTATTTAAAAAGCAAAATCAACATGTATGGAAGCTCCATTTTCAATTGTCTCACTTTCAAAGTTTTGGTCCTTTAACCTTTTTTCCTTTTCTCACTTTTGTTACATGTAATATCATCGATACCCATTATAAAGAAAAAGGCACAAACATCTTTTGCTCCTTATCTTATATATATACATTGGTTTTCCCAACCTAAAACAATCATCGACGAAGCACTAGCAATTCGTGAAGCTATGGGAAAGTACAGTGAAAAATAAATGGTCAAAGGTATAAATTTTGTTTATTATAAAAACTGCGAAGGATGGATATGATACTGAAAGAAAATGTAATTTCATAAAAACTTAAAGACTTTTATGATATTTGGAAGCCTGTGAGTTTCTTTGAATGTAGTAATATATTTGTAAATCTTGGAATAATATATTTGTGCGCACATCACAAATTATTAGCTAATTTTTTTTGTTTCGTTTTTACCAAAGATTATTTGGGTTTCTATTTTTCCTTGTTGGATTATAATTGATATTGCTACATTACTCAACTCTTTGAGACAGTTTATTGCATTATATTTATTTATTTATATTTATATTTATAATTGATATTGCTACATTACTCAACTCTTTGAGACAGTTTATTGCATTATATTTATTTATTTATTTATATTTATTAATATAGATAAGTTAGTTGTTATATTAGCATAGTTGAAATCTTAAAGAGAAAATAGGTTCGATAATTCATTAATTTAGGGACGTGAAGGAGGTGGGATTGATAGGGTTAACTTTAATTATATTATATTATACTCTCTCATAAACAACATCATGGATACCAGACACCAGATGGAAACAAAAAAATTAAAGTCCAACTATACTTTTTGGAAATAAAAAAGAGCTTCATGTGCTATCCATATAAAGAAATTGGGACACGTTTGGATCTAGAAATAGGAATAGGTAAAGGGTAAAATTAAAGTCATCGAACGAGGGAATAGAATGGTCCATAAACCAAACAAGAGAACAAATTGGAAAAGAAGTTAAAACAGACCACTGAATTGTGTGTGATAAACTATGATAAAGAAAGATTGTGATGTTTACATAAAACTACAATTGAAGCAAAGCAACCAGAGTGGTTCTCATATTTTGTTTTTATTTTATATATAAAGTTATAATATCACAACGAATCAGACCTAAAACATTGATAATTCATATAACTAATTCATATAATCTTGATATATACCATCTTCAATTATTAGGAAATCCACAATGGATATAGATGTATTATCAAGAGTAGCCAATACGAATGTATGAATAAAGAACAATATAGAAATTTGGAGTGCATCCTGATCGTTCTCCCAGTTACCCATCTTAAACCGTTGAACTAATTGATACTTGGTAACACTATTGACTGCACCAGGAAAATACTTTTGGAATAGCATACAATTAGTTGATTCTGGGTATTGAAAATCATTGGTATTGCCTTTGACTTTAAAGTCCAGTTAATATTGCAAATTCATCTATACCAAATTTTAGGATACATCCGTTTGAATGTCTAATATGCAACACATTAGGGTTGCTTTGTTCCAACTCTAACAACAACAAGCCCTTAGTGATTTGGCCCTGAAAATTACATTTAGTAATATCTAAAAAGGGTCCAAAAATTGTATCCCTAAACAGTTGGATTACATTCTCCCCTATATATTGTTCAAAATCCTTCAGAAAAGTGTTGTTAAAATTGACAGCAAACTTTATGGGATGTGTTGGTATCTTTTTTATCTTGTACTTAAGTGGCTGCAATTTGAAAAAAATAATAAATTTTAACAATATTGAATATAAATACTAAATAAAACAACTAATACTAAATAAACAACTAATACCTTACTGATACATGATATCAGTTTTTAAAAATTCATATAGCATAAAAAAATATATGATACACATCTAATTCATGTATCAATGCATTCATTAAACACTATAACACATTGAGTCGATATGTATTAAATTATTGTCTGATACATGATAACTATTTTCAAATACTCGTGATATATAGAAAATCATCTGACACACAATTGATTCATGTATCAATGCATCGATTAAACACTATAACACACTGAGTCGATATATATTAAACTTATTGTCTGATACATGATAACAATTTCAAATACTCGTGATACATAGAAAGGCATCTGACACGCAATTAATTCATGTATCATAAAATTGAATAAACACTATAACACACTATAACGATATGTTCAAACGTACTATAACTTTAAAAACAATTTTAAAAGAAGTATAAAAAGACAAACCCGAAGCAATGTCGGCCTGACAATAATGGTTGCTGATGCTTTTCTCTTTTTTTTGTGTATTTTAGCAACCTTTGATTTAGATGATTCCCGAATATCTTTGTTTGAATCCTTCCGAACATTCATAGGATCATGCAAAGACTTTTTTCTATTTTCTTTTCAATTTTCGTCGTCCGAATCATAAATCCTCCTATTCGTAAAAGGATCCATTAATATGATGTAATATAACGATGAACAAGAAGAAAAGAAGAAGAAAAGAAGAACGGATGATGGAGTAAGAAGAAGAAGAAGAACCAGAGAACAATGGTAGTTCCAATTTTCAGAAATTTAAGATTTTTGAATTTTGAAATTCAAAATTGCATATTAAATGTTGTGAAATGTGTTTAATTAAATGTAATAATTCAGTGAGTGTTTTAGTGGAGAAAAAATAGGCATGATATTGGGGAAGTGTGTGTCATAGGAGAGAGAAGACTATGTATCTCTAAACTTCTATTAAAATTAAAAAAAAGGGAATTATGTAATATTTAAAAGAAGGGAAAATTAGAGAATACTAAACTTATAGTTGTGTATTTAAGTTATTTTTTCAAAAATTAGAAGAAGTTTAAAAGACCAACCAGGAAAACAAGTTCAAAAGCCCAGCCCAAATAAGAAGCGAAGTCCATAAAAGAAGTCGAGGCCATAAAAATCATCACGAAATCTAATTTGGTGGGATTAGAAATAGCAACTTTCCACATATAGCAAATACAAAATTTATATTTGTATGTAATAACTATAGTTTGTATAATTGCGCTCTATAGCAAACATGTTATGCTTATTTCACTAAACATATATACAAAAGAAGTTAGGCTATTTTGCTATGCATATATACAAAAGAAACAATTGTATCATTTGTTGGCTCCTCTTCAGATTTGTATAATTACTCTGGCAGACAGTTTGTATAAATTGTTGACAGCCTTTCGTTTGTATAAATCTTTGACAACCTCTCAATTCAATTTTATTTGTTTGTATATCTGTATAAAATGTGAATTTGTATACAATTGAATCGAAATAAATTGTTTGTATATCAAATCTCTCTCTCTCTCACTTTATACAAACATAAATTATGCATTGTATTTGGTATAATTTGTGGTTGTATAAAGCGAGAAAGAGAGAAAAGGAAAAGAGAACTGGATAGGAAAATATTTGTATTGTATAAGTATAATTGTATATGATAAAAATATATGTATTTGCATGTGTATATACAATTTTTCTCTCGTTTTATACAAACAGAAACACAATTTATACATTTCTGATTGTATAAAGTGAGAGAGGCGAGCAACAGAAGGAGAGTGTCGAGCGAGAGTTTGAGGGAGAGAGACGATTGACAAATAGTTTGTTACAGGGCATAATTAAATTAAAGTGTACTTATAACATTTAATTTAAATTAATTGTTTGTCATTATATACAATTTTCCCGATTAGAAATGATCAGTTTTTGCCACTGTTAGTCTCTGTTACTACTTAATATATAATTGATAATAGTTATTTTTTTAATATAAAAAATTAAACATTTAAAATTTTACAAGTGAAATTCTTGCTCATTACTATGAAATCTCAAAAAAATTGTTGGAAGTTTCAAATATACTACTTTAGATGTATAATGAGATAAATGACATTTTTTTTATAAAGTTTGAACTATTACAATTCTAATTTCATAAATTTATCATGTAGTTTTGGACTGCTATATTTTAGAATTTAGTGTTCTTTGGATTTTTTTAAGTTTTAATTTGATAAATGTTCAGAGTCAGGTACAATTTCATAAGAATTTTCTGTATTTTAGCTAAAAGTAGTTATATCCAAATATTATTTAACTATTTTTATGATAATAATTAAATCTTGATCAATAATCTAGAAAATAGTATTACTAAAAGTTCCTCAATTTCTGTTCTGGCTATTACATTGGTCAGTTTTTGTTATAGCTATTGCAATGGTTGAAGCAACTATTGGTCTGTCTATTGTTTCATTACTAATTTACAAATAACTCATATCAACCAATCCAATTTGTTAAATAATTAATATTGACCATCTAAACTGAACGTTGAAAAGACGATTCTAAAGAACATGTTTACTATGAAAGAATTAAGAAATAATCTTCTTTGCAAGACATATGAAATCAAAGTATTTTGATATCTGTCATATAATCTCATAAACCAATCTTGAAAGGGCTTGATTGAGAAATTCTGATAATTCATTGATCATCTCATTCGTGAACTATGTTTTTTAATTCTGAAACTGAATCAGAGCAAGTATAAATTGAATAAAAAAAAAGCATTCCTCGTCATTAATATCTTTGTTCGCGACAATTGTGATATCTCAAAAAAATTAATGATTAAATAAAATATATAGTGCTAATACATTCGAGATTTTTTTAATTGTTTAGTTGTAAATAGCCTCAAAACTATAACACAAAGGATTATGTCGAACCTAGATTGAGATATTGATTGGGGATTTTCTAAACTAATCAAATTAGGAAAATGATTCTTTTTTTAAAACAAAAACAAGACAAATATATTACTTTCCGGCCCAACTCCGGACACTTCCTCAACCCAATTACCCCAACAGCTCACGACGGAACCCTTGAATCTCTAATTTTTTCAATCTTCGAAACCCCTAATATTTCAAAACTGCGAAATCCCAATTTCGTAGACTGAAAACCTAATTGAATCGTAATGGCATCGCAGAAGAAGGAATCGGAGGGAATCGCTCTACTGTCTATCTATGGCGACGACGAAGATGAAGACATGGAAGAACTTGAAGAAGAACAAAGGGAAGAAGATGCACAAGAATACAGACCTGAATCACAAAACTTAGGTATTACAATGGGCACAGAGTTCCAAGATGATAGCAAAAAAGTTTTCGGGTCTGATTCAGGTCGGAGTTCGACTCCTTCACCTCTAATTCAACAATTTCAGCAACAACAGTCTGTTGAAAATTTCACACCTAGTAAGGTTTCGAATTTTGGTGTTGGTTCTACCACTGCGACGCCATTAGCCTCCGTTTCTTCCCCAAATCCTCAGCCAATGGAGATGAATTTGAATGTGAATGTGAGTAGACGAGCAAGGCTGACTATTGTTGATTATGCTCATGATGAAGTTACCATGTCACCGGAGCCTGAGGTACTTATTTTTTTATGCTCTATTTTGAGTTGAATTTTGCTTTTTATTTTTATTTTTTATGCTTGTTCAAAACGGACTGAAAAGAAGATGAGAAAATTAAGGATTTTGGCTTTTAGATTATGCTAGAAAACTCATGTTTAATGGGATCCTATTAGAGAGTTATTCATGTAATGAATCTATGATTTAGGAGTTGATGTGAGTTTTTCCTCTCTCTGTAGGAAGGAGAAGTAATGGCTAGTGGAAGAGTCATGTACGGAGCGGAACTTCAAACTGCTAGTGGTATGTATGCTTTATGTTTTCTCTATTCAGCTCCGCCTCGTATGCTGTTTTGTTGTCATGCCCCTTGCTTGACTGCTTAGTTAAATTGACCTAGGAGTTATGCCTAGTATGGTTACATTGTTTAGGATAGGCAACTATTGTAATTCAACCAATTTTTTTCTCATTCCGCCATCTTAATTTTGTATGACTGTCTTTCCTAGGGAGTGGCACCTCTCCATTTACAGAAGCTGTTTTTTTATAAATGTGGTGTCCACGACAACTTTTATGCATCTCGACTAATTTCCTAGGATAGGCGAAAAGGCGAAATGGTTTGATAGGCCCATGGGTTGGATTGTAAGTTGGACCCTTCTATTTACGACCTTGTCAAACTGAACACTTAAACTCAATGAATCACAATATTTTAAACACCTCTGACCATTGACCAAACTTATGTCAGCAATAAAATAGCTGAGTTGGAAAAGTGCAATGTACACGCGGATTAAGGGCGTGAATTGATACTTTTCATTATAAATACACATGTAATTAGGAATTTTCTGTTTTTAAAAAAGGAAAATAAATCATCTCCTTCCTCTTCTTGTAGCGCCGCCCTAGGTTTCTCATCCTCCAAACATCCCACAACAAACATACAAATTGAAAAGAAGAAAATTTTTCCCATTGAAAGCTCAAATCAGAAATGGGTTATATGAAATCATAAAGGAAGAAGTGTACAAATCCCTTTTTTGTTTGAATGGTTCTTTCGACTGATTTATTTGTCTTCAAATAAAAAACGGGTTATATGATTTGAGCGTTTAATTCGAAGATTTAAATTGGAAACTTCTCTCTAAAATTGAAAGCTCAAGTTACAAGACTGTACTGGCTGAATCGAGGAACCTGATAACTCGGCTTCAGGGTGGGACGACTGAGCTGTTGGACTCGTTGCTTGGACTGTTATAGGAAGATGACAAGGATGTATTGATTGCAATAGCTCAAGGAATTATCCGGTTGCTGGTCCGTTTACTCGATTCGAGTTCTTCGCCAGAGATCAAGTAGAAAATTGTGAGTGCTTTTTTTGTCTCAAAAAGGGGTAGGATGGGAGGTGGATTTGGATTTTGAGGGGGTGGGGGGCTAGAGGTGACCAGAAGAGAAAGGGGATGGGGAAGGAGGTCCAATCAGAGAGAAAAATAACATTTTTAACATATTATTTATTTTCTTATATTTAATTTACGTGGATTGCGCGTGTATTTGATTGTATTTTCACCAACCATGATCAAGTGAGAAAAGGGTTTACAATATTGTGTTTCATTGAATTTAAGTGTTCAGATGACAGGGTCGTAAGCAGAAGGTTCAAATTTACAATCCGACCCAAGTATAAGGGCCTATCAAACCATTCCCCCCCCCTCCCCAGGATACCTGCAACATCCCACTAACAATAGCTAGCGGGTAACTCTGTCCACTAAGGCTAGAATAGATGGGAAGAAATCACCTAGTGTTTTTTGTCTCTGCTGGTATTTGAACCAGAGGTCGACCTCATGGCTCACAACTCACTTCATTGATCACTAGGCCACACCATTGGGTGCCCATTTACTGTAACTTTTTATAATCTCAATTTCCATTTTCCCCTTGTTCATGCACTCTGATAAAAATTGATATGACTTGTTGTGGACTCCACTTGATATTGAAAGAAAGTAAGTCTGGCAAGATACTTTTGGTATGCATATTTAGTTTATGTGTCAAAATTTCTTATTTTTCTTTAATTCCCATATCCAATCAAATAATTCAGAATGAAATGGGACAAGGGAGTGTTTTATGAGCTTATCCAAAGAACATTGGTGCAACTTTTGGGTTGAAATAAATCATTTTTAGCTGGTTAGCTTGTTATCTGTTAAGAAGTTGACATTACCGTTTTTGATCCATATAATTGATATTTATGTAAAGAATGTCTTTCATATTTATAAAGTTGATGAGTTTCAAAAAATATTTATAAAATTGATGTATATATTCCGTAAGAAACATGATTGGCTAATGTAACTCCAATCATCAAAGTCAAAACTAAAAAGATAACTCTATCTTTTTACTTGCCATATAAATTTGGAAGTTCAAGCTTAAAATCTTTCTTTTTCTTTTCAGTTGAATTTATGGAAAACGCTTCACCAGCTCTTCAGGTTAGAACACCTAGTGCTCAAACCCCTCCTCAGTCAGCTGAACCAACTGATCAATTGGATGATACTATGGACTTCACTGTTAATGAAGGACATGGAGTTGCTGAAGAATCTGTTATGGTTCCTGCAGAAGAACAAAAAGAGTTAGATCTGTTGGAGAAATTTCTTCCTCCTCCACCAAAGGAGAAGTGCTCAGATGAATTGCAAGTAAGTGGTGACAGTAGTATTTTTCAAATTTGATACTAGAAATATGTCCATAAAATGTATATGCACTATTCTGAGGTTGGCCGAGTTTTCTCTAATAGATGTTGAAAGTTGAAGCTTGCATCTTCAGATTTGTTTCTGTAGTGTACGTTTAGATGATATTGGTAATTTATGTGTCTTGCATTATATATTTTTTTTGTCTTTTAAAACGACTTTGCATTTTATGCAGCGCCTTTCTGTAGTAGTTGGTGAAGGAATGTTTACATGTGGACTGGCTGACATTGAACTCTGTGCTCGCTAAATCTCTCTCTCCTCTCACAGACAGAATGTCTCAGTCTATCTCTCCCTCTCACTCAGACACACACACACACACGAAGTTTGCATTTCCTGTAATTTCGTCTCTAGATTCTTATCACTTCAGATACTGACAATTGTTTGTAAAAGCTGTCTGTCTTCAGTTACCGTGGCATTGGATGCTCTGTCATCTTTAACTGATATACTCGGGAGCTTAACTTGCAATTTACGTCCTCCCAAAATGATCCCTTATAACTTCTACAGTGACTCTGATCTTTTTTGTCTTCCCTTCCAATTTTATGTGAACCTTACTGTTTATGTATAAGAAGGCCTTATGGTGTTTACCCTGTTGCATAGATAATTGATTTGGCTACTTTGCTTTCAATTGTTACACTGTTTTCTTGTTAATTCATTCTGCAGGAGAAGATCATGAAATTCCTTGCTCTAAAGAAGACTACTGGCAGAAGCTTTAATGCAGAAGTACGCAACAGAAAGGAGTATCGGAATCCAGACTTCTTGCTGCATTCAGTGACTTATCAAGATATTGACCAGATAGGATCTTGCTTCAGCAAAGACGTATTCGATCCGCATGGATATGACAAAAGCGACTTCTATGATGAAATAGGTTACTAGCAATATAATTTCCGTCTTCTGTCTATCTTTTAGCTAGACATATCTACTTTTGTGTGGCATTGGTTATAGAATGTTTAGACAGTGTTTGCTACTCCACTGTAATGTTTTTGTTAACAAAACAGTTCATTCTGTGAATCTGGAACGGTTATGACTATGAATATGGAGGGATTGTATGTAAACGATGTATACTTATGGATCTAATTGTTTGTCACAAGGATTCTGACGGTGTGGAGCTAATACTATAATTTCCTTTCCAACTTATTGTTTGGAGCCAGTGTAAAGGATATCTAGTTCTTTTGAGTTTAAGCTTTCATGAAATTTGGTCTGTTTCAGTGCAAGAATAATTTTCCTCAAATTTATGGATAATTTCTTGTCTTTGAAGTATATCTTATCATACTTTATCCAAAAGAAATCTTGACTGGAACATTTATTTTGTAAACAGAGGCTGACTCAAAGCGTGAAATGGACAGAAGGGAGCAAGAACGGAGGAGGAGTCCAAAAGTTGACTTCATATCGGGAGGAACACAGCCTGCACCGATGGTTCCTACACCAAAAATCAATCTGTCGATTCCAGGTTAACCACCTTTCTTCCTCGAGTCAAAATTTCTGTTGAATTGGTTGAGTTCCCTGCATCACTTTGCTCTCTGAATTCTTTGCAGGGATGGCTCCTGTTGCTGCTGGTGCATTACCGCCCACTGTAGATGTTGTAACTCGGGATGGTAGACAGAACAAAAAGTCGAAATGGGACAAGGTTTTCATCTGCAAAGTCTCAATTAATTGCATTGATTATAATTTATCTCTAATGACTCTTGTATTGTAATCTTCAATGCTACCTTTTCAGGTGGATGGTGATCGGAGAGACCCTGTTTCTGCTGTTGGTGCACATGCAGCACTTCTATCAGCTGCTAATGCTGGTGCTGGTTACACTGCATTTGCGTAAGTTCATTATGACTCCCATTTTTATCTGTATTACTTAGTTATTTTAGAATTTTCTTTCCATCACGCACTATGGGATGGGAAAGCCTTAGATCCGTAGGGTGGACAGCTACTTCCTAGCTATCTAACAAAAATGAGACTCGTGTATTACTTTCTGTAAAATAAATGATGTCGAGTATGGTGGATTAAAAACGAAACATGTTGTTCAAGTCCCATATTTTTTAATCTTTTACATATTGTGGTGACCCATAGATTCCTCTAAGATATACCTTGTTGGAAGTGTGCAAATGTTTAAATAGGTTGAGCACCTGCTTTGACTGACCTAGGGGCGCAACTTCAGCCCATATACGGTGAAAGGAAACCATTTAACCTATATTTATTTATATGGATCACTCATATTTTCTAAATGGGTAAATATGGGCTAAGGCTATTTTAACTTTTAAGAGTTCATACAAATATGCACAAAATAGGTAAATTATGAGAATCCATATAGACCCATAGATCATCGACTCATAAGAAAAATTCTTGATCGCATAAAAAAATTATTTATTTTTATAAAAGAACATTAGGAGTAGGGTTAGAAGTGAGGGTGAAAAAAATTTAACTTTTTCTTTTTGATTTTTCTTTTAAAAAAATTGTGTGTGGGTGGGGGTAAGGTGGAGGTAGAGGTTTATGAAAAAAATTTAACTTTTCTTTTTTTTTAAAAATAATTGTAGGTGGGGTCGGGGCAGGGAGGTCTGCAGGGGATTAATTTTTTTTTGAATTTTTTATTTTCATTTAAAAAATTTTGGGAGTGGAGGTAGGGTGGAAGTGGTGAAATTGTTTTGTAACTTTTTCTTTTGAAGTTTTTTTTATTTTTCTTTAAAAAAAATTTGGGGGTAGGGTGGAGGGACATTTTTTTTTTTTTTTTTGAAATTTATGTCAATATATATATATATTTTTAAAATGGTGGTGGAGCGGGGATGGGTGAGGGGTTGGGTAGGATGGACAAACTTTTCTGATATTTTTTAAATTAAAAATTGGGGGTGGGGGATTGGGTACAGTGGAAGAAAAAATTAATTTTTTTTTTAGTTATTCTTTAAGAATAGGGGTGGGTTGGTAGGAGTTTGGCTTTAGGAGATCAAAGTGGGTTAGAACCATTTTACCCAAACCATATTTACTCATAGTTTATGTGGGTGAATTATAATCCAATCCATTTTGGCTCAATCCATATTTAATTCATCAAATTCCGATCCAGTCAAACCATTTGCCACCCCAACTTAGTCCAACCATTTGCCACCCCAACTTTGGCGTTTGAGCAAGATTTGAGAATACTGCAAAATGGTTATCTAGCCTCTTATTTATCTGTAGAATGGAAGTATTGGTTTCTTAGGAAATACTCGTTTAAAGATATTGGATGCTCTTTTCTTTTGGTGAAATCTTATCCTATCTTTATGTAGGTTGAGGCACTTTTCCTGCCTAGGTGTTGTATTCTTAATGTTTGTAATATCCATTTTCTGGTGAAAATTTTGACAAAAGCATCTCATTCTCAAGTTTCACATGGAACTCACTATACTCCCCTGACAAAAACATCTCATTCTCAATTCACAAGGAGTTTCCCGGCATTTGTGCTGTCTGTGGAATTAGTAGAGGAAAGAAAAGACTTCCTTTCCTTGGTGGATAGAGTTGCTTGGTATATATGTGGGTGGAGGTAGGAGGTATAACGTGGAATTAGTTGAAGTGCGCGCAAGTTGATTAAACAACTAAAAGGAGTTTCTTTAGATTAGACACACTTCTTAGGACACTGCTATTTCTATTCAGGGGAGGAGGGGGGGGGGTCTATTTTTGTTTTAGTCAAACTTGTAGAAAAAAGTGAACTTCAAATTGGGGGGGGGGGGGTGCATCCTGAAATACCAGTCTAAAAGCTTTCACACTCAAATGATAGGAACAATCAATGGTGTCTAATTCATTCACACGCACTTAAGCTTCTATTTAAGTTTCACTCCATATTGTTTCTGTGGGTCATGCAACCCTATCCTCACTGAGTAGCTAGTACTTAGGGACTTCATTGAAAAATGAGATTCACGTTTCACCTTTTTATTACCCTTTGAAGTCCAAAAACCTTTTATCCTCGTTGTTTTCAGATGTAGACATGTTTGATGTTTCATTCAGCAGAGGGTGGAGTCATGTAGTGATGTTTAATTTTTGTTTTCGACAGGCAACAAAGACGTCGGGAGGCAGAAGAGAAGCGACCTAGTGACAAGAAGTTGGATAGAAGATCTTGAAAATCTAATTAGACATGCGACTCCTGAAAGCTATTGACCCTTTCCAACACATCCAGTCATGCACAAGTGTTGGCACAAAGAAAGCAGTTAGTTATCTTCCTTAGAGCAACGGGTGCCTCATTTAGAAAGACATTACTGTCAACTCTGAATATTCCCATATACTGTATATACCCAGTTTTTGTTTAGTAGTGAAGTCGATTACAGGTTTTAAAGTTAAAAGGAGTGTAGAGTTTTCAATATAAAGCTGGGGAGAAAAAAATTGTATAAGTCTTCTTTTGGCCATGTGCGCCATAGATTGCAAAGTATTAAGTTGTACTCTTTGACTAGAGTCCTAAAAGAGCTAAAAAAAATTTATGTACTTTGAAAAGTTAGAGATGTCTTGTTTTGTTTATCCAGTCAAATTTCATTATTGAGTTTATTGTTAGTAGTCATTCAACCGAAAGCAAATCCTTTTTCAAGAGGAACTCTTTAACGCCAATAGGACCCTACCTTAGTCTTAGGTCTTCTCTTGTGAATAGTGAATTGTTACCATATTCTGTGCCCATTTTTTTTCAAAATTTTGTAGGATTTTGAATTCTACTCATGCTTGACGTACGTCGTATGCTAAAAATTTAATCTTAGTAAGTACAATTTGATTTTTAAGTTGAGGGAAAATGGTTATTTCTTGTTGAGGGCAAGCTTGTGCGTACGTTGATAATACAATTAATTGTATTTCCATTTACTTAAGAGTTGTATTTAAATTTTTAACACTAGAGTTTCGATGTATTTTTAATACTTATGGGGCTGGCTTCTTTTCCTATTTGAGGTATATCTTGTTAGGTAAACTTTGCACATTAAAAGTAGGGGGTCACATTGTAACCCTGTAATGTAAAGGAGCTGTTTAGCATTTTAAATTGGAAAAGTGTGGAGCAATCAATGGTTTCCAATGTCACACACACTTTCTATAGCTTTCCCTCCACATTCTTTTTGTAGGTCATGCAGTACTGTCCTTAATGAGCACACATAGCCAAATAATAATAATATTTGCATGTATCCAATATTTGCATCATATGAATGATAAGTGTGATTTACTTGGTAGAATTCCAAGAAAAGATTTTTCTTATTGGCTCTACGTGGCGTGATAACTAAAAATCTCATACTCTTATCATCAATTACTCTTTCTTTTTGTGACATTGTTATTATTTAAAAAGTAAAATTGTTTTTTTACCATCTATACATATGATATTTATTTTAATTTTTCAACTTTCATTTTGTTAACGGACTTAACCATAATCATCATCCCAGATGGATCTAAAAATCTCATACTCTTATCATCATCTCCTGTTAAAATTGGAAACCCTCACTAATATTTATTTCTCACTTAGGCAACTTGTGGAAGTTCTTTTTATCTGGACTATTAAAAACAAGAGTTAATTAGTTTTATTATAATTTTCCCAAAACTTTTTTCAAATGCACGTTTATTTTTAAAAAAAAAATGAAGGCATCTATGTAGTATTTAAGTAACTATCCTTTAGACATTAATCGTACATACACATTAATTTCACTTCTTAATAAAAATTGGACATAGAGATACGCGATCTGTCCTATTTTAAGTAACATATTTTTCTTTTTCAAATTTCACAAAAAAATTAGCATATTTTATATTTGAAACTATGTATCTTTTCAACCTTATTTTTATTCTTATGAGTGCTTATTCCAACCTACTTCGTACAGAAAAAGTTCACATATTTGCGGGAATATAAGCGAAAAATATAAAAGGATATGTACTTTCTTACTATAGAAAAACTATATTAATGCTCTAACTCATTGTTGACGCTTACTATTAAATTCGACTTTCAATCATACACGACTATAGTAAGGCGGAGGAACTAAAAATAATCTTTTTATTTGTTATAGTAATTTTTTAATCATTATAAAATCAAACCTCACCAAGTTGGCTCTATCTTTATGAAGGTTTGTTGGATTTGTATATCAAGTAGTTATTATGGTGAAGTAGACAGAAGAGAGTAAAATCCCCCAATTTTCGCTGTATTTGCAGGGGAAAAGTTGAGAAATTTTGAGCCCAAAAAATATTATAAATACTTTAGAATCATAATCTTTTAATATGAGTAGTAAATAGGCTCGAATATCTATGCTACTTTTTATTTATTTTGTCTTTGTACATAAAGAGAGACGTTGAAGATTTTGTAAGTTCCCTTTCACACGTTGGTCTTACTCAGACACACTTCTATTTCTGTATAAAAACTTAAAAGAATCTTAATAATGTTTTTTAGATTCTATTTTCATCAATTATTTAATATATGTCTTGCACTTTTCTATTCTTTTTTTTAATTTAAATGCAAAGCTATATATAGAACATTTATGAGGATTTTATTTCAGGTAGATTATATTCAATAGTTTATTTACAACTACCATATTGCATATGAAATGCAAAAATTCTTTTCCTAATTAATAAATATACACTTGTATTGACCTCTCTAATTCTTGCTATTTGCTTATTATTTTTTAGGAAAAGGTTCAAATATGCCATTAAACTTTCAGTAAATGCTTATTTATGCCAGCAGTTAAGAGTTTGTCTCATTTATGACATTATCGTTAAAGTAAAAACTCATTCATGCCATTATTTTTTAACAATGGTTTTGCATAACCATTTTTGACACGTGGTCAATTATAATTCGGTCACGTCATCAATTTTTTTACAAAAAAATCAAAAAAGAAATTGATTCAATTTTTATTCAGAATTTTATTTTTTTTATTTAAAAAATTGATGACATGGCCAATTATAATTCGACCACGTCATTAATTTTTAAATAAATAAAATTTAATTCAATTTTTTTTCAGAATGATGATTTTTTAAATTAAAATAATGGCATGAATGAGCCTTTTCTTGAATGGTAACGATATAGATGAGCCAAACTTTTAACGGATGATATAAATGAGCCTATTCTAAAAGTTCGATGGCATATTAGAGCCTTTCCCTTATTTTTTTAGACATGAAAATCGATTCATTTGAAAATTTTCTTTGTAGGCTTTGTTATCTAGTAATAATAAATTCGACAAATACGTCTCTTTCTCACACTACAAACACTGAATATTGGTTGAGCTTAATATAAAAACCACATGAAATTGCAATATAGAAGGAACATTATATTAATATTTGAAAATCGAAACTTTATGTACAAATAAAATCATAGAATTTCTATTTAAATTCATAACAAAAATATGATTTCATCTATCATTAGACATGATATCAATCTAATAGTAGACCAAGAATAAGTCAAACATTACAAGACATCCTCGTACTTGGCTACAATGAGTTGCAAGACAAAGATTTGGTCCATATATTGCGTCTCTTATCAAATCAAAACTCATTTTTTTTTCCCAGCAACATATACTATATATTTAAGAAAGAATTGAAGCTTTATACCAATATGTAACTTTCTTTACGCAATCATATATTTATAATATAATTATCGGACAATATCAATGATATAAGATATAGTAGCTTAATAAGAAAATAATAACTAAATTATTATTACAACACGTTAAAAGTCATGTATATTATTCAAACAATTTTGTACGTTTTCAACTAATTATGCAAATATTAGTTATGCAGGTATTGCTTATTTTATCTTTCATCCTGTATAAAATAATATAATACTATATTAATTCTTTATATATATATATATATATATATTTATTTATTATGCGAGTTTCTAAATTACAAACCAAATATCATATTAATTTTATACCTGAATAACTTGCTACAAATATTAAAATAATATATACATAAATTAATACATCAATAAATTATCTCTTTACTAGCTACCAAACTATTATGGAAAGTACAAAAAGTCACAAGGTGTTTGAGTTAAAAGATGAAAAATTAAGAGGGTGCAGAATAACAAAAAAAAAGAAGAGAAAAAGTACACAGCACAGCAATGACCAGAAAGTAACGGTAACATGAGGTGTCTTTGGAAGTTCCTTAAGGGGTATTTCCGGAATATGAATACTAAAAAAAAAAAGTTAACGGACACTTTAACACACAATCTAAGACAAACAACACTAAATAAACCTTAAATTTAAGTAAAAATTCACTTTCAAAGAGTGGGTTGCAGGTGCTGCTCAATCTTTTTTTTTTCTCTCCATCTCTCTCACTATATATAAAAACAGATACATATCACATCAGCTTGACTTACCCTCTCTCTCCAATCACCTTTTTTTTCTTTCTAATTTTCATTGTCATTGCTTGTTTACAGCTTTTTACTTTGTTATCTCATTGATTTACTAAAACCCCACTTGGATTGAACTACTAGTACACATCTTTCTTGATTCATTTTTCTGATACCCATTTGAGTTTTTAGTTGAAAAAGATTGTTTTTTTAAAAAGCAATGGCAGCTCCTCCTAAACCTGAAGAAATTAGTCATCCTCCATTGGACCAGCTTCAGGGTTTGGAGTATTGTATAGACTCAAATCCTGCTTGGGGTATGAAAAAGATTCAATCTTTTTTAATGAATGACCTTGTTTTTATCATTACTGTTTGAATTCTTTGTGTTTTTTTTTTGCATGAGATGAATCTGTGAGAACTGAATTTGGATGTGTGAAACAGGGGAAGCTATTGCTTTGGGCTTTCAGCATTACATCTTGGCATTGGGAACTGCTGTTATGATTCCTTCATTTCTTGTTCCTTTGATGGGTGGAGATGATGTAAGCTAGTTTTGCTCAAGTTTTCATGTTTTTTGTTTTCTTCTTATGTCTAACTTCATGTGTTTTCACTGATTGGAATTTGAAAATCATTTAGCAATTTTTTGATGAATTAAAAAAGAAAACTATTTACAGTCAAAAGAATCAACTACACTTTTTTCACGTGACTTGAATTTCAATAAACTTGGAGAAAGAAAAAAACTACTCCCCTTTTCAATTTGTTTTTTCGGTCTTGACTTTACAGGGAGTTGAAGAAAGTATCTTTTGATGTTAAACATATCACATGGAAAGTTAGAATTAAAAATCGACAAAAAAAAGGAGAAGAAAGTAAGACAAACAAATTAAGAAACTACTGATTTTTGGTTGAAGAATCTGAAGATAGATCATGTTGGTTTTTATGATTTCTGATTTTGATGTGCTCTTGTTTGGTGGCATTTTTGATTCTTAAATGTCAGGGTGACAAAGTGAGGGTGGTGCAGACCCTGCTTTTTGTTGAAGGAATCAATACACTCCTACAGACTTTATTTGGTACTCGTTTACCTACCGTAATTGGAGGGTCATGGGCTTTTGTGGTACCGATAATTTCCATAATCCACGATTCGTCATTGACAAGGATTACTGATCCTCATGATGTAAGTAACTGTGGGAATAGTAGGTGATTTTGTTGATTAACTGTTCAGTATGATGTCTGTAGTTTATCGATCAGCTTTATCACAACAGTAATGATGTAGTCTGTGTATGATTAACTCAATATGCATCCATTTTAAAGCAAAATCATCTTGTTAATAGAATACCCTTCGATGTAGATTCGTGATTGTAGCGTTTTGCTATAGGGCAAGGTATATTTGCTCGACACTGTCAAAGAATGCAAATTTGTTAACCATTTCTCGACTTATATAAATATTCTATTAGAGAAAACTTACAGTATTTCTTAATTTTTGTTTTTATCCTTACTTGTAGAGATTCCTTAGTACAATGAGAGCAATTCAGGGAGCATTGATAGTAGCATCAAGTGTTCAGATAATTTTGGGCTATAGTCAACTCTGGGCTATTTGTTCCAGGTGCAAATTATCCTCAAAGATGAACTATTGTTCACTCATAATGTACTATTTCTCATGTTTATGGCTTCAACATACTGACTTGCTGAATGCTTACAGATTTTTTAGCCCAGTGGGAATGGTTCCGGTAATTGCTCTGGCAGGATTTGGTCTTTTTGACAGGGGTTTCCCAGAGGTAGGTTGAGGATCATCTACCGAAAACAAAATTATTGTTATTCATTGTATCAATGATGTTGTAATCTTGGTCAGCTTACACTGATTACTGCTTTGTGCTTGTGCTATTTTATAACAGGCTGGACAGTGTGTGGAAATTGGTGTACCAATGTTCATTTTATTTGTGATCTTCTCTCAGGTATGATACTTTTTTTGACCTTTGATTTGACATTTTTTGGTCCAAACATGTGAACTAATTTCATATGTTTGGCCAGTCAGTTTTCTTTTACAATGACGAGAATTATGAAGCGAGTGCTAATTCCAAACATTTCTGTCATCTGTTTCTAAAGTGTTAAATGCTAGGGAACTTCAAATGATTGCCTGATGAATTATTCATTTTTTGTCCAGTATTTAAAAAACTTCCAGTTTAGGCAGTGGCCAGTGATGGAACGATTTGCTCTAATCATCACAATCACAGTTATTTGGGCTTATGCACACCTCCTGACCGCCAGTGGTGCTTACAGACATCGGCCAGACGCCACCCAAAAGCACTGTCGCACCGATAAAGCAGGCCTCATTTCCGCTGCACCATGGTTGATATTTCATCTAATTACTTTTCAGATGAATGTTGCTTGTATATCTATCTAACCTGCAAAATTGTTGCCTTAGACATTCTATAGTTTTCTGTAGGGTTTGATACAGGACACATTTCAGTCTTGATCTTCCTTTTAAGTTTTAAGGATTAACGAAATTATAATCTCTACTCCACTTGTCTATTCAGGATAAAAATCCCATATCCACTTCAGTGGGGTGCTCCTACTTTTGATGCTGGTCATGCTTTTGGAATGATGGCTGCTGTACTTGTCTCCTTGATTGAGGTTATACCTGAACAAAATTGATACCTTAATCATACTTTTTCCATTTTGTACCGCGCTAAGTCTTACTCTTTTGTCTTCAGTCAACTGGAGCATATAAAGCAGCATCTCGTTTAGCAAGTGCCACACCACCCCCAGCTCATGTTCTAAGTCGTGGTATCGGCTGGCAGGTTTGTGCAGTAATTTGTGACAAAACATGCTATTTTCAGAAATTTCTATATGTTTGTGATATATCAATAAGTAGATGATGCTAACAGCCCAGAACTTCTAAACCTTTTCCAAATCTCACCTCTAAATTTTGTTATGTCAAGTGATTAAAACAAAAAGTCACTTGAGGTGGATATGATAATACATAGATTCATAAATTACCTTACTTATCGTAAAAAGATAATATATTCATTCATCATCTGTGGTTGAATTCCTGGTGTCCTTTATAGGGCCTTAGTTGTACAACAATTTAAATTTAAAATGCAACATGGAACCTCGTAGGTCGGTAGTGTTTATGTGAGGACTTAAACAAGAAGTCATATAATTCTAAGTGCAGAAAAAGTGATGTTGGTTTTTGATCACGGAAGAGCCTCACATTTGCATGAAATCATGGAGATCTACATACTGATGTTAAAACTACTTTGTATTTTTTTTGCAGGGTATTGGTATCCTGTTCAGTGGACTTTTTGGGACTGCTACTGGGTGTACAGTTTCTATGTTAGTAGCTCAAGTCCTATGTTACTTGTATGCAATGTGATTTATCTCTCGGTTTAACATATCTTTTGTGTTTGACAGTGAGAATGTGGGACTTCTTGGAAGCACTCGTGTGGGTAGCCGCAGAGTTATCCAAATTTCTGCTGGCTTTATGATCTTCTTCTCTATTTTAGGTTGGTGATCTTCTGTGGACTCAACCAAACCTGAAAGAATCTTTCAGCTAGTGTGAACTTGGTTCCTCATAATCCATTTTTTTTGGACATTTGTAGGCAAATTTGGAGCATTATTTGCATCAATTCCTTTCCCAATATTCGCTGCTGTATATTGTGTCTTGTTCGGTCTTGTCGGTGAGAATCCTTAGCAACTCCCACTCCTTACAACATCTTTCTGGAGATCTCTTTATCTATTTTCCCCATCTGACAAACATTTCTTTTATTTCCAGCTTCTGTGGGGTTGTCATTTCTGCAGTTCACAAACATGAACTCAATGAGAAACCTCTTCATTGCTGGTGTTTCTCTCTTCCTCGGGTTGTCTATTCCCGAGTACTTCAGGGAATACACAACTGCTGCTTTTCATGGTCCTTCTCACACTAAGGCTGGATGGGTGAGTCAAATATATTATGATTTAAGTTTCCGAACTTCAAATATTATGTGGAGTCATTAGTAACTGATCTGGTTCTCTTGGAAATATGCAGTTCAATGATTTTCTCAACACCATCTTTTCGTCTTCCCCAACTGTGGCTATGATGGTTGCTGTGTTTCTCGACAACACACTGGACTACAAGGACAGTGCCAAAGATAGGGGAATGCCATGGTGGGTGAAGTTCAGGGCATTTAAGGGTGATAGTAGAAATGAAGAGTTTTACACCCTCCCTTTTAATCTCAACCGCTTCTTTCCTCCTTCATGATCATGTTCGCGATATATCTGGACCCCAGAAGGAAGGAGGTGAAAGTGAAATATGAGAAGAGTTTGATCTCAGGGTTGATCCCTTGTGATATATTTGAATCAAAGAACAAACTCTATGTAGGCAGTTGTGATGAAATTCTAGGCAGTAGACATCAGTTGACATGAATATTATTTTTTCATTTATTTGTAGTAAAAAATGTCAAGGCCTATTTTGGCATAATGAGAAGATTTTCTTACTCCTTACTCTGCTCTTCTCAGTGAGTACCTTATCCCTTCCTAATTTTCGCGATAACAGAAAAAGTAAGAAGGAATTGCAACGATAAATGTGCTTTTTATTCACCAAAAAATAGTGTCACAGTATGCATGGGACTTAACTTCCTATCCTCCTGCACTTTTCCCCCTGGGATATGATACAAAAGTGGACAAACAATTCAATGTTGGAGAATGAATTTGAGTTGTTGAGGGAAAACTATGACCACCCTCCCTAATGCCTGCACATACACTCTTTGCATCTGGGGTGTCGATAAATGCTACGACCCAAACCTCTTACCTGCACTCTCTGACCTTCATCAATCATCTTTCTTATCTTCCCCTCGAAACTGTGCCATCCTATGGTCTTATTTCTTGACAAAATTGCAGAAAGCCTCTTCTTACTAGGCCTCAATGTGGGAGCATGACCACCACCATAATATGTTCTGAACCCCGACACGAGGGATGATAGCTGACTTCCTGAGTCTGTCATGGCAAATACATCAGATGTTGCACACGCGATGAAATCTAATGCTGCAAGCTGCATTAAAAGTGATAGCTTTTGTTGTTAAAATCACACATAAGGGAGTGTTTATCCCCATCACTTGAAATAAGAAACAACTTACTTGAGAAGAAAAGTTTCTAAATGGAGCTAGTTCACTTGGTGTGAGAAGATCTTCCTTGGTCACTAGGTTGGGATAGAGGGTAGTTAAAGCTTGCATCCTTGATTGACCTCCATATATGTCAGAACCAGCAAGATAGATGTATGTTCCATGTTTGAAACCGAGGCCAGCGAGAACTAGTCCTGCTTCTTCTGGTGTCAATGGACATTTGCCCGTCTTTCTTAGCTCCTGTGGAGAAAGAGGCCTGCAGACACCACCAAAATATGGTCAATTGAACTATCACACAAACCATGTTAAGCCAAATGGTGGAACTGATACAGAACATAAACTATACTTTGATTTCTTCAGACGCTCAAGAAGTAAAGGAAAATGGACTTCTCGATAAGTTTGTAGTTCACTTTTCTCAGCTTCTCCGCCACCAAACTCACACATAGAGTAGGCTACCATATCAATCTCAAACCTTAAATGCAAAGCAAGGTACTTGGAAGGGCCTTCTGCTGCATGATAGTGTCTCAAGGGAACATGAGGGATTAAGTTTCCTAGAAGTTGCTTATCCAATGTGCTCCTAGCAAAATCATACCTCCGAATCCGCCTAACCAGTAACGAACCTATTTGTTGGATCTCTGGCACAAATTTCAAGGCATGGAAGTTGCACTTGCACCTTAATCTCTGCAACAAAATACAAATTTGTACTATAAACAAGAACATAAAACCAACATACCACCATTGATAACTTTTACAATGTCTGAAACATTTGAAGCGCAAACCAGACATCAACTTGCAGATGTCATTCCAAATTTGCACCTACCCTTTAGACAATTGAACAATTTTAAAGAAAGCTCTTCACCTGAAGTTCATAAGGCAACGGGTCAAAGCCTAGTCTATTTCCATATCCTAGAAAGTGAACAACTCGATTGCGTAAGAGGAGGGGTAGTATTTTCTTGATGTATTCATCAGGTGTAGCTTCCTTTGAAAGATCTGCATCAGTTATCTAAGCAAGGTGAAAGGTATCATATGTTATTGTCCAAGTCAACACATTTTCATGTCCCAACTTTCTAACTAAAGAAGAAAATAAGTTAGAAGAGAACATACAAGGCTTCCAGCTGCTTCCACATCTAGTAGTTTCAGATTAGGAGGGAGCTCCTTTATGATATTGACTTCATCCTTCAACATATCCATGAAATAGTCCTCTTGATATATATCCCCAAACTGGCTGTTCTCACGGTAAAAAAAAAGGGTGTGATAAAGCTTGCTGTTAAGTTAAACTAAGTGGTGGAAGGGATGTAGGCTACTGATTATTTTGCTAGTAGCAAATAACCAATGCAAAGAAGAAGAAAATATGCAATTGAAAAAGATGAGTCTATGTCTATCAAACCAAAGATTTTTGGAAAAACAAGAAATGGATCTTCTGTAGAAAAGTTGAAGCTCAATTGATCCCAAAAGCTAAAAGAGTTCAAGCGCGATACAATTTTCTTCAGATCAATGAATTAAATGTAATTCAAGAAGCAAAGCCTTTTGTAGAGCTTAAATTGAAATTTGTAACTATTTAATTGCTGAAACTATTTTTTTTTTCTTCTGAGAACTAACCTAGGATCCTTCCATACATTGCTATAAAGAAACTTGGGAATGACCAAAGTGGCATTTAGGAGAGATGCTACAGCAACAGCATTGCAAACCTGCAGGCACAATTACAAAATTACATTTCACGATCGACTAACCAAACATGACAGTCCTTATGAAGTAGACTCAACAGTACAACTTGGCTAAGAGTTAAAAGGAAAAACAAGTTTATACACTTACAGCAACTCTTTGTTGATTTAGTCCTCCATTTGCACTGATCAATATATAACCAGTGATGTTTCTAGGTTTCCCTGCCCTGACAACTTACAGCAATTATACCGCAATTCAACATTCAAAGGGAGAATCAAACTTTCAATCTGATCAGATTAAAGACGTATATAGTAAACAACATAATTCATGCATGAGCAAACTATACATGAAAATATATCCTATTACCATGTGGACTAGTTTTATCTGCACAAGGTTTCCAAGATGATGCCTGAGGATATGGCTCCTCCCATAACTTTGATGACTCTTGCTTAAACTCCCTCTGAAAGCAATTTAAGGAAATTCAAATAAAAGATAGATGTTAAGATCGTCAGTTACTATCATTTTAATTGCAATTTCCAAATGAAGTTAATCAAGTTGAGTATCACCAACAACCTCTGCAAGAGAAGCAGCAGCCATATTTAGTAGCCTTTCATACAGCTTCACCGGACCTTCTTTTGCTGCCCTCGGTACCATTTCCACCTTCAGGTACAAAATTAGATAGCAAATTAAAATAAATCACCTCAATAGAGCTTATACTATTCAGAGAAGCATGTCATTCAGTATATTAGGCACTTCAGCTATGTCATACCTCGGTCTTACTCGATCCTTGTGAAGAAAAATTATTCTGTAGCATCGCAGGGTCAAAAATCGAGAACAGAAGAGAATCCAAAAGGTAAAGAAGTCCCATTAACAACAATGTGAAAACAATAGACCTAATATGTCTATGTAGCCACCACATTTGCCTCTTTCCAACATAAACTCCTTTACAAGGAGCGAGTTTCGCAGAGTCATTTTTCATCCCTTTGGTCAAAACAACTTTGTCCCAATTATAATCTCCCACTGATAACCTTCTTCCTATAGGAGGATCACCTCCGTATTGCATATCTAAACTTCGAAATTCATTTTCTTTTACCCCAAATGGTATATCTAAATCCTGATTCTCCACTCGACGTCCTCTAGGAGACCCTTGTTTCCCCATTTTCTCACCCTTAACAGAAGCAATGATCAATTACACTATCTCCCTTCTTTTATCTTGACAGTGTTTCCAACAATATTACATTTTTGTTTGTTGAAAAAGTTACAAGAATATTAAATAAAACTGAAACGTCTCTATGCATAAATTGGAAGTAAAGTTTAAGAAATTGGTGAGTGACACACAATAACCAAACCAACAATGGGTCATGAAAAAATAACGTATGAGTAAAATTTAAGGCATTAAAAGGAATATGAGAAAAAATTGTCATCTGCAACAACTACTTCTCACCAAACTGTGAAAAAGTCTGATCTTTATTGTGTGTGTTTTAAAATATGGATTTTGGAAGAGTTAATTTGGTAACAAGAACAGTTTACATGGCATCTGGGATTATTATAAGTAGTGCAATTCTTTCATTTCCTATAAGAAAAAGCTTATATTTTTATTTTTTATTTTTAAAGTTCTGTGTTTGGTGGGGTCTTTTTAACTAACTTTGGATACCAAACGGTTGGGTTGCACCAATTTACTATTTTATATTCTCTAATTTTGTTAACATTTTTATTTATATTTTCTACATCTTTTATTTTAAACAATTAGAAAGATAATTCTATATTTTCCTATATCAATGGGCACGAAGTGTGTATAACTATCTTATTTAAAAGTTTGAACTATTAGAGAAAATTATTATTTAATTGTATTCTCAACTTAATAAAGGAACTGTGTTATGCAAGAGTTTTCCTAATTTTTTTTCCTATGATACTAATTTGAATTATTCGTTGGACAAGACCTAAAACTCATGACTTTTCTTTTTCCTTTTGTTTTTACTTAAGGAAGTAATTTAATGGCCAATGAAGTGGGATAAAAATCACGGGAGATCAACATTCATGTTCAAGCCAGACAAAATATACTACTCCCTCCATTTCAATTTGTTTGCCCTATTTTCCTTTTTTGTCACTTTAAAAAAATGTTTTCAACCTTCACATTACTTCACAAGAGTAAAGAGAATTTTAATTTCAACCACAAGCTTCAAATGTTTTTTTTAAAATTTTTTTACACTCCATGTCAAGTCAAAACAAGACAAATGGAAGAACAGAGTAGGTGATTTCTTCCGTTCTAAGTATTAGAGGACAAAGTTACTCTTTGCTTGTGTTGGTGAGAGGTAGCAGTTGAGATAGTTGACGTGCGTGTAAGTTGGCTGTGCAACAATTATTTTTTCTGCTCAAATGAATGGTTTAGCAAGAGATGAACTATCTAAAGTAAGATATTGAGGCCTTTAAGACTTCATATGTTCATGAGAAGTTCAATTCAACAACTTGAGAGTAATATAAAAATATACAACCATTTTTCTCTTAGTGATTTATTACATTTTCCAACATAGTTCTGATGTCCTTCAGTTGAGCAAGAACATGTTTGATATTCATTCTTTCCTCCGGCAAGTCTGCAGTGCACCTCAGAGCTAATTCCATGATGGATGATAAGCACTGCACCTTTCCTGTTTTGTTCTTCTCCTCTGGTATCATAAGCTCGGGGTCTATTATGTTGTCCATTGCGAGTGGCCATGATTGTCTTATCCACTCCCTCAGGCTTGAATTTTCAGTAAACATTTCATCTGTTGGCTTCTTTCTTGTAAAGGTTTCCATCAACATGATACCGTAGCTGTAAATGTCGCACCTTGTAGATACCAGTCCTTCCAATCCAAACTCTACATTGAAATAAAATAAGATATCAAGAGAATATGGTATCTTTCAAATGATTGAAATTTGAAGGAGAAATGAAGCATGTTGATATGATTGTTACCTGGTGCAATGTATCCAATGGTTGCAAGGGTTTTGGTTTGCACAGTACTTTCTCCTACCCCTAATAGCTTTGCCAGGCCAAAGTCACTCACATGTGCAACCATATCTTCGTCGAGCAAGACATTGCTAGGCTTTAGATCACAATGAACGACGGGCACAAAATAACCTTGATGAAGATAGTCTAATGCTGATCCCACATCAATCATTATGTCTACTCTCTGCATGATATCTAAGGAACAAGTTCCGGAATGAAGCCAATCATCCAGGCTTCCCTTAGGCATGTACTCTAATACTAAGGCTTTGAAATCAGCACTGCAGCAACTATTGATGACTTTGGTCAGATTTCTATGACGAAGGTTGCGTAAGACTTCACATTCTGTGTCAAAACTCTTGAATGCGCCTTCTGTTTGCAAGTTGAATACCTTAACAGCCACTATAGTACTCCCAAATGTTGCTTTGTAAACAGAGCCATAACTTCCAGAGCCGAGCAAGTTGTTTGTACTGAACCTGTTGGTTGCTTGTTGAAGGTCATGGTATGAAACTCTTCCATGTACCGTGGCTGGAGAAGGTTCCGCCTGATGAGTAGCAACGATTGTCTTCCTCTTTCGATTTCTAATCACCAAAAAGATGGTGAGCATGACTGAGAGCATTATGACTGAAGAAGCCACCAACAAGATCAACACAATAAGAAGCACCTTCTTTTTTCTTTTCCTACTAGGAGAATTAGACCTACATGCTGGTATCTGCAACGTAGCAGCACCACATAATGCCTCATTTGAAAGGAATGAATCATAAGAGAAGTTCACGAAAGGACCTCCAATTGGAATTTCACCACTCAATCTGTTGTTAGATACATTAAGGTAGTTGAGATGTGAAAGAGCTACCAATGATTTGGGAATGCCACCAGAGAGCTTGTTATGAGACAAGTCTAACGATTCCAACGCGACCATGTTCCCCATTGACTCTGGAATTGGCCCTTCTAGTCTATTTTCTGCAAAAGAAAGTTCAGCCATATTTTGCATGCCTCCAATTGTGCCGGTATACTTCCTGAGATTTGATTCTTCGATATATTCAGCAACGTTGCGACTTTCAGATTTCCAATTTCTGGAGGTAGAGAGCTTTTCAAGGAATTTGAGGATACATCAAGATGCAAGAGATCATTGAGGTTCCACAGGCTGGGAGGTATGGTAAAAGTCAATTTGTTGGAACCTAGGTAAATGTATCTAAGAGATGTAATGTTCCCTAAACATGCTGGTATAGAACAGCAAAGCTCATTATTTCCCAAGCTCAAGAATCCTAATTTCTTTAAATTGCAGAGTTCCTCAGGATAGGTCCACTTATCATTTTGTTGTCATACAAATTCAATGCTTGAAGATTCTTTAAACTCCCTATTGTTCTTGGAATGAATCCACTCAAGTGATTGCCTTGAAGAAACAAGAAAGACAGACCACTTAAATTTCCTATTTCACTGGGAATGTAGCCTCTGATTTCACTATTAGCGGCATAAATGTAGTCAAGAGAACTCGAGAGATTTCCAACAGAAGCCGGAAGATTTCCATTGAGTGGATTATAACCTATCCATAGTTGTCTCAAATGCCTGCAATTTGTCAAGGAATCAAAGAAAGTCAATCCTGGAGATGAAGGCTCTCTTGTGAAATGATTTCCGTTCACGTTTAGGTACTCTAAACGTCTTAGATTACCAAACGACCTCGGAAAAGGACCAGAAAAGTCATTATATCCAATTCCAAGCCGGAAAATATTGGAAGCATTTGCGAGAGAATTAGGGATGGATCCAGTAAGGTTATTGTAACCAAGATAAAGTTCTTCAAGATTAGGAAGACCAAGTCCTATATCTGATGGTAGAGTTCCAGTAAAGAAGTTCCCTAAAAATGAAATTCCCCTTATGTTTGACATGTTGAATATTGTAGATGGAATAGGACCTGTTAAGAAATTGTAATGTAGATCTAATCTTCCCAAATTGAAAAGATTACCAATCTCCCTTGGTAACTCACCTGATGACATTTGAGTGACTTATTAGGATATGAAAAACATAGGAACATACACCAAATAATCGGGAAAAAAATGACAAGATGATACCTGTTAAGTTGTTTTCTCTTAGGAAGAGGTCAGAAAGTGAACTGCAGTTACCAAATTCTTTTGGAATGCTTCCACTGAATAAATTATTCCCAAGATCGAATGCTCTGAGATAAGGCATGTTCAAACATATATCCCGGGATAATGTGCCAGAGAGATTATTGCCAAAAAGATTGAGTGATTGAAGTGAAGTTAAATTACTTATGGAAGATGGTAAAGGACCACTTAAGCTACAGTCTTGCGCATCCAATATCTCTAGATTACGAAGATTTCCAATCTCTTCTGGAATTTCACCTGCAAATTAAATCATAAATAGAAAGTCTACTTTCTGCAGTATAGCAATCAAGGAGTGCATACATGATTCAAGAACTATGTATGCACAAAAAAGGAACTAAAAAAGACAAATATGTATAACTTACCTTTTAAGTCATTGTGACCAAGATATAAAATAGACAGCATATTCAATTTCCCAATCTGTTTAGGTATCAATTCACTGAACTTATTGAATGACAATGACAAAATCTGAAGCTTTGAACATTTATCTATTCCCAAAGGAATTTGACCATCAAATTCATTGTCAGAAAGTGCAAGCACCGAAAGTTGTGGGAGATTCGAGCATATATCGACAGGAAGATTTCCAGACAAACTATTTTTTGTCAAAACCAAACGTTGTAACGATGAGATGTTGTACAGGCTAAGTGGTACAGAGCCTGTTAGTTGATTTGATCCCAAGCTCAAGCAAGTCAAGTTCTGAAGATATCCAATTTCTTTTGGAATTTCCCCTTGTAACTGATTAAATCCCAAGACTAAACTCTCAAGTTTGGAAGCATTGCAAATATCTGGTGGAATAATACCTGTGAAACTGTTAAAAGCTAGATGCAAGTGCTGGAGTTCTGGCAAAAGAGAGAACCATGAGGGAATAACTCCAGTGAACTTATTAGAAGTGACATTTATAAACTCCAATCTATGCAAATTAGCCAACTCTCGTGGCAGAATTCCTTGGAAGCCGTTGCTACTGATATCGAAAGAAACCAAAAAGGACAGATTTCCCAAGTGAGGAGGGATGGTGCCTACTAATCCCATATTAGAAATATCCAAGGTTATAACTCTTTGATGGCGAGAGCCGCAGGTGACTCCAATCCAATTGCAAACAGAAGTAGTTGAGGTCCAGTTGCTTGTCAAGATATTGTAAGTATCGGAAGTAACATAGGATTTCAAAGCAAGTAGAGAAGCTTCATCAGTTTTGAGATTGACTTCTGCAGTGGCTGATAATAACAGCAAATGATGCCATATTGAAACTAAGAGAGGGAAAAGGAAATTGATTTTTCTCTTCATGGTTGTGTACATGTTAGAATACAGTATGTTCGTTCCAGTAAAGACTAAGGTATAAACCCCATTACAGATAAATGATTTTAAAAATACAATTGAATTAAAAAATTCAAGCAATTGTTATCTTTAGGGTCAATCAAGAGAAATGGTGGAAAGGGACAAACAATGTTGATGTTAGAGTTGAATTCATTAGTATTTTCCATGAAAATTCCTCAACATATAAAAATAGAAAAAAGTATAGAAACAGACCAATGAAAATCAATACTGATTGTTAATTACTACTTAATTTAATATACCATTTTGAAAACCAGAGTCACCCTTTTGGACAAACATAACATGGCTTTTACTATTTCTTGGTTATACCTCAATATGAACTCAGGATGGGAAATATTTACAAGTTTTTCTACATGTTTGACTTAATAATTAGAGTGGTCCACAACATTAGAATTCTTTAATCAAACTTAGCAAATCATTAAAGAAAAATATATTAATCAACTATTTTTTATTATCATTTTCCCCTTATTATACAGATACATATTAATATAATGAACAGAAACAGCTAAGGAACAGGAAATACTGCAAGTCAAATAACTGGATAGAGAAGCTGAGATACAGACAATCAATTCTTGGACTTTGAACCTTAAAAAATCAGAAACAACTATGAACATGTCCATGAGTGGTAATGAACAAATTGTTGGTTACAAAGTCTTCATGTAATTGTAACTTTAATCAAGGTTATTACAGAGTTTACCCAACTTTTAACAAGATTCTATAAAAAATTTTTTTACTATGTCGGATGTTAGTGCTCTTAACTTAAACTCAAAAGAAAAATAAGAAAAATAAAAATAGCTTGTTTCATGGTTGAATACTTATTGGAATGTTTTCACAAATAACACTATTTATATAACAAATTATGACGATATTATTGAGTTTTCAAAACATATCATACATACACTAGAGTTATTTAGGGATGACAATGGCTCGGTAGATGTGGCTCTTCCTTTACCCTGAGGAATAGAATAGTAGAATACCAATAGACACCTTTGGTTTGTATTTTGATTCTTCCTAATTAGTTACATAATTGATTGAATTATCTAAATGATTGTTAGTTACTTGAGCCAAACACTAATTGTTAGTATAAAATTTATTTCATGAGAATTAGGAAAAAGTAATATGGAACCAAACAGGCCAAAATTCATATAAGGATCTCAATAAGAATAGGAAAATCAGATATTACAGTGTCTTAGTGTTATAGAAAAGAATCTTATGCAGCTAGAAAGGAAAACAGTCGAAAAGTTAACCAAACACTTTCTATACCCTCAAGTGACATGAGTCAAATGTCTTTATGCACTTGCCAAACATGAAAGAAGTTGAATCTTGATCTTTTGTAGTTTTCCTACAACATCTTTCATGTTCATCCTTTCTTCAGGAGATTCAGCAGAGCAATCCAATGCCACTTTCATGATGGATGCTACACAATCTATCTTGTCCATGAATCTCTCATCTTCTGGCGTTAGCAAATTCACATCTACAACTTTGATTGTTGCCTCTGGGAGTGAATCACTCACCCATTTCTTTAAACTAAGATCTTCATCAAATATTTCATCGTTCGGCCTTTTCCTCGTAAATGTTTCCATCAGCATGATCCCGTAACTATAAACATCACATTTTAGCGACAGCAATCCTTCCCTTCCATACTCTACGATAAAAGCACACTCATGGTTTATCATAATATCATATAATCGAAATAAAAGGCAAACAAAGACAGAATACTGAAACAAGAAGTATAAGAGATTTGCTTTACCTGGTGCAATGTAGCCGAATGTTGCTAAGGTTTTAGTGTGTAAATCACTCTCATCTTCACTGAGTAGTTTAGAAATTACAAAGTCACTTACATGAGCTACCATGTTTTCATCTAGCAAGACATTGCTAGGCTTCAGATCACAATGAATCACAGGTGCTGAGCAACCATGGTGGAGATATTCCAATGCACATGCCACATCGATCATTATGCTTAGTCTTTGAAGGATGTCTAAGAAGTAGTTGTGTGAATACAACCACTTTTCAAGGCTCCCATTAGGCATGTACTCGAGCACTAAAGCCTTGAAATCAAGGTTGGAGCAACTGCTAATGACTTTGGTGAGATTCCTATGGCGAAGGTTGCGAAGAACTTCACATTCTGTTTCAAAACTCTTGAATGCACCTTCAACTTGTAGGTTGAACACTTTAACTGCAATGATAGTCCCATCTAAGAGAATTCCTTTGTAAACAGAACCAAAACTCCCCGAACCAATGAAATTACTCTCACTAAAATCATTTGTGGCTTGTATGATTTCATAGTATGAAATTCTTTCCCTTGTAGCTAACAAATCAGCTTGGACTGGAACATTTCCTTCTTTTCTGTACCTCATCCACACAAATGCCAATGTTACAGAAACAACTGTCACAGCAGCTCCCAGTAGAGGAAAGACTATCAGAAGTAACTTCTTCCTCTTTGATCTATGGTTTGAAGAAGTGGGGCACGAAGGGACATGAAATCTTGGAGCACCACACAATGCTTCATTGAACATGAATGACAGGCTGGAAAGGTTCTTGAAAGGACCACTAAAGGGAATTTCACCCTGCAAGCTGTTAAAGGATACATTGAAATAGTTGAGATACCGAAGCTTCTCTAAGGACATCGGAATTGATCCAGATAGATTGTTATTCGAGAGGTCTAGAAATTCCAAACTCGGTATGCTACCTATTGAGTCAGGTATAGATCCTTGCAGCTTGTTTTGTGCCAAAGAAAGGTGTATCAGATTTTGCATGTCTCCAATTTCTCTTGGAATACCATTTGAAAATTGATTATGCGAAAGATCTATACGAATTGCAACCCTTAGATTTCCAATTTCTGCAGGTAAAGAACCACTCATGTTGTTAGACGATAAGTCGAGCTCCAGAAGATCTTTGAGGTTACCTAAGCTTAATGGTATACTTGAACTCAACCTGTTGGAATTGAGCTTTATCCCCCTAAGGGAAGTAACATTCCCTAAACAATTAGGAACAAGTCCTGAGAATTGATTTTCACCCAAGTATATGTTACCCAAGTTTTGCAATTTACATAGGCTATCTCCAATAGATCCTTTAAGTCTGTTGTTAGCCAAAGAAAATTCCTGAAGCCTGCCTAAGCTGCCAAGTGTCCGGGGAATCGGTCCAGTCAATCTGTTCCCATATAGATACAAGTAGATTAAGCTGCTTAAATTCCCAATATCATTCGGAATATCACCTTTAATTTGGCAATCAGAAGCCAAAATCTTTTCAAGAGAAGTTGAAAGGTTCCCAACTGAGGCTGGAAGCATACCATTTAGAGGGTTAAAGGAAAGACTCAGTTCTTTTAGATTTCTGCAGTTTGTCAATGAAGTTAAGAAGTTAAGTTCTTGAGAAGACTGGTCACTGCTTAAATTGTTTTCCATCAAGTTTAGGGTCTTTAGGAGTGTCAAATCTCCAAGAGATTTGGGAATCGAGCCGGAAAGTTTGTTCAGTGAAAGGTCTAGAGCAGTAAGTTTTGAACAATTTGAGAGAGAATGAGGCATACTCCCAGCAAGGTTCGTTAGGCCACCTAGATAAAGAAGTTCTATGTTGGGAAGCATAGAACCTATACTCGATGGGAGGGTTCCCGATAGAGTATTATCTGTAAGATCAATCAATCTCAGTCCTGAGATGTTGAAAATCCCCATTGGAAATGAACCTCTGAATCTGTTACTCCCCAAATCAATGTCCACCAACTCAATGAGATTGCTTACCTCTTTTGGTATTTCACCTGCCAAAGTTATATAGTACTAATGATCTTTAGCTAGGTATTTTAACTTAGAAAACGTTTATTTTTTATTGTCTGCATACCTGTAAGCATGTTTTGACCAAGATATAGACCTTGAAGCATAGTAAGATTTCCAATCTCCCTCGATAAGGATCCAGTAAGATTGTTGTTTTGCAGCGACAGAAGTTGTAGTGAAGAAATATTGAATATGGACTTGGGTATAGAGCCTGTAAGTTGGTTTCTCTCCATGCCTATCATCACCAAATTAACAAGATCCCCAATTTCCTGTGGTATTTCTCCTGTAATCATGTGACAGCATCTTGTATAAGTAGCTTAAAAATGGAAATACAAAAGACCTCGTACAAAATAGAAGACCTTGTATCATACCTGTGAAACGGTTAAAACCAAGATATAAGGTCTGCAAGTTACTTAACATCCCAATTTCACTATGTATCGGTCCATCAAAATCATTATTCGATAGAGACAATAGCTGAAGTTCGTAACATCTTGACAAGCTTTGTGGCATATGACCTTGTAGCTTATTAAAAGAAAGATAAAGCCCTTTATCGGAAGACGCTCACATAAATCAGTAGGGAGGTCACCAGATAAACCATTTTGGGAAAATCCAATAGTCTCAAGTGTGGAAATATTGAAAATTGAGAACGGTATAGAACCTGTAAGCTGATTAGTTTCTATAATCAACCAATTCAGGTTGTGAAGATCACCGATCTCATTTGGGATGTTTCCATGAAGGAAATTGTTAGAAAGAATCAACTTTTCGAGCTTTGTAGCATTTGAGAAGGATGGAGGAACAGAACCAGTAAGATTGTTATTTCCCAGGTTTAAACCCTTCAAGTTCTTAAGATTTCCAATGTCTTTTGGGATGTTTCCCTCTAAAGCATTGAAGGCTAAATCCAAAGCTTCAAGATTGGAAATGTTAGAAAGTGAAGAGGGGATTAAACCAGTAAAACTATTATTCTTAAGAGTAAGAACTTGAAGTTGAGCTAAGAAACCGAACCAAGAAGGAACTTCACCACTAAAATTGTTATAACTCAATTTCATAAGCTTCAATCTACGCAAACGAACCATTTCTTGAGGCAGATTGCCATAGAAATTGTTGCTAGTCAAGTCAAGAGAAACAAGAAATGTGAGGTTACCAAAAAGTTGTGGGATGGTTCCTGTTATACCCATGTTGGAGATATTCAAGGAAGTCACTCTGTTGTGCCTAGAGCCACAAGTGACTCCAATCCAATTGCAAACAGAAGTGTCCTGAGACCAGTTTTTGGACAAGAGCTGAAAAGGGTCAGAAATGATCTGAGATTTCAAGGAAAGAAGCGCGAACTGATCAGTCGTAATATTGGTTTCTGTCTTGATAGCTAAGCTAGTTACTATACATTGAAGTAACAAAAATGCTAATTGAGAATAGAACAAGGATTTCTCCATGAGTGTCATTGCTTTGAAAAAAAATTGAACTTGCTTATTTGAATTAGTGCAATGAGGATTTGAGATATATAAAAATGTTTCTTTTCAAAGAGTTTTATTTTAGTGAAGTTTGTATATGTCTCATTCTTCACAGAATTAGATTGGACTTCCATTTTAAACTGCTTCTTTTTCTTTTCTAAATTCTCATCCATTCTCATCCGGTATTCAGAGTCCATATTAGAGCGACTAAATTCGATTCGGATCACACACTGTAGAGCTCATTAGAAATGACGTTTCCAATATAATGTTCTCCATATCCAGAGCATCAAATCAAGACATCTGATTAAGGATGGAGTAGTTCTACCACTGGACCACAATCCATGTTGATCGTTTTAAACGGTATCTCTAAAGACTTTGACATAATTGGGTTGTAGGGTATACTTCTTGGGATGAATTTTCACAACTGCAGCAGTGACAGATACTATTTGAGGGAAAAAAACAAAACTACATAAATGGTGAAGATAATCATACCTAAAGTCAAGTAAACGCTGCAGAACAGTCAAAGGGGAACTTTCGATTCGTTAAATATGACGATTGTAACCGGCCTTAGTACTCTCTGCTGAATCTGATAAAAACTACTTTAGTGGCAGATTAGAATTTAAAATTTATGAGATTTCAATAATTTGCTAACTTTTTGTTATTGGATTTTCAATAGATATTTTTTATATATTTAATAAGTTTTTCAATATAAATATAGGTTTTACTCAAAAGTTACTAAATATTGAAAATCATACCAAATACTCTATGTCCGCCCCTCGATGAAATGACTCCTAAGGGGTTGTTTTGTAGGGTTTTAGATATGAGTAATGTACGTATTAAAAATATCACGCTTGATAATTAATTAGGAGGTAAGTTATTTGTATATAAAATTAATATGATTTTTAATTTGAAATTTTGAAACAAGCATAACTCTAAATGCTTACATCCATAACTCTAAATGCTTACATCGATATAAAGTAATATACCAATTTTCTCATAATTTATACATATATTTATGCCAATTTTTAAATTGTAAATTAAAATTACTTGCTTCTTTACCGGCTATCAAACTAACTCTAAATGCTTACATCCATTATAATGAAGAATTTAAGCAGTGGCCCACTTTAGGAGAAATGACCAAATGTATCGGATTTCTAATTACATACTTATATTTTATGGGGTCCTATTATTCCTCTGAATTATTTAAAATTGAAATTATTATCTTCTTAAAAATTCACAACCACACTTATGTTTATAAGTGAAATCCATGCGTTTGACACGTGTAACTTTTTTTTATGTTTTTATCATTTTATTATGTTTTTCTTTTTACTTTTTCCTTTTATTTTTTTCTCTCCCTCTTCCATCCTTCAATTTCATCTTATCATAGAGCCACAAGTAGAAAGGTTGAGAAGCAAAAAAACTTATGGTGATAATTAGAGGAATGACAACCCTCCGCGTCATATTTGCAAGAGCAGGGGTTTAATAAGAGGAACGACCTAAAAAATAAATTGTCGGTCAAAAATCTTTTTCCATGAAGATATTTTGAGATTTTTTAAAGAGATTCCAAACATCATTAAGTTATTTGAATGAAATTTTTTAATTAAAAAAATTGTTATAATAGCTTCAAAATGATATTTCAGCGGTGTTTCAATGGCTAATAGTTGATTTTGAAAATGGGGATAAAGTAATATACTTAATAATTTTTTATTGTTTGGAGAGTAGGAAAGAGATTTCTATCTAGAAATTATGGTGTGTTAATAGATTATGGTGGTATTTTCACATCGTGATGACGAAATTTGATGACTATTATGAATGCTCTACTAAGTTTTAAGAAAAAAAAGAAAAGAAATGAGATAAAAACAAATAAAGAAAAAAAAATGAAAAGAATATTGAAAATAAAGTTTTAATATTTATTTATGATTTTCAATCTCTTTGAGAGAGTGAAATACATTTACTTTGCCACATAACAATTAGGGAGATAATAATTTAAATTTTAAATAAATCAAAAGGTCATCAAACTCTAATAAAATAAAAATATACAGTTAAAAATTCGATAATAAATTGAAGGCTCATTGGACCATTTCCTCCCACTTTTGAGTCAATTAAGAAAAATGGAGGAAGGTGAGAAAAATGATGATATATACATGTTTGACTTATTTGTACGCTCACTATTCCAAGAATGGAGTCAAGAGAGTTACGTTTGAAACATCTAATTGAACATGTTTTGTACTTTCCTGTTCCTCTAATTACTTGAATTATTTAATTAAGAAAATAATAATTGATATAGTAAATTTACTTATTTAATTATAAAGTTGAATTAAAAATTTAAAATTTTTAAAAAAGTTTTATATTTTTTAAAATTATAAATTGAGTGTGTAATAGATTTTTTTTTTATCATTTCTTAATTTGTTAAAATGAACAAATAATTAGATACAATTAAAAAAGAAAAATAAGAAAATAATTAGGGACAGATATAATAGTTCATAACTAATACATGTATCCTAAATAAAATGTTGAAAAAAAAATAATGTTATGTATAACTACACTGAATAATTAATACATTAATTCGCTCATAACTTATCCTTACTTCACTAATAATTGGTTAATTTTATTTTCAAATGACAAAAAGGTACTCATTATTAATGTGTTGCTAGTGTTCAATCAGGGGCATTTAAGGAAAACAAAAAAAATGGGGATTGGGTATCATGTTCGTATCCCTCCATCTTTTGTATTTTTCTATCATTCAATCAACCACAGTTGCTGAATCCTTCATCCATTCTGTATTCTCTTCCCTCTAATTGCATAAATATCAAATGACTCATTCTCTAGCTTTAACTTCTACAGCCCTAATTCAATACGGCATTGGTCCAAAAATTGGGGCTTTACCTAGGGCAAATGTGCCATCGAGATCATCTTCAAGATTATTCAGAATTCAAGCTGTGCAAGATAATGGAGGAGGGCCTCGGAGGCTAATAGATATTATTCGCATTGTTCCTGAGGTTTCGAGAAATTATTTCAAAACTCCTTCACGGAGGGCGCTCTTTGGAGGTATATCATTACTGGGTGGATTTTATGTGGCCCAGACAATTTCTCTGTCTTTTGGAGCTTTAGGAGTGAATGATGTGATTGCTGCTGTAGTGTGTGTCTTAATTACTGAGTATGTGACGCGATTCTACTACACTCGACCGAAGGTGACTTTTCCGATTGCTCTTTTGAATAACTTCAAGATGGGTTTTACCTATGGTCTGTTCATCGATGCCTTCAAACTTGCCAGCTGAATTAATTGCCACAGTTTCGTAGCAGTAAGTAATTTTTGCGTACAGTTTCCTCCTTTTGGGCTGTTTTCTAAGGGCTTGTTGATGTTGTCTCATCTTTCATAAAAATGATGCGAGTGTAACTCATTTCTTGTGTCTTGAAATATTATAATCACCTTGGTTTGTTTACTGTGCTTTGGGAGTTGATGGAACTAAAAGCATTGTTCAAGAAGTAAAAAGTTCTTATTATTACCCCTACTAGGAGCTACCACTTGCGAGAGTGCTTATCATTTGAGCAACCCTCTTTCCAAAAAGTAAAAAGTGATGCCAAAATGAAGGAATTTTTAAGTGAATGACTTGATCTTCTTTGAGATAGACACTTGTCTTACTTATAAGCCCAGAAGATGAGCTCTAAAGAGCATCTTTTTTTTAGAGAATTGGGTAAAAATTGAAGCAGTAGAATCTTGGAGAGCCTTTAATAGGATTTAATTTTTCTGTCCCAAGAAATGTGATGAAGGTTAAAATGCCTTCACTACCTGCCACTAATGAAGTGAATTCTAAAATGCCCTGATGGGTTATTTGTAATCCAATTACTATGAAAATAACTCTAGAATAACATCCTTTTCTTTTTGCTAATCAGCATCCGTTAAGAAAAAAGATTTTAGGAATAAAGTCACAGTGCCTGGTCTTGAACTTTGATGTCGGAATATCATTTGCCTAAAGTTTAAGTATACTGGTTCGTATATAGGGTCCTGCAAGATTTTGCCGAACTTGTGATCTTTCTCAGAGTGTACTGTGTTGTTCAAGAAGTTGTATAACCTGCTATCAATATTCATTAGTTGTTTCGTATGAAAAGTAGTTTCTTCTATGGTTGTTTCTTGAGACATCTATGAATATTGCAGCCTTGGAGTTCCGAATAACTGGACTACAGAACTTTTCAATAAGTTTGATGATAAACTTACAAGAAGATCTTTGAGATTACAAAGGCTTAATGGTACACTTAAAGTTAACCTATTTGAATCCAAGTAGAACTTTTCTTAGAGAAAATTCAATTTCCAAGCATCCGGGGATTGGACCAACTATTTGATCTACACTCAATACAGTTCACCCTGATTTTGCTACCGACAGAGACTATTAGATGGAGAGTGAAGCTTTTGTATTAGTTATGGGATTAATGGAAAGATATCCCTGGGTTTTAGTTATGAGATAAGTGCAGATATTACAAATATACTGGACCACAAAGACAGTAAAGCTTTTGTATTTGCAGTGTGTGATTATGGTAACTGTCATGCTGTCTTTGTCAGTGAATGGGTACTATTGAAAATTGAAATAAGAAACTTTCCACCTGTTAAGGGGTCTATATTGGATGAATAAGAAAGTAAGAAACCTAAGCCAAATGATGTAGAAATGAAGTTTAAATTGTTTCTAAATTCTTATGCATGTTCATTGACTGCTATGTGGTGTTTGATGCAATGTTGGATTTTTGCCGGAAGTCATTGGATTTGAGTTGCCAAGTGTTATTGATTGAGCGGGTGATCTAAGTTGTTGGAAAAGGACTTTTCGGTCTTTTAGTTTTTTGTCATTCACCAATTAGAACTCACATTCAACATTTGGGGTTTAAGTCTCAATCCCATTTGTGACCTGTGAGAGTGAAAAATATGGATTGCATTTGTGCTTCCAATCTACAGACGAGCTGTTTATTGTGAAAGCTTTGTTCGACTTGGTAACTTAAAGAGCCAAAGCTTGTAGTTCAACATTTTACTGCTCTTCATAGACCATTGAAGCTGCTATCTCAATAATAATTCTTGATCACCAGTATTTTACTTTTGTACACATCTTATATATTAAATTATTTACATAAGCATACTCAAACTTGAAACATACACAAGAGGAAGGCACAAGAAATAGGAGAAGTCCGAATCTCAGACCAAATGTTTGTTGGCAATTAATTGGTGTCACCCAAATTTGCCAACAACAGGCATAAATGGCGGCACTACCTGTACAAAAATTTGAATGGCGTCAAACTTGAGTTGGCAGTCATTGCAGATAAAACTCATCGCACACGCAAAAATACACTAATTGTAACGGATACATGAGTTGTTTGCTTCACTTTTCAACATTCATTATAATTTCCAAATGTTATTCCTTATGAATTCTTGATTTATTTTACTCGCTAATGAAGTTTTCCTTGATTTGATTATTATATATTATTATTATTATTATTATTTGTATGGAAAAACCCATTTCTACACGGTATAGACAAGACAGTAATCTTTCTATTCCTAAAATGGGAAATAATTTCTCCATATGACATTAGAATGTTTTAAAAAGTTGGATACCTACCGTCGCATAAACCTTGTTACATCATCTGCATAGACATTCATGCTTGATCTTGATATTTGCCAGGACATCTTTCATGTTGAGCCTCTCATTAGGAGATTCAGCTGTGCAATTCAATGCCAACTCCAAAATAGAGGTCACACAACTCAACTTTTTGTCAAAATCAATCTCTTCAGGTTGCAATAAGGTGTCATCAATAATATCATCTGGTGCTACAGGTAGTGAATTACAGACCCAACTCCTCATGTTCAAATTTTCTTGAAACATTTCATCATATGGCCTTTTCCTTGTGAAAGTTTCCATGAGCATAATGCCGTAACTGTACACATCACATCTTCTAGAAACTAATCCAACTGATCCATACTCTGATCCAGTATTCCAGAGTAATTAGTTTCTTGATGAGCCAGATAAAGAAATGAAAATATTTTACATATATGTGTGTGTGTATATATATTTTCTAGATATTGAAAATAGTTGAATCTACCTTGAGTAGAGAAGAACTTTAAAAACTGAAAGGTATAATGGGATTGAACCAAGTGTAAGGAAATCAATTGAAATGATATGGACTTCTAGTAGATTAAAGACGATATTAGAAAGATCCAATCTATGAGTTCACTTGGCCATTTCACTTTCAAGCATACCTTAAGAGAAGGCACTCCTGCTGACACGCTTGCTGACTTGGCTGAATAGTGCAAAAATGACTACCTTCTTCACTGAGGCTATAGATCTTCCGTTTAAGATTAATATTACGTTGAAGAAGATATATGTAGTTGGCAAGCCTAATGTCTGCTTGCTCTAATAAAATCTTAGTATTTAGATATCTTTTTGTATGCTTAATTGATGTGTGGCAACCCTTTTTTCCCCCTTTCTTCTTTTCCTCATTCCTAGTATTGTAAATTTGTATTGCTGAATGCTGAGGTCTGACATAGTCCCCCTCTACGCCCTTTGGCTTATCTATTGAATCTCCTTTGAGGTAACTTTTGATTAATTTTTTTTTGAAATGATACTACCACATGTTTCTTTTTCTTTATCACCATATATGCATGATATAGAGTTTGACATAAGTCATATTTCGATGTTTTCTTTCTATATCATTTTCGTTCATGCTTTATCTGTGATTTTGTTACATCTTCTTTAATTAAGCTATTCACTGAGACTTCCTCCCAGTTTTAATGTGATCTAATAGTAAACTAATTACAATGTATTATTTGATGTAAAACAACACATCATATACGATAACAAAGGACTAAAAGAAAGTTACCTGGTGCAATGTAGCCCATTGTAGCAAGTGTTTTAGTATGAGCAATTGATTCCCCTTCTCCTAATAACTTGGTCAGGCCAAAGTCACTCAAATGTCCAACCAACTTTTCATCTAGCAAGACATTGCTAGGCTTCAGGTCACTATGTACAACAACTGTTTCATAATCATGATGGAGATATTCCAAAGCAAATGCAACATCGATCATTATGTCTAATCTTTGGATTATGTCCAAGAAGTGATCATCAGAATGTAACCATTTCTCCAGGCTCCCATTGGGCATGTACTCTAGAAGTAATGCTTTAAAGTCCATGTTAGTACAACTGCTGATAACTTTGGTGAGATTTCTATGACGAAGGTTGCGTAGAACTTCACATTCAGCATCAAAACTCTTTGATGCACCTTCAATCTGTAAATTAAAAACTTTGATTGCCAAAGTCATCCCATTTTCAAACACGGCCTTGTAAACAGAGCCAAAACCTCCAGAGCCTAGCAAGTTGCATTGTTAAACCCTTGAGTTGCCCTTTCAATTTCAATGTAAGAAATCCTGGCTGGTGTGGTTGAAGCAAAGGATTCGGCTTGATTTGGAATATTTCTATTCTGACGTCTCCTTAACATAAACACAACCATTGAGCCAAGTACCATTACCGCAGCACCCAGTGAGACAAGTAAAATCAAAAGCAGTTTGCTTCTCCTTGAATTATGAAAAGCCCTAGTCATACAAGGTTGGAAAAGCAAACCGCCACATAACCCTCCATTTCCCATAAAAGATTGATAGGTGAAATTGAGAAAAGATCCTTTACTTGGGATTTCACCTTGTAATCTATTGAATGATACATTGAAATCCTTCAGATACTGAAGTGACTCTAATGATTTTGGTATCGTGCCTGAAAGAACGTTATTGGATAGATTTGTCGATTCCAAACTTATCATGTTCCCGAGTGACTCCGGAATAGATCCTTGTAACTCATTATAAGCCAAAGAAAGATAAAGTAGATTCTGCAAGTCTCCAATTGTGGAGGGAATACTTCCTGCAAGGTGATTCCTGGACAGATCTATGGATGTTATGGCATTCAACTTGCTAAAATCGGGAGGTATAGAACCAATCAAAGAATTATTTGACAAGTTAAGCACCAAAAGATCTTTGAGGCTCCATAGACTCATGGGTATGTTAGTGATCCTATTTGAATTTAGATAAATATTTCTCAAAGAAGTTGCATTACCAATGCAAGATGGTATTGAACCCGAAATCCTATTATAAGAAGAATCAACCAAGCCCAACGATGACATTTTGCAAACACACTGGGGCAAGGGTCCACTTAACCTATTATCATCAAGTCCTACCCTTTGAAGAATGTGTAAATCACATAATGTTGTTGGCACTGATCCAGTCAAGTCATTGCCGGATAGGGACAATGTGTCTAAGTTACTTAAATTCCCAATTCCTAATGGTATCTGACCCCTAATTTCAGCACGAGATAAATAAAATTCCATGATGGAAATGGAGAGATTGCCAATGGAATCTGGAAGAACACCATTCAGAGGATTATCCTCTAACACTACGGTTGTTAAATTTCTGCAGTTCCCCAATGAAGTTAGGATACTTAGGTGCGGAGACGATAAGTTATTACTGAACAACCATAGATGTTTAAGAGGCCTCAAATCCCCTAATGAGTTAGGAATTGTGGCGCTGAATTTTTATGATAAAGATATAATTCCATTAGATTTGAAGAATTGGAGATTGATGTGGGTATAACTCCACCTATGTTGTTATCACCCAAATGCAAGAACTGTAGATTTGTTGCCCTGTAGTCTGAAGCATATGGAAGATTACCCGAAAGGTTATTAGAGAGAAGTGAAACCCCTATAAGTGTAGAGATATTGAAGAGCTCTTCCGGTATGGAACCACTTAATTGATTAAATTGCAAGTACAATATCTTCAATTTGTGAAGATTCCCAATCTCTCTTGGCATAACACCTGCCACAATATGAAATAGTTAATCATATTTTATAGAGTTCATAAATCAACAATTAATTACATGCCTAGTACTAGTCTCAATATATAACCAAACAATACCACGTACGCTACCTGATAAATAGTTTGTGTTCAAATTAATTTCCCATAGCGATGATAGGTTGGATATGGTGCGCGGTATTGAACCCACAATTTGATTGTTCTCCACTTGTATTTGCTGCAACTTTCGTAAATCACCAATCTTTGCTGGAATTGTGCCTGCAAATTATTTTGACAACCGTACAAGGTTGAGATAAAGTATCAAAATGGAAACTAGTGACAAGTTAGAGTGTTAATATATTTAAAAGTTAGCACATCCTTAAGCAACAATATAAATACAATTATTTTCTAAACTGAACAAGTAGAAGTCGATGAAACCAGAGGAGTACCGTGCAAGTTGTTTCCCCCGAGATTTAAGAGCTCAAGCCTCTCCAAGTTTACACTTTCTGGTGGAATGGTTCCACTGAAGTTGTTGTATGACAATGAAAAATCATACAATTCTGTGCAGTTAGACAAACCTGTTGGAATTTGACCGCTCAAGTGGTTGGAAATGATTGAAATGCTCTTTATCTTTTGAAGACGGCGACATATATCTACAGGAAGACTCCCTGTTAATTGATTACCTGATAGACCTAAAAGTTCCAATGAGGAAATGTTGAAAATGGAGAGTGGAATAGAGCCAGTAAGTTGGTTTTCGAATAAAATCAAGTCCTTAAGATTCTCAAGGTTCCCAATCTCCTTGGGGATACTGCCTTGAAGGAGATTGTTTCTCACACTCAGAGTTTCTAACTTTGAATTGAAACCGAACCACATTGGAATCTCTCCGCTGAAATTGTTGTAACCAAGATCCATCACTTTCAATCGATGTAAACGAGTCAAATCTTGTGGGATGTCTCCGTGTAAATAGTTTTTGCTTAGATCGAGAGAAACGAGAAAAGAGAGGTTTCCCAAATGTGGAGGAATATGGTTTGCAAAAATGTTCATGTTGGATATATTTAGTGCAATCACCCTATGGTGACGAGAACCGCAAGTGACTCCAATCCAATCACAAACGGAGGATTGAGAAGACCAATTTTGAGTTAAGGGATGAAGTTTAGAGTAAATGGAGTAATATTTTTTCATATAAAAGAGAAAGAATGCTTATTTTTCAAAAGTGAAATAGATAACTTTTTGATTTTCAAATTCACTTGAGGAGTGTAAAAGATTTTCACTCTACTTACAAATTAGTAATTTTTTTTCTCAAAATATATCTGATAATAGAAAATTAGGTGAAATATATTATACAATATTCAAATTTATCATATCAAATGAGATCTTTTCATTACTAACTGTTTAAGGTAAGAAAGCCTAAAACATTCAATGGATCTTGTAGAATCAAGAGGTTTATTAAAATCAAAATAATATCATTTGGATTACTTATGTGAGGCAGCCTCTTTTAATATGCCATTGACTTTTTGAAAAAATTGTGAACATTTTCATTTTCAAGTGATGTAATAAGAACAAATTTAGGTAAAGTCATACAATCAACTAGAGACTCGACGTAACATTCAAACAATTACAACAATTTATCACAAATATTTGGGTTTACATTTTTATTTTTTTATTTTCAATTCAAATGTCAGAGAATTGTAACTTAGTTGGATTATAATTATTATTATGTTATTTCTTTTTTGTCTAACTATCTCACACATCATTTCTACCAACATCATGGTATAACTGAGAGAACAAATGGAAACTAAATTTTACTTCAACATTATATATACACTGCTCTTCATGGACAATCCAATATTATACAGGGCATTCTTCCATTCCAACTGCAGTACACATCTTATATATTAAACTTATTTTACCAAATGTCGAAATATGCACAAGAGAAACACACAACAGAAACAAGGAAGTTCAAATGTCGATTTTCATCTCAATTGGTATCAACCCAAATTGGCCAAAGCCAGGAGAAAAGGCAGCACAACCTGCAGAAATGTTCAATTGGAATCAAATTTGAGTTGGCACAACAGATACAAAAACAAACTATTAGTAACACAGACTTGAGTTGTTTACTTCAGTTTTCAACATGTTGATGATTTAAGTTATGTTTCAATTAGTCTTGTTTTTTCTTAAACAAGGGGATATATTTGTATGGAAAAAACAGAATATCTAATTCAATATTTACGTACGACATAGGCAAGACAACATGAAATAATATATCTAGATGACATCAGAATATTTTTAAAAAGCTGTATATTTACCAGTGCTACATCATTTGCTAAGAAATTCCAGCTTGATCTTCTTGATGTTTGCGAGGACTTGTATCATGTTCAACCTTTCATTGGGAGATTCAGTTGTGCAATGCAATGCCAACTCCAAAATAGAAGACACACAGTGCAACTTTTCCTGTAAATGAGTCTTTTCTGATTCCATTAATGCGACATCAATAATATCCTCTGGCGTTGCAGGTAGTGAATTGCAGACCCAACTCCTCATGCTCAAATTTTCTTGAAACATTTCATCATATGGCTTTTTTCTTGTGAAAGTTTCCATGAGCATAATGCCGTAGCTGTACACATCACATCTTGTAGAAACTAATCCTACTGATCCATACTCTGATCCAATGTTACCAGAGTTATTAGTTTCTCGACGAGCCAAATAAAGAAATCAAAATAATTTACACCCAAGGTTAATTGTGATATAATGGTCAATTAAGTGGATTGAGAACTTCTCAGATTCAAATCTTACAAACAACACTAGGTTATTTCTTCCCATGAATTCTAGCCTCGGTGGATAGAATTACCTAGTATATAATAAATTGAAACAATATGACCTCAAGTTTCTTTTTCTTTATTGTCATAGATGCCTGAATATGAAGTTTGGCACTCATATTTCAATATTTTGAATACCACTTTTTTTCATGCATATATAATCTGTGATATGGAGTATTACATTAGCCGTCCACTCAGGCTTTCACCCAGTTCTAATGTGATATATAACATTACAACCCGTAAGCTAATTATTTGGTGAAAATAACACATCATATGCGATAGCAAAATGACAAAGAAAGTTACCTGGTGCAATGTAGCCCATTGTAGCAAGTGTTTCAGTATGAGCAATTGATTCCCCTTCTCCTAATAACTTGGTAAGGCCGAAGTCACTCAAATGTCCAATAAACTTCTCATCTAGCAAGACGTTGCTAGGCTTCAGGTCACTATGTACAACCACTGTTTCATAACCATGGTGGAGATATTCCAGAGCAAATGCAACATCAATCATTATGTCTAATCTTTGGATCATATTCAAGAAGCGATCATCAGAATGTAACCACAGCTCTAGGCTTCCATTGGGCATATACTCAAGCAGTAATGCTTTAAAATCCAAGTTAGTACAACTGCTGATAACTTTGACAAGATTTCTATGGCGAAGGTTGCGTAGAACTTCACATTCAGTATCAAAACTCTTGAATGCACCTTTAATCTGTAAATTAAACACTTTGATTGCCAAAGTCATCCCGTTTTCAAACATGCCCTTGTAAACAGAGCCAAAACCTCCAGAGCCTAGCAAGTTGCATTGATCGAACCCTTGAGTTGCCCTTTCAATTTCAGTGTAAGAAATCCTGGCTAGTGTGGTTGCAGCAAAGGATTCGGCTTGGTTTGGAATATTTCTATTCCGACGTCTCCTTAACATAAACACAACGATTGAGCCAAGTACCATTACCGCAGCTCCCAGTGAGACAAGTAAAATCAAAAGCAGTTTGCTTCTCCTTGAATGATGAGAAGACCTAGTCATACTTATACAAGGTTGGAAAAGCAAACCGCCGCATAACCCTTCATTTCCCATAAAAGATTGATAGGTGAAATTGTGAAAAGGTCCTTTACTTGGGATTTCACCTTGTAATCTATTGAATGATACATTGAAATCCTTCAGATACTGAAGTGACTCTAATGATTTTGGTATCGTGCCTGAAAGAATGTTATTGGATAGATTTGCCGATTCCAAACTTATCATATTCCCGAGTGACTCCGGAATAGATCCTTGTAACTCATTATAAGCTAAAGAAAGATAAAGTAGATTCTGCAAGTCTCCAACTGCAGTTGGAATACTTCCTGAAAGTTGATTCTTGGAAAGATGTATGGATGTTATGGCTTTCAACTTTCCTAATTCTGGAGGTATAGAACCAACCAAGGAATTATTTGACAAGTCAAGATCCAAAAGATCTTTGAGGCTCCATAGACTCGTGGGTATGTTAGTGATCCTATTTGTATTTAGATAAATATTTCTCAAAGAGGTTGCATTACCAATGCAAGATGGTATCGGGCCCGAAATCCTATTATAAGACAAAGAAATCAAGCCCAAGGATGATAATTTGCAAAGGCACTGGGGCAAGGGTCCACTTAACTTATTATCGTCAATTGCTACCCTTTGAAGAATGTGTAAATCACATAATGTTGTTGGCACTGATCCAGTCAAGTCATTGCCGGACAGGAACAAAGTGTTTAAGTTACTTAAATTCCCAATTCCTAATGGTATCTGACCCCTAATTTTAGAACGAGAAAAATCAAATATTTCAATATAAACGGAGAGATTGCCAAGGGAATCCGGAAGAACACCATTTAGAGGATTATCCCCTAACAGAATGGTTGTTAAATTTCTGCAGTTTGCTAATGAAGTTAGGATACTTAGGTGCGGAGACGATAAGTTATTACTGAACAACAATAGAAGTTGAAGATGCCTCAAATCCCCCAGTGAGTTGGGAATTTGGCCACTGAATTTGTTATCATCAAGATATAATTTCATTAGATTTGAAGAATTGGAGATTGATGTGGGTATAACTCCACCAATGTTGTTTGAATTAAGACCTAAAAGCTTTAGACTTGTTGGCCAGTAGCCAGAAGCAGATGGAAGACTACCCGAAAGGTTATTGAATGAAATTGACACCCCTATTATCGTAGAGATATTGAAGAGCTCTTCCGGTATGGAACCACTTAATTGATTAAATTGCAAAAAAAGTCTCTCCAATTTGTGAAGATTCCCAATCTCTCTTGGGATAACACCTGCCGCATGAAAGAGTATATCTTATTTGCTTGTATCCGTATAATATATAGAGTTCATAAATCAACAATTCATAATTACATGCCTAGTACTTGTCTCAATAACCAAACAAGGCCATGGTACCTGATAAATTGTTTGTGTTCAAATTAAGTAGCCACAGTGAAGATATGTTGGATATGGTGCGCGGTATTGAACCCACAATGTGATTGTTCTCCAGTTGTAATTGCTGCAACTTGCGTAAATTACCAATATTTGCTGGAATTGTTCCTGCAAATTATTTTGACAAGCGGCAAACAAACTTGTAAACTTTTATGCTGTTGTTCAAGATGTTAATTCTCAATTAGCATACTTTGATTTTTAAATTTTATAATCTTAATAAAGAGTTTTAATTATGTACCAGTAAGTGCTTTTTATATCTTGTGATCTTACATATGCAAAGTTGGATTTTATTCACTTTGAGAAATTTAAGTCTGAAGAATGTACCTTGCAAGTTGTTTCCCCCAAGATTTAAGGACTGAAGCCTCTCCAAGTTGACAATTTCTGGTGGAATAGCCCCACTGAAGTTATTGTATGACAGCCACAATGCATTCAATTCTGTGCAGTTAGACAAACCTGTTGGAATATGACCATTCAAGTTGTTGGAAATGATTGAAATGCTTTTTATTCTTCGAGAACGACGACATAAATCCGCAGGAAGACTCCCTGATAAAAAATTATAGGTAAGAAATAAAATTTCCAAGGAGGAAATGTTGAAAATGGTGAATGGAATTGAACCAGTCAGTTGGTTATTGACTAAAATCAACTCCTTTAAATTCTCAAGATTCCCAACATCCTTAGGAATACTGCCTCGAAGACGATTATTTCTAACATTCAGAGATTCTAACTTGGAAATAGAAGAAGAATTGGAACCGAACCACATTGGAATCTCCCCGCTGAAATTATTGAACGAAAAATCCATCACCTTCAATCTACGTAAACGAGACAAATCTTGAGGAAGGTCTCCTTGAAAATTATTACTACTTAGATCGAGTGAAATGAGAAACGTGAGGTTTCCCAACTGTGGTGGAATGTTTCCAAGAATGTTTAAGTTGGATACATTTATTGCTCTCACCCTATGGTGGCGAGAGCCACAAGTGACTCCAATCCAATCACAAACTGAAGCTTGAGAAGACCAATTTTGGGTTAAGGGATGAGAAGAGTTTAGAGTAAAACTGGCTTTTAAGGAAAGTAGAGCTGATTGATCTATATTAACTGCATCGATGCATATTGTCTCCAACAAGTAGAGGTGTAAGAGTAGTAGTATTAGTGAAATATAGAAATTAGAGTAGGCTTTCTCCATGTCAATGTGATTGCTAGTATAAGGAACAAAGTATTCTGCTACACGGTTGCAAAGGAATCAAAACAATTCCGTAGATAAGGGATTGTAAATTTTCCAGAGCGGGGTGACTTGACTTTATCAAAGTCTCTTCTGAAATTAATTGTGTTTAGTGCCATATCAAGGAACAGTTCATAGAAAATTATACTAGTGGTTATAAATGTTCCAGGACTCTGATTTTACTAGGTCTTATGAGATCTATTTCAAAAAAGCCATTAAATACAGTGGTTGAGTAGGGTAGCTAGGAAGACAAATGTATTTACGAAAAATCTTTTCTCCTGTATTTATTTATAATTATGATTCATACTCATCAATTAAATATTTTAATAATTATTATATATCTATCACAAATAGTACTACTTTGTGTAGGTGTTCACCCATAGCTGATAATGATTCACTAGCTATTCTAAGGAAGACATATGCTGATCAAAATTCTTTACAACTTTTACAAAATACTGTTCTCATTCGATAACAATTTCTTTTTATGTATATGAGTGAAAACGTGGAGGCTACAATATCTTAGAAATGAGGCAAAAATTGGTAGCCATGAATTTTTTTAAAATTTTGTGTTATGATATATTAAACAAAAAATATTATTTCTCACGTTGACACTTAACATATTGTAATAATTATATAATTGAAGTCATTCGAATATTGTTTTTGAGATTTATTTGATACCAATATATAATCTTGTATTTTTCCACTTTAATTTCTATACATCTATTAAGTCTTTATACTGATATAATTAGTATGTCATACATGTAAACAGTACGTAATTGAATAGATATTTAATTAATTATCATAAAAAATAAATAATATATAACATTTGTGAACTAAATCAATTTAATAATTAATAGTAATGTCCAAAGTGTTAACAAAATAATTTTCCCTTACCACAAAAAATGACACAGTAATAAATTTGAAGATCATTAATGGGTATTCCTTTTCTCAGTATCATTAAGTTGCCATAACATTTTTTTTTCTTTAACCAATGAATTAAGAACACATTCCCATCCCATGATGGAGCGCTCTCTCTAATATATATAGAAGCTTTCAACTTTAAAGTTGAATTACGATTTTTAACCATCATAAATTAAAATATTATAAAACATATAATTATTTAAATATTAAATACTATCATTTGAATTACATGAATGTGTAATGATTTTTTGACTTGATTCAATTAATTTTTAATTAAATATCTAATATGTTATAGGAGTTAAGTTACATTAAAGGGTGAGTAAAAAAATCATTAAGTTAAAAAGTTAGAATTAGGAGTACAAAAGTCATCAATTTTTTATGAGTACATCTATATGGTCATACTAAAATTTTATTGATTCAATGGCGTAATAAAGAGTACTTTATAGAGTAACACATTATAATAATGTAGCTAAATATTTTTGTTACTCTTATGAAAATACTACTTAATGTATTTGATATTCTTTAAAATTGTTCTACCTTTTGTGCTTTCAATTTAATTGCATTGTAGCGATATGTTTATATAAATTCATATAAAGTGTTTGCAAAGAATGTATCACAATTTTTGGAAATTCAAGAAAGAAACAAAATTGTCAAAATTCTTTCTTTTGTTGGTATGTCTATTGCTTCTTCTTCTTCTTTTTCAATTGATTTATGATGTATATAACTAATTTTGTTGTTCCTTTTGACACCATATAAGTTCATTCGGTGACTTTTTCGTATTTCTTATGTTTTTGTATATTTTAATGTAATGTTATTGCTTCACAATATATTTACTTGATATATATGAGCATGAGTTTATATTTTAGTGATTACATATTTTTACAAGGTATTATAATTTTTGCTGCCTTTTCTTATCACTACATTCTATGAGTTAATATAAATAGATTAAACTCTTATTCATGTTATTTGAAAAATATTGTATTGATCAACCTAAATATAAAACTCAGAAGTTCAAAAAATTATTCATTTCCCTCCAACTTGTTTATCAATTCTTTCTTTTCTAAATGTAGACACCCATGCGTACGGCACGGACAGATGGAGTCTTCTTGTCTGACATTTTCTATCCCATTCCATCTGCCATTGTTTTCTTATTTATGTATAATTTTTATAATTTTTTTTTTTATATCATTCACATTTTTTATTATTAATGTCATGCTTTTATAATCATACTAATCATGAGAACGTGCGTCGCACGTTAATTTTAAACTACTTAATATAAATTTTATACTATAACTAATAAATTGTAGATAGTTTATATATTATTGGATCTGCTATATGTCATAAATTAAAAAATAAAACATACATAAAAAGTAAACATACGTGCAATAACCTAATGTTAGTAAATCTTTCAAATCGATACATATATTGAATCGCAACATGACTGTGGTTAGAAGTTACAAAAATATTTTTTTGACACAAACAAATGAGTGTTTAAAAAGTAAGAAAAGAGGGGGGGGGGGGAATAAGAAGTACCTAAACTGAAAATGAGGGAAACGAAAACTCATGAAATTGTAAATATTTTTATCAAATAAAATAGTAGAAAAAACTAATTTATACGGACATGTTAAGGGTAGCAGAAAAAACTCAATTTATTATAATATGTTAAGGATAGTAGAAAAGATCCAATTTATCATAAATTTTTTAAAGGAAAAAAGAAAAATGAACAACTTAATGGTTGAATATGTAACTGAAAGAAAGAAGACATACTTTAATGAAGAATTTTTCTTGAAAAAAATTGAAAATAAAAGTTCTTCTTTAATAAGCTTTCAACACATCATATCCATTATTTGCAAAACAGTTGATATGCTCCACAAAAGCTATTTTTTTTATCTCTATTAATTTATTTTAAGTGAACACCTGGTAGGAAGTCAATTGGTAAAGTGAACAAACAATTATCACTATTGAGAAGTAATAAATACAATTAGACCAATAAGCCCATAAATAAAGAATGTAACATTGAAATTGTTTGCAATAATAATTAGTAATAACTAAAGGGATTTAAATGTCATAAGCAAGAAAGTAATTACTTAGCTTGCATCTTAAATTTACTATTTGATAATAAAATAACAATAGCAATATAATATAATTTAATATATATTAATGGTATTATTGTAGTAATTGTACTTTTTAGGGCTATTTTGATATTTCGAATTTCACTTTTTTTCTCCACTTTTAAGAATATATGATATTCAAAGGAGCTAATGTACTAATTTATGAGATAATGAACTAAATATAAATGCATGAATAGTCATTCAACATATCTGTCAAATATTTCAAATTATTCATATAAAACACAAATAATCTGGCATATAATAAGATATCTAATATATCATTAAGACTATTTTTAATTTCATTTGAAAATAAGAAGTATAATATTGTACATGTTCTACGCCAATATTAATTATATAAAATCTAAGTAAGTAAAATCTATTAATATAATCTAGATACAAACTTCTTTATATATAGAGAGAACATAATTAACTTAAAAGTAATAAAAAGAGAATACATTATAAAAGAACATTTAAAACTAATGTAAAAATCACTTATAAATGGTCATCACTATAATCACTTTACATAAAATACTACAAACAATTCATTATTTTGTTATAATTCATACAACGTGATAAAAAGCTATTATTTCCTTTCACACATTCTATACACTTAATCCATCAATCATTCATAATGTCTTCGATCCGAATACAATAATAATGCTATTGCCCTTAACAATTCTACAAAGATTGATGACAATTTTTCTTCTGCAGTCTATGACTATGACCAGAAAGGAAATAAAAAAAAAAAAAAGAAAGAGATGATATATCAAAAATGAGAAAATGAATCTTATTTATAAGAGAGAAATGACATTAACATATTTTAGTAAGAAGATCAAATATGAGATTTGTAAGTTAATTTTCATTTCTAGGTGGCTTTAAATAAGAAAATCTTAGATGAGGGGAGATGAAAGGAAAAAAATAAAACAGACCTATCAGTTTCCTACTTAATTATGTAACCTTTAGTCTTTACCTTTAATTCATTTCCTACTTAATTATGTAACCTTTAGTCTTTATCTTTAATTCATTGAACAATATAATTAAAAGTCTTTTTGTCTTCTCGATAATAATTGTTTATAACAATTTAATATTAATTCACTATGAACATAAATAAATTGTAATGAAAGAATTTGATAAATCTAATATTGCTTAATGTGTAACTCTCGAAGATACAATATAATATTTAAATTAACTAATTAAATGTTAAATAATTAATCAAATTTAATTTAGAATAAGGGCAAAATGGTAATTCAACTTATCACTTTAGAGGTTCCCACTTATAATAATATATGATAAATAGGTAGAAAATACCAATCCGACAGTATTAGATAAATTAGTTTCAACTAGTAATACCTCTAGCATGAGATCTTATTATGTTGAAAGGTTTTCTAATTCTTTCCTATTTAAATCATATGAACACAATGGTCATTTTATGCACACGTTTCCTTGAATTTTAACTTACCTTATTATCAAGGATATACGGATTGTATAATTTATGCTTTCAATCTACAGTGATTGGTAACCAAACGGCCTAGCTTGTAGTTCATCATTTTAATTACACTGCTCAATGAACTTCTTAATTAAGTTGATATATCTAAACAAAAACAATCATTAATAATGTACCAGGCATTCTTACAATTATTGGTTAGACAGACCTAACCATTGATTGAACCTAAAACAGAATAATCAGACATATGAGGTTAAGTAAGCTTTATGAAGTATCCTGGATGTCGTATACGGATCAAACCATTTCTCTCCCTAGTCCAAACAAGGATATAATGGTTGTCAGGATCCGAACTAAACCTGAGATGCAGAGAGATAAAACAGGGGGTCAAAATCAGAGTTTACATACGAACTTCAATTGCAGCAGAGTTTTAACTGGTAATCTTGAAAAAATATCCCCAAGAAAGGAAATATAGGAAACTTGTCTTGCATTCTCCGTCTTCTAATTATAAGGAAAAGCCAGATTCTATTTCTCTTTCAGACAATCAATCAAACAGTTTGTTTGCAGAAAATACAGTGCCCCAAATTTAACTAAAAGTCTTCAAGACATTCTCCATACCAACTTTAGTACACATGTTCTATTTTCTGAACAAAGATTGCTAGTCATCTCATTTGGAGTCACCAAGATTTGTAACGCCGGCAGCATTACCTGTACAGAAGTTTAAATGTGATCAAACTTGAGTTTCCAGTCATTATGATACAAACTCAGCACAGGCAAAAATATACTCACTATACCATACTAGTAACAGAGACTTGAGCAGTTAACTTTTCAACATAGAGTATATACTTCAACTGTCACCATAATTAAATTTCTGTTGGCAAGAATGTTGGTCTTTCTCCTTATAAATTCTTGATTTATTTTACTCACTGGAGAAATTTTTCCTCGAACTTAGAAAGTAATAACAAACCTGGGATACTCAGAAAGTTCTCCTCAAACTTAGAAAGGTCACCATTAGTAAATCCCTATAGATGATGTATTAACTAACTTTGGTCTTTTAATTGTTTCCCAGTGATCCTTCTGTAGAATGCCCAAAGGATGAAACAGTATGTATAGGTACAATCTGCTTAGCATAAACAGTTTGTCTTACACTAAGTAACTGAGCTCTAAAGACTGCTACTCAAGCTATAGGTGCTTTTATCTTTTGAGAACTTTGGAAGGCTAGATATAGGTGCTTCTATGTCATCTCAAGGTTTATTTTACTACAACCAATTTCCATAAGAATTCTTGGCACAAGCTAAGACACTTTATTGGTGCTTATAGACCACGGTTACACATTACCCCTGTAAATGATAACAACCCAGCTCAACACTAAACCTTTTGGATTCTAATATCCGTGGTAGGGGAACTTCCCCAGCATCAGAAGTAATGCAGCCTGGATGATGAATTTTAAGTAAAAACCAGTATCTACAATTATACATGGTATAGAAAAGACAATAATTTCTCCATATGACATTAGAATGTTTCAAAAAATTATATACATACCATCGCATAAACCTTGTTACATCATCTGCGAAGAAGTTCTTGTTTGATCTTATTGATATTTGCCAGGACATCTTTCATGTTCGGCCTCTCATTAGGAGATTGAACTGTGCAATTCAATGCCAAGTCCAAAATAGAGGACACACAACACAATTTTTTCTCAAAATCAATCTCTTCAGGTTGCAATAAGGTGTCATCAATAATATCATCTAGTGCTACAGGTAATGAATGACAGACCCAACTCCTCATGTTCAAATTTTCTTGAAACATTTTATCATATGGCCTTTTTCTTGTAAAAGTTTCCATGAGCATAATGCCGTAGCTGTATACATCACATCTTCTAGAAACTAATCCTACTGATCCATACTCTGAACAAATGCCACCAGACTAATTAGTTTCTTGACGAGCCAAATAATAAATTAAAGGTATAATGGGAATAAAACGAGAATAACGTAATCAATTGAAACAATATGACTTCTGGCAGATTAAAGATAATAATAGACCGATTTAATCTACGAGATCACTTGGCCATTTTGCTTAGGATTTCGCCGATTTCTAATGTGATAATAATACTTCACATGTGATAAGAAAAGGACTAAAAGAAAGTTACCTGGTGCAATGTAGCCCATTGTAGCAAGTGTTTTAGTATGAACAATTGATTCCCCTTCTCCTAATAATTTGGTCAGGCCAAAGTCACTCAAATGTCCAACCAACTTTTCATCTAACAAGACATTACTAGGCTTCAGGTCACTATGTACAACGACTGTTTCATAACCATGATGGAGATATTCCAAAGCAAATACAACATCGATCATTATGTCTAATCTTTGGATCATATTCAAGAAGTGATCATCAAAATGTAACCACATCTCTAGGCTTCCATTGGGCATATACTCGAGAAGTAATGTTTTAAAATCCAAGTTAGTACAACAGCTGATAACTTTGGTAAGATTTCTATGACGAAGGTTGCGTAAAACTTCACATTCAGCATCAAAACTCTTTAACGCACCTTCAACCTGTAAATTAAACACTTTGATTGACAAAGTCATCTCGTTTGCAAACATACCCTTGTAAACGCGCCAAAACCTCCAGAGCCAATCAAGTTGCATTGGTCAAACCCTTGAGTTGCCCTTTCAATTTCAATGTATGAAATCCTGACTAGCGTTGTTGCAAGAAAGGATTCAGTTTGAGGAACACTTCTATTCCGAAGTCTCCTTAATATAAACACAACGATTGAGCCAAGCACCATTACTGCAGCTCCCAGTGGGACAAGTATAATCAGAAGCAATTTGCTTCTCCTTGAATGATGAAAGACGTAGTCACACAAGGCTGTAAAAGCAAATCACCACATAACTCTTCCTTTCCCACAAAAGATTGAGAGGTGAAATTGCGTAAAGGTCCTTTACTTGGGATTTCACCTTCTAATCTATTGAATGATACATTGAAATCCCTCAGATATCGAAGTGACTCTAATGATTTTGGAATCTTACCTGAAAGAATGTTATTGGATAGGTATGCCGATTCCAAACTTGTCATTTTCCCCAGTGACTCCGGAATGGATCCTTGTAACTCATTATAAGCCAAAGAAAGATAAAATAGTTTCTGCAAGTCTCCAATCGTTGAAGGAATACTTCCTGAAAGGTGATTCCTGGACAGATCTATGGATGTTATGGCATTCAACTTGCTAAATTCTGGAGGTATAGACCCGACCAAAGAATTATTTGACAAATGAAGTACCAAAAGATCTTTGAGACTCCACAGACTCATGGGTATGTTAGTGATCCTATTTGAATTTAGATAAAACATTTCTCAAAGAGGTAACGTTGCCAATGCAAGATGGTATCAGACCTGAAATGTGATTATATGACAAATTAACCAAGCCCAACTCCGGCAATTCACAAAGGAACTCTGGCAAGGGTCCACTTAATCTATTATTGTCAAGACTTAACCCTTGAAGAATGTGTAAATCACATAATGTTGTTGGCATTGATCCAGTCAAGTCATTGCCGGATAGGAACAAAGTGTTTAAGTTACTTAAATTCCCAATTCCTAATGGTATCTGACCCCTAATTTCAGTACGAGATAAATCAAATATTTCAATATAACTGGAGGGATTGCCAATGGAATCCGGAAGAACACCATTCAGAGGATTACCCGCTAACCATAAGCTTGTCAAGTTTCTGCAGTTCACCAAGGAAGCAAATATACTTAGATGGGGAAATGACAGGTTATTATTGAACAACTCCAGATATTCAAGATGTCTCAAATCCCCCAATGAGTTAGGGGTTTGTCCACTGAATTTGTTATCATTAAGAAATAAATCCATTAGATTTGAAGAATTGGATATTGAGCTGGGTATAACTCCACCAATGTTGTTCTCAGCAAGATTCAAAAGCACTAGATTTGTTTGCCAGTAGCCTGAAGCAGATGGAAGACTACCCGAAAGGTTATTGACTACAAGTTGCACCCTTGTTAGCGTAGAGATATTGAAGAGCTCCCCCGGTATGGAACCAGTTAACTTATTAAATTTCAAATAAAGTCTCTCCAATTTGTGAAGATTCCCAATCTCTCTGTGTATAACACCTGACACATAATGCAGAGAAAAAAACATTGAGATCAATGCTTCTTTCATGAAATCCCTAAGGAAGAGTATATGTATCCGGAATTAGTTTACTTGATTGCTTCAGTTTACCAAACATAGCATCCGTTCATATATCAACAATTAATCAGCCCAATTCTATGCATGATGCAGAAGTACTAGTCCGGATGACCAAACAAGACTACATTGCTTGGAAATTACCTGATAAATTGTTGGTGTTTAAATTAAGCATCCATAGTGATGATAAGTTGGATATGGTGCGCGGTATCGAACCTACGATGTGATTGTTCTCAAGTTGTAATTTCTGCAACTTTCGCAAATTACCAATGTTTGCTGGAATTATGCCTGCAAATTATTTTAACAAACGGCAACCAACTTGCAAACATTAGCCTCAACTTTGAAATTAGCCTCAAGCTAGAAGGCTTTTGAATATGGATAAAGTTTGTATCCAGTTGCTAGTTTATCAAGTGAAAATAATATGATAGGGTTGCAGAGTTAAAAAGGTTAGATAAAGTGTCAAAATGAAAACTAAGAGCAAGTTAGAGGGATGGAAGGGGTGTTGTTAATAGACTTAGCAGTTAGCACATCCTAAAGGAGCAATACAAATAGAGTAACAATTTTACTATATCATCGAATAAGTATAATAAATTCAATATTTTTGAAATGCATTGAAAAATGACAGCAGTTAATAACAAAGGTATACTAGGAATTAAGTAATAATTTATCTTTTAATTTCTAAACTGAACAAGTAAAAGTGGACGAAGGGAGTACCTTGCAAGTTGTTTCCCCCAAGATTCAAGAGTTCAAGCCTCTCCAAGTTTACAATCTCTGGTGGAATGGTCCCACTGAAGTTATTGTATGATAATGACAATTCATTCAGTTCCGTGCAGTTGGACAAACCAGGTGGAATGTGACCACTCAGGTGGTTGGAAATGATTGCAATGCTCTTGATTTTTTGAATATGGCGGCATATATCTACAGGAAGAGTCCCGGTTAATTGATTACCTGATAGACCTAAAGTTTCCAATGAGGACATGTTGAAAATGGAGAGTGGGATAGAGCCAGTAAATTGGTTGTCGAATAAAATCATCTCCTTTAGATTCTTAAGATTCCCAATCTCCTTGGGGATACTTCCTTGAAGACGATTGTTTCTAACACTCAGTGTTTCTAACTTGGAAATGAAAGAAGAGTTGAAGCCAAACCACATTGGAATCTCTCCGCTGAAATTATCGAACCCGATATCCATCACCTTCAATCGATGTAAACGAGACAAATCTTGAGGGAGGTCTCCATGTAAATTAGTTTTGCTTAGATTGAGAGAAATGAGAAAAGAGAAAGTTTCCCAAATGTGGAGGAATATTGTTTCCAAGTATGTTCATGTTGGATATATCTAATGCAGCCACCCTATGGTGGTGAGAACCACAAGTGACTCCAATCCAATCACAAACTGAAGCTTGAGAAGACCAATTTTGATTCAAGGGATGAGAAGAGCTTAGAGTAAAGCTGGCTTTCAAGGTAAGTAGAGCTGATTGATCTTGTGTCAATAATGTTTTTGCTAATGCATGTCTCTAAGTAGAGCTTCAAGAGTAGCAGTGAAAGAAATACAGAGTAGGCTTTCTCCATGTTATTGGAGCAGATAAAATAAGGAAACAAGTGTTCAGGTATAATAGAGATGGAAAGTTGCTAAGAAAGTCAGACCCTGGTGTCATATCGAATCAATAGGGATATAAGGACTAATCAATGTGTATAAAAATATATACATATATGGTTTGGCAGTTTGACTTTACCAAGTTTTATATTCATATTCTGTCTGTATAATGTATGACTTGAATGTTATCCAATCATTAAAGCATACTCATCTTGGTCTAAAAAATACCACTCTGACTATTAAAGTCTGATTAGACAGCCACATTCCACATGATTCCACCAATACACTTCATCTTCATCCAACCCCTAACTCCCATATTATTTGTCTAAATTATATACGAATGATTTTAGAATAATATTACTTGTCCACATACCAAACACTGGAAAATTTCTTGAGGACCATATTGATTATTGTGCGGAGAGCATTGAGTCAGCCTTGAGTATTACATTAATTTTTATCACTCCAAGTTTCATCAAATCTGGCATTGTTTATTCAATTTAGATGGAAATGTACTTACTTGGGCGCAAACTGTCCTGAAGTACTCGGTGATTCTTCCAAGGGAAAACAATGCCAAGAGAAGCATGTGTAGAGTTCAAAATATTACTAACAGTACAGAATGAGTTTGCTTCCATCATGTAAGGATTGCACGCCATGGGAAAGTCTTGGCACCTTCTGACAGGTTTGTGGGGGAGATACTCAGCAGGCCATCTCAGCAAATACTTGCCCCCTGTAACGTGGCACGCCATGGGTAAGTGTTATGAGTGTTAGTTGTGTGAACAACAAGCATTCACGTTGAGCATCTGGCAAACGGGAAATTCAGGAGGCTATGAACATAGAGAGATGTTGTATTACATTTGCAGCGTGTACCAGCGTTTACATACGAACTTCAATTGCAGCAGAGTTGGTCTTGCATTCTTCATCTTCTAATTATAAGGAAAAGCCAGATTCTATTTCTCATTGAGACAATCAATCAAACAGTTTGTTTGCAGAAAATAATACAGTGCCACAAATTTAACTAAGTCTTCAAAAAAATTGCCTTGAATGATGATTTAAGTGGGGTTCAAGCACTTACCTGAAAATGATTTGATGAAGAGGCAGAAACTTAACCCCAAAATCATTTTCCACATTTGATGAGAAGAAGAAACGTTCTCTCCTTCGACTTTTTCTCAACGGTGGGAATTCTTTTTTATTTTTCTAGAAAAAAAAACTTTTTAACTTTTTTTTTTTCTTTCTATATGTAGGGGTGTCCATGGTTTGAATAAAAATCAATCCAAATCAAAAAATCAAACCAAACGTATAAAATAAAATCAATTTTATTTTGGTTTGGTTTTGAAAATTTTAAAATCGATTAAGTTGGTTTGGTATTGATTTTGACCAATAACCGATCCAAACCGACCCGTTATAGGAGTGGAAAGTGTAGAGATGTTGCTGTGGTATTTTCTGGCCAAAGTTTTTTCCGAACAAATTAGACAAACTTCAATTATTCTTACAATAATGATCATCAATACTATACAAAACATTCTCTATACCAACTTTAGTACACATCTTATATATTAAAGTTATTTGACACACACTCTAAACTTGAATGCACAAGAGAAAGTTCTAATCTCAGAACAAAGATTGGTTATCATCTCAATTGGGATCACCCAGATTTGTTACGCCAGGAGTAGAAGGCAGCATTACCTGTACAGAAGTTTAAATGGGATCAAACTTAAGTTTCCAGTCATTATGATACAAACTCAGCACAGGCAAAAATATTAAATACTATAGTAGAAACAGAGACTTGAGTAGTTCACTTTTCAACATAAAGTATATTTTTCAACTGTCACCATAATTAAGTTTCTGCAGGCAATCTCCTTATAAATTCTTGATTTATTTTACTCACTGGAGAAATTTTCCTCGAACTTAAAAAGTAATAACAAACCTGGAATACTCAGAAATTTTTCCTCAAACTCAGAAAGGTCGCCACTAGTAAATCCCTATGGAAGATGTATTAACTAACTTTGGTCTTTTAATTGTTTCGCGGTGATCCTGCTGTAGAATGCCCAAAGGATGAAACAGTATGGATAGACACAATCAGCTAAGCATAAACAGTTTGTCTTACACTAAGTAACTCAGCTCTAAAGACTGCTACTCAAGCTATAGGTGCTTTTATCTGTTGAGAACTTTGAAGGCTAGATATGGTAGCAAAAGAACAACTGTAAATGAGGTTCTATTTCATCTCAAGGTTTATTACTAGAACTAATTTCCATAAGAATTCTTGGCACAAGCTAAGTCTATTTATTGGTACTTATAGACCACGGTTAAACTTTACCCCTGTAAGTGATTGAAACCAGCTCAACACTATACCTTTTGGATTCTAATATCCGTGGTAGGGAAACCTCCCAAGCATCAGAAATTAATGCAGTCTGGATGATGAATTTTAAGTAAAAACCAGTATCTACATTTATTCATGGTATAGACAAGACAATAATTTCTCCATATGACATAAGAATGTTTCAAAAAGTTGTATACGTACCATCACATAAACCTTGTTGCATCATCTGCGAAGAAATTCTTGTTTGATCTTATTGATATTTGCCAGGACATCTTTCATGTTCGTCCTCTCATAAGGAGATTCATCTGTGCAATTCAATGCCAACTCCAAAATAGAGGACACACAATGCAATTTTTTCTTAAAATCAATCTCTTCAGGTTCCAATAAGGTGTCATCAATGATATCATCTGGTGCGACAGGTAGTAAATTACAGATCCACCTTCTCATGTTCAAATCTTCTTGAAACATTTCATCATATGGCTTTTTTCTTGTGAAAGTTTCCATGAGCATAATTCCGTAGCTGTACACATCACATCTTGTAGAAACTAATCCTATTGATCCATACTCTGATGCAATGTACCAGAGTAATTAGTATTTTGACGAGCCAAATATATATATATTTGCTAGATATGAAAAATAGTTGAATCCACCTTGAGTATACAAACACTTAAGAAAACTTAAAGGTATAATGGGATTTAAACAAGCGTAAGGTAATCAATTGAAACGATATGACTTCTGGAAGATAATATTAGACGGATTCAATCTATGAGCTGACTTGGCCATTTCATAATTTAAGAGAAGGTAAACAATAGTGAAGAGAGGCAACTTCATTTTATCATGGCTGAGTTTCTCTGCTTTCTCTAAAATCTTTTTATATGCTTAATTGATGTGGAACATCCCTTTTTTTCCTCTTTCTTCTTTTTCTCTGGTAAGTTAGAGTGTAAGGATGACTTCCTCATTCGTTGTATTGCAGAGGTTAGGCATAGCCCCCCTCTATGTTCCTTCGCCTTATCTATTTAATCTCCTTTGAAGGAAACGTTTGGTTTAAAAAAATTGAAACAAACATGACCACGTGCTTCTTTTACTTGATCATCGTAGAATGTAGATGCATGCATATAGAGTTTGCCATAGTCATATTTCAATGTTATCAATACCATTTTCTCATACTTAATCAGTGATATAATACATTTTCTTTAATTGAGTTATCCACTCAGGCTGTCACCGATTTCTGATGTGATGTAAATAAACACTTTATATGTGATAATAAAAAGACTAAAAGAAAGTTACCTGGTGCAATGTAGCCCATTGTAGAAAGTGTGTTAGTATGAGCAATTGATTCCCCTTCTCCTAATAACTTGGTAAGGCCAAAGTCACTCACATGTCCAACCAACTTTTCATCTAGCAAGACATTGCTAGGCTTCAGGTCACTATGTACAACTACTGTTTCATAACCATGATGAAGATATTCCAAAGCAAATGCAACATCGATCATTATGTCTAATCTTTGGATCATATTCAAGAAGCGATCATCAGAATGTAACCACAGCTCTAGGCTTCCATTGGGCATATAATCAAGAAGCAACGCTTTAAAATCCAAGTTAGTACAACTGCTGATAAATTTGGTTAGATTTCTATGACGAAGGTTGCGTAAAACTTCACATTCAGCATCAAAACTCTTTAACGCACCTTCAACCTGTAAATTAAACACTTTGATTGCCAAAGTCATCCCGTTTGCAAACATACCCTTGTAAACAGTGCCAAAACCTCCAGAGCCTAGCAAGTTGCATTGGTCGAACCCTTGAGTTGCCCTTTCAATTTCAATGTATGAAATCCTGGCTAGTGTTGGTGCAGAATAGGATTCGTCTTGAATAGGAACATTTCTATTCCGACGTCTCCTTAACATCAACACAACGATGGAGCCAAGTACCAGTACTGCAGCTACCAGTGGGACAAGTATAGTCAGAAGCAATTTGCTTATCCTTGAATGATGAAAAGACCTAGCCATACAAGGCTGAAAAAGCAAATTGCCGCACAGCTCCTCATTTCCCATAAAAGATTGAGAGGTGAAATTGCGAAAAGGTCCTTTACTTGGGATTTCACCTTCTAATCTATTCAAAGATACATTGAAATCCTTCAGATATCGAAGTGACTCTAATGATTTTGGAATCGTACCTGAAAGAATGTTATTGGATAGATTTGCCGATTCCAAACTTATCATTTTCCCGAGTGACTCCGGAATAGATCCATGTAACTCATTATAAGCCAAAGAAAGATAAAGTAGATTCTGCAAGTCTCCAATTGTGGAGGGAATACTTCCTGAAAGGTGATTCCTGGACAGATCTATGGATGTTATGGCATTCAACTTGCTAAAATCGGGAGGTATAGAACCGACCAAAGAATTATTCGACAAGTGAAGCACCAAAAGATCTTTGAGGATCCATAGACTCATGGGTATGTTAGTGAGCCTATTTGAATTTAGATAAATATATCTCAAAGAGGTAATGTGGCCAATGCTAGATGGTATCGGACCTGAAATGTGATTATATGACAAATTAAACAAGCCCAACGATGAAAATTTGTAAAGGCACTCCGGCAAGGGTCCACTTAATCTATTATTGTCAAGACGTAATGCTTGAAGAATGTGTAAATCACATAATGTTGTTGGCACTGATCCAGTCAAGTCATTGCCGAATAGGTACAAAGTGCTTAAGCTACTTGAATTCCCAATTCCTAATGGTATCTTGCCTCTAATTTCAGAACTAGATAAATCAAATACTTTAATAGCTTTGGAGAGATTGCCAATGGAATCCGGAAGAACACCATTCAGATGATTTTTATTTAACAATATACTTGTTAAATTTCTGCAGTTCACCAATGAAGTTAGGATACTTAGGTGCGGAGACGATAAGCTATTATTGAACAATCCCAGCACTTCAAGATGCCTCAAATCCCCCAATGAGTTGGGAATTTGGCCACTAAACTTGTTATTATTAAGATATAATGCATATATATTTGAAGAATTGGAGATTGAGGTGGGTATAACTCCACCAATTTTGTTATCAGCAAGATTCAAATACAGTAGATTTGTTTGCCAGTAGCCGTTAGCATCTGGAAGACTACCGGAAAGGTTATTAGTGAGAAGTGAAACCCCCATTAGCGTAGAGATATTGAAGAGCCCTTCTGGTATAGAGCCACTCAATCGATTAAATTGCAAATATAGTACCTTCAATTTGTGAAGATACCCAATCTCTCTTGGTATAACACCTGCCACATAATACAGAGCAAAAACATCCACATCAATGCTATTTTTTTTAATTTTGTTTCAACAAGATTATGCTTGAATGCATTCGTTCATATATAAAAAATGAATCAGCCAAATTCTACATGGAGGAGTACTAGTGATCTGGATAATCAAACGAGACTACATTGCTTGAAAATTACCTGATAAACTGTTGGTGTTCAAATTAAGCCACCATAGTGATGATAAGTTGGAGATAGTGCGCGGTATTGAACCCACAATGTGATTGTTCTCCAAATTTAATTGCTCCAACTTTCGTAAATTACCAATCTTTGCTGGAATTGTGCCTGCAAAATACTTTTGAGAGTTAAAACGGAACAAGGGTGTTTTTTATGCATTTGGCCAAATGGTCAATTATTATGAGCGCGCTATTCAAATTGAGAGAAGTACCCTCTCCGTGAAATTTTAAGCTTGCCCATTATTGACGTAACAGTTAGCACACACTTAATAAATTAATACCTTGCAAGTTGTTTCCCCCAAGGCTTAAGAGCTCAAGCCTCTCCAAGTTGACAATTTCTGATGGAATGTTTCCACTGAAGCTATTGTATGCCAATGACAATTCGGACAATTCTGTGCAGTTAGACAAACCTGATGGAATGTAACCACTCAAATGGTTTGAAACTAACGATATTCTCTTTATTCTTCCAAGACGGCGGCATATATCTACAGGAAGACTCCCTGCTAATTGATTACCTGATAGACCTAAAAGTTCCAATGAGGAAATGTTGAAAATGGAGAGTGGAATAGAGCCAGTAAGTTGGTTTTCGAATAAAATCAAGTCCTTAAGATTCTCAAGGTTCCCAATCTCCTTGGGGATACTGCCTTGAAGGAGATTGTTTCTCACACTCAGAGTTTCTAACTTTGAATTGAAACCGAACCACATTGGAATCTCTCCGCTGAAATTATTATAACCAAGATCCATCACTTTCAATCGATGTAAACGAGACAAATCTTGTGGGATGTCTCCGTGTAAATAGTTTTTGCTTAGATCGAGAGAAAAGAGAAAAGAGAAAAGAGAGGTTTCCCAAATGTGGAGGAATATTGTTTGCAAAAATGTTCATGTTGGATATATTTATTGCAATCACCGTATGGTGACGAGAACCACAAGTGACTCCAATCCAATCACAAACTGAAGATTGAGAAGACCAATTATGAGTTAATGGATGAGAAGAGCTTAGAGTAAAACTGGCTTTCAATGCAAGTAGAACTGATTGATCTGTGTTAATTACTATGTTTTTGCTAATGCATGTCTGTAACAAGTAGAGATGCAAAAGTAGAAGTGAAAGAAAGAAAGAATAGGCTTTCTCCATGTGATTGCACATAAAATGAGGAAATAAGTGTTCAAACGGCATTTAGCTATAAATAGAAAGTTGCTACGAAAGTCAGAGGGTAGCTCGTATTGGGACTATCAATCTATACACAAAAGTAGTTGTAAATTTTCTATACTCTATTTACCTGTTAAATATTTATCTTTTTCTATTTAGTAGTTTTGACAAATCAAAATAGGATAGTTTATTTTTTTCTATTATATTTTTGATTTATTGATATTAAGTTAATGTCTTTTAAAAATATAGTAAGTAAATATATTTAAAATTATATCTATTAATAAAAATAAAATGATAAACTTAGTATACCTATAAATATTTTCTTAATAGATTTATCAAATCAAAATTTGACGAGTAAAAGGTAACCGAGGGAATATTAAATTCATACTGATTGTCCATCTTTATGAACTCCATACTGACATGCTATCCAATCATTAAAGCATACGTATCATTTTGGTCTAAAAAATACCACTTTGACTATTAAAGTCTGAACAGATTCATATTAAAACTCAAGATGCAGCAACTGGGAATTGAAACCTATTAAATCTGAACCACCTTCACTGCAACTAGGAATTGAACGTATCACTCAAACTAAAATTTGAACCACATTTTCCACTAAAGTAAGAAGGCTTTTTTTTTTATTTTTCACTCGGCATTCGAAGTTTATATTAGAGTCTCGATTAAAATAGAATCGCGTACTGTAGGGGTTTATTCGGCTGTGATGTTTCCAACAATATTTTTTTCATATTCAAAATTCAAACTCGAGATCTTTAGTTAAGAATGAAACAGATCTACCACTGCACCATAATCTATTTTGATACAAGAAAAGCTTATGTATTTGTTTTTATATGTGCTGATTTTGGATGTGCATTGCACATGTGTCCAAGACAAGCAACGTATATAAATCATATAATGAATACTCCAAACTTTTAAACGGAAAAATACAAGTTAAAAATCAGTGCATTTCAATGATCTCTTTGTTGAACAACAAATAATTAATTTTTTTTCTAAATCTGCAAAACTTAAACAATCAACTTAAGTGATTTTCTATACCTGTTTTCATCTAAATGCGAAAACATAATAGCAATTACTTCCTCCGCTTCATTTTGCTTGGACCCTAACCAAAAATATACTCGTCCAAATTACTGAAAATATCACAAATTACTTATTTTACAAAACTTAGATATAGTTAATTTAATTTTTCTCATTTTGCTCTTAAGTTATTTCTCTTTGAAAGTTCCTCCACTACTGATTTTGATATGGATAGATTAGACATATAAATATTTTTTTTAAAAAAATCTTTTTTAGTTGTTGATAATTACTTGTTCATTTTGACAAATTAAGAAAGAACATTTTTTTTTATCAATTATACTCTCAATTAATTATTTTGAAAAAAATAGATTTTTATGAAGATCTTAAGTTTTTAATTCATTCCCTTCATAATTAGTTAGGATAATATTATAATCTCATTATGTCAATCATTATTTTCTTAATATGTGTGCATATTCAAAAGTGAACAAATAATCATTAACGGAGAAAACATTGAAAAAGTATTTTTCATGTTTAATATGGTAATAAAGATAATAACGGATTAACTAGAAATGTCAATTATGTAATTGCAATCCAGCTTACTCTTAACGACTCACCACTTGATTGGAAGGTGCAGGAAAGCACCATCATTGAATACAATATTGATTGCTTTATCTGATACACAAAATTCTGTGCCAATTATGTATTTGATTCGTTTACATCTCTTTGAGAGGCGAAATTCATCGGTGGTTCCTTAAATTTGGCACTAATTTTTACTTAGACATCTCAATTAGGTGATATTTATTTTAGACACCTTATGTAGGGTCTGTTGTGTCATTTTGACACTTTTCTGATAATAAATAAAAAACTAAAGGAGAGTGTAATACACTTGTTGATGACGTGGCAAACAATCAATTAAATAATTACATGTTATATTTCAATTAAAAATAATTATAAAATCTATTTAGTAAATAAATTTAAAATAGTATTCTAAGAAAATCTCTTGTTTTATTATACTCAAAATCTCTTTTGTGTTTTTTCAAAAGAAAAATATTCCTATTTTTTATATTTATTCATCTTCTTTTTTTTTAGTATTGTTTTTTGGAAAGAAAAGAGGGAGAAGAAGAAAGAAGGAAAGAATAAATATGAAATATGTGTGTTGGTATCCATTTTTCCGGCAAAAAATTAAGAGAGGTGATGGTAGATTTAGATAAGTAATATAATGAAGAAGAAAAAAATGACTTAAAAACGAATTTGAATAAAAAATTTGACCTTCATTGAAGGAATTTAAGCTTAAAAAAAAATTGAGGGCGGTGGCTTGAAAAATAGAGAAGAAGAAGAGAAAATAAAATTAAAAATGGCTAAATTAAGTCTTTCACGCGCTATTATTTAGTGTATCACACTCACTTTGACATGTCAGCAAAAAGTATTAAAATGACACAGCAAACTCTACATGAGGTGTCTAAAATGAACATCGCCTAATTAAGCTGTCTAAGTAAAAATTGGTGTCAAATTTAGGGGTCACTGATGAGTTTGGCCTTTATTGAGATGTAGATTCACTTTTAGCTACTCCGTCTTTTTCCTTTTTTTATACTTAACATCTTAATTTAATTTTTCACATGGCATGTTTAAGGCTATTAGATCAAAGGATAATTTTATAATTTGACATAATTTTAATTTATAATTATAAAATTTAAAAGTCTTTCTTATTTTCTTAAATTCGGTGTCAAGTCATAGTAGATCATTCTTTGTAAATTAAAGAGAAATAAATAAATAAAATTGCATCCCTCTATTTATTTTATTTGTTTATTATTTTATATACATTATTTTTATTTGTCATTTTTAATATATAAATTTTCTTTTAATATTTTACCCTTGAAGGGTAAAACGGTCATTTAATATTCAAATGTTGTTTTGGTAAGTCAACTTTTCAAATTCAGGACACGTGCCACAAGTGTGTAATGTTTAATATAAGTTATTTTTAACTGATTTTTTTGCTTCTCAACTGATTTTTCTTATTCTTTTACTTTATTTATTTATAGGGGTGAAAATAGTTGAGATGATGTTGAGCAACTTTAACGTTGGGGCTGACATGTAAAACCAACTAAGCATATTTAATGACGTGAGATGCCCCTTTCACTTTGCCTCATTTATGCTCTCTAACTTTTGAATTTGCATAAATAAATTTTTAAATTTATATAAAATTGATTAATAGACATATAAATTGCGTAACATAATATACATAGAACACTCGTGAGACTCAAATCATCATGTATGATGTCACGTATGATACATGTGTTTATTTATTCAATTTATACAAATTTAATTGTCAAATTGTGCACCCCAAAGTTAGAGGGCATAAATTTGAGTTGAAGACAAGCTAAGAGCGTATTTATGCATTATGCGAATATATTATTGTGAAATGCTATAACTAGCTGAGAAGGTATACTATACAACTAAAATATCACAACTGGTCCATAAACTATTGAAGTAGATCTAAAATAGTCTTTTTGCTATACATTAATCGAATTTAATCCTTTAACTATCTCAAATTTTATTAGGTTTGATCCATTAACTATCTCAATTTTATGTCCTCTTACCTACAGGATGCCCATAAGTGTATAGTTAAGAAACTAAACCGGTTTTGAATAGTTGAGGGACTAAATTAGGTAATTGCATTGTTATGGACTTAATTAATCAGAAAGTCCATATTATTCAGAGAATCTTGGGGTCATCTCAATGGCCTTGAGTAATGAATTAAAACTAAGTCAGATTACAGATACACCGAGATGTCAGTTGGCACACTAAACGTTTTACAGGTCAAAATTGTTTCGCCTATCTTGCTCAAAGAAGCAAAATACTAAACTCAGAAGATGCAATTCAATATAAAATAGTACTTCTCTTCTCATAAAGCAGAAAAAGTTGCTTTATATTAACAATTGGAAATTCCACCATGTTGTACAACAACAATTGTGACAAATGCATTTTCTTACTACAGATAGCAACTCAAAGTACATATTATGGACCATAATGAGGCCAATTACTAAACATTTAAATGCCTAAGTTTATGACAGATTCAATACAGAACTATCATAGGAATGTTTATGAAACAGTACAGAAATGGAAAAGTAGAATATAATATGTTGGAATTGCTACATTTACTTCAGTTCAGCTCAATCTTGCTCTTACTGGATTTGAAGCCTTCCTCCTCCTTCTGATCACTCGATTGCGGACACGCTTGAAACCATTAATTGATACAAGACTCTCAGTATAGTTGAAAAGTGAAAGAATAGGATTTATTCCCAATGGCCGCATTTGTTTTGTAGTCAGGTTGAACAAGAAGGGCGTGCGTGGAGCATTTTCAACTACTATATCTCCACCGGTAAGACCCCAATGCATTGAAAAGCCTAAATCCGTGTGAAAGGTGTACTTCTTTGTCCATTCAAACTCCATTGTAGAGGTATCGAGTTCAACCATCCAAACGTCAAGACACGCCTTGAATTTTCTGCGTTTAGAGTATGCAAGCAATGCAAATGACCCATGATAGTTTGTGGCCTCAAAACTTTGAGATTTAGTTATCACTTGTTTCGGTAAAGGAATTATGACGAACTTCTCTATACTCCAAACAAACGAGGCAATAACAGTACTTCCATCCAAGTCCTCTGCAACCCAGTAAGTAAGCCCTTCAACAATTACATTACAGAAGCAGGTATTCATTTTTAAGCGACAATTAGACTTCACTTCTTTCCAAGACTCCGAATTGGTTGAGTAAATCTCGACTATAGTCAATGGACGACCTGTTTTATAGCTTAGAATCCTCATGACCTTGTAATCATCAAAACCTTCTTCATATCCAAAACCCATACTAATATCACATTTGCGTGTCTCTTGAGGGTTCTCATTGTGCACGCGGAACATCTTGTATTGATTTATGGAAGGGTTCCATAGGAAAATCATTCGACGGGAAGCAATAGTAGTAACTAAACAGATCAAGCCATTGATTGAACCTATAACAGTATAATTGGTGGTACAGGGCTCATTAAGCTTTATCAAGTTGCCAGGATTTTGTATACGGATCAACCGATTTATCTCCCCAGTCTGAACAAAGATACAATGGTTATCAGGGTCAGAACTAAACCTCTTGTGATGCAGAGTGATAAACCAGGGAGTTGAAATGAGTTTGCAGTAGCGCTTACTTGAACACTTCAATTGCAGAAGAGTTCTAACTGGTAATCTTGAAAAAATAACCCCAAGAATCTCATTCTCAAGACCCGGAATATTGCTAATTCGTCTTGCATTATTCATCTTATAAGGAAAATGGAGATTCTATTTCTGGTTGAGACAATGAATCAAACAGTTTTGTATGCAGAAAGTAGAGAAATCGCCCAAATTTAACTAGAAATCTTCAAGAAATTGCTGTGATTTAAGCACTCACCTTGAGAATCTCTCATTAGATGAGAGGTAGAAATCCAAAACCCAAATGAAGAAGAAACACGAAACACTCTCTCTCTCTCTTTTTAACTGATTTTTTGCTTCTCAAACTTATTTGAGATGATGCTGAGCTACTTTGACATGGAAAGCAAACTAAGCATTTTGTATAACGTGGAATGCCAATTAGGATTTCCAATTCATCATAGTTATAGTTTTGTTTGCTGTGAGTATTTTCGTTTGTATAATTTGCTAGCTAATATACAAACAGGGTAAGTGTATATACAAATTTGTATTTATACATTTTTGGAAATTTTTAAAAATTTTACAAATTAAATGTATCAATAGGATAATTATATATAAGTTAGGGTAAACATATAAAAATTTTGAGTCTATAACATTAGAATATTTTTTTATTTATATCATTAGGAATCAAATTATGATTATTTTTTTTATTATTAGGCATCAAATTATGCAAATTCTAAATTTATACAATTAGAAATTGAACTATACAAACTCTGGAACCATGTAGTTATGATAGTAAGTTAGTGGCAATTGGTAAATTAAATTAAATTGTAGGTATATTAACTTATTAACTACCGTATATGTTTGTTTATCCACATTATTTTTCCTTAATTTTTAACCCTTCATTTTGTCACCTAATTAAACAAATAAAAACCGTTTAACATGACAAAAAATAATAAAAATAAATAAATAGAACTCCTGGACCAAAATATTTGACATGGGGCTAACAATAGAATTTCAATTGACATTTAACAGCAAAAGTGTGTTCTTTAAAAATAAAAATAAAAGCTTTTTTTCGTATTGTGAAATGAGCAGCGTGCTGAGAAGAAACTCTCTCTCTCCAATGGGAACAGTTCGTTTTTAATTGAACTTTCTCTTTCTTTTTTCTCTATTTATAGGGTGCAAAGTCTTATATATTTGTATATGTATACTAGTTTTGAGCATGCAAGCAATACATATAAGCCATATTAAAATCGCAATATAATGAATATTTCAAATTTTTATGCTGAAAAAATACAAGTTAAAACTTTTATCATACATGTGCATCAAATATTATTTGAAAAGTACATAAAAAATAATAAACAACAAAAATATTTAAAAATTTAGAAAAATGCAAAGTAACTTCTCAACCTGTGCCCGAAATTCCAGAGACACACTTATATTATACTAAGGTCCTATAACCCCCTGAACTTATTTTATAAGTAATTTTCTATCCCTTTTCGCCTTACGTGACACTAACTTGAAAAAAAAAAGAGTCAACCAGCGTTGGGCCCACAAGATAATGTGACATAGGCCAAAAAACGGTAGAAAATTATTAATAAAATAAGTTCAGGGGTACGTAATAGGATATTAGTATAGTATAAGTGTGTCTCTGAGATTTCGGTCATAGGTTAAGGAGGTACTTGTGCATTATTCCAAAAAAAATAATTCACTCTTTTATTTTATGTGTATCACATAAATTTAAATAAATAAACTAATAGATATTGGTTCTGGGCTTGTCCGGGATTTTGTATCTACTAGTTAATCGCCAAAAATCGAAGTGTTATACATTAAAAGAGGGTCGGATACATTAATGCATTTTTGACTTAAGAGAAAAATGAGGGATTTTGGAGATTTGTAAAACTTATAGGGGATAATGATAATAAGTAAACTATAATGTGAGATTTCTGTAATTAATTCGATTTTAGTGATAACTTTTTTTTAATTAATATTTATAGCAATATTATGTTAAATCTGCAATATGTATTAAAAGTAAATTATGTATGCAATACATATGAGTTATAACTGTTTTTTTAAATGTATTATGCTTGTTTGGTAACAAATTGACACATTGAATTATAAGTGTATTAAAATGTGTGATAATGTATTATTTATTAATAAAACTTGTATTATATGTGAATAATAAATTATTTTTGCTTAATACTCCCTCCGTATCAAAAAGAATGATACTATTTCCTTTTTAATTTTGTTTAAAAAATAATGACCCCTTTCCTTTTTTGACAACAATTTAACTTTAACTTTCCACGTGACATGTTTAAAACCACAAGATTGAAGGGCATTTTGGTACATTTGACATAACTTTAATTTAGAACCACAAGATTAAAAAATCTTCTTTCTTTTCTTAAACTCTGTTCCAAGTTAAACTATGTCATCCTTTTTTAAACGGAGGAAATATGTATTAAAACTGAATTATGAATGTATTAAAAGTGATCAAGTGGAAAAAAAATATTATTGCTATAAATGATAAATATTTTCTTAATATAATATATTTCTGTAAGTTTGCTTTATAGTACTCATTATGTATAAATTACATCCCAGTAAATAATGTTTTAGGTATGCATATTAGTTCTAGTGTAATATCTGATTCAGAAACTAGATGACAGGATCCTGCAAGAAATTGCATATAGTCAAAGAATGTTGGCATCATTTCTTCCTCTGTATGAGTTAATATGGCCTTGAGTTCAAAAAATACTAAGTCTGTATCGAGATGCCAATTGGCACACTACACGTTTTACTGGTCGAAATTGTTTCGCGTATCTTACTCAAAGAAGTAAAACAGTAAACTCAAGAGATGCAATTCACATTCACTATAAAATAGTACTTCTCTTCTGATCATAGAGCAGAAAAAGTTGCATTTCCACCATTGTGACAAATGCACATTTAACTGGCTAGTTTTCTTACTACAGATAACATCTCAAAGTACATATTTTGGACCATAATGAGGTCAATTGCTAACCATTTAAATTTCTAAGTTCATGTGAGATTCGATACAGAACTATCATAGAAATGTTTATGAAACAGTACAGACAAGGAAAAGTAGAATATAATATGTTGGAATTGCTACATTTACTTCAGTTCAATCTTGCTCTTCCTGGATTTGAATCCTTCCTCTTCCTTTTCAGTTGATTGTGGACACACCTGAACCCCTTAATTGATACAAGGCTCTGAGTATAGTTGGTAAGTGAAAGAATAGGATTTATTCCCAATTCCCACCTTTGTTTTGCTGTGACGTTGAACAAGAAGGGCATGTTTGGAGCATTTTCAACTACTATATCTCCACCAGTAAGACCCCAATGCGCTGAAAAGCCAAAATCCGTGTGAAAGGTGTTCTTCTTTATCCATTCACACTCCTTTGTAGCAACATCAAGTTCAATCTCCCAAACATCAACACGCGCCTTGAATTTGGTAGGTGAAGAGTATGCAAGCACTGCAAATGAGCCATGATAGTTGGTGGCCACAAAATTTTGAGATGTAAGTATCACTTCTTCCGGGAAAGCTATTATGAAGAACTCCTCTATACTCCAAACAAACGAGGCAAGAACAATATTTCCATCCAATTCCTCTGCAACCCAGCAAGTAAGCCCTTCAACAATTACATCACAGAAGCTGCTACTCATTTTTAGGTGACGATTAGACTTCACTTCTTTCCAACACTCCGAATTGGTTGAGTAAATCTCAAGTATAGTCAACGGCCGACCTGTTTTATAGCTTAGAATCCTCATGACCTTGTAATCATCAGAATCTTTATCATATCCAAAACCCATACTAATATCACATTTGCGTGTCTTTTCAGGGTCGTCATTGTGCACACGGAACATCTTGTATTGATTTATGGAAGGGTTCCATAGGAAAATCCATTGACGGGAAGCAATAGTAGTAACTAAACAGATCAAGCCATTGATTGAACCTATAACAGTATAATCGGTCGTACAGGGTTCATTAAGCTTTATCAAGTCGCCAGGATTTTGTATATGGATCAAACGATTTATCTCCCCAGTCTGAACAAAGATACAATGGTTATCAGGGATTGAACTAAACCTCTCGCTATACAGATTGATAAACCAGGGGCTTGAAATCAGCTTGGAATAGTCCTTATATAAGCACTTCAACCGCATCAGAGTTTTGACTGGTAATCTTGAAAAAATAACCCCAAGAATATCATCGTTAAGACACGGAATACCACCGGTAATTCGCCTTGCATTATTCATCTTCTTCAGGAAAATGGAGATTCTATTTCTGGTTGAGACAATGAATCAAACAGTTTTGAATGCAGAAAGTAGAGTATTCGCCCAAATCTAACTAAAAATCGTCAAGAAATTGCTGTGATTTAAGCACTCACCTTGAGAATCTCTCATTAGATGAGAGGCAGAAATCCAAAACCAAAATGAAGAAGAAACACGAAACACTTTCTCTCTTTCTAACTGTTTTTTTGCTTCTCAACTGAATTTTCTTTATATTTATATAGGGGTAGAAAAAGTTTTGAGATGATGCTGAGCTACTTTGACATGGAAAGCCAACTAAACATTTTTTATGACGTGGAATACCAATTAGGATTTCCATTCATAGTTATAGTTTTGTTTGCTATGGGTATTTTCGTTTGTATAATTTGCTTGCTAATATACAAACAGGGTAAGTATATATACAATTTTTTATTTATACATTTAGGAAATTTTTAAAAATTATATAAAATTTAATGCATCAATAGGATAATTATATATAAGTTAGGGTAAGCATATACAAATTTTGGATCTATAACATTAGATTTTTATTTATTTATTATATCATTAGAAATCGAATTATGCAAATTCTGAATTTATAATTAGAAACCAAATTATACAAACTCTAGACGTGAACCATGTACTTATGATGGTAAGTTAGTGGCAATTGATAATTCAAAATTAAATTGTAGGTATATTAACTTATTAACTACCGTATATCTTTGTTTATCCGCATTATATTCCCTTAATTTTAACCCTTCATTTTGTGTTCTTTACAAAAAAAAAAAAAATTCCTATTGTGAAATGCAGCAGCGCGATGAGAAGAAACTTTCTCTCTCCGATGGGAATGATTCATTTTTAATTGAACTGAATTATAAATGTATTACAAGTGACCAAGTGGAAAAAAAATATTATTACTATAAAGGAAAATTGTATATAATGGCAAACTAATAAATCAAATTAAATACTATATCCACACTTTGACTTAATTGTGTGTCCTGTAGCAAACTGTTTGTCAGTCACCTCTCTGCCTCAAACTCTCGCTCACCACTCTCCCTCTATCGCTCGCTTCCTCTCACTTTTATACAACACAAATGTATAAAATGTATTTGTGTTTGTATAAAGCGATTTTTTTTTATATATATATATTCGTTCCCCTCTCTCTCCTCTCCCAGATCTCGCTCGCCACTCTCCCATATCTCGCTCGTCACCTTCGCCTTTATCGCTTATACAAATAGAAACGAAATGTACAAATTGTGTTTCTGTTTGAATAAAGCGAGAGAAAATTGTATATACACCTGCAAATACATATATCTTCGTCCTATACACTTATAATTTATACAATACAAATATTCTCCTATCCAATTTTCTTTTGTCTTTCTCTCTTTCTAGTTTTCTATATACACAAATTATACAATTGATTGGTATACAACTGCTTTCTTTGTATATGTATAGGAATTATACAATTGATTTCTTTGTATATGTAAAGCGAATTATACAATTGGTTTCTTTGTATATGTATAGAGAATTATACATATTCGTGTTTGCGATGGAGTGCAATTATGCGAACTTTGCTATAGCATACAAATATTAATTTTATATTTGCTATATGTGAAAGTTGTTCTACTATAAATGGTATATTTTCTTAATATACCATATTATTTAAGTTTCCTATATAGTACTCATTATGTATATTTTTGTCAGAAGGTTTCTTATATATGTAAGGCAAAAGACATAAATTACTCTTTGAACTTATATATATCAAAAAGTCAGTTACTCGCTTAAATTATTACGACGATCTATTATACCTAATCTTGTTCAAAGTGATATTAATGTCCCCTTAGAACGTGACATGACAAAGAAAGTGTCTTCACCTTCCTTAAGGTGCGTGAGAAGAAGAAAATATATGTTAGAATGAAAAATTTGAACATATGGCACTATTTTATTGGTCTTTATACAATTATGTATTACAACTTTTGATGTATCAATTATTTCAATTTTCTTTCTTTTTAAATCTTTTTATTGGTGAACCCAATTTCTTAGAAACATTTACATTTTTCTTAATTTTGAGTTCTTCTTATTCTTAGGATCACTAGATTTGTCACCATTGATTGTTTGATGGAAGCACATCCAACACTCTACCCTTAAAGAGGAACTTATAAAAAGAAATAGAAAGAAGTGAAAAAATGATGACTTCAAAAGAAAAGTTAATAATTTTCATCTTAAAATTCATGATTTTTCCATTTGAACTTGCCAGAGGATTCATCGGAGAAGATTACCGAAAAACAATTACGAGAAAGATAATGATTTCTATTGAAAATCTTATAACATTTAAGCATAAATTTTATGATTATATTGCCCAAATTTATCAAAAATTCATCGAAGAAAGTGATTTTTCCATCTTTGTCTTCTCTATTCACGTCGGAGCACTACCAACAATTACCACAATGTCATTTTTATGTCTCAAATCATCAATAACATATTTGATTAATAATTACACACAAAGAATACTAATGAAATGCTGATTTACATGTTAGTTATCAAGATTTTTAAGAATTTTACAGATCTGAAAATTTTATTTGTTCCATCGGCAACAATGGTGTTGCCCATCGCCTATCGCCTCCGCCAACATCTCTCAACTTCATAATTGACTTATTGACTCCTATTTTCTCTTCAATTTTTTCCCTTCAATTTATGAACGATGAAGTAGAAGAAATAAATTTTAAAAAAAGAAAAGTATGGTGTGAGGAGGAAGATGCCCAAATATTCTTTTGAAAAGTTTGAAAAAATATCAAGAGATAAATGTTTTTAAAATTAAAAAAATTATTTATATACGAAAACGTGTGTATAACACTTCATTTTACAGAACTGAGATTGTCTTCGAAAGGGGGTATTAGTATCACTTTGAATAAGATTAGGTGTGTAATAGGCCACCGCAATAATTTGAGTATGTAACTGACTTTTCGGTACCAATTCAGGAGGTAATTTATGTCTTTTCCCTATATGTAATGAGTGATACCAATAGATATACAACAAAACAAAAAATTCCATAAACAAACATTTTTATATTAATAAGTCATAATAAAAATAGGCAAAATGGTTTGGTGGACCTTTATACTTGACTCGGATTGTAAACTGGACCCTTCTACTTTATATAGTTTCATCCGGACACTTCAACTCAAACAAAATAGAAATTTTAAGCTCTTTTTACCATTGACCAGCCTTAGGTGTCATTAATTTAGGGCGAAATGGTCTGATGGACCTTATACTTGTATCAATTTGTATTGTGGACTCTCTGCTTACACCTTTGTCATCTGTACCCTTAAACTCAACATAACACAACATATTAAACCCCTCTGACCATTGACCATCCTTCTGTGACATTAATATAGATGAGTTGGCAGGAGAGTGTAGTCACACGCCTGTAAAAGCTAGTGATATGATATTTAAAATTTTAACTTTTAATTTTAAATTATTAAAATTATTAAAATAATAATAATAAATTTAAAAAGAAAAAAATTCCATCTTCTTCCCCACACTACTTTTTTTCAGCCACCCCAACCCCAACCGCTTTTTTCTTTCTTATCCACACCCTATCGTTATCGTTATCGTCATTTTTCTTTCACCTCTTTCTTCTTTCCCCCACCCATTCCCATTTTGTTCCTCTTCAATCATCACTTTCCCTGTTCTTCCCCTCCCAGACCTCAATTTCTCTCTTTCTGCCTTTCCTCGCTCCTTTCCAACCTTTCTTGTTTTTTCTTTTTTGTTACCCCAAATAAAAAACGAAATTGGGCAAAAAATATTTGAACATAATCAGCAAACAGAAATCAGAAAATTAGTGGTGCTCGTCCGAAAATTGGGTATTTTTGTTTTGAAAACTACCTATTCAAAGACGGAGGTGGAGATGGTGAGTAAGAGAGTATAGGTGGGGCAGTGACGACTTTCTTTACTGGTGGCGACGGTCATTTCACGACGGAAATGGGGAGAGAAGAAGAGGAGAAAGACGACGGGCTTTAGCTTCAGTTCCTAACTTTTACTTGAATCCGTTTGTAGCTTTTTCTAAGTTCACTCCTAGGTTCTGAAATTGAAAGATTCGTTGGTTGTAGAGTCGGAATGTGGGGAGAAAGTCGTCATCGTCGTATCCATGAACTGCAAGAGGAATAATTTGAGTGATTTTTATTGTGGGTTTGAGTTTTGGGGATTTTCTGTTAGGGATTTTGGGTGGAAAATGTTGGAGGTTTTGGGACGGATGCAACTGCTGCTACAACCGAGTTTAACGGTGACGTTACATGGAATGATTCTTCTCCGGTGTGATTTTCCCGGCAAAAATGGCGACGACGCCGGGCGATGCCTTTTTTTAATCGTGAAATATTGAAAATAGGGAGAATTAGAAATGACAATAATAAATTAAAATGTTATTATTTTACATTTTATTGAATAATTTTGGTTAATAATTTTTAAAAATAATTATGAAATAATTATGATGTGACATTAATTTATCTTATATGGATATGACTTGTCAATAATATAAAGGAGACTGAGCTACACTCATGATTGGAGGGACTTAAAAGTATCATTTTAATTGAGTTTAACGGTCCAAATGACAAAGGTATAAGTAGAAGGATTCAAAATACAAACTCATAAAGTATAAGGGTCCACCAGACCATTCGCCTATTTATAAATTACATCCTAGTAAATATTGTTTAGGTATGCATATTAGTTCCATGTAATATCTGATTCAGAAACTAGATGACAGTATCCTGCAAGAAAGTGCATATTAGTCTAAGAACGTTGGGATCATTTCTTCTTTTGTACGAGTTAATATGGCCTTAGAGTTCAAAAAATACTAAGTGTGATTATATATACACCGAGATGCCAATTGGCACACTACACGTTTCATTGTCGAAATTATTTCGCATATCTTACTCAAAGAAGTAAAACACCTAAACTCAGGAGATGCAATTCACATTCTTACTACAGACAGCATCTCAAAGTACATATTTTGGACCATAATGAGGCCAATTACTGAACATTTAAATTTCTAAGTTCATGTGAGATTCGATACAGAACTACCATAGGAATGTTTATGGAACAGTACAGACAAGGAAAAGTAGAATATAATATGTTGGAATTGCTACATTTACTTCAGTTCAATCTTGCTCTTACTGGATTTGAAGCCTTCCTCTTCCTTTTCAGTTGATTGCGAACACGCCTGAACCCCTTAATTGATACAAGGCTCTGAGTATAGTTGGTAAGCGAGAGAATAGGTTTTATTCCCATTTCCCACCTTTGTTTTGTTGTGACGTTGAACAAGAAGGCATGTTTGGAGCATTTTCAACTACTATATCTCCACCAGTAAGAACCCAAGGCATTGAAAGGCTAAAATCCGTGTGAAAGGTGTTCTTCTTTATCCATTCAGACTCCTTTGCAGCGATATCAAGTTCAATCTCCCAAACATCAACACGCCCTTTGAATTTGGTGAATGAAGAGTATGTAAGCAATGCAAATGACCCATGATAGTTGGTGACCAAAAAATTTTGATATGTAGTTATCACTTCTTCCGGCAAAGCTATTATGAAGAACTCCTCTATACTCCAAACAAACGAGGCAAGAACAATATCTCCATCCAATTCCTCTGCAACCCAGCAAGTAAGCCCTTCAACAATTACATCACAGAAGCTGCTGATCATTCTTAAGTGACGATTAGACTTCACTTCTTTCCAACACTCCGAATTGGTTGAGTAAATCTCAAGTATAGTCAACGGCCGACCTGTTTTATAGCTTAGAATCCTCATGACCTTGTAATCATCAGAATCTTTATCATATCCAAAGCCCATACTAATATCACATTTGCGTGTCTTTTCAGGGTCGTCATTGTGTACAGGGAACATCTTGTACTGCTCTATGGTAGGGTTCCATAGGAAAATCCATTGACGGGAAGCAATAGTAGTAACTAAACAGATCAAGCCATTGATTGAACCTATAACAGTATAATCGGTCGTACAGGGTTCATTAAGCTTTATCAAGTCGCCAGGATTTTGTATATGGATCAAACGATTTATCTCCCCAGTCTGAACAAAGATACAATAGTTATCAGGGATTGAACTAAACCTCTCGCTATACAGATTGATAAACCAGGGGCTTGAAATCAGCTTGGAATAGTCCTTATATAAGCACTTCAACCGCATCAGAGTTTTGACTGGTAATCTTGAAAAAATAACCCCAAGAATATCATCGTTAAGACACGGAATACCACCAGTAATTCGTCTTGCATTCTTCATCTTATAAGGAAAATGGAGATTCTATTTATGGCTGAGACAATCAATCAAACAGTTTTGAATGCAGAAAGTAGAGTATTCGCCCAAATCTAACTAAAAAATCTTCAAGAAATTGCTGTGATTTAAGCACTCACCTTGAGAATCTCTCATTAGATGAGAGGCAGAAATCCAAAACCCAAATGAAGAAGAAACACGAAACACTTTCTCTCTCTCTCTAACTGTTTTTTTGCTTCTCAACTGATCTTTCTCTTTATTTATAGGGACTAAACATTTTTGTTAATTAGTATATACAAATTCTATATTTATACATTTAGGATTTTTTTCAAAATTAAATATATTAACAGGATTATATACAAGTTAGAGTAAGCATATACAAATTATGAATTTATACCATTATAAAAATTTTGGATTTATACAATTAATAGATGTGTACATGATCGGGTTCGTTTGAGTTTTTCAAATATCAAATCAAATCATTCATGTAAAATTTAAATTTATAAATCAAATCAAACTAATAAATTCAGATATATATTTTTTGAGTTTTTCAACCTCGGGTTGGTTCGAAATTTTCAAATACCAAACCAAACCATTGTGTCGAATTTTTTAATTTATAAATCAAAACAAACTAAATTTTCCAGATTTTTGGATTTTTTCAGTAAGCTTGCATACAAACATATTATTTATTAACTTGTGCTCCAAATATTTCTGTAGTCCAATCAATATACAATTATTCAAGACGTTTCTTAAAAAAAAACACAAAATATGAGATGAGTATTGATGACACAAAAATATTCAATAAATAAATGATAATGAAATCATCATATAAAATAAATATTGTAAAGTCATAATGAAAATAATCATAATTTAAAAAGTACTAAATCATGCTAAAATAAATTTATTAGCATTAGTTACATTACTAAATATTCAATGTTATTGTCATTCTTAGTGTTGAATTGATTTTCTTTTTGCATCAGTATTAATTTGATTTTGATTTAAGTTTTATTATAATTATCAACATCTATGAACTATAATCTCTATTCTATCATTCCGAATTCTATGTTTTAATCTTGAAATAATATATTAGAAGATAAAAACTATAAAATAGTATAAGAAATATTTTAAAATGATATCAAAGTAAATATTTTTATGTATAAAATAAAATTTTAAAATTACATATATAATGTCGGGTTGGTTTGGTCTCGAGTTGGTTTTTAGTTAAAACCAGCTCAACCCAAATATAGTCCAGATACTTTTATTTTATTTTTGAAAAACAGAATTTAATTTTTGGATTTATACAATTAAAAATCGAATTATACAAATTCTGAACGTGGGTCACGTAATTATGATTGTTCGTTAATGGCAATTGGTAATTTAATTAAATTGTAAATAACTATATTAACTAATTAACAAATATATATTTGTTTGTCTACTTAATTTTCCCTTAATTTAACCCCTTCATTTTGTCGCCTAATTAAACAAGTAAAAGCCATTTAAAATGACAAAAAGGTACTTAGATGACCCTGGGCTAAATATTTGATATGGGGGGCTAAAAATAGAATTTCAATTGACATTTAACAGCTAAAATATGTTCTTAAAAAAATAGTTTTTTTTTTCATTTGTGAAATGCAAAAGCTGAGAATGTACATTATATATATCCTTGATATATGTTGTACATCTACTCATGATTATGTATATTTTTGCTGGTAGGGTTTTTATCTTTTATATATACTTCGAGTATGTTTGATACGAAGAAAAATATATTTTTTTTAAAAATATTCTCCAGAGAAAAAGTGGATTTTCTACTTATTTTTTTTGCATTTCCTAGATAAGTAAAAATCATTATCCTATAAGCATTTGTGTATAGTATAGAAAAATACTATATGAGAGGTAGGGGTGTGGTGGGATGAGGGCTATAGGAACTAGGTGAAGATGAGGTATGTTGAAGGGTGACGAAAAGTGAATCAATGTGGAATATCACTAAAATAGAGCTTGTTTTTCCTACTTTCTTTAGAGATCTAGATCATTTTCAAAATATTTGACTGATTAAACATGAAAAGATTAAAAAAAATCTCTTTTGTACCGAACACACACTTCATATTCACTTTTCATACAAACGGTTGAGGATAGTAATTTTAAAGGAAAATGTACAGAAGATAGAGACTTTTACTCGCTGAGTATTAGGATGAATATGAATTAGTCGGATCAGTAAATTTTAGATACCGAGGATTAAATGGAAAAAGAAGAAGAAGATAGTGGAAGATTATTATAAGCATGGTTGGCAAGTTGGGTTCTTTTTTGGTACCCCAAAATTTCAAAATTGGATGGCACCACCAAAGGGAATGTAGTGGCTTAAAGCAAATGTGTATATTTCAATACTCAAGTGAAAAGTTGGCTGCATTTATATAAAATCTAGTAGATATTGAAATCCATAAAAATAAGTCAATCTGAATAAGATCACATAGCCTAGTGGATGACCCTACTTGAGTTGAGTTTTGATTCCTGAACCAATCAATGTCTATATGCCAATTATCCCTTTCACATTTACAATTCTGACCATATTAGATATACTGAAATCGTAATATGAATATAAATAAAGTTGAAATTTTGTTTGGATATACAATTTGAATTTTTCAAATTATACAAATATTAAACCCTACAAATTATGAAAACCATCAAAATTTCTTTAATGCAAAATTTTACCAAAATGAACAAATTATAGTTCATAAAATATCAAAATATCCTACGGCGTCTCGTTGATTCATCATATATCTTCATATTTCTCTTATAAATAAATATTTGTGTATATAAACTTTCAAATACACATAATTTTATAAAAACCCACTAGTCAATAATAGTAAAAAGAAAAATGTACAAGTACCCCCTAAACTATGACTGCAATTCCAGGAACACACCTTAACAAAATTAAAATCCTATTATCCCCTTGAACTTTTTTTTTGTTGTAATTTTGTACCCCTTTTTGGCTTATGTGACATTCAAATATCTCCCACGGACCTCAGTTGCGTGGAGTCACAGAGTGTGTCATGTAAAACAAAATGTGTATAAAGTTATAAAAATAAATAAGTTCAGGGGGTAATAGGACCTTCGTTTAGTAAATGTGTCTCTGGGATTTCGGTCATAGCTAGGGGTACTTGTGCATTTTCCCTAAACTAATTATTCTTCAATATAAACTTTAACAATATGAATTACTCCTCCGTTTCACAAAGAATGATCTAGTTTGACTTGACACGGAGTTTAAGAAAATAAAAAAAGACTTTTGATCATGTGATTCTAAATTAAAGTTACGTCAAATGTACAAAATTACTCTTTAATCTTGCGGCCTTAAACATGTCATGTAGAAAGTTGTTACCAAAAAAAGAAAAAGGTTATTCTTTATGAAAAGGACTAAAAAGAAAGGAAAATAGGTTATTCTTTTTTAAACGAAGAGAATATATTTTAGTTAAACTTAAAATAATAGTAATTATTTATTTTAGAAAATATAAACTTATGAGTCGAATTTTAGATACACTTTCTGAAGTTATGATTTGAAATAGCAGATCATTTTTTTGTGTGGATAATTTCATGATCACAAATCGCATGTTGAAAAGACTGATTTGAAATTGTAATTTCATATTGCATAGTGAATGGGAATTTGCTTGTCTCTTTCCTTGTTTGTGTCGTGAATCCCTCTTTTATAAATATTTAAATGTACCGCCACATTCTATGCAATTATGGCTTAACACATTTTCTCCCATTCACTCAGAAAAAAATGAGGATTTCATTAATGGAGAAAAATCCCTCTTCTCAGCTTCTAACAATTTTGTTCCTTCTTCTTCTTCATGTTCTAGCAACTTGCTTAGCCATGAATATTACAACTGATCAAACTTCTCTTCTCGCGTTGAAATCCCAAATCACTTCAGACCCTTATCAAATCCTTTCAACAAACTGGTCTTCTTCTGTCTCTGTTTGTAACTGGATTGGCGTCACTTGTGGCTCTCGTCATCAACGAGTTACTGTACTTAATATTTCAGACATGGGATTTTCGGGTACCATTCCGTCACAACTTGGTGACCTCTCTTTTCTTGTTTCACTTGATCTAAGCTACAACAATTTCCATGGTGAACTTCCACCTGAGTTTTCTCGTTTGCGAAAATTGAGAGCTATTAATCTTAGTTTCAACAACTTCACTGGAAAAATTCCTAAATTTCTCGGCGATTTTCAAGACCTTCAGGATTTCAACATTGAAAACAATAGTTTCAGTGGGTTCATTCCTTCTTCTATCTCAAATATGAAGAATCTTGGATTCCTGAATATGAGGTACAACAATTTGGAAGGAAATATTCCAGCTGGAATAGCCGTTCTTCGGAGTTTGAAATGGTTGAGCTTTGGATTTAATAAACTCAATGGTTCCAATGTGCTCTCTATATTCAACATCTCGATACTAGAATATTTAGATCTCAGAAATGCTGGTTTAATTGGTGATTTTCCATCTGATTTGTGTGGTCGTCTTCCAAGATTGCAAAAACTTGGACTTAATTTCAATATGTTAAGTGGAGAGATCCCAAGACGTATATCAGAATGTTCGCAGCTTCAAGTCTTACTGTTGATGGAAAATAATTTGAATGGAACAATTCCAGGAGAACTTGGGAACTTACAAATGCTGCAACAATTAGCTCTCGGAAATAACAAATTAGAAGGTATGCTGCTTCCAATCTTAACAATATCTACATATATAGTAAGAAATCGAAAGATATTGTTTTGTTCTGAGCACATGCATTCCCTTTATTTTCAGTTTCGACGAGAGGTTAAGTGTTCAATTTTCCTCTTCTGTGAGAATTTGTTACATCATAAAGTAGACCTTTGCTTATTTCCTTAGGACTTCCATTTGATAATTTTGCATTATTATTTGATAGGCACAATTCCCAATGAGATTGGTAATCTTTATAACTTGAAGCAATTGGGATTGGAACAAAATGCATTAACAGGCTCAATCCCATTAAGCATATTCAATATTTCATCACTTCAAGTTTTATCAATGTGGGACAACAAGCTTGAAGGGCCTCTACCAAGAGAGGTTGGAAATTTGACTACGGTTAACGTACTTGATCTTGGAATGAATAGCCTGACGGGTATGGAATAATATTTAACCACATGATTTCAGAATGCTAGTTCTTTTAATATTTCTTCTAATGGTAATCTTACATCATTCTGCAGGCGTACTTCCAGATGAAATCGGTAACCTTCAAGAGTTGCTGATGCTGAAGTTGGATTTCAATAACTTTAGTGGGTCGATCCCTACTGGTATATTTAATATCTCAACTCTTGTATCTATTGCACTCACACAAAACCATATTTCAGGTAATCTTCCTAACACTATAGGCAACTGGTCACCCAATCTTGAACGAATTTTTCTAGGTGCAAATAACATTGATGGTCCTTTACCTAGTTCCATCTCAAATTTGTCTAAGCTTACTGTTCTCGAACTCAGTGCGAATGAACTCACAGGTTCAATTCCTGACTTTCTAGGGAACTTAAGACTTATTGAAATTCTCAACTTGCAAGGTAACTTCTTCACTAGTGACTCTTCCATGTTGAGTTTTATTACTCCTTTGGCCAATTGCAAACACTTAAGAGAACTGATATTGTCAATCAATCCCCTAAATGCAACACTTCCAAAATCCATAGGGAATCTTTCTTCTCTTCAAACGTTTGAGGCAATAGGTTGTAATCTCAAAGGCCATATTCCAAATGAAATTGGAAATTTGAGAAATTTATCTTATTTGAAGCTGGATAATAATGACTTTACTGGAATTGTCCCGACGACAATAAGTTCTTTGGAAAAACTTCAACAGTTTTCACTTGGTGCAAACAGAATAAGTGGTCCTTTTCCAATTGCTTTATGTGAGCTACCCAACTTGGGCATGCTAAACCTTGCACAAAACCAAATGTGGGGAAATATTCCTAGTTACTTAGGGAATGTGACTTCTCTAAGGGAGATTTATCTTGATTCCAATGAATTCACTGCCAGCATACCTTCAAGTCTATGGAACCTCAAAGACATTTTGAAGCTGAACTTGTCTTCTAATTTCTTCAATGGCTCTCTACCATTAGAAGTTGGAAATCTCAAGGCTGCAATACTTCTGGATCTTTCCAGGAACCAAATCTCAGGGAACATTCCTAGTACATTGGGAGGTTTGCAGAAATTGATTCAGCTTTCTTTGGCTCATAACAGAATTGAAGGATCTATTCCTGAGACATTTGGGGAACTCATAAGTTTGGAAGCATTGGATCTTTCAAATAACAATATTTCCAGTGTGATTCCAAAGTCATTAGAGGCACTCAAGCAACTACACTCCTTTAATGTCTCATTCAACAGGTTACACGGGGAAATTCCGAGTGGTGGACCTTTTCTTAATCTCCCTTACCAGTCTTTCATTTCGAATGAAGGATTGTGTGGTAATCCTCAAAAGCATGTACCAGCTTGTCGTTCAAATTCAAAGAATCATTCTTATTCAAAGAAACGAAGAATGATATGGATTGTAGTTGTCTCTTCAGTTATCTCTATAATAGGGCTTGCTTCAGCAATAATTTTCGTGTTGATGCGACATCGGGGTAAAGTAATCAAAGGTGAAGATGAGTGGTCGCCTGAGTTAGCACCACAGAGATTTTCTTACTATGAACTTCAAAGAGCAACTCAGGGGTTTGATGGAAATAACTTGCTCGGTAGTGGAGGTTTTGGTTCTGTTTTTAAAGGGACGTTGGCAGATGGGATGATACTAGCTGTCAAAGTTTTTAATGTGCAGATGGAAGGTACATTTCAAACCTTTGATAGAGAATGTGAAATCTTGAGGAATCTTCGTCACAGAAATCTCACAAAGATCATTAGCAGCTGTTGTAACTTGGATTTTAAAGCATTGGTACTTGAGTACATGCCAAACGGGAGCTTAGACAAGTTGCTATATTCTCGAGATTATTCTCTAAATATTATGCAGCGATTGAATATCATGGTCGATGTTGCATCTGCTCTGGAATATCTCCATCATGGTTACTCTGTACCTGTTATTCATTGTGATCTGAAGCCTAGCAACGTCTTACTTGACAAAGACATGGTAGGACACCTAACTGACTTTGGCATTGCAAAACTTCTAACAAAAGAGGAATCTATTGCTCACACTACAACCTTTGCCACAATTGGTTACATTGCTCCAGGTGAACCATTTATTTTACTTGTAATGAAGTTTTTGATTAACAGTACTTAATCAGATTTATGCCTTATAAGCTCAGTTGCTGACGTATTTTAATTTTTCTTTTCTAGAATATGGATTGGAAGGCCTTATATCCAAGAGGTCTGATGTTTATAGTTATGGTATCATGTTGCTGGAAACTTTTACAAAGAAGAAACCTAATGATGACATGTTCACGGGCGATTTGGATTTGAAAAGCTGGGTACATAGTTCACTTCCTAATAAGCTGGATGAAATCATAGATGCCGAATTACTAACAGTAGATGAACAAAGGCTTAATGAAAAGTTACAGTATGTGTCATCTATCATGGAGTTAGCCATGAATTGCACAGCTAAATCTCCGGTTGAAAGGATGAACATGACTGATGTTGTAGCAGCATTGGAAAAGATCAAGCAGCAGCTTTCTTCATGTTACTGATCGAATGGCTTAATGACATGACATCAGGTACTTTTTCCATATCACTTTTGGGAGGTAAAAAAGGGAAGTTGTAAAGTTTACTAGCATTTTATCAGTAATTTTTCTTCAAATGCTTTTGCTAGAGACTGTTTGGCTATTGTAATTGTACTTCATTAAGATGAGTCTTCTGTACAATGTATTGCAAATTGAGGATCAATAAAATGTAATACTTCTTAATTCTTAGTGACGTGTTCCTCTTCTAGCCTACGTAAATGATCATCCACAAGAGTCATTTACCTGTTGCTTTAATCTTGTTCCAGTGAAAATGCGTGTTTCAATCAGCATGACATCATAGAAGAAATGAACTACACTCTGCTCAGAAAATAATAAAAACACAATTTTGTATTAAAATGGTGCTGTAGAAAAAATTTGGAAAAATGTTGAGATCGCGATTAGCTGTTGCCATTTATAGAGTGTCATTGTTTGAGTAATAGATTGATTCGTCAATGATTAACAGTTTGAATACATAAAGAAGTGGGGTTAGTCCACACTACTTTAACTGGACAAGTAAATTTGGAAATCATAAAGTTCAAATGCCTTAGTAGAATCTCACCAAAAGATTCTTCTTCAAGAGAGAGATCCAGAAACACCAAGCTTATCGATCAAGGCAACCTAATGATCTCGGGATTGGACCTTTCACTGATTGAAGTATAAATGAAGTTCATAAAGAAAATCAGGCACATGTTAATTGGCAAAACAGCTACAATAAGTTTAATGGATGAAGATGCTTTTTCATGTGTTAGCATTTATTATCTACCAGATCTTGACTCATTTTTCAACTCTTTTTTCTTTTGCAAAAAACATCTAGCAAGATGACTTGCACAATTAATTAAGTTAATAACAACTGGGCAGTTTAAAACAACTACATTGTCTTATCCTTTACTATAAATCTAATCAGTTCCAAGTAACAACCAGCAAACACATGTCCTTTCACATTCTATTAACAATGGAGAAAGCCTCGCCTTTTCAGCTTCTCGCATTTTTATTAACATCTCTTCACCATTTAGCAACTTGCATTTTGGCCGTGAATATTAGCACTGATCAATCTTCTCTTCTTGCCTTGAAATCCCACATCAGTTCAGACCCTTTTCATATTCTTTCGACGAACTGGTCTTCTTCTACCTCTGTTTGTGAATGGATTGGAATCACATGTAGCTCTCGTCATCAACGAGTGATTGCACTGAATATTTCAAACATGGGTTTTTCGGGTACTATCCCGACACAACTTGGCAACCTCTCCTTTCTTGTTTCACTTGATCTAAGCAAAAATGATTTCCGTGGTGAACTTCCATCAGAATTTTCTCATTTACGGAGATTGAGAGTCATTAATCTTAGTTACACCAACTTCACCGGAGAAATTCCAATAGGAATAGCCACTCTTCCGAGTTTGATACGGTTTTCCATGGGATACAATAAATTACTCAATGGCTCCAATGTGCTTTCTAAATTCAACATCTCAACCCTTGAATATTTGGATCTCAGGAATTCTGGTTTAACTGGTGATTTCCCTTCTGATTTATGTCTTCGTCTTCCTAGATTGCAAAAGCTTGCACTTGGCAACAACATGTTAAGCGGAGAGGTACCAAGAAACATATCTGAATGCTCTGAGCTTCAAGTCCTAATGTTGTTTCAAAATAACTTTGTTGGAACAATTCCAAGAGAAATAGGTAACTTGCAGCTGCTGCAACATTTAGATCTTGCAGATAACACGTTAAAAGGTATGACTTTACCATTTTTTTCTCGGGACATTAGATTTAACTTATTTAAAAGAAGTGTATTTTAGAGAGTTGAAGTGTTTGGACAATCTTTAAAAAAATGTAAGTTTAAATAGTAGCATAAGAAGATTTATTTGTTTTCACTAATTGCTCTGTCACTTCTCCTCTCGCTTTGTGAACTTGTAGCCGGTTTGACCAAGCTTCTGGCATATCCATTTGGAAGTCAAACTCTTGTTAAATATATGAATTTTATGTGATATTTCTATTTAACAATATGACAGGTACAATACCTGATGAGATCGGCCATCTTTATAACTTAAAGAACATATTCATGGATAAAAATTATTTAACAGGCTCAATCCCTTTAACCTTATTCAACATTTCATCACTTGAAATGCTATATATGAACGAAAAACAAGCTTGAAGGACCTTTACCGAGACAGGTTGGAAATTTGACTATGTTTGCCTGGTTTGATCTTTCTAATAATTACCTGGCAGGTACGAAAAAAAATCTAATTCAAGTCATGTTAGAATTTTTAGTTTTTTGGGATATGTCTACAAATCATAATCATACTGAATTTTCAGGTGTAATTCCACATGAACTTGGTAACCTTCAAGAGTTGACAGACCTTCCATTGTCTTACAATGAATTTAGTGGGTCGATCCCTATTGGTATCTTTAATATCTCATCTCTTGTAACTATTGGACTCACAGAAAACCACATTTCAGGTAATCTTCCGTCCACTATAGGCAATGGGTTACCTAATGTTGAAAAAATATTTCTAGGTGGAAACAACATTAATGGTGTCTTACCTGGATCCATCTCAAATTTGTCTAAGCTCACATTTCTCGAACTCTTTAGTAATGAATTTACTGGTTCAATTCCTGACTCTCTGGGAAATTTAAGGCAGCTTGAACTTCTCAACTTGTACGGTAACTCCTTTACAAGTGAATTGAGCTTCATTACTCCTTTGGCCAATTGTAAACACTTGAGAATATTGATATTGTCTTTCAATCCCCTAAATGCTATTCTCCCAAGATCCATTGGCAATATCTCTTCTCTTCAATCATTTATTGCTGTAGGTTGTAACCTCAAAGGCAATGTTCCAAGTGAGATCAGAAATATGAGAAGTTTATCAACTTTGTCTCTGGGAGGTAATAACCTTACTGGGATTGCCCCGACGACATTAAGTTCTTTGAAAAACCTGCAACGGATTTTTCTTGATGCAAACAGAATAACAGGTCCTTTCCCAATTGTTTTATGTGAGCTGCCCAACTTGGGGATACTAAGCCTTTCACAAAATAAAATTTGGGGAGATATTCCTAATTGCTTGGGGAATATGACATCCCTAAGGGAGGTTTATCTTGATTCCAATAACTTCACTTCTAGCATACCTTCAAGTGTATGGAATCTCAAAGACATTTTGAAGATGAACTTGTCTTCTAATTCCTTCAATGGATCTCTACCACTAGAAGTTGGAAACCTCAAAGCTGCATTACTTCTGGATCTTTCCAGGAACCAAATATCAGGCGATATTCCTAATACATTGGGCGGTCTACAGAAATTGATTCAATTATCTTTGGCTCATAACGGAATTGAAGGATCTATTCCTGAGACATTTGGGGAACTCCTAAGTTTGGAAACATTAGATCTTTCATATAACAAAATGTCTGGTGTGATTCCAAAGTCATTAGAGGCACTTAACCATCTGAACTCCTTTAATGTCTCATTCAATAGGTTACACGGGGAAATTCCGAGTGGAGGACCTTTTCTTAATCTCCCTTAACAGTCTTTCATGTCAAATATAGGATTGTGTGGTAACCCTCAAAAGCATGTCCCAGATTGTCCTTCTTATTCAAAGAATCAGTCTAAGTCGAAGAAAAGAAATCTGATATGTATTATAGTTGCCTCTTCAGTTATCTCTGTAATAGGGCTTGCTTCAGCAATAGTTTTCATGTTGACGAGACATGGGGGTAAAACGAATAATGCTGAAGTTGAGTGGTCTCCTGAGGTATCACCACAAAGAATATCTTACTATGAACTTCAAAGAGCAACTCAGGGATTTGATGAAAATAACTTGCTTGGTAGTGGAAGTTTTGGTTCTGTTTATAAAGGGACATTGGCAGATGGGATGATTGTAGCTGTTAAAGTTTTCAATGTGCAGATGGAAGATACATTTCAAACCTTTGATAGAGAGTGTGAAATGTTGCGGAATCTTCGTCACAGAAATCTCACAAAGATCATTAGCAGCTGCTGTAACTTGGATTTTAAGGCATTGATACTTGAGTACATGCCAAACGAGAGCTTAGAGAAGTTGCTATATTCTCGAGATTACTGTTTAAATATGATGCGAAGGTTGAATATCATGATTGATGTTGCATCTGCTCTGGAATATCTCCATCACGGTTACTCGGTACCGGTTATTCACTGTGATCTGAAGCCTAGCAATGTGTTGCTTGACAACGACATGATGGGACACCTGACAGACTTTGGCATTGCGAAACTTTTAACGAAGGAAGAATCTATTGCTCACACTACAACCTTTGCGACAATTGGTTACATTGCTCCAGGTGAATTCTTTATTTAACTAGTAAAAATGTTATGGTTTAATGGATTAAAAATGTTGACTTATTTCCTTTTTTCTTTTTAGAGTATGGTCTGGAAGGCCTTATATCCAAGAGGTCTGACGTTTATAGTTTTGGCATCATGCTGTTGGAAACGTTTACCAAGAAGAAACCCAGTGATGAAAAGTTTGCAGGAGATTTGAATTTGAGAAGCTGGGTGCATAATTCACTTCCTGATGAGTTGGATCAAATCATAGATGCTGACTTACTAACATTAGATGAACAAAACTTAAGTCAAAAGATGCTATGTGTGTCATCCATTATGGAGTTAGCCATGAATTGCACAACTAGTATTCCAGTTGAAAGGGTGAACATGACTGATGTTGTAACAACATTGAAAAAGATCAAACACAAGCTTTCTTCCTGTTATTGAACTACCTAACAACATGACATCAGGTGCTTTTCATATCCCTTCTGAAAAGAACGAGGTTATAAGTTCAGTAGCATTTGACCATCAGTAAGTGTTCCTCGAATGTTATTGCAGGAGATTATATGGCGATTGGAAGTTATAAGGATTGAAGTTCATATACTTCTTACTTCAAGAAGTTGCTATGATTTTGGGAAGCCGATGATAACTTGTTTACTTGTTCCTTTTTCTTGTGTAAACCTAGAGGGCCTTTCTCCCAAGTATTCAACTGACTTAATTTTTTTTCCAAAGAATAGAGCAGCAAGATATGCATATTCATTGATAGTTTTCACTAGTTACTTTGACATGGGAGTTCCTTTCTGTTACTGATCTATCCATATATATAGAGTCAACTAGTCAAGTTTTTACCTTGTTATGGCATTGAACATGCATGAAGGAGAACTTTCATACAATTACCACTGATAAATGAAGAGTAAACAAGAAAATATCTTAGGCAGAAAGGGAGTTGAATTTGAAGTTCTTGATTTGTACAGTCAAGGGCGTATGAACTGGGTGCCAAAGAGGGCAACTAGTGAGTCGGAAAAAAAAAGGTTTTTAAAGTTCAGTGCTTTAACCATCAGTTATTGTTTCTGTAGTGTTATCGCAGGAAGTTGTGTAGCATATGTTAAGTCAAAGGGATGGAAGCTCTTCTTTTTTTTCATACTTCAAGAAGAATTACTATAATTTTGGAAAGTGCTGCTAACAAAAGCTGTTGTACCCTTCCCTTATTCTTAATTTCTATCTTTTTATCCTCTATTTTTGTGCATAACCAAAACTAAAATATTTTACTTTTCTTCTTCCTCGTTCATTACCAATTTAATATACTGCCCCATGACATGTTATGCTCATATTTCATGTAGGAAAAGAGAGAGCATTTCCATATCATTCATTTCTCTCAAGATGAATCCTTAATGAGAATGTGTCTTTGCATACACAAAAACAAAAATACTACTGTACTAAGTATCACTACTTGCTTCTTTTAAACAACCTAGAGAGAAATATCAGTCAAGAGAACCATTTTGAAAGGTATTTTAAGTAAAGGTTTATCACCTTAACAAGTAAATGTATCTGCAAAGACATGCTAGGCCTTGAAACATTTACATGACCACTTGAGGGCTTAAGCAACCAAAGACACTAAAGAGAAGGTCAGCAACATCAACAAGAAAGTCATATTCAATTCAAAACAGTACTAAACACAGATATTGTTAAATTTGACAAGATTCAAAAATGAATTAATGAGAAGATATGGTAGTTAGGAGGATAATTCTTCATTGGTAGAAAAGTCAAGATAGCATCTTTTGTAGGTGAAATTTAGGTGAACCATAAATTGGTTTCACAAGGTAAATCTTGACATTTTTGACATATTGTGATGTCATGGATGACATCAATAGGAAGAATTCACTCCTATAAATAGGTAGCTCCTAATTCATTTGTAACACACCTCTCACTTGTCTTCTCATCTCCAAAGGCATTTGTTCTTCTTTCTCTCTTGTAGTATTTCACTTGTACTCTTTTGGAGTGAAATAAATATTGGTTGGTTGTGTCTGAGGACTAGGCAAAAGAAAACAAAAGTTTGCCGAACCTCGTTAATTCTTGGTGTTCCTTTTGTTGTTGTCTCATTTACTATTTATTAGCTACATTTAGATATAGCAGTTGTGATTCTATCACTCTCTATATATTTGGCTTCCGCAACAATTGGTATCAGAGACAAGGTATTATCTGAGTATGCTCTGTGGTTGCAGCATAGTCTGAACTTCCACATCAGAAAAAGATTTACTTTGGTCTTTGCATTGTTAGCTAGTAAATAGTATTTGTAGTAAAATGGAAGACAAGAAAAATGATGAGTCCACATCAAGTGTCAATAATACGTCATCATTGGCATCTTCGCTTATGACAAGAATTGTGTCAAATGCGAAATTTGCAGTTGAAATTTTTGACGGGTCAGGACATTTCGGAATGTGGCAAGGCGAGGTCCTTGATGTTCTTTTTCAACAAGGGCTAGATATTGCCATTGAAGAAAAGAAACCAGACGGTGTAGGAGAAGAAGATTGGAAGATTATCAACCGTGTTGCTTGCGGTACCATTCGATCTTACCTTGCAAGAGAACAAAAGTATCCATACACGAAGGAAACATCTGCAAATAAATTATGGAATTCATTGGAGGAGAAATTCTTGAAGAAAAACAGTCAAAATAAACTTTACATGAAAAGAAGACTGTTACGCTTCACTTATATTCCTGGTAGCACAATGAATGATCATATCACCAGCTTTAATAAGTTGGCGACAGATTTGCGGAATATGGATGTGACTTTTACGGATGGAGATATGGCCTTAATGTTGTTAAGTTCACTTCCCGATGAGTTCGAGCATCTTGAAACGACTCTACTGCATGGGAATGATGAAGTATCTCTCAAAGAAGTTTGTTCTGCCTTATACAGTTATGAACAAAGAAAGAGAGAAAAACAAAAAGGCGGAGAAGCAGAAGCACTGGTTGCGAGAGGTCGTTCTCAAAATCATATGAGAACGAAGAAAGGGAGATCCAAGTCAAGATCGAGACTCAGCAAAGATGAATGTGCCTTTTGCCGAGAAAAAGGGCATTGGAAGAAAGACTGCCCAAAGTTGAATAGCAAAGCCAAACCAAATAATGGGAAGGCTGTCATGGATTCAAATGTGGCTGATTGTGATGACTCCGATTACTCACTAGTTACAACAGATCCATCCAAATCATCTGATGTATGGTTGATGGACTCAGCTTGTAGTTATCATATGTGTCCCAATCGGGACTGGTTTATTGATTTACAAGAAGGAGAATGTGGAGTTATTCACACTGCAAACAATAATCCTCTTACCGCATATGGTGTTGGTTCAATCCGATTAAGGAACCATGATGGATTAAGTAGAACATTAACAGATGTTCGATATGTACCAGATTTGAAGAAAAATCTCATTTCTGTAGGAGCCCTAGAATCAAAGGGATTCAAAGTCATTGCAGATAATGGCGTGATGAGAATATGCTCTGGTGCACTGGTGGTAATGAAGGCAATTCGAAGAAATAATAACATGTACCACTATCAAGGTAGTACAGTTATTGGGACAGCGGCAACAACATCCAATGACGAGAAGGAGGCAGAAATGACCAAGCTGTGGCATATGCGCTTGGGACATGCTGGAGGGAAATCCTTGAAAACTTTATCAGATCAAGGATTGCTAAAAGGAGTAAAAACTTGCAACTTGGAGTTTTGTGAGCATTGTATCAAGGGAAAGCAAACAAGGGTTAAATTTGGAACAGCTATCCATAATACTAAAGGTATTTTGGATTATGTTCATTCGGATGTTTGGGGTGCTTCCAAAACACCTTCATTAGGTGGGAAACACTATTTTGTAACCTTTGTTGATGACTTTTCTCGAAGATTGTGGGTGTATACGATGAAAACAAAAGATGAAGTTTTGGGAATTTTTCTCAAATGGAAGGCGATGATAGAAACTCAAAGTGGCAGAAAGATCAAGTGTCTTCGCACAGACAATGGTGGAGAATACAAAAATGATCTTTTTCAGAAAATTTGTGAGGAAAATGGCATCGTCAGACATTTCACCGTCAGAAATACACCACAACAGAATGGAGTGGCAGAACGCATGAACCGAACTTTGCTGGAGAAAGTTCGGTGTATGTTGTCCAATGCTGGCTTGGGCAAAGAATTTTGGGCTGAGGCAATAACATATGCGTGCCACCTCATTAATCGTCTACCATCTGCTGCTATTGGTGGGAAGACACCATTTGAAAAATGGTATGGAAAACCTGCTGAAGATTATGGTTCTTTACATGTATTTGGCTCAATTGCATATTATCATGTAAGAGAGTCAAAATTGGACCCAAGAGCAAAGAAAGCTTTATTTATGGGAATTACTTCTGGAGTCAAAGGATACCGTTTATGGTGTCCAGAGACAAGAAAAGTTATTTTCAGCAGGGATGTTACCTTTGATGAATCTGCCTTGACAAATAAGGTAACACTTGAAGAAGCCAAACAAATTGATGGTGCTTCAAAGCAGGTGGAGTTTGAAGGAAAGATAATTTTCCCAACACAGGGATCAAACGAGGAAACAACAGAAGATTTTCCTCTTGAAGGAGAGCCAGTCGAAGAGGAGGTTCCATCTCAAGAACCTCAACCACAACTTGAATCAATAGCAACGAGCAAGCCAAAAAGGACAATAAGAAAACCTGCTCGACTCACAGATATGGTGGCTTGTGCTAACTCAATTGCAGCCGATGACATTCCTACCACTTATAAAGACGCAGTCCAAAGTTCACAAAAAGATAAGTGGAGGAATGCCATGGATGAAGAAATGCAATCTCTTCATCAGAATCATACATGGAGATTGGCCAATCTCCCAGAGGGCAAGAAAGCAATTGGGTGCAAATGGGTATTTGCAAAGAAAGAGGGATTTCCTAACAAGAAGATGTTCGCTACAAAGCAAGATTGGTGGCCAAAGGATATGCTCAAAAGGAGGGAATTGATTATAATGAGGTATTTTCTCCAGTTGTGAAACACTCCTCCATTAGAGTTTTGTTGGCTTTGGTAGCACAGTTGAATTTGGAACTAGTTCAGTTGGATGTAAAAACTGCTTTTTTACATGGAGACTTGGAAGAGGAAATCTATATGACTCAGCCAGAAGGATTCAAAGTTGATGGAAAAGAAAATATGGTGTGCAAACTTGAAAAATCGTTGTATGGATTGAAACAATCTTCTAGACAATGGTACAAACGATTTGACAAGTTTATGTTGCAGCAAAGGTACATAAGAAGCAAATACGATCATTGTGTGTATTTGCGCAAGCTTGAAGATAATTCCTTTATATATCTTCTCCTATATGTTGATGATATGTTGATAGCTTCTAAAAGTCAAGAGGAAATTGAGAAGCTAAAGATTCAACTAAGAAAGGAGTTTGAGATGAAGGATTTGGGTGAGGCAAAGAAGATTCTTGGCATGGAGATCAAAAGAGATAGACATTCAAAGAAACTTTATTTATCTCAGAAAGAATATTTGAAAAGAGTACTAAACCGATTCGGTATGAATGAAAAAACGAAGTCGGTTAGCACTCCGCTTGCTCCTCATTTTAAGCTTAGTGATGCTATGTCACCTAAGAATGAAGCTGAACGAGAATATATGTCAAGAGTACCATACGCGAATGCTATTGGTAGCTTGATGTATGCAATGGTTTGCACAAGGCCAGATATTTCACACGCTGTTGGAGTTGTAAGCAGGTACATGCACAATCCTGGAAAGGATCATTGGCAGGCTGTAAAATGGATTCTACGGTATATTCATAATACTGTAGATGTTGGTTTGGTTTTCGAGCAGAAAGATAGTCAATATCTTGTTGGATATTGTGACTCAGATTATGCAGGTGATTTGGACAAACGAAGATCAACTACTGGTTATGTTTTTACTATTGCAAATGCACCAGTTAGTTGGAAGTCTACTTTGCAGTCAACAGTTGCTTTGTCTACCACTGAGGCAGAGTACATGGCAATTACAGAGGCTGCGAAGGAAGCAATTTGGCTTCAAGGATTGCTTAGAGAGCTTGGTATTGGACAAGAAGAAATCACAATATTTTGTGATAGTCAGAGTGCTATTCAATTAGCAAAGAACCAAGTTTATCATGCAAGGACGAAGCACATTGACGTCCGATATCATTTCATACGAGAAATCATAGAAGATGGTGGAGTCATAATACAGAAAATTCATACTACGGATAATCCTGCCGATATGTTGACAAAAGTGGTGACTGCGGTCAAGTTTCAACATTGTTTGAACTTGATCAACATTGTTGAACATTGAAGATTATGGTTGAAGACACAATCAAAATTGTTGTTGAGAGAAAGTTGAAAATGGAGAATCTTGCCAAGGTGGAGATTTGTTAAATTTGACAAGATTCAAAAATGAATTAATGAGAAGATATGGTAGTTAGGAGGATAATTCTTCATTGGTAGAAAAGTCAAGATAGCATCTTTTGTAGGTGAAATTTAGGTGAACCATAAATTGGTTTCACAAGGTAAATCTTGACATTTTTGACATATTGTGATGTCATGGATGACATCAATAGGAAGAATTCACTCCTATAAATAGGTAGCTCCTAATTCATTTGTAACACACCTCTCACTTGTCTTCTCATCTCCAAAGGCATTTGTTCTTCTTTCTCTCTTGTAGTATTTCACTTGTACTCTTTTGGAGTGAAATAAATATTGGTTGGTTGTGTCTGAGGACTAGGCAAAAGAAAACAAAAGTTTGCCGAACCTCGTTAATTCTTGGTGTTCCTTTTGTTGTTGTCTCATTTACTATTTATTAGCTACATTTAGATATAGCAGTTGTGATTCTATCACTCTCTATATATTTGGCTTCCGCAACAGATATTGCTACAAAAGTTAGTAGTACATGTCACTGGTCTATGTCTGAAACGAGCCAATCACGGTGAATAACCAAAATCTGAACAACAATTTGTGAGATGGGTCCGAGGTAATCACCCTCCAAGCTCACAACTGCTTGGAATTCCTTCTCTGCCTCCACATACCTTGCTCCAACCACAACAATGAAATGCACCACAGTGTGTTTCTCAATTCTTGACATCTTCTCATTCATAAAGATGGGATCCAGGTACATATTTGTAATCCACCATCTTCTGATGAGAGAGGTATACCTTGTTGGTGGGGCCACATCTCAAGAAAACACCGTGCTTCAAGGTCTTGTCAACAACCCCTTCCAAGATCTCTCCACGGAATAGCTTGAAGGTAAGGCAGCTGAATTCCACAGGGAAAAGCACATCACCAGTGTGGTCTCGAACTTTCCCTTCTCCAATCCTCTCCAACAAAGTGAGCGCCATAAATTATCCAAGATTTTTTGAAGCCTTCTTGGAAGCAAAGTCATCCATGAGGTGAATAACAATTGCCTTCTGAAGCATTAAGCCTTCAACATCAAGGCTCTCAGCAGGGATAATCACATTCCATGACAACTGAGATTTCACATACATTTTAACGGACCTGTCACAAATCAAAACACAGTGGGCTTTATCAAGCGAAATATGAGGCCTTTCAAAGAAACCATGTAGTCACAGCAATTCTGTTATGGAAGTTCAAGAAAATGTTTTGAATTTCATATGCCACAACCACAAGAAATGCAGTGCACATATATTGTAAATTTATCCATCAGGAGAAGATTTCAGATCCCCACAAACACTGTTAAGGTGCAAAAGGTACTAGGTATGGAACTGCAAGAGACAGAATGGTACAAGGATTTGGACGCGGTGTTCTTAACTAACAGAATCAGTCATCTTTTTCTCATATAAGTTGCAGAGATTGGCTTGAAACATCACAGGCAAAGATAGAAGACTACACAAGTTCACTCCTATGAGATAGACTTTATCAGCTCATACAAGAAGACAACAATCAGACTGTTCCAACATCGTCATTACTAGGTATTATCTCCCACCCCCCATAGTATTTACATTGAAACTCTCTAACTATGCTAAACCAACCATTAGAGGTAGAATGGTGAAATAGAGATTCTCACTGACAAAGAAAGAATTTTTCAAATCATCAAATCACTTTTAGAAGCCAACTGCAGGTAAGTGTCTATGCCCAGCATGAGTTGGTAACTTCAGAAAAAAGTAAGGAAAAACTTTTTCGAACCAGTCAAACTATATTTACAATGTTAAGTAGATAAAACTTAAATTCGTAATGAATAATACACATATGCATCCTTCTCACTGAGCTTTGGGCAACTTGTGAAAATCAACCCAACTTCGAATTTATCAAATGCCCCATATTTCAATCAGCCTCCAGAGTCAAAAAGCATAGGCATTTCACAGAGGCAATTACAGTTATACAAGAGTAAACTTAGATAAGAAAAAGGAACCACCGAATAATCAAGAACATTACGAGGGACATTAAAGGACCCAACTTTTGCCCCATATTTACCTGGGGTTATGAAAACTTTCAAAAACTATGGTAAAATCAGCAGGGTTTCTGAGCCAAAAGATAAACTAGGACTACCCTTTGCTTTTAAGCTTCTACAGAGTGTGGAACAGTGGCAAAAATGGAAGAAACTTAGATTTATGTTACAGTATACTACAACATTGCATGATCGGAAAATAACAAGTAAAGGAAATAATTTGAAAAATTCTTAACATAGAAAGCAAGAAGAAAAAAAACCGGCGACGGCAGCTGAGACAAACCTTTGGTGGACAACCCGGCGACGGCGGCATTGTCGGAGACGGAGATAGTGAGGTAGGGGACCTTTACGAAATGGGTTTATCCTTTCTTATTATGTTTTTCTTAGTTAAATGATGTTAAATTTGGCTAAAATTCTAAAAAAAAAAATGAAATTTTTTTATTTTAAAATAAATTGATTTTTTTTATTTTTTTGGGTTAAAATATAAAGTTAAAAATATAAAATAAGATAGGTATAATATCGTTTGACGAAAAAAAAATTCAGCTAACTATCACGTCTTTTTCTATTTTGGAAACTACCCCATAAATTATAATTCAATCATTTTTTTATTTGGCTTTAAATTTTCGTCTTGATCTTTAGAACTTGAAGAAAAACACTTGAGGGTTGTAACTTGAAGAGAAATTTGGACATTTAATTCACGCATTTTTTTAAATTTCTTTTTGTTAGAATTTTTGTTGGATTTTCTAGAACTCCTATTTATACTTGTAGAATGTATGAGTTGTGACAAGGAAATGCTTAATTCTCATTGATTAGATTTAAGTGACAAGATAATATTTGATTGGTCGAAACATATCGCTTATATATACGTGACACATTTTCATTGACCTTATTTTGACTAAGCATGCTATGTCAATATGATATGTGGCATGATTTTATTAGCTATTTCATCTGATTTGACATTCTACGTCATTTGACACGTGCCACTAATTTAAATATTTGGGATAAGATGACATTTTAGGCTTGACAAAAGTTGGTTCATAATTTGTAGCTCAATAAATGTACTAGCACAATTATATTTATTGAACTTAAATAATTAATTCAATCATGTTAACTGTTACTAATATTTATTTGGACTAGTGTATCTCTAAAAAAATATTCTTTTTAAAATAATTTTAAAAAAATAGAATAAATAAATTAAAACAAAGATAATATAAAATAGAAACAGAAACATTACTCCTATAATTAGCAATAAAAAATTGGTGTATGCTAATTAATTTATTACGTAAGACTTATCAAATTTTGTAACTCTTTGGGTATTAAAGAAAACTTTAATATTTATCATTTAAATATTTAATAAAGTGTATGTGTATATTATACATAGAGAGATGATAAGTGTTAGTTTAGTTATGATTACTTTTAATAAAAGAATAAAATGATTAATCAACTTTCAAAGGATATTTTAGTAATTCAATAGATTTATCTACCCAGTGAAATTTTCTATTTCAAAATTTTCATGACACTACAGCTGTAATTTGTAAATATCAGATTCTGCAGAAATGAATTATATTCCACAGTTGTTACTCTCTGCATAAAATAGATGTAGTAATCATTTTTAAAACTAATACAAGTATATACTTTTAAAATTTTCAAAACAAGGCTTAGATTGTTATTAACTAAGAAACTTTTATTTCTATGCAATGAAAAGATGAGTTGTAACCCAAAGCTACCGAAGTTACCAATGTTCTATCAATAAGTTTATGACTAATAAAATTAAAGTAGGACATAGTTATATCAGCTGAAAAAAACTATATAAAACTAAGTTCTACAGAGGAGATTAAACTCCATTCCAAACACATGGCGTTGATTGTTTTCCTGATTACGCTCGTGTTCGTTGTAAGTTCTCATTCATCGATCATATTAGCTACTGATCATCATTCTCACCAGAGCAATTCAGAAATCTATATTGTTCGCGTTGAGTCATCTGATAATTTACATGACTCGCACCAGTATTCATTATTGTCTGATGTGTCCTCGCGTGTAATATATTCCTATCGGAATGTCTTCAATGGTTTTGCGGCTAGATTATCACCAGATGAAGTGAAGGGACTGGAAACGAAAGATGGCTTTATTTCCATAAGACCTCAAAGGGTATTACGAGTACAAACAACTCACAGTCCTAGCTTCTTAGGATTGCACCAGAATTTAGGCTTCTGGAATACATCTAACTATGGTGAAGGTGTGATTATTGGTCTGTTGGATACTGGAATTTATCCGGAACATCCTTCGTTTGATGATGAAGGAATGCCTCCTCCTCCTGCTAAGTGGAAGGGGAAGTGCGAGTTTAACTTCACAGCATGTAACAACAAGCTCATTGGAGCAAGAGACTTTTTGAGCGTTGAAGATGGGACGCCATTAGATGAAAATGGGCATGGTACACATACTTCAAGCACTGCTGCTGGAAATTTCGTTGATGAAGCGAATGTGTTTGGCAATGCTAATGGCACGGCGGCTGGCATTGCACCCCGTGCTCACTTGGCTATGTACAAAGTTTGCAATCCAAGTGGCCTGTGTCTCGAGAGTGACATGTTAGCCGCGATGGATGCTGCAATTGAAGATGGTGTTGATGTCATATCCATTTCTATTGGTGGAAGTTCTACTCCTTTTTGGGATGACAATGTTGCACTTGGTGCATTTAGTTCTATGGCAAAGGGAGTTTTTGTAAGTTGCTCAGCTGGAAATGGGGGTCCAGGTAATGCTACCTTATCTAATGAAGCCCCTTGGATTCTCACTGTTGGTGCTAGCACGATCGATAGACAAATAAAGGCAACCGTGGCACTTGGAAATGGCGTAGAATATGATGGTGAATCAACTTCTCAACCAAAGGATTTCCCTCCAACATTACTACCAATCGTCTACCCAGCATTGAACAGCACTTATTTTGGTGCTTTTGCTTGTAGCCCAGAATCACTTACAAATGTTGAAGGCAAATTAGTGTTGTGTGGAGGGGGTGGAGCAACAGCACTTGAAAAAGGACAGCCTGTAAAAGATGCTGGTGCTGCTGGCATGATTCTAATGAACAAAGATATTGAAGGTTACACTATACCTGCACACGATTATGTTCTTCCAGCAACACGCATCAGCTATGCTGATGCACAAGATCTCATAGCATATATAAACTCGACATCAACCCCTATGGCCAGTATTTTATTTAAGGGCACTGTAATTGGAAATAAACATGCTCCTTCAGTTGCTTTCTTTTCGTCCAGAGGCCCAAGCAGAACAAGTCCAGGCATATTAAAACCAGATATTATTGGCCCGGGATTCAATATCCTTGCAGCTTGGCCGACCTCCATAGAAAACAATACTCATACAAACTTGACATTTAACATGATTTCTGGCACATCCATGGCTTGTCCTCACCTTGCTGGAGTTGCAGCTTTGCTTAAAAGTGCTCATCCAGATTGGTCTCCTGCTGCTATTAAGTCCGCTATTATGACCACTGCTGGTCTAGTTAATCTCGGTAATAATCCAATCGAGGATGAAAGACATTTACCAGCTAACATCTTTGCAATTGGAGCAGGACATGTAAATCCATCAAGAGCAAATGATCCTGGTCTAATCTATGACATCGAGCCTCATGATTACGTGCCTTATTTATGCGGCTTAAACTACACAGATCAACAAGTTAGCGCAATCTTACAAAAGAAAGTGAATTGCACAATTAGTATACCCGAGGCAGAGCTAAACTATCCTTCATTTTCAATCAAACTTGGATCAGAGACTCAGGAATATACCAGGGCTGTGACTAATGTCGGTGAGGCTAATTCGATTTACACTGTAGAGATTTCACCATCAGAAGGTGTTGAGATAACTGTGAGTCCTACCAGTTTGCACTTCTCTGAAGTAAAGGAGAGGATAACGTATCAAGTAACGTTTAAACGTTCAGCGTCTGGCACTGTCAGCAACGCGAACTTTGTGCAAGGATATTTGAAATGGTCATCAGATAAGCACTCTGTTCAAAGTCCCATTGTAGTAATTTTGGAGTAGTGAAAGCACCATCAGGCTTCTCAATAAATTCCAGAAGATAATTATGTATACCTGCTTGAGATTTGAACTTAGACTTTGTAACAGAAATTTCCTTTTCTTCTTGCAGTAACTCTCTTTAATAATTTTATGATGGGCAATTTTCACATATACCAAACAAAAAATTCATATTTGTATACTATAGCAAAGTTTGCATAATTGCGCTCCATAACAAACATATAACTGTATAATTCGCTATACATATACAATTGTATAATTCGCTGGTCTAAATTGTATGATTCGCTGGCCTCGCTATACATATACAATTGTATGATTCGCTGGCCTAAATTGTATAATTCGCTGACCTATTTGCTGCAATTGTATAATTCGCTGGCCTATTTCACTGCAATTGTATAATGCGCAATTGTATAATTCGCTGCCTATTTCGATGCAATATCTGTATAAAATTTGCTTTGCATATAATTGAATCGAAGTAAAATGTATGTATATTGTATAATTATAAGTGTATAGGAAGAAGATATATGTTTTTCTCTCGCTTTATACAAAAACAGAAACACAATTTATACACTTATGTTGTATAAAGTGAGAGAAAATTGTATTTCACTGCAATTGTATAATTCACAATTGTATAATTCGTTGGCCTTTTTCGCTGCAATATTTGTATAAAATTTGCATTTGTCTACAATTAAATCGAAGTAAAATGTTTGTTGTATAATTAAGTGTATAGCACGAAGATATATGTTTTTGCATGTGTATATACAATTTTCTCTCGCTTTATACAAAACAGAAACACAATTTATATACTTCTGTGTATAAGAGGCGAGCAGAGGGAGAGTAGCGAGCGAGAATGGGAGAGTGGCGAGCGAGATTTTTGGGAGAGAGGCGACTGGCAAACTTTGGCAAACGTTTGCTATGGAGTACAATTAAATTAAATCATAGCTACTCTATTTATTTTAAGTTATTAATTTGCTATTATATATAATTATCCCTTTTATGATGGCATAGAGTGAACTTCAATTTTGATAGAAATTGAATTTAAAAAACTTAATAAGGTCAGTGCGTGAAATTTGATATAATACCACCATAAATTATATTAAGTGATTACTTTCCCATATGGTAGGTATACTAGGTGATTTCTCTTATTAAAATTGAATTCTCTGACAGAATTTGATCGTAGTGTTAAGACTTAATTACATAATATTACTATTTTTTTAAATTACAAAAATCCTTAAAATTTGATGGAATCTGAATACATCCCAAAATTTCCCTATACATCATATCTTGATTTTAGATATATCCCTCAATGTCTCGATACATCGCATTTAACGTCCCGATACATCACGCAATGTGATGTATCTAAGGATATGAGTGTAGGGATTTTGTAATTTTTTCAAACGGAATTTTAGAAAATAAGTTGTGTATTAGGTAATTTAATTCCCAAATTTTTTTAAATTGAATTCTTAGTGTTAAGAGCTAATTACATTTTATCCCTATTCTTTTTCAAATTACAAAAATTTCTTAAATTTGATAGAATCGGAGTACATCCCAAAATATCTGGATATATTGCGTCCTGATTTCGAATACATCGTTTAACGTTTCGATACATCACGTCGATTTCAAATACATCACTCAACCTCTGATACTTTGCATACGTCTCAATACATTGTATCGAACCGATACATCACATCAAGATATATCAGAGAATAGAAGAGAGTAAAATTTCTGTAATTTCTTAAAATGGTATAAGAAAATTTTAAAAAATATAATAATATAAGTTGTGTAATTAAGTAATTTTTCCTCGTAATAAAAAATGGTAGGAAACTTACAGAAGATTGGACATATGTGGAAGTATGTATTTGTGCGTAAAGGTGATAAAAGTAGCAAGTAAAAATATAATTCATTCGGTCCATTTAAATTTGAGCGGGTCATTATGGCAAAATATGCATTTACATGTAGAGGCTATTTCAGTTCAATCATCGAAAATTGGAGTGAGATGTAATCCATATTGACTTCTGAAAAATTGTGTCAAAATATTTATAAAAGATAAGTTTTTATTTGATATGTTATATATAGTCTAAGTAAAGAAAAATAATAATTTTATTAGATAGTAAAAATTATAAAAGAATAACTAAAGTAATTAAAACTTAATAAGAACTAAGCAAGTTGAGCCGCATTTTAACCTATTTTAATTAAACTAATTTTAAGCGGATTAATAATTCATTCATTTATCAATTCAATTTATTTTTATCTACTTAATCAAATTAACTCGCTCATTTAACATTTCTATTTATGTTACGTGACAAAAGTCTTCAGCCTGCAAATGATTGGATTTTACAAAAAAAAAAAAAATCGAGTAATTTCTAGTCGGCAACCCAAAAAGCTCCAGATGCCTACGCCTTTATGTGGCGTTTATTTCATAGCCCAAAAAGGGATTTTTAAATTAATTCAATTGGAACGTCGATACTAATTTAAAAAACAGTTACTTTCTCAAATAATATATTATTATAAGTGGGAAGGTTTTAAGTTTAAAGTTGAATTACGATTTTATCTCTATACTAAAATTAAATATTATAAAATGTCTAATAAATTAAATACTAAATTGTAATCACATCATTTTATACTTAATACTAAATGTAGAAAGGTGTTAAGTAAAAAATTATTACATTTAATAATAATATTTTACTCCTACACTAAAAAATAATATTATAAAATATCTAATTGATTAAATATTAGATATTAATCACATCATATTATACTAAATACTAAAAGTGGAAATGTGTTAAGTCAAATTATTATTATTATTTTTATTATTATTATTAATATAAATGTAAAGTTTATTATTATTATTAGTAGTAGTAGTAGTAGTAATAGTAGTAATAATAATAATAATAATAAGTGGGAAGCCCCAAAACTTATAAAATTGAATTACAAATTATTCCTAAAAAATTAAATTGCATTTTTACCCTTCATCTTAATACTAATATTCCTATACTACTTCGTACTAAATAATAAATTTACCTATACTAATAAATAAATCATAATTAAATGAGAAACTGATTAACCCTTCCCTTTACCTTTTACTGTTAAAAATTACTTCCTACATGTTATATGCTAAAAAAACGTTTTTAGGAGAACTTTATTAAATGGTGAATTATTAGTATAATGAATGTATTTATTGAAAAGAAACTGTTTTCACCTTGTCACCTCATATCAATTTGAAAGTTAAAGAGTCACATGTGTTTAGTGAATATTTTGAGTCTTTCTTATCTGCACATTTTTCTTGTCAATTATCAAATTTAATTAATGATAACTATCAGATTTTCTCAAATCAACAATATATATAGCTATCAACTTTAAAAGAAAAGAAACAGTAAGATGGAAGCTACATATTTAATAGGTAAGTTATAAGTTATTTTCTCTTTTATTATTTTCTATGAAATATAGTAAATATTAGTAAATATCATGAAGCTTTGCAGCTATGAATATATGCATTTGTTATTACTGTTGTTGTTGCTTCGTAACTTTTTTGTGCTTATTTGATTTCTGAAGTTTAATGTTCATACATCATTTAGTAGTGATACACATGAAATTTATGGATAAATCTTTTATATATGTAGTGTTTTTCCAAAGGTAAAAATTGAGTATCTTTTTTAATTTCTTTGCCATTCGGAATCTTTTCTCAGTTTTTGCTTTTCTATTGTTAAGTTTATGCTTTCTTATTTATAGAACACTTTTTTATTTTCTTTTACCTTCTTTTTTGAATGTTATAAATTAAATTTGCAGAATAGAGATATTAGCTCTATCACAATTGCAATTGCTTCTCTGTAGATATTACAAAATAGTAATAAAAGTTGTATATTAATTCTCTATTTCTTTTTCCATATATATTGTTATGAATAAAGTCTTAGAAGAATATGTATGTTGTGTATTTTTCTTCTTTATTTCGTGTTTTCTCTATTAGATTTCTTTAATTTAATTTTCTATTAATTTCTAATTGTTATAAATTTGTATTTTTATTTACTCTCAAGTTATTTGCCATCTATGACTTCATTGGAAGTTTGCTAACTACTCATCAAAGTTCAAAATTTATAATTGATTGCTTAAATAAAATTAATTTTAATCATAAAAATAAATTTAATCATTTAAATGGATCTATAAAATATCACAAGAGATACACATGCACCATGGATCTATAAAATATCACAAGAGATACACGTGCACCAAAGACTAGTGTCTAAATAAATAGAGGAACAACATCCACTAATTGATAGAATAATTCAAAGTCAACTTGATTAATTTTCAAAGTTAAATTAGATTATATTAATTTAATATTTTAAACAAAAAAATTGAATATTTAAAAACTATACAGAAAATACTATAAATTTTCATCTTTTGCATATTAATATGATCGAAAAAATATATAGTAAAATGTTAAATTAAAATTAGGGCAACTTTCACATATAGCAAATAAAAAATTCATATTTGTATGCTATAGCAAACTTTGCATAATTGCGCTCCATAGCAAACATAAAAACTGTATAATTCGCTATACATATACAGTTGAAGCGAATTGTATAAAACGAGAAAGAGAAAGACACTTGGGCAGAGACTTGTATAAAAACGAAGTGTATAAAACGAATTGTATGATTATAAGTGTATAGAACGATTATATACAATTTGAATTTGTATAAAATGAGAAAGAGAGAAAGACAAAAGAGACTTGGCAGGGAATATATAATTGAATCCAATAGTATAAAACGAGAAAGAGAGAAATTAGATACAATTTGAAATTTGTATAAAACGAGAAAGAGAGAAAGGCAAAAGAAATCGGGCAGAGGAGTATTTTTATTGTATAATTATAAGTGTATAGGACGAAAATATATGTACTTGCATGTGTATATACAATTTTCTCACGCTTTATAAAAACAGAAACGCAATTTATACATTTCGTTTCTGTTTGTATAAGTGAGAAAGGCGAGGGTGGCGAGCGAGATTTGGGAGAGTGGCGAGCGAGGTCTGGAAGAGGGGAGAGAGGGGAACAAAAATATATGTATTTATACAATTTTCTCTGCTTTATACAATTCGAAATAATTTTTATACACTTGTGTTTGTATAAAAAGTGAGGAAGCGAGGGAGAGATTGGAGGAGAGTGTCGAGCGAGATATTGGGAGACAGGCGCCTGGCAATTTTTTGCAAACGTTTGCTATGGAGCACAATTAAATCAAAACCTAGCTACTCCATTTATTTTAGGTTATTAGTTTGCTATTATATACAATTATCCCTTAAAATTATTATCGTTTGAGTATGAAATCATGACAATTAAAAGTGGACGTAGGTAGCTCAAGTCAAAATAACTTCTGCACTACTATAAATAGACGTGGTTTAACATATTATGTTGCAGAGGAAAATTATTGAGTTCAGAAGCATACTTACAGAGCATGACTCCCACATTAGTTTATCTAAGTGCTGTTTCCATATTTTTCCTTCAATCCTTGGTTATATTTGCTAGTCATGAAAACAACAAAGAGATTTACATTGTACATCTAGACTTACCCGATGAAAGTCAATTTTTCTCTAATTTTGAAGATTTGCATGATTGGTACCATTCATTTTTGCCCTCAAACACAGACAATTCTTCGTCTTCGCGTATGGTTTACTCCTATCGCAATGTCCTCAGTGGCTTTGCTGCAAGGCTAACACCAGAAGAAGTAACATCACTTCAAGACAAGGAAGGGATCATATCAGTCCGGCCACGACAATTACTGGATGCACAAACCACTCACAGTACAAGTTTCTTGGGGCTACACCAGAACTTAGGCTTCTGGGAAAAATCAAATTATGGAAAAGGTATGATAATTGGAGTTTTAGACAGTGGAATAATGCCTGATCACCCATCCTTCCACGACGGAGGAGTAGCCCCTCCACCTGCTAGGTGGAAGGGCAAGTGTGAATTCAACTTTACTGTGTGTAACAACAAACTCATTGGAGCAAGATATTTCCATGAATTTGGTAATGGGACGCCACTAGATGAAAATGGTCATGGTACACATACTTCAAGCACTGCTGCTGAAAATTTTGTGGATGGGGCCAACTTTTTAGGCCTGGCTAATGGCACAGCATCTGGTATGGCTCCGCTTGCACATGTTGCCATGTATAAAGTCTGTAATGCTAGTCTTATTTGTTCTGAAAGTGATATATTGGCTGCAATTGATGCTGCAATTGAGGATGGAGTCGATGTATTATCATTTTCCATTGGAAAAAATTCTACCAATTTTTGGTCAGAGGTTGTCGCACTAGGTGGATTTACTGCTATGCAGAAAGGGATTCTCGTCAGCTGTTCAGCTGGTAATGCAGGTCCAATACCAGGCTCTGTGTTTAATGGAGCTCCATGGCTTCTCACAGTTGGTGCAAGTACTACTGATAGAAAACTAAGAGCGACGATACGTCTTGGAGATGGAAAAGAAATTGATGGGGAGTCAGCTTTCCAGCCCAAAGACTTCTCCGAGACCCCATTACCACTCATTTTTCCTGGAACAAATATCAGTGATCCGACTGCTGCATTTTGCAGCGCGGAGTCACTGAAGAATATTGATGTCAAAGGAAAAGTTGTGTTGTGTATATCTGGTGGTAATATTACTAGAATTGGCAAGGGAAGTTTCGTGAAGGATGCTGGAGGTGCTGGAATGATACTCATGAATAGTGAACCCTTGGGGTTCACTATCTTAGCTGATCCACATGTTCTTCCAGCAGCACATGTCAACTATGCAGATGGATCAATGATCAAAGCCTACATCAATTCAACATCAAACCCTTGGGTCACATTTTTATTCAAGGGAACCATATTTGGAGATGATCATGCTCCAGTAGTAGCTGGCTTTTCAGGCAGAGGCCCAAACTTGGCAAGTCCTGGAATCTTGAAACCAGATATTATTGGTCCTGGTGTTAACATTCTTGCTGCATGGCCAAAATCCATTGAGAACAATACCGACACGAAATCAACTTTTAACCTTTTATCTGGCACCTCAATGTCTTGTCCTCACGTATCTGGAATTGCAACATTAGTAAAGAGTGCACACCCTGATTGGTCTCCAGCTGCTATCAAATCAGCAATCATGACGACTGCTGATCTTGTGAACCTCGGTGAAAAAACAATTGAGGATGAAAGGGGTGTTCCTGCTGACTTCTTTGCCACTGGTGCAGGACATGTTAATCCGTTAAGAGCAAGTGATCCAGGCTTAATATATGACATTCAGCCCGAGGATTATGTTCCTTACTTATGTGGTTTAAACTACTCAAACAGAGCAGTTAGTATGTTTGTATTGAGAAAAGTGAACTGCTCATTAGCCATTCCTGAAGCAGAACTAAATTATCCTTCCTTTTCAATTGGACTTGGATTAGAAGCTCAAACATATACGAGGACTGTGACTAATGTTGGTGAAGTTGTCTCGTCCTATGCTGTGGAGATTGTGCCACCACAAGGAGTTGATGTGAGAGTTAACCCTCCTCTATTGAATTTTTCCGAGTTAAACCAGAAGAAAACATATCAAGTAACATTTAACCGATCAAGTACTTCAACCATCAATGCCACTTTTGTTCAAGGATACTTGAGATGGACTTCATCCAAGCACTTCGTTAGGAGCCCAATCGTAGTTACCTTAGAGTAGTGATGAGAATTAATTTTCATAACAGTTTTCCATACAACAATAAGGAAATCTTACTTCTATTTCTTAGTTAGTTGATCAGATTTACCTTTATGTACTTATAGAAGCCACTCAATTTGGTTTCAAGTTTTACTTGTCCATCTATTGTACGCCCCTTCAAATGCATATCGAAATGAGTATCTTTGTTACACTTTACTGAAATGCTGTAAAACTATATACAAATCAATACACGAAAAACGATAACTACATGTAAGCTTTGTCATGGGTAACCTTAAAATAAATGGCAAATAACATGTTATAACTAGCCAAACTACACCAATAGTGCAACAGTTATTCAAACCTGGCTATTTTAAAAGCCATTCAGAGGCGGATGCAGCTTTAAGTTATTGGGTTCATCTAAATCCATTACTCCCAATGCGGAGCATATATCTGTGTGCATCCACTAAAATTGCAACAAATTTGAAGACACAAGCCTATGAGCTTAAATCCTAAATCCGCCTCTGAAGTCAATACCTAGTTATTCCCAACTCATAGATATGATAATATGAACATTTATCATCACAGACTAAATGTCAGTTGACACTGTAATAGATCATCTTCTAAAAATTTCCCAGGGAAATTATTTGACAATGAGCTGCCAACGCCTAGTCCTTGGTGATTAATGACACCTCTAAACTGTGTCCATAAGAATATGTTAATTTTAATTGCATAAATTTCACAGAAAAAGGTAGAAAAATTAAATGAAATGGAACCATTCAAGTTTTAACAAATGTTACTTGTGTAATCTTCCTTTGTGCTTATTCTTTCATTGGACTTCATGCTTTCGTAGTTTCGTTACCTCTAACCATTGTGCATTCACATGAACTTATCATTCATAACAGAATGCAAATCCTTGGTTGAAACTGAGTAAACCCCACAAATATTTGACTTTAACCACAATGCAGAGAAGTGATTCTTGAAGTCATCCACAATGCAGAGAAGTGATTCTTGAAGTCATCCACAATGCTTGTAAGCTAGTCCTTGGATTTATTTCCATCAGAATAGATTCCTCCTACAATCAATATTCAGCCTGCAAATCATTGGTTATTCCCAAGTGAAACATGTTAGATAATCAAAATTAGTTTGCAGCCGCCTAGTTGAAAAGATTTATTAATTGCAATAAAAACCAAAGCAAGCTCCAAATGGCTTGTCTTAGGCTTTCATTTCTTAGATCAAACAGATATTGCATTTCAAGTCAATGGTGAATTCAGAACCAATCACATCCTTCTCAAAACTTCAGTGTCACTCAAATTCTTTCGATTACTTCAATACTGAAGACACTGTTTAAAAAAAATGATGACAAACCAATCATCAAGAAATTAACACTATATATATCTGGTTTACAAGAGATGTGGCTCATTAATTTGCTCTGATAAACATGGATTTGAAACTTCTTTTTAGTGTCATCTTTACTCTCAGTCTTTATTCTTCAGCCATACATGCAAGTAATACCAATCGGCAGTGCAACTCAGATATTTACATAGTCCATCTTGAGTCTTTTCGTGGCCAACTTTTCTCTGACTTGGATAGTTTACAAATGTGGCACCATTCTTTTCTGCCCCCAAAGAAAACGAGTCTAAATGATTCTGCATCCTCCCACATAGTTTACTCTTATCGCAATGTCCTTAATGGTTTTGCAGCTAGACTAACACCAGATGAAGCAGAGCTATTGCAGGAGACAGAAGGGATCATATCAGTGCGGCCACAAAGACTGTTGCATGCACGGACCACCCACAGTACTCATTTCATGGGACTGCACCAGAACTTAGGCTTCTGGAAAAGTATAAACTATGGCAAAGGTATGATTATTGGATTTTTAGACACTGGGATAACACCGCATTCAATGATGAAGGAGTGCCTCCTCCACCGGCGAAGTGGAAGGGCAAGTGTGAATTCAACTTTACTACAGCCTGCAACAACAAGCTCATTGGAGCTAGATATTTCCAGGAGTTTGGAAATGGAACGCCTCTGGATGAGAATGGACATGGCACACATGTTGCAAGCACAGCTGCTGGAAACTTTGTCAGTGGTGCCAATGTGTTTGGACTTTCTAATGGAACAGCTTCTGGCGTGGCTCCCCTTGCTCATGTTGCCATGTATAAAGTCTGTGACGCTAGCGCTGCTTGTTCTGAGAGTGACACATTTGCTGCTATGGATGCTGCAATCGAAGATGGTGTTGATGTAATTTCTATTTCCATTGACGATATCTCTAGACCTTTCTGGGAAGACTCTATTGCACTCTGTTCATTTACTGCAATTCAAAATGGCATTCTAGTGAGCACCACAGCTGGAAATATGGGCCCAGAACATGGTACAGTAGCAAATGGAGCTCCATGGCTTCTCACTGTTGGTGCTAGCACCACGGATAGAAAATTAAGGGCAACAGTACTGCTGGGGAACAGTGAAACAATTGATGGTGAATCAGCTTTCCAACCTGAAGACTTCTCTCAAACTCTGCTTCCATTAGTTTACCCTGGAAAAAGTTCTAGTGATCTGATGGCCCCATTCTGCAATGCCGAGTCTTTGAAAAATGTTAATGTGAAGGGAAAGATAGTCTTTTGCGAAGATGGTGGTAAGATAAACAGACTTGATAAAGGACATTTTGTGAAGGATGCTGGGGTGCTGGAATGATACTCATGAATGAGGAACCACAAGGCTTCACTACACAAGCTGAACCTCATGTTCTTCCAGCAGCACATATCAGTTTTATTGATGGCCTGAAGATCAAAGCCTACATAAATTCAACGTCAACCCCTTTGGCTTCATTTTTGTTTAAAGGAACTATATTTGGAGATGATCATACTCCAGCAGTTGCAGCCTTTTCATCTAGAGGCCCTTTTCCAGAAAGCCCTGGCATATTGAAACCTGATATTATCGGTCCTGGTATTAGCATCCTTGCAGCATGGCCAACGTCTGTAGAGAATAATACCAACAAAAAGTCTACCTTTGACACATTGTCTGGCACTTCAATGTCCTGTCCTCACCTTTCAGGAGTTGTAACATTGATCAAGAGTGCACATCCAGAATGGTCTCCATCTGCTATCAAGTCTGCAATCATGACAACCGCTGATCTGGTAAACCTTGGAAATAATCCCATTGAAGATGAAAGGGGCCTCCGTGCTGACTTCTTTGCAACTGGTGCAGGCCAGGTTAACCCATTAAGAGCAAATGATCCGGGACTGATCTATGACATCCAACCAAATGAGTATATACCTTATTTATGCGGATTATACCCTAGTAGAGCTGTTAGTTTGATTGTTTTGCAAGAAGTTAACTGCTCATCAACCACTCCTGAAGCAGAACTAAATTATCCATCCTTTTCAATTAGACTTGGATCTAATTTACAAGCATACACAAGGACTGTGACCAACGTTGGGGAGCCTGTATCATCTTATACTCTGGAGATTGTGCCACCCCAAGGAGTTGATGTGAAAGTTGAGCCTTCCACCTTACACTTCTCAGAGATGTACCAGAAGATAACATATCAAGTAACCTTTAACCGATCAATTTCAAACATTAATGCCAGATTTGTTCAAGGATTTTTGAAATGGACCTCATCCAAGCACTTTGTTAGGAGTCCAATGGTAGTTACCTTGGTACCATGAAGAAACTCTACAAGCACCTCCAAACTATTCTATACATCAACTGTAATTTCTTGATCTCAAGACCGTAGGATAATTTTATTCGTGTATTCCTCTCATCAGTTTTCCGAGCAGCTTATCAGTTAGCTTGCTTCAGCTATTGTGTTAATGAAAGTCAATATTTCCATAGGTTTGTTCTGAGTATATTTAAAAGTTTAATATGGAAATAAGTTGCATCGACTCTACTCCAAAATGAACTCTCCAACAACAGCCGCTCAAAACATGGGGAGCATATCCTCAATCTAGATTATTGTTTATCTCACTACAAAATACTAGTAAGAATCAAACTTCTGAAACGGATAGACCTGTTGTCATCACAAACGTTCAACAAACACAGCAGAACTAGTATGGAAGTTCATCATTTCCAAAGAATGAAGTTCCAATGTGAAGTTAATCTAGCTAGTTCTAACACAGGTAGCGAACCACCAAGAACTAGTATAATGAATATTTTTGCAACAAAATTTACAAATTACAGTAACTTACAGAGTGCTAAGACATCGACTTAAAGCAACAATATACTCATATGTATGGCTGAGCTAGTATATCAAGATTGCACGCTTATTGTGACGAGACCAGTGCAGGCTACTTTTGTTATCTGGGTCCTGAAAGCTCAATTGGTTCAAAGGTAAATGAGGATTCTTCATGAATATCACTAAAATTCCTAGAGAAGCTGAAAGCACTTGTTTGACATATGTTGCTTCCACCTTGTGATTCGTCCACATGCCCCATTTGTTCTGTAATACCTTCCAGGATTCTCAAGACTTCCGACATCTTAGGCCGATTATTGGGGTTAGATTGAGTACACTTTAGAGCCACTTCAACTGTTTTCTCTAGCTCCTCTGCATTAAAACATCCTCTAAGATCCCTATCCGCAAGCATTTCCACTTTCTTTTCCTCAAACAAATTCCGGACCTGTAAAGTGGACAGGTCGTCAGAATGAATTCGCCCGAATAATAGACATAATAAACTCTGAGCTCTATGTTCTGAAAATCTTTACTCCACATAAAACAGCCTGAGAGGGAAGAAAATCATAATTGAAGAAGCATAAAACGGGTACCTTTTTTCACACAAATATTCTAGCATAATACATGGCTGTTCAGACTAACATGATTACGTAATAAATATTCAAATAAGTTAATCAACGGCTTAAAGTATGCAAGTGTAGAATTATATGTGATAAAAAATCAACCAAATAATTTATATTTAAGGGCTTAAAGTATGCAACAGTAAGGTACTCATACACAGCATAATTTTGTTGCACTGATCAGTAAGTGATATTCAAAAACCTTGAATATGTTGTCCATAAGCCCTACAGATCATGAACCAGATTATGCAGTCAGCAAAAAGAACAAGTTTCCAAGCAATGATTCAGAATTTTGGAACTCTTCTCTCATAAGATGTGGAGCAACTTCTGCGTTTGACACTAGTTATTGCGTCAATTTAGTGAAAATTTCAAGTCAAATATTGATTTTGATTCTGACTCAAACAAAATCCTGCTTGAAGATTAGCTATTAACTGCTTAATCAAATAAAGTTAGAAATTATGCACAACTATATGAAGCTTCAAACAGTAGGAGGGTTAGAAGCTACACACCCGGTCAAGAATAGTTCCTTTCTGACCCTGACCAATTCCTGCATCTAATGCCTTGTGTCCTGTAATGAGTTCCAAAAGTAGTATTCCATATCCAAAGACATCTGTCTTCTCAGATGATTGACCAGTTGATAAATACTCTGGTGCTATATGACCTATAGTACCACGAACTGCAGTTGTAACATGAGAATCTCTACAGTCTAAAAGCTTAGCAAGCCCAAAATCACCAACAACAGCTTCAAAACTTTCATCAAGCAGAATATTAGCCGCCTTAACATCTCTGTGAATTATTTTAGGATTACACTGTTCATGCAAATACAGAAGACCTCTGGCAGCTCCAAGAGCTATATGCATGCGCTTTCTCCAATCCAAAAATGGTTTATCTCGGCCATTGTCTGGTAGATAACAAAAGATTATGTGAGAACAGAGCAAAAGATGACACAGTCACTACATCAAGCTAATGTGTTTACATTCCAATAATTCCAACTTGATTTTGTGTTCATACACCTAAAAATTGACTTGAATTGGTCATGCTAAAAAATTAATGACAACACGACTGTTACCTTACTGCCAAATAACAATTTATTTTGTTCATGGATAATGTAAGTCGATACCATGGATAATGTAAGTCGATACCATAAATGACATTAGCATTTCAAAGATGGATAGAAACTTTTGTCACATAAAAATTAAGCTTAATAACACGTAAGGTCGCAATAGATTGCTAGAAGCATGCCTACTTAGGTAATGCACTACATCAGGGTCTTAATCACAATGGATACAAAAAAAAATCATATAGTCAACCCCAACTAATTTGGGTTTGATGCATCGTTGATTGATATGTTGATAATAGATTTCATTCAACTTTCACAAGAAACATTGACAATGTAATCCAATCTAACTATCTAAGATAATCAATCAAACGTTGATTTCATGATAGGGCCCTGGTGTTTGAAGATGTACAGTAAAAATATAGCACAAAGTCCTGGATTTCCATAAACCATGAACTTTCAAGAGTTTTTGCCAGATTAAAATTGAGAGCGCTAGGAATAATTGAAATGCATATGTAAACTTGATCAGTTTAAGCAATCCATTGTGACAAGAAAAAACAATGCTTCAGCAAAAGCACCAAGCAAATATACTTCAAAGCAAACCTCTCAAGCAATCGGCAACGCTCCCATTTGGCATATAAGGGTAAATAAGTAATCTTTCCTCGGGAGTCGTACAGAATCCATACAGACGTAGAAGGTTCCGATGCACAGCCAAGCCTATCATCTCAACTTCTGTTTGAAACTGCACTTCTCCAGTGAAAGTTGGATCTCTCAATCTTTTGACAGCCACTACTGTCCTATTTGGAAGGTATCCTTTGTAGACCACTCCAAATCCACCTTGTCCTAGTATGTTCTTAGAGCTGAAATTTGCAGTTGCAATTTGCAGTTCACGAAATGAAAATCTCTTCAGGTGGCCAGTGGCAAACTCACAATCGTGTTGCACTGCAGATCAAACGATCAGACACTCATAATGTATCTAGTCTTAATGTGCAAGAAATTAGAGATGTGTTTCTAATCTTGTAATTACCATATCCTGTGAGGACACGAGATCTGTACCAATGCACCCAACAAACAAGAAGCGTGACTGTAACTATGAATGTGCAACTGACCCCAACGATAATAGAAACAACCCATCGATGATGATTGCTAATCCTCCTGTCTGAAGATGTTTCTGCATGGTAAAAATAGAATTTGATTCAAAAGCATCAGCCTCAATATAATGACAAGTTCTGGTAAAATTTCAACAATACCATTTACTGCTTTTGGCACACCCCCACAAATTTGTGTGGTCAATGCAGAGCAAAGAAATCTGTTTCCTGCAATACTAAGGCAACAACCAAAATATAAGCTGAAATAGAATACAAAAGAACATGAAAGGTTGCTAGAATGATGCCAAGGGGAAGATAATCAACAAGCATTGCAAGTAGGATAGAAAACTTCTATAACATCAGACAGTATCTCAAGGCAAATATTCTGCTTGACATTAGCATATTAGCAATATAGGAATTATACCAAACAAGCATCATGGAAGTTCCATTAGACCAGGTAAGAAGATAATACTTCAATGATAAGATTTGAGATATTATTTCTTCTTCTTTTTTTTATTTATAATGAGATTTGAGAAATTACTTTTTTATTATTATTATTGATAATGAGATTTGAGATATTACTTTTTTAAAATTATTATTGATGATGAGATTTGAGATATTACTTTCAGGTTTGAAAGAACTGACTGCTGGTTTCCAGTGAAGGGACATACCACAACAACAAACAGGAATGCAAGATTACAGTTATTAAAACTATAGAAAGCATAACTTTATTACGAGAGAAACGTTATGTGTGGTACTGCGCCATATGGCATGTCACAGATGCAACGATACTGAATCAAGCTTTATTTTGCAGTTACATTTGAGATTGAGGTGTTTATCTTAAACTCCATTAATGAATATGATTCTGGCACAGTACTGTGGCATATACCATCCTCCTCACTGTAGTAGTGTAACCTGAATTCCTTGATTCATCAAACTAGATACCTGAAGGATTCTTCCAGTTCACCAACAATTGAGGACCAAACATTGAGAGAGATAGAATAATATTTCCTTGGATCTTACCTGTAGTCTTTGGCCAAAATTTTTGGTGTTGGACCACTTAGGTTATTGAATGATAAGTCCCTACACAACAACATCCGCAGTTTATTTAACTCTCATCTAGCCCTTGTATTGGACATATAAATGTCATGGATAGAAGACATACAAGAATGAAAGACCTGAAAGGTATGCCACAGGTTTAGGAATTTGTCCAGACAATCTGTTCCTGCTAAGCCTCCTGAGAATTTGACACACCAGAGGATTACATACACAGCCAACAAGGGAACTTTAACATACGAGTAATAAAGATCGAACAAATCAAGAGTTTAGCTACACTCACAAGTAATTTAAATAAATCAGGCGACCCAACGCCCTAGGAATTCCTCCATCAAACTGATTACCAGACAAATCAAGGGTCAGCAGTTCGGTGAGCTGTCCAATTTCAGCAGGAATTGGACCAGATAAATGATTATTCTGCAACAATCTACAACAAAAAACAATGCAAAAATGACTTTATCAGATCATATTAAAAGACATTTTCAATATATCTTACAAATAATAAAGCACTAATGTCACTCCTAATAGTATTAGTAATTACTAAACTAAGTATTATGTGATTTTAACTTCAAGTATCTCCAAGATATATGTGAGCAGCATCACATCAAAATAAGAATCAAGTGGGAAATTCATGTCAAATTAGTCTTACAGCGTCCGAAGATGAGTTAAATTCCCAATACTAGGCGAAAGTGTGCCAGATAATCCCATACTCGCCATTTCACTGCCAAGAATTATATAACCAAAGGATAATAATAAATTATTTTCACAGAAAGGGAAAAGAAATGGACAAGATGTAACAGAAAAGGAGAAAACTCACAGAGAAATAACAAAGCCTTCTGAAGAACAACCAACCATGTACCAAGTACAAGGATCAACAGAATTTATATCCCATCCATCTAACACATGGTATTCATCTCTCATTTTATTCTTCATAGACATCAATGCTGCCACTGCTTACCCCACAATAAATTCAACAAATCTTTAAGTAAAGTTACCACTCTAAACTATGAAAACATAAACAAATAAATGCTTATAAACAGTGTTAAGCAACAAAGTTTGGATTTTTCTGGTAAAGTTTTAATCTTTACCTTTACCACTCTAAACTATGAAAACAAAAATAAACAAGTACTAAACAATAAAGTTTGAATTTTTCACTGGAAAAAAAAACAAGAAATGCTTGGATTATAGTAAAGTTTTAATCTTTACCTTCATAGTTGACACCTTTAGGTGAAAGAAAACCCATGGAAACTGGAGTGGTGGCCACCCAATGAAGAAAAAATGAGAAAATGAGTAGCAAAGTTACCATTTGGATCCAAAAAGCTAATTAGCCAAAAGAAAGATTTTGGTACAGAGCTTTCAGAAAAAAGTCCTTTTTAGAATTCATCATTGTACAGCACAGTAGGAGTAGCACAATAAAATATATTTCCCTCGAGCTTATAAATGGGTGAAAAGTCTTGTTTGGTTTTTTAAAATTTTTTAATTAAGAAAAGAGAATCCGAAGTACTAGTACCAATTTAACTATTTACAAAAAATTGTTACTTGTAAAGATGTAAATTTTTACTTTCTTTTTTTCTTACTGTCATTTTCTCCTATTTGTGGATTTTTTCTAAATGATGTTGTTGTTTTTCCTTGCTGTCATTAATAGTCCATTGAATAAATAGTCCCTCAACAAGCCAAATGGGAAACCCCACGAAATCATTGCAGCAAGAAGCAATTTTTAGTATCATAGATGGATATGATATGATTTGATCGAATTCAATAATTTTTAGTTTAAAATCTTAAATTTATATTTTGATATGAATAAAAATTAGAAAATAATTACTTTCTTTGTTTTAAAAGAATAATCTAGTTTGACTTGGAACGGAGTTTAAGAAAAGAAAGAAGATTTTTTAATCTTGTGGTTCTAAATTAAAGTTATGTCAAATGTATCAAAATATCCTTTAATCGTGTGGTCTTAAACATGTCACGTGGAAAGTTAAAGTTAAATTGTTGCCAAGAAGAGAAAGGGGTCATTCTTTTTTAAATAAATTAAAAAGAAAATAGGGACATTTTTTTTGAAATGAAGTGAGTAATAACAGTTAATATCTCCATCCATTGAATTTAAAATTTATGAAGTTTAAATATTATTTAGCCTCTAGACTTATATGATGCAAATCTGACTAACCCGGATTGATAAAAAATATTTTCTTTAAAAAGGAAAAACTTTTGGAGAAATAAATGGAAAATATTAGTCTTACTAATAATGCAAGCAAATTGTAATACGATAAGATATGACATCTGAACCTAACTCTACCTCAAAAGCTAAAGGTAAGTTAGTTCATGTAAACAATATGATATATGTATCTAACTCTGTATCTATCTAACTCATGAGAGGAGATTTGTTCAAACCTATATAAAGAGATCATTTTTCATCCCTTACTAATGTGAAAATTCCTAAACGAACAACAAACTAAAATCATGTAAATATATATCAACTGGAACTAATTCAAGCTCAAATATTAGCTTGTAAGAAAAGATTTATCCAAACTCATATAAAAGACCAATTATCCTCTACCGACGTGAGAATTCTTAACATTAACTCCTAGTAGTTATTTTAAAAGTGGGTTGAAAAAGAAAATTAAGATAAAGTCTTGAGATTTGGGGAGTGTCCCCTTGTCTTCCGTAAGAGGACAGCAATAGTACTGTATTTTTCTTATGAGATAAGCAACACGGTAAGGATAGTAAACAGAGGCTATTCATTGGTTGGACTGTATTTTAACCAATCAAAAGAGAATGTATTGTGGGGGAAGAAGCACCGAATCATTTCATATAATATAAGTTTTGAAGTGCGAGATACTTTGACCCTTACAAAATGAAACAGACAATTAGTACGGAATCCCATACACACACAAAAACTAAAGTTTTCTCTAAATATAATATAATATACTCAAATGATAAACCATTAAAATATGTATCATACTAGTTATTTCCTTTTTAACAATAATTTTATTTCTCAATCTAAAGCTCGATTAATTCAAATTCGCTATTGGTGTTTGTTGTGGGTTTAGTTTGACCCTTACAAAATGAAACAGACGAATATCACTATACACACCCATACAAACCCTCTATACAGACACCCTTTTGTGGTGTTTGTGTTTATTTATGATATTCGACTTTATTTATAGTTTATTTTCTTTAATTTCATAATAATATTGTAATTAGGTATATTGTATAGAAAAACAAGATACTTCTTCCATTCTTCCATATTAGTTTTCCAATATAGACTTGACACACTCCTCGAAAAACAATAAATAGTAGGAATAATATTACTATAAGGTTGTCATGAAATGAAAAAAAAGTAGGAAGCATCAAGAATTAAGGTTAAAATGACAAGAACAGATGAAGATTCAACAAAATAGATATGTTTTGATTGATCATAATCACATAGAGCAACTGTAACACAAATTTGCTTGCAACTCTTTTCAAAGTACAAGACTGCTAAATACAAACTGAAGTGAGATATCAACTTAAGAAAAAAAAAACACTGCCCTTTCAAGTCCTGGCAATCCTTTTGGAGCCTTGCAACTTGTCCATACATATTCAATCGTGTCTCCCGGAAGCTTTCTGGTCAATTTACTACTAACAAACATGTACAAAAACATATTTCCTTTTCACTAGTTGGCTGCTAAGATAGGAAGACTTTGAAGAGTGGAACAAAAAAGATAATACAAAGTACAGAACTAAAATGCACTGCAGCCCCATTACATTGTCCTTTTCGACCAGGAGATACTGTCGCTTGTCATGCTGGACTCCTCTGCTCTGGAAGGGGTGTAACTTGGATCCCTTCATATATAGATCATAAACTAGTATACTTTACTAAACATATACTTCACGTCATGTCGCCATGGGATGCAAAAAGATGCAGGCCCATTTGCCTTTTTATATGGTCTGGTATCAACCTGTTTACGAGGTCGGGAGAGGCACCAGATAACTGAAACCAGGAAAATATAGGGGGATAAGCAATAGAGTTAACTTAAAATAGGCAAGTATAGAATGCGTAATAGTAATACAGTTTTTCAATATTAATGGCCTTGACATGCTTCTAAATTCTAATGGACAATTGAAGATGGCAATTCCAGCCAAAGATATGTATAGTTAAGTTGTGCTTTTCGTAGAAATGCATGCTTTAACAATTTTCCGCGTCCTTATAACTAAAATGCTATTGTGACTAACACCTCCTTAGTTACCAATAAGAATGAAGATCACTGAATAACGAGGTTATCCTTTACAGATACATATTTTCGCGTCTTTCTCCCAGGCCCCAGCGTCTTACAAAGATACTATTTTTCAAGGGAGTTCAACTCTTCAGGCTTCTCCCTGGCCCTCTTTTCAGTAGATATGGAATTAGGATGAAAGGGCCTTCTTTCATTAAGACTCGGTGAAGTGCATAGCTTCTTTAACAATATAAGTACCTCACTTACTTAGAACCTGTTATCTGACATCATTGTATTGGACAAAAGGATATTCCTGTATTCAAGGTGTAATCTCAAACACCTCAAAGTCACTCCACAGTCCACCCCAATAAATATACTGACAGAGTCCCCCAGAGATGTTTCTCACCACTGGACTAGTCTACTTGTTCTCATTATTGACACTAATTTAATCATCAGAACTTCTTAGCTAGAATGATTTTCACCCAACCTCTAACATAACTTTCTCACAGAATCATAAGAACTTCAAAGGCTTGTTTCAAAGAACAATATGTAAGGACCACCATTAAGCCATTTAATCCAGTGGAATTGTTATGTTGTATAAACCTTAATGTTATAGACCTTAAGTAGCCCAACTTATTCTTGGCCAATTAAGCATAGGTTCAGTCCATTTCTTAGAAGCCTGATCTACCTCAGCTACTAACAAAAAAAGAAACAAAATACTCTAGTGACCAATGGACCTCCTCTTCTTTGAGTTCGACGAATGGCTGCAGATCCATTTATCAATCTTCAGACATAAAGGATGCCTGTGAGTTTCTGGCTTTTTGTTTCTTCTCCCTTTTCTACTTCTGTTTTCTGTCTCAATCTCCATCTTCGTTGTCCTCTCAATTATGCCTTTCCTTAGTCAATGAACCATTATTTTTTGCTCCAGAATGAGTCCTATGTCATCGTGTTATATCAACACCAGTGGCCGGCAATACCTCTAAGAAGCATAACTTATGACATGCTAGATTGCATTGCCCTCATCAAGCTTGCCATTCCAAAACACCAACTTTAAACATGAGGCCCTGTATAAAGATGATTCATTGCATAACGCATCCATGCTCTAGAAAAAGAATGTGCTCGCATTCATTTTCCAGTGCATACAATGGACTTGGATCAATGATCAACTTTTACCACCAGCCACAGGGTATCAGAAAATGTCTCCGCCTTCCAGTGGGTTGATGGAATCAATCATTCTAAATCTTTGTTAAGTACCAAACTGACTTCTATAGTCTGGCCTTTGGGTAATCTGAAGAATTCAATCACATTGAATGCCTACTGTGACTACCCTGGAGTGCCCTTCAGCTGAGATCCGGAAGAATGAAGCATGGATGGTAGAACCTTTAATTTAAGAATAAACACATGAAAGCCGTACCTCCTGCTTAAAATTGAAGAGAGGGGGCAATGGGCGACCATTGGGAAGCCGTGCATTTGGTTCACGAAGTTCATCAAAGAAAGGATGAGCACATGCTTCAAGCTGCAAAATGAGAAGCGTAATAATTGAATAGATTTAGAGATTCACTGTTCAATAAACAAAAAAAACAATGTATGAGCTGAGCAATGGTAACAAATCAGTAAAAACAACACAGAGATGTGGGAGCATAAAAAGGACCACAGAAATGGCCACCCCGAATGGAGACATGGTAATCGTTCTACAGGAACTGTTGTTTAAACGAATGACATCAGGAAAATAAAATTGAACTTACTGCAGTGCAACGTAGACTTGGTGAGTACTGCAGTAGCCGAGAAGCTAGGTCAATTGCTTCAGGAGGCATCCGTTTGTGGAAAACCTGACACCAGACATAACAAGTAAGTTAGCAGCAGATCATGATATACACGAGCTCGGAAACAACAAAAGAATTTATTTGCATTTTTGTCATTAACATTGTTTTGCAAGAATAAAATAGAGCCATCAGGATGCAGAGGACAAATCCACTGAAAACCCGACTTCCATTGGTATTGGCTTTCAGTATCTATTACTTTTCTAAGGTTTACTGATATTGTGTCCTTGGTATTTAATAGATATGCTGCTTAGCAGAATGAGAACTCTTCAGGGAAGCCAATCTAATATTATAGCTGCTTTAGAACAAAGTCACTAATCAGGACTATTTCCATACTCAAGAATATGAACAAACTCAAGAAATGCCTCGTGTCTAGTATTTGTTGGGATATTGACCTCTATAACTTCTTTGTCTCTCAAGTTGCAATTAATGGAAAAGCATATTCTTCAACAGGACTAAAGGCTTGGGATTCATAGCTTTTGAATCCAAAAATGATTAGGAAGAAGCGATAAATGGAAAAACAAGAAATCCAAGTTTAATAATGTGATGCAGATTTATAACGAATTTCAATTAACAGAAACTAAGATATAACCTCGAGGGATCTCTTCTTTTAGAATGAAAAAGGAACCTCGAGGGATCTCTAAATAATTACATTTTCAAAAATTCCATCAACAAGTCAGCACCTATATTCTTTAGGAGAAAGCTTAAACAAACTCGATACGTCAGACATGCTCGCTCCTTTTACTTTAATTTTTTTGGGCCTCTTATCAACTAAAAAAATATCTGCTTTTAACAAAAAGAACTCCCTTGACAACTTACTTCAATCTCAGTACAAAATTCAACAGGAATGATAGACACAGCAAGCAGCAAGACAACAAATTGTTGTTCCACGAGGTACGACTAAAGTCAAGTGAAAGCATACCTTATGCCAAGGGTGTGCTTTGATTTGTGGAAACCTAAAATCAGTATAGTTTGGATTCATACAGCGAATTTCCTCCCTTGTAGGTGTTCCAAGTACCTATAAGATGAAGCAAATGAAACAAGAATCAGTAAGCTATAGAAGTCTAGATCACTGCAAACCTGCTACAATATTTGCATCAGTAAACAAGAATTTATCACACAGCACCTTGATTATCTCAACAAGCTGGTCCACAGCATTTTCTCCTGGGAACAATGGCTGCAAGAAGATGATTGCAAAAATTGGTTAGAAATTGGATAAGTGCACCAAAAAAGACCGCAGAGATTTTATGGACAGTATGTAAGCTAGAGAAGTCTAGATCACGACAAACCTGGCCCAGAAGAAGCTCAGCAAGGACACAGCCAGCTGACCAGATATCAATTGAAGTAGTATACTCTGTTGCACCAAATATAAGTTCAGGAGCCCGATAAAACCGCGAGCAGATGTATGAGATGTTTGCTTCTCCTTTAACCTGATAATATATGGTACTTCCATAAATATAAGAACTAACCACAACCTTAAAATCAAGTAATTCTCACACAAAGGAAGCTTTCTGAAACGACACAGTCTACACCATAAGCTTGCAATAGTTAAAATTAAGCTAATGAATTCACAGTCGTGGGAAGTGGAAACCTATTGCTTTCTTATTTAAAGCCACTGAAAAGGTGAAAACCCCATCAAAGGTATTCATGGCAGGAATATAAATTTCCACATGTCCTCCCAAGAAAAAAGAAAAAAACATTACATTATGAATTTGTCAGTTCATGGGATATGCTAAGGGAGGTAACTTAGAATTATAGCACTGCACCATGGTTAAATAGCAAACATCAACTAACTCCAACATGGTCAGATTCAACTTATAATAAAACACAACACCTGAAAGTGACAACAAGATCAACAAACAGGTGACTCTACAGAATCTGACCAATCACAAAATCATGGTGAACAGGATTTTCTCCTAAGAGAATTAGCATGCCCCAGAAATATTTCAACAATAAGTATTTAACTACATGTGTTATCTGGTATTCAATAACAAATGTCCGAAGAAGTCAACATATCCTGGATATCTAGAAAGGATCAATTCACAGTTTAACACTAACATTAATAAATAAAATGAGGCCAAAAGACCCGCCTGCTTAAGTCAGAACTATTACTGACCAAGTTTGAATTACTAACAGTGAACACATCTCAGGAAGACAGGGATCAAATCCATAATCTTTAGTACGAAAATGAGAATAGCTACAGAAACTCTTATGATTAACACTTACCAGCACTTTCGCGCTTCCAAAATCGCAAATCTTTACTTGGTGAGTAAGAGGGTCTACCTGTGACAGCAAACAATGACATAAGGGAAAAAGGCCATAATTTGCTATGCAAATTTAGCAGCTTGAAAGATGCATTACCAAAACATTCTGAGGCTTCAAGTCCCTGTGGCATACGCCAGCAACAGTATGCATGTAAGCCAGCCCTCTAAATACCTGAACACGTCTAAATCTTAGTATGGCTCAAAGCTTAGGGAACAATAATACCACACTTTGTATTGTTCAAACTAAGGAAACAAAAATACCACTCAGGAAAGCACTTCACTCACTTGATAGGTGTAAAGCTTAACATAGATGAGTGGCATTCTCTGGTTCATATTGCTATAATGCTTTAACACTCTATACATAGTTTCTGGAACATATTCCATGACTAAATTGAGAAAAAGTTCATTTGTACTCGTAGTTGAATAGAAGCAGTGCTTTAGGCAAACAACATTTGTGTGATCCATAGTGCGCATTAGCTGCAACTCACGATTCTTGTATCTACGGTCTTGCAGAACCTTCTTTATTGCCACAGTCTCTCCATTTTCCAGGCATTTTGCCTTCATAAGAGAAGCATAACGTCAATCAAAAAGTTTTATTAATTATTTTGTAAAAAAAAAAAGAAAAGGAATAGCAAAACAAGAAGATACATGTTCATATACCTGAAAGACAATTCCAAACGATCCAGTCCCCACAACACGTTCAGCCATGTAACTGACTGTCTGCACCAAATTATATTGGAAGGCAAACAAATTTTCACTTTCATGTAATAAATCAGTTTACACATGATCATGATTCAATACGACATATGCAAATATGTAAAAGAAAAATTAAAGGGTAAGCTATTTGTGTCAATTTACATAAGTGTGTAACATGCCCAGACTATTTTGATCATTCTTCTAGTGAAAAAGCAATATATATTTCTATTTTTTTATGACAAGGGAAACGCTCAGCGCGCACTCAAAGGGTAAAACCCTTGCTCCTAAGAGTAACCCGCACTAGGCAAGCTCGACCCAGAAGGCAAACCCCCTTGCTTTTGCTGGCAAGGAGTTTCAAACTTGAGACCTCCAACATGAGAAGCAATACATATAAATACATCATGTCTACCTGCTTTGGCTCGCCATTCTTGCCTCCAATGGTTGTGGAAATTATATGACCAGTGACTGCATCATTCCCATCCATAACAGGAGCTGACATCTCCTACAGTCCCACATCAAACATACATCTCAGACCAGCATTTTCAATACATAAGACACAACATATGACAGAAAAACAAGGAAGACTACACCACCACCCCTTCCAAACCCCCAAAACTCTATCCCATTTACTAAAATCATAACTCAAGTATCTGATAAGAAAAGTAAGCGAAACTGGATGGCTCAATCAAGTACCTAATAGCAACGGATCATGGACGGCTAAGATCAGATCTATAACAACACATTCAAGCAGATTAGAGACATTTCTATCACCAAAAATTCTCAAAAAAAAAAAAAAACTCAGATAAATAAACGGAAAAGACCAGATCCTGAACAAATAAAGCATCCTGAAGATGAAAAGATCAATTATTTGAAACTGAAACTAACTTGAGGGGCCAAACTATTAATTTCAGGCCCAGGTATACTAGACAAAGATTTCCTTTCATTTCAGAATACATGCAACAAAGAACCATCAATTTTTCTCAACTAGAAACCAGAACTAAACCCAGATTTTGTACTCAATAATCAAAAACAATACAACAGATTTGCACAGTGCTACTATCTGAACTCAGATGGGCTAAAAAGATATGATCTTTCCACACAATACACACTGATTCCAAGAATCAAGAATCCCCATATAATTTCCAAAATAAAATAGCTTTAACAAGTAAAGAAATGAACTTTTTCTTCAGACAAGAAAAACCCACAATGCAAATCCATACCTTATCATCAGCCATAACTTGTCCAGCTCAAAATCAACAGAGAAAAGGGGATAAACAGAAATATTACAATGAGGAAGAAGAACAATTCTTTTCTTCTTTGTTTAAGATTCAAAGATCATAATTGTCGGTTAGGTGAAGAGAGAGAAAAAATAGGACCCATTAGTAAAACAGCCATGTGAATCCAGCTATTCCTCTTTTGATTTTTTTCTCTCTCTCCCTATAACTTGTTCATTTCTCTTCCCCTCTCTCTCTCTCCTCTTTCAAATTTCGGTATAGCCCCCTACATTTGTAGGTAATTGCTAATTTTTCCCAATTAATCAGTCAAATTTTGGGGAAGAAAAAGATGAGCAGGTAGGTAGGGTCATTGAAGGTGGACTGGAAAGCCGAATTTGACTGGCAGACAATCTAATGTTCACCCTAAACACTTTTTCACTTTTTTTATTCCCCTACTTTTTTACATTTTTTTCAATATTTTAAGCTCAGAATATAAAATTTTATATTTATAATGCATTTTTTTAACACCTCGTAAATAGAATGAGTGGCAGAATATTAAGATTCGAACCTATTAGCACTAGCTTATTTAAGGTGTCTAAAATTCATTCAAGGTATTTAAAAATATTAGGCTATAACAACATGTTATATGTTATATTAAGAGTGTTCAAAAATATTATTTAATCACTTTACTGATTATTTACTAGTATGAATGCTTAAAAAAAAAACGACGAAGTGTCACATTGGACACCCCGAAAGGCATGTGTCTCCACCCCTATGATCACAACCCTTAATTATATGTGTGAAAAACTAAAAATGTGATATGTTATATATATATATATATATGTGTTAAAAATGTTGTTTTTTCTTATTATAAGTGTAGATGTAGATAATGTTATCAATCATTGAGTTAGTGAACCCACACCACTACTTTATGTTTTCAAATACAGTATTAGACATTGTATTAGTTGAGCAAGCAAGGTTTGTGTCACAGAGAAATTTATCATGAAGTATCATAAAGGAATTTATAAATTTTGCAAATATGTGTACATCTAAAGAAAGAAGAAAAAAGTATTATTTATGTGCAAGAATGTTATAGATATATTATAGGATATAACTAAGATATTGCTATCTGATTATAAGAGTAAATAATGTTATTATTCATTGAGTTAATGAATCCACGTCACTGCTTCATGTTTTCAAATACTGTATTAGATATTGAGTATCAATTGAGCAAGCATCATTAATTTCATATAGGATTTATCTTCAGTGTTAGAAGAATTTAGAAATTTATAAATATACATCTAAAAATAAATAAATATTAAGTGAGATTTGAATAGTATTATTTTAACCAATAAATTAGTATTTAATGAAGTATACTATGTTATTTCCGTTTAACATAATGTTAATAGTCCACATATAATATTAAATTAATTTTATAAAATATTTAGCATAAAAAAATATTATGAATTTACACGCACCATAGCTATGTGGATACTAAATCTATCCGTAATTAAATATTCTGTAATTTTTTATACAACTTAATTGTCAACCATCGACTTTATTTTGTTGAATGAAAATACCTATCAAATTATATAATACTAGCAATATATTCTTTTCTAGATCAATTTCAAATAATAAAAAAAAAGTTAGTCATCACCAAAAACAAGTTGAACCAACAAATATTCCTTTTTTCTTAGAAAAATAATTATAAATGATAATTTGACGTTTGCAAGAAAATCCTTATCACTTGATAATGAGATGGTTAGCAGGCCAATATTAACACATTATCTATTTTATTAATTATGGTAAGAAGCACAATTATGGGATTAAGTATCATCTTACGGAGATTACGTCCTTAAGTATAAGATAATATATTGTACCAAACTAGTAATGTATGAGTCTATGAGATGAAGTAGAAGATATTATTCCCTTTGCTTTAATATGTTTGTCTTATTTTAATTAGATAGAATATAAAAAAATTAAAAAAAATGAATTTTTTAATCTTATCTTAATTAAAAATATTTAAAAATAAATAAAGCATTTTTTTTAATCAAAATGTCTTTTAATCTCATAATCTTAAACTTGTTATGTGAAAGTTAAAATTAAATAATTATTAAAAAGATGATGACTTTTTTTTTTAAAACAAAACTAAAAAATAAAATAAATGACCTACCTGAAACAATCTCCGAGTCCTAATAAGACAATTTAAACTAAATTCAATAAGATATTTTGAAATTGAATTTTTCCGGTACTTCCATTTTCTGAGAAAATAAAATAGGTTAGTTATCTATACAATTAAAATAACGGAAATAATGACGTTAAGAAGATCAAATAAATTGTAGCAATTCAAGCAAATTTATAACCCTACCAAACTTATGACAAATGTATTTTCAAAAAAAAAAAAAAAAGTTCATTTTTTCCAATTGTTTTTGTCAAACAACTCTTTTTTACAAAAATTTAAAAATAATAATAAAGCATTTTTTAAAAGAAAATAAAAACGTTTGATTTCTCAAAAACATGACCAAACAATATTAACTACTCTTGGCCATGTTTTAGGCAGCATTTTTAGCACCTTCTATATTCCTCTTGCAAAAATATAGGATAAGATTGCGTACAATAGATTCTTGTGATTTGATCCACATAACGGAAGCTTAGTGTATCGAGCTGCCCCTTTATATTTTTGTGAATCTTAAGGCTAAGAATGATGTGTATATAAACTAGGAGCTATAGCAATTCAACCTTTAATTTCCATATTGCACTTAATAGATAAGAGTAAAATTTAGCACCACTAGGACATTTCATTTGCTTTGTACATACAGAAAGTACCTGCTGTAGATGTCATGAGGTCGTTCGGTAACAGGAAGAAAGCGCCTGTTTGATCTTTTTCAATGCTGCTACAACATCAGTCATGTTCATCCTTACCATTGGAATATTAGCTGTGCAATTCATGGCTAACTCCATGATGGATGACACACATTGCAGCTTTTGACTAACTTCTCTTCATTTAGTGTTAGTAAGTCAGTATCTATCATTTGGTTCAGCTCATGTTGAAGTGAACTATGCACGAAGCTTCTCAAACTCAAATCCCCCATGAACATTTCATCACTAGGTTTAATTTCTTCTTGGTAAAAGTTTTAAGCAACATGATAACAAAACTATAAACGTCAGACCTATTGGATATAAGGCCTTCCAGACCATACTATACAAAAAGAAAGCATGTCAAGAAATAAACTTTTAACGCGTTAATACGTAACATTGTTACAGTTTGACCTGGAGCAATGTAACCAATTGTGGCAAAGGTTGTAGTGTGAGCAATAGACTCTTCCTTGGTTAGAAGTTTCGCAATGCCAAAGTCAGTCAGGTGTCCCACCATGTTGTTGTCAAGTAAGACGAGGCTAGGCTTCAGATCACAGTGAATAACAGGTACTGAGTAATCATGATGGAGATATTCCAGAGCAGATGCAACATCAACCATGATATTCAATCTCTGCATTATGTTTAAACAATAATCTCTCAACTTGTCTAAGCTCTCATTTGGCATGTACTCAAGTATCAATGCTTTAATAATCCAAGTTACAACAGCTGCTAATGATCTTTGTGAGATTTCTGTGACGAAGATTCCTCAAGATTTCACATTCTCTATCAAATGTCTGCAACGTACCTTCCATCTGCACATTGAAAACTTGAACAGCTACAATCATCCCATCTGCCAATGTCCCTTTATAAACAGAACCAAATGATGAGCTTAGACGAAGTGATACCATTTCGCCTCTTGGAGAAAAGTACTTAACAACTTCTTCATCTGAAAAAAGATCAAATAATTGACAAAATGATGAGCTTAGACGAAGTGATATGGATAGTTAAAATTCTTACACACGATCTTAATTTTGCTACTTTATTACCTCAGATATGGAATAGATGACCAGAAACGAGTTGTTTTCATTTGCCAGCTATTTCTCTATTTCATCTTAAACATCTAGAAGAGCACTATAAATAATCTTCATATATGGTGGTAGCTGTTCTGAAGCCTCAGTATTCCACCTAACATCAAATTATATTGCACATTGATAAAAATCTAATTTTGTTAAATTATGAACTACATATAAAAATGTTGTAAGCTATCAATATGATCCCCAACCCCCTAAAAAATTACCTTTCAACAGTGTCTGTGAGGAGAGTAAGTTCGTCTAATGTCCCATAGATATCGTAGGTGTCATCAGTAAAAGAAGCAAAATATAGAACTTCTGTTAATATTTTCCTGGCAATGCTATACTGGGGCTCGAAGTAGACACCTAAACTCAAGAAGTATGACTCAACCACTCTGTCTCTTGCATAAGGTAATGCATTCATGATAATTTCCATTTCTTTCCGCCACCTAAAATGTCAAATTGGACAATATTTGGTTGAAGCTAGAAAAAGAATATTTAAAGTTGAGACAGAGTATATTAAAATTATGTTTCGAAATGAATATCTAGCTTGCCAATTACCTTGTGATATCACATAGTTCCTTTTTATGTAACCTTTGCAAGATGTTGAAGTCCAATTTGGCAAATTTTAGCAACACTTGATCATGTGTATTTCCTTGTTTCTACCCTCACTATACCAGCTTTGATTGGAAACTTCAGTGCGTTATTGATTTGCTTTTCAAGGGATGAGTTGCTCATCAATTTAGGCAAAATTAGTTTCAATGGAGTAACAGTGCAATTCAGTGCTTCATCAAGAATATCTTCGTCATGTACTCTGAATTGTGCTGCCTCATATAATCTCAGCATTCCTCACACGTTGTTAACCAATGCTTCCTTGTAATTTCCTTGGTCGTTAATAAACTTCCTAAAAGCATCTGCTGAGAGCAAGAAAAAAAACTTTATAACTAATTAAATACTAGTTTTGACATTCCATTACTAAAAGAATGTCTCCGCCACTTACCACATGAGACATAATAACCTTGTTGCCTTAGTAACCGAAAACATAGAGCAATATGATGAAGGCAGCAGCCATCAACTTCACCATAGCTAATTCATTCTTCTTCATAACAGTAACTCAACGATTACTCGATCTCACGTTCAAAATTGTTAGGCCACACCAAGAAGTTGGATTGTGTTGATGAGTTCAAGCTTTTGCAAAGATTACTTCAGAATAGGCAAGAAAATGATCTCCCCAAATTGTAGGATGATAATTGGCAGAGAGACGTGTAATAACTTTATGATCAACCGCTGCATTTTGGGTACACAACTCCATTTGAAACTCGAGAAGACAGCTTGCCCTCTCTCTATAACATGGATATTTAATTTGTTCCATATATACTTATTAGATAGAGATAGAATAGTCACTTCTATGAAGAAAAAAAATATTTACGACCTATGTTAATTAAGCTACTTAATTCTTTGGAAAATTACGTACATTGTTTTATTTATATCAATATAAATGAAAAAATGGGACATACCTTAAATTGGTCCCGCAAATTATTCTCTCCGTTTAAAAAAGAATGTCCCTATTTTCTTTTTAGTTTGTTTAAAAAAGAATGACCCCTTTCCTTTTTTGGCAGTACTTTAACTTTAACTTTCCACGTGGCGTGTTTAAGACCACAAGATTAAAGAGCATTTTGATAAATTTGATATAACTTTAATTTAGAACCACAAGATTAAAAAATCTTCTTTCTTTTCTTAAACTCTGTTCCAAGTCAAATTAGGTCATTCTTTTTGAAACGCAGGGAGTAAAGTTTAATTTCTTCAATACAAAGAAGCATGAATGCTTTTCCTATTTATACATGTGAAATTAAGTAATTATTTAGAGGTTTATGGAATTAATCATGTCATTCATATTCCACATGAACTGCAGCTTAATTATCTTAAGTTGACTACTTGTTTAAGCATATCCGTATACGAGTTTAGACTCGATGATTATTTATATGGTCAAACCACTGTAGTCAGTTTGACCAAATTTTTTCACGGTCAAAAGTGTGCTTTTTCGTTTAAAATCTATGCATACATTTAAATCAGATGATATCACATTATACTAAAACGTCAGTTTCTTCGTTTAAAATTAATCAAATTAACTCTACAAAAATATAATATGATAACTATTTTGAAACGCAGAGAGTGATAAATATTCATTAGCCAATTTTAAGTCACAACAAATAATAAGTTATAAAGGTTTTTTGCATTGTAAATTAATAAAAAAATATATGGAGTATAAAATATGATTTCTCTATCGTCATTCCACCAAATTAACTCATTTGAAGAACATAAGGCGAAAAACAAATACTCAGTGAAATACTATAAAGTTTTGTAATTTTTCTAAATAAAAACACTCCTATTTTTATTTTTTCCCACCAATTCAATCAAAATACCGATGTAAATAGCCATTGAATATTTCTTTGAAAAAATATTTCTCTTTTAAAATTAATTCACCTATGTTAGTTCGAATTTGGCGATATATAATGATTGCGTATTTATTGGAAGCAGGAACGCACATCATAATCCTGCTCTTTAAAAATTGTTTGCTGTTGTACAAAAATAAGAAACATAATCTGATACTATTAAGTTGGACATTCTTGTTCTAGTCATTAGAAGGATCAGTTGATAATGGTTAAGACTATGACCTTTTTTACTTGTTTTCCCACTCGATGTCTATATTGAAGCTCCGACTGAATTTGAATCTCAGGACCATTCGAAGGTGGCGCTCTCAATAAATTTTTCTCTATTCTCAAGTTCAAATCCGAAGGATGAATACCGTATCACAACTAACTATATTGGTAACTTTTGGACCTTTATTTATCCATTGTCTCTAATGGGACATGACTTTTACACATATACTCAGGAAGTTGTGCCATTTTTGTTGACTGAACATTGTTCGTCTTTTGTATTTTATTGAAAAAAGTTTGGATCTATTTTTATTATCAACACAAGTAGGTAATTTGTAACTGCCCAATTATTCAACGACCATCAAGATGGTTTGTTGACTTAGAACATCATAGCTATCAATTTATCATTTTCAAAAACAATTTTAATGAAAACATTTTTTGTCTAATTAATAGCAGATTTAAGTTCAAATGCATAACACAAAAATATATAGGTTCCTGAAGTTTTTCAGTATCGCACTAAGCGCGGAGCACTTTACTAGTATAATAAAAAAAATGCCTTTGCAGAAGAATCATAAAAGAATTAAGAACACAGAAGGATTTGTTTAATAAATCATGGAGAACTCATTTCTTGTGACAAAGCCATTTACATCTTTAAAATGCTATGCGGGAATATTTGTATTGGAATTCTAACAGAGTACCTACAAGAAGACCATGTTATGTATCCTTGGGAATGTGATTTATGCTTTAAATGCTTAACAGTTACATTATACGACGCCTTCTGATTCAACGCTGAAAAATTCAAGGTGGTTGGATTAACAGCTACCTTAACACCCTTGAGTCCATACACTTCAACTGTGTAAGTTGAATTAGCTTCTCCGACATTAGTCACAGTCCTTGTATATGTTTGAGCCCTTGATTTCGAACTAATAGAAAAAGAAGGGTAATTCAACTCCGCCTCAGTTATGCTTGATGTACAATGTACCTTACTTCTCACAATTGAACTAACTTGTTGATCTGTGTATTTCAAGCCACATAAGTAGGGGATGTAATCCTCAGGGTGAATGTCATAAATGAGTCCTGGATCACTTGCTCTTGATGGGTTCACGTTTCCTGATCCGATTGTAAATAGATTAGCACGATTGAGTCTTTCGTCCTCTATTGGATGTTTTTTAACATTGATGATATCAGCAGTGGTCATGATTGCAGATTTAATTGCAGCTGGAGACCAATCAGGATGTGCGCTCTTTAACAAGGCTGCTACTCCTGCAAGGTGAGGGCAAGCCATCGACGTTCCAGAAATGATGTTAAACGTCGATGATGTATCAGATGCAATCATTTCCCCTACAGAGGTTGGCCATGCTGCAAGAATATTGACTCCAGGTCCACTAATGTCGGGCTTTAATATGCCTGGACTTGGCGAAAATGGTCCCCTAGAAGAAAAGGAAGCAACTGTTGGCACATGTTTGCTTCCGAGTTCTGTTCCTTTGAATGATATTGTTGCAACAGGGGATGGTGTTGATTTCATATAGTTTATGATCTTTAGTCCGTTAAAATAACTGACATGTGTTGCGGGAAGAACATGAACATCTGCAATTGTTGTATAGCCACGTTTTTTTACGTTCACAAGTATCATGGCGGAGCCACCAGCATTTTTCACTGCCTCTCCTTTTTCGATTCTTGACAAGTCACCACTGGTATCACACAACACTATTTTCCCCTTAACATCAATTGTAGACAACGATTCACAATCGTTAGCATTTACGAGTGGCAACCATTTACCTGAAAAATTGGTTGGTTGATAGGCAGATTCGCCCACATATTTAGCTCCGTTGCCTAAAACTGCTACCGCTCTTATCTTCCTATCAGTTGTAGTAGCAGCAACAGTGAGAATCCACGGAGCTCCATTCTTTAAAGTACCAACATCCGGTCCCTTATTTCCTGCTGAGCAACTAACAAAAATCCCCTTCTGAATCGCACTATATGTTCCAATTGCTAGAGAATCTTCATAAAAAGGAACAGGCATTCCTCCAAGAGAAATAGAAAGAACATCCACACCGTCTTCAATGGCAGCATCAAGACCAGCTAAGATATAAGATTCCTGACAAACACCGTCATCACAGACTCTGTACATGGCTAAATGAGCACGGGGTGCAATGCCAACAGCAGTGCCATTAGCATTACCAAGAAAATTAGCACCATCCACAAAGTTTCCAGCAGCTGTGCTTGAAGTATGTGTCCCATGTCCTTCTACATCCACAGGTGACGTAGACGTTGTCACAAAGTTCCGTGCTCCAATAAGCTTGTTGTTACAAGCTTTGGAATTGAATTCACATTTTCCTTTCCATTTAGCAGGGGGAGGAGGCATTTCGTTGTCGTTGAATGAAGGATGTTTTGGAGTTATTCCAGAATCTAGCAAACCAATAATCACACCTTTACCAGAATTCGAAACATTCCACAAGCCAACATTCTGGTGCAACCCTAGGAAACTTGGAGTGTGTGTGGTATCCAACTCCAGGACCCTTTGGGGACGCGCAGACACAAATCCTGGTTTCGATTCCATTTCTTTCACTTCATCTGATGACAACATAGCAGCAAATCCATGAAATACATGACGATAAGAATAAATAATACGCGATGAAAGATGAGAATTTACTGAAGTTGTAGGCAAAAATGACTGATGCCAGAGGTGTAAATCATTTGTATCAGATAAAACTATATCATCAGGAAACTCAAGTTGTACTATGTAAGTATCTAGATCGCTTCGATTAGTAAAATGGTCACCGAATGTTTTTGATGAATGAAACAGGAAAACCCAAAAAAAGATTAGAATGATGAATTTCAGATCCATGTTTTTTAGGTGACTAACACAGTTAGCAAGATGTGTATAAATACGTGAGATATGTAATGGATGTTCAAAACTTGGATCAAATTACATTAATTACAGCTTAGCAACTTATTATTATGATAAGTATGACCACTCGAAATTCTCTTCCGTTATATGTAATTAGATTGGACCAGATTTAATGGAGGTTAATATTATCTAAGATGGTTAATTAACTATGATTTTTTCTCTCTAAAAAGTCATTTAATCTTTTTTTTTTTTAACTCAAAAGTTTCTCATAAAATCACTCAACTTTAATTTTTAACTCAATAATTACCCCTTTACAATTTCAAAAAAATTCTTTGTTACGATAAAGATAATGTCGCCTGGGAGTTTAAGTGAAACTCTATTTGTATTCCAAAAACATTCTTTGTTATGATAAAGATAATATCGCCTAGGAGTTTTGAGTGAAACTCTATTTGTATTTATTTACTGATGGTTAGAATCACTTTATTAGAAGTCATGTAATTGTATACAAATTAGAACTCATGTAATTGTATACAGATTAGAAGTCATGTAATTGTATACAAATAGGAGTCCTTAGCCGTCAACCCCTGAACACTCATATATTGGTTAAATACTGGTCTTTGAGAGAGAAAGTTATTACTGTATAAATTACTTTTTAGGAGAATAAGCGTAAAATAATAAGGTCAATATTTTTTTAGTATGGTATAAATAAATACTTTTTTATTTCTTAAAGTTTTGGTTAAAAATAAAAATTTCATGTCATCAAATTTTAATTTTAAAAAATAATTAAATTAAATAAGTGACTTTTGAATTAAAAATCAAAGTTAAGTGACTTCTAAATTAAAAATCAAATTTAATTTGACTTTATGAAGAAAAAAAAGTCAACATTAAATGACTTTAGAGCTAAAAAATTTAAAACTAATTGATTTTTGCGAAAAGAGTCAAATTATGGAATTTCATCTAATTTCTTAGGTCAGTAAATCAATTTTTTTTGCCAAATATGTCAGCCTTTTAATGGATGTCCCAAAATTTGGATCAATGATTCAATTACTTACCTTATAAACTTACTATAATATGATACTATGAATTTGCCTCCTTTTATATACCATATTAAAATATGGTAAGCAATTCAATTATCTGCCAAATATCTCTATATTAATTAGCCTATTCAATTAAGACTTTGATTAGGAAAAAAAATACTCTAATCGTACTGACTGAAAAGATATAAATAAGATTTGTATGAAAGATAAAATTACAAAGAAAGGAAATATTTAGATATTAAATTGGGAGGAAAACTTTGAGTCTGTTGCATTCTGTATCTTTAATATGCTTCTTAACCACAACTGTTACTAATAATTGACTCTAAAAATACAAAATTAGTGGCAATAGAGTTATTATGCTAAATATATAAATAGAACTCATATTAACAAATAACCCTTGTACTTTTATTAAAACTCGTTCCTGGTTTGAGCCTGTCCTAAGCAATAAATTAGTACTGTATATTCTTCTTATTTTTGCAAATTTTGAATAGGCTAATATGCATATTTAATTGAAAAATTGATTTACTGTCCATATTAATGCATGATCAAATTAAATCACATTTAGACATGACATAAAAGGAAGAAACTTTTGAGTGTTTACATGACAAGTAACAAGTTTAAAGGGTAACGTAAATTGATCCAAATTTAGAAAATACATAGATATTAAATTGATCTTCATAAAAAATAACACTAAATTAAGAGATTTAGTATGAAAGCACATAGGTAGTGGAATATATATTTTAGGAAGATGTATATATTTATTGAATAGGGTAAATCTCTTAATACTATATAATGCACATATTGCTCAATGTTATAATCACACACACAAAAAAAAGAAACATGGATCTCAAATTAGTTTCAATCTTTTTTTTCATTGTTATAGTGCTTCATTCATCAAAAAGTACTTTTGCTGATCATTTTACTAATCAAAATGATTTAGAAACTTACATTGTGCAGCTTGAGTTGCCTGATGATTTTGTTTTCTCTGATTCAAAAGATTTATACCTCTGGCATCAATCATTTTTGCCTACAACTTCAGCAAATTCTGATCTTTCATCGCGTATTATTTATTCTTATCGTCATGTGTTTAATGGATTTGCTGCAATGTTGTCATCAGATGAAGTGAAAATGATGGAGAAACAACCAGGATTCGTATCTGCGCGTCCTCAAAGAGTGCTGCAGTTGCATACTACACACAGTCCAAGTTTCCTTGGGTTGCACCAGAATGTTGGCTTGTGGAATGCCTCAAATTCTGGTAAAGGTGTGATTATTGGTTTATTAGACTCTGGAATAAATCCAAATCATCCTTCATTCAACGACCACGGAATGCCTCCTCCCCCTGCTAAATGGAAAGGCAAATGTGAGTTCAATGACAAAGCTTGTAACAATAAGCTTATTGGAGCACGAAACCTTGTGAAGACGGCTGAGTCACCTTTGGATGAAGATGGACATGGGACACATACTTCAAGTACAGCCGCTGGAAACTTTGTAGTTGGTGCCAATTTTCTTGGTAATGCTAATGGCACTGCTGTTGGTATTGCACCCGGTGCTCATGTGGCCATGTACAGAGTCTGTGATAAAGATGGTTGTCCTGAAGTCTTTATCTTAGCCGGTTTTGATGCTGCCATTGAAGACGGAGTGGATGTGATCTCCAACTCCATTGGAGCAACGGCTTTACCTCCTTATGAAGAAACCATGGCAATTGGAGCGTATAGAGCAATTGAAAAGGGGATTTTTGTAACTTGCTCAGCTGGAAATAGCGGACCATTTAGTTCTACCATAGAGAATGGATCCCCATGGATTCTAACTGTTGGTGCTAGTTCAACAGATAGAAAGATCAGTGCGGTAGCAGTTTTGGGTAATGGAGCTGAATATGAGGGTGAATCGGCCTTTCAATTAACTAACATGTCACGAAAATTATTGCCCCTCATAGATGGTGGTGATTGCGAGTCATTAGCTACTATTGATGTCAGAGGTAAAATAGTGTTGTGTGGAGCTGCGGGTAGCTTGTCTGGAGTCGAAAAAGGAGAAGAGGTGAAGAAAGCTGGTGGCACTGCCATGATTCTCAAGAACGAAGAAGAGCAAGGCTATACAACATTTGCAACTATTCATGTCCTTCCTGCAACACATGTCAGTTACCTCGATGGACTAAAGATCATAGACTATATAACATCAACGTCAACCCCAGTTGCAACGATATCATTCAAAGGAACAAGAATTGGAGACAAGCACGCACCAGTAGTTGCTTCCTTCTCTTCCAGGGGACCATATACCATAAGTCAAGGCATATTAAAGCCTGACATCATTGGGCCTGGAGTGAACATCCTTGCAGCATGGATCAAACCCCCTGCAGGGGTGATACCATCTGCTACATCCACATTCAACGTTATTTCTGGCACGTCGATGTCTTGCCCTCACCTTGCAGGAGTAGCAGCCTTGTTAAAGAGTGCACATCCCGATTGGTCTCCAGCTGCAATTAAGTCTGCAATCATGACGACTGCTGATTTAGTCAACCTTGGCAACAATCCGATTCAGGATGAAAAACTCAACCCTGCTGATCTACTTTCAACTGGATCAGGGCATGTAAACCCATCAAAGGCAAATGATCCGGGCCTAGTTTATGACATCCAACCCCAAGATTATGTGCCTTACTTATGCGGCCTAAACTACACCGATCAACAAGTTAGTTCCATTGTGAATAAGAAGGTACATTGCACGTTGAGCATAGCTGAAGCAGAGTTGAACTATCCTTCATTTTCAATTGATCTTGGATCAAGTGCTCAAACGTACACAAGGACCGTTACTAATGTTGGTGAGGCTAATTCGACTTACACAGTGGAAGTGATTGGAGTTGAAGGCGTCGAGTTGAGTATTAAACCTAGTATCTTGATATTCTCAGCTTTGAACCAGAAGTTTTCCTATGAAGTAACATTTAAGCGCTCAACTTCAACAGATTCTTCACAAGGATACATAAAATGGTCTTCAGCCAACTACTCTGTTAGGAGTCCAATATCAATTTTCAAATTGTACTAAAGATGAGATTGGATTATATTAGTTATGACACTCCCATTATTTCCTACATTTGTTTGATTATGAATAAATATTTGTTCATTAACTTTTATTTCTCATTTTGCCGTAAAATATCACTGAATAAATTAAAATTAAAGGAGTATTCAGTTGACTACTTATATGAATAAATTAAAATTAAATTTCTCATACAAGCTTTGACCTTGTATGAGAAATTTAATAGGTCGACTACTTAAACTTCGACCTTATTGTTAAAGTGCATTCCCTACATTATAATCCTCTTTCCCCTATCCTCAATTTAAAAAAGGAAAAAAGAGAATTATATGCATCTTTGATTTAGTAAATAACTTAAAAGCGTACAGAAAATAATTAATGAATTTCCCTTGGATTTTATTAAGGGCATGTTCGTACCTACAATGAAATCATGATTTGAAATTAACTTAGTTTTATTTGGAAATTGGAGAAATTTAAATTATTTTTTTTAGAGTTGAATTTCGTAAAACACATTTATCATTAAAAATAACACTTTTGACTTCTTCACTCTAAATTACGTGCATAAAGTTAAAATAACAACTCCAATTTTCAATTACTACTTTTTACTTTAAAAGATATTTTTTATTTTTAAATTTTACAAGAAAACATGGTCATAATTCCGGTATCCAAACGGGCCCTAGTGAATCCTCTTGAAAAAAAGTTTACTGCTTCGTCAACCCTATATATATATATGCAGAAGAGTACAAATCGGTTGACACCAATGTAGGGAAACTTGGAACTTTTCATAGCAAAACTATTTTGATAGATTCACAAAATATTAAAAAACCGTTGTTCTTTTATACTATTTGTATGGATCTTTACCTTCTTATCTCTATTTTCTCACTTCCCCAAATTGGCCCACTAAATCCTTTGAACTTCAATTAATCTTATCTTAATTTCTTGCCGATTCATTTACCCTTTTCGTTATTTGATTGATTGGACTTGTTTTCTTGAAGTATTTTGAATGAGATTTTGGGAAAGATTAACGAAAAAGTTATGGATAAGGAGATCGATACTCAGAATCAGAGAGTTGTAGAGACAGTAGTTACAATCAGATTGGATGAAAATCGGGATTCTGGGATTGGTGGGAATGAGGTGAAAGGGAAGGATTTGAAGAAAGAGAGTTTTTCAAGTGTGATTGATGTGAAATATGTTGATGATTTCGAAAAGGTGTGTAGGATATGCCATTTGGATACATATGAAAGTGGGAAGAAATTTGTGGATTTGATTGAGATTGGTTGTGGGTGTAAAGGAGAGCTTGGATTTGTTCATTCTCATTGTGCAGAGACTTGGTTTAAGCTTAAAGGAAATAGGTAAACTTAACTTTTCTCCCCTTTTTCTTGTTTTTACTTGTCATTGTTTATTCCATTTGTTATTTAACTGATGAAAATATCGGATGCAAGGAACCAGAATATCGACTAAGGCGTGTCAAAATATAAAGAAGTAAAATAGTGTAGAAAGCCAGGAAGTGTCAATACGTAATATATACCTACCACTTCTCACCTACAACAAGTATCGCGTAACTCTATCCACCAAGGCTAGGACCAATGGAAAGAATCACCTACTGTTTTTGTCTCCGTTAGGATTTAAACATGAGACGTCATGGCTCTCAACCACTTCATTCACCACTAGGCCACATCCTTAGGTGCAATTTCTAGCTCTTTTGCTTGCATTTAACATACTGTGTGTACTTATGTCTTGTTAAAACTTGGTATTTTATTGGAATTAGTGGCCATTAGGTTTAAAAAGTATTTGCCTTGCCAAATTGTGGCATTGTTAGTAAGTCTTGGTGTGCAGAGTTATTGGTTGTTGTGTTTGTGGGAGGTAGCAGCTACCCGGTGGAACACTAGAACAGTCGACACCTTTGGAATTGTGTTGCTTGACAGCCACAAAGATTCAGTTTTTCTTCTTCTGGTTCAGTTACTAGATTATTTTATGTTGCATAAGAATAATGTTGATTAGTAGGACAAACAAAAACAAGGAAAACTACTTTCTCTGGCTTTAGTGTTAGTGCTGCCTGCTGTCCTCCCCTTTGGTAGCATAGCATGCTGGATGATGCATAATTCCCTGTAACAGAGTGTCCTTTAAACCGCAAACTCCTCTTCTCAAGCTATTAAAGCGTAGAATAATCATGTGTTTCAAGAGCCGAAAACTTTGTAATTAATTGTTCAAAATGAAATTTATCCTGTCTTCTCTACTGGAGGATATGACTTGTATATGCCTAATAACAGAACAAGAGGAAATATTAGATATTACTGCAGTGGATTCTCCACCCCTTGAAGTTGTAGGTTTCACTCTCAACAATACTGCCATCAATGCACGGGGAATAAATTTTTGTGCTTCAGTATCCATATGTTTGTCTCCCCTTTGCTTCCAACTCTAAAGGATATCATTTCTTGTCTATGACAATATCCGTGTAACTTTATATTCTGAATGACATGCCATAGATGGTTTGCACTCTGGCAGGATAGCAACACGATTGTTACCCTACTCTCAACTCCTTGCGCAAGAAATGCTAGCTAAGATGATTTTTTCATTTATACTATCGGATGATTTTTTATTTTTTTTGTCGACTCCTGAAATCAAGAGCTTGTTATGTCCCTTCAGGGAACTATGTTGCTCTAAATGAATGCATCATGTGCCTAACCTGGAAAACCTCTTCAATTGTTGAGAACTCTAGTTTCATATTCTTAAAGTGATTGAGTTGCTTGGTAAGGGTAACTTAGCATAAACAGTAATAATTAAAACATAGAATTCAGGAATTCAGGCTTTTGATGCTTGTTGAAGTTGAATTTCCAAATCAAACTTTGTTAGATCATTCCTGTATTGTCGTGCAGATTGTGTGAAATTTGTCGGAAGATTGCAAAAAATGTGACAGGTATCAGCGACAACAGATTCATTGAAGAGTGGAATGAAGCGAGATATATTGCAGGTGGTACTGGTTCAGCAGGACGAGATAGAGGATACTGTCGTGGACAGCCATTTTGTAACTTGTTGATAGCATGCCTGATAATAGTTTTTTTGCTACCATGGTTTTGCCGTATAAATTTGTTTTGATGCGGTAAATAGAGTCAATAGTTTGTAGCCTCAAATCTTATTCTGCGTCTTGCAGATAACAAGGTTTTGAGTGTTTTTAGTACAACAAACCAGCATGTCTTATACCATTGCTGTGTCTTTTCACATTATCAGAGACAAATTCTTGGTCGATTTTAGCTAAGTGGAATTGTATACTTCAGATTTTCTATTGAATCTCTATAAAAAAAATTATTTGGGTAGATAATATTGTATAAGATGGCAATCACTTTCGCACCTTCAGATACTGGAGTGGCATGATTCTTACATCATCCATGAAACCTTCCTTTAATTTTATAAGAGATTCTGAAAAAGTTCTTGAGACATGATTTACATAATATGGCATGATATGAGCTTCATTTTAGTTTTCTTTTTTATTTGATACTCCTATGTGACATCTGAATTGGTTATATATTTGAAAGACATTGATTCTTAACCAAAAAAAAAAAAATAAAAAAAAAAATAGTACTGTTCCCTTTGTTCTTGCAAGCCAACTAAAATGTAATTGGCCAGCCTGTGCATACGGATAATTGAAGCAACAGGATATATCATTGTACAACTAGTGTAGCCAATATACAGTGTCAAAGTTGATCTACTTAAGGCAATGCCTGGTAGAGTTAGAATTCTTGCAAATTAAAGAAGCAAGTGTCCATAAGTGTAGGACTAAATAAATCTACAATTACATATTTAGTGTTATCTCATAAGTGAAGTTTAGAAAGGGGTAGAGTATTCACAGACCTTAACCTTATTTTAGGAATTAGAAAGATTGTTTTCGATCATTTACGTGAAACAAGTAAAATAGAATAACTTGATATTAATAAACAAATCCGTTGTAGTCTAGTTGGTTAGGATACTCGGCTCTCACCCGAGAGACCCGGGTTCAAGTCCCGGCAACGGAAATCTTTTTGCTCACTTAGATAATATAAAAATATACATTAAATTTGAGTCATAGTTGAGGAATGATTTTAACCAAAAACTCTATAATTCTCATCTTCACCACCTTGATATTGCAAGCCATTTCCCCAATGGAAAAGATAAATGCTTGTTTTTCGAGGTCCGGGCAACACTGATGCATGGCAAGTGATGATCTTTCCAACACCAGGCTGGCTAAAAGACCACATCAGATATCTATAAGAAAACAACTAGCAGATTGGAGGAATAGTAACCCCTCTTCAACCATTGAAGCAAGCAAATAGTTGGGTTATGGAGAGGAGGAGAAGGTAAGCAACTTGAGAAAGAGATCATGAATGCAATGAGACGTTAAAGACAACATATGTTACAAACCAACAAACAAATGAATGTGTTAAAACTCACACAGTACTCTGCCCTTTCATCTTGTTTCTCCATGAAAGAAAGCAGAGACGAGTCCTGCAGTTAACTGTCAAGCATGTAAAGCATTAGATGGATGACTTGATCATCTTTGCATTGTCTCAACAACCGATGAGCAATTCGACTAGTTCACTTTTCTTTAGTTTTGAATAACCCTTGAGTCCTCTAGATTTTGCCAGTTCTTTAAGCTGAGGAAGTTTCATTTCTTCAATTTTGACTGCTTCACTTTCAACATGATTCTCCAGTGATGTCTCCGTCTTGAGCTTAACTTTTTCTTTGGAGTTAAATGGGGATTGTAGAGGCGATCTTTTCACAAAGCTTGACCGTAGGCGTGTTGTTCTTGGATCTGCTGTTGGTGAATAGTCTGTTTCTGGTTCTTTTTTATCTTTTTGATGAGTCGAACCCTTGTGATCCTTTGTACCTGCAAAAGAAAAAAAGATATTATCTGACTGAGGTATCATCATTTGCATTGGGATAGAATTTTGGGAAGAGTGGGACGACTAGAAACAGGCTTGGGTAAAACTGAAAGAAATCACTACCTTTTGGTTCTGTCTTTGAATGACGGAGGATTTCCAAGACCGAATCAATAGCGGGCTTCTCTTCAGAAGACTTGGTACTTCTTTTCTTGGAACTTGTAGAATCACCTTTTGAAATTGAAGATTGTATTCTCTTGAAAAGAGAAATGATCTCTTCCTGGTTTATTGAATTTGGCGATTTACTCTCGGGGGATGGCTGTATATTGAGCTCACTTCCTTTGGATGTTTTCCCTGATGTAGCATCTTTTGAAGACTTTCGTCGCCTGATACCATCAGCTCTTATGGTGGAGAGAGTTGAACAATGAAAATCCCTACGATTTGTACTCAAGGAAACCCCATATGCAATCTCTGCCAAATTGAACAAGCTGCATCAAAAATCAATACCTCAGTTTAAATTTCCAGAATTCATGCTATCTAAGAAGATGCATACTCGTCTTGATGTCTGGATGAAATATGAGGCTTACCGGTGACGCTGGGTGTTATCATTTCTAGTAGACTAAAATAAAAAGTATCTAACCATACATAATCAATCGAATCACAAGATCCATATACAACCGTACGTCCAATACAAACATTATCTCCAAATAGAAAGCGGGGAAAAAACAGATGAACTCAACGGAAGGAGATCACCAGTGGTTCAAATATGTCTATGCCAACGCTGGAGGTCAATTTCGAACAATTAGAGCCAGCCTACAAAGTTACTTCTATTTCTTAGCCCTGATGTGCATGACTAGCCAATATCAGACTGTTGAGGTATATTAGTCTCATTGTGTGAAAATCATATCAAGGACGTCCCTCATGTTAAAATCCTCCTCCCCCAAAACCTCGTCCCTCTTCCCCCAACACACAAACCAAGAATGACAAATTAAAAATAGAGAGTTCATGTTGTATTCCCAAGCACTCCTTCCTACAACTTACAAGTCATGGTGATTATAAAATAGGGGAAACGAACAAATATACCTCGAATGGAATGCAGATATCATCCGCCATATTTTTGGTATATTGATGCCCGTGCCGTCTAAAAACTAGAGCATACATATATTTTATACTAAGGGACATCAATGTGTCATAATCTTATCCACCGACCCAACATTTATTAAATATAGGATCGACGGATAAGATTGTGCCACGTGTGTCTATTCAATCTTCCGTTAGAGTGATCTAGTTCTTGGACGGCAGGGACACCAAAAATATAACGGAGGGTATCTGCGTACCATTTACAATAGTTCGGGCTATATTTGTCCTTTTTCCCTATACAATATACCAAATTCCTCTACAGATAACAGAAAAACATCCACAAAGTTAAATGGAAAAGCAGATCTAGCTACAATAGGCATACTGAATCTCTTCTTCTCATCTACTTGACCCTTCTTGATTAACACTCAAATTCCACATTTTTGATCCATCAATTGCATAGACTAGCTATTAGCTAAACATACATCTTTTAACCTAGATCAATGTTCATAACACAGGTAAGTTGAAGTGAACTGGGTGAACAACTCTTGCTTGCAATTCCAATAGCAATAATAAAACTCAAGATTTTCACAAGTAACTTCCCAATTAAATTCCAATTTTAATTTCAAGAATTCATAAGAATACAACCTAATTCAACTCATTTTATGGAAATTTTTCATAATTAAAAAAAGGTACCTTTTGGTATTCGGATCCCCAAGTTGGGTTTACATAAAGCAGAGAAGGAGGGCAATTGAGATATGGAATTTGAAGAGAAAACTGCAGTTGCTGTTGCACCCATATTTTCTTGAAAATCTAATTTATTTATTTCTTCGATTCTTAATGAAATGACTACATATATCGTGGACTCTTTATTTTTAGTTAAACACAATACTCAATACCACAAAAAATAGTAGACGTGTATGCAGGCTGACCACAAAAGCCATGTACACATTTTTGTGTCTCATCATCACACTTATCACACGTGCTACATGCAAGTAGAATATGGTTTTGGATGACAAAAGGATTGATTTCATTTTTTGTTTCTTTCTTCTTTTTCTTTTTCCTATTTTTTTGATAGTCCGATTAAATTTGATTCTCACTAAAAAAATATGTTTTTCTTTCCTAATATGTTTTTATTTAATTCTAAAAAATTTCTAGTACTATTAAGTTTTAATGCATGCTTTTTGTTTCCCTTCAATTTATTTCACTTTAATTCAAATAAGTGACAGTAATGTTGAAGTGAAACGTTGTCATAAGTACTGTAAATAAACTAATGAACTTCCTGCCAGAGCATTGATTAGTTATCTTGAGTGAATTTATTTTGAAATTATAAATTGTGTTATAAAGGTAAAATTGTAATTAACCTATGATAATCACTGATGCCTTAATATGTGTGTCACTTCTAAAGTAGACAACTAAATAGGAACAGAGGGAGTATCTTATTAGAATAAAACTCTTCTTAACAAAATCCACATTCATACTCAAGGTACTTGAACCTGAAATCTCTAATTAAGGATGGACGGATAATTACCACTTTGTTTGATTTTTGTTCATTTCTTCACCAATTATAATAGTCACCCTTTCTGAATGTTCATTTTTTGTAAAAGGAAAATGAAAAAACAAGCAAAGTAAACGAATCCTTTTATCAACAGGTATAATCAAATATTGTAGTAAAAGGACATGGTCAGATCTTGATGAAAACAAATTTCTATTTAAAACATAATGTAACATAGATTGGAGTTCAATTTATCCTTCTTTTCAGCAATTCAACTATGAGCCCCAAAGTCGTCTTGAACTTTTCTTGACCCTTTGTGAAGTTAAAGAGCCATTATGTTTTGTCAAATTAAAAATAATCTTGAAAAGAATCAGGAGAGGCATGTTCCCTTTGTACTAAGATTGGAATAAAAAAACCAACCATGAACATAGTAAAGCTGACATATTTTATCTTTTCAATTTTCATCATTTATTACTCATGCTAACAGAGAACCCATGATAACATCTTTAATTATAGCTCATACCACATATCATCATTCATTAATTACCAAATATCACTGAGTATAAAAAAACAAGGAACAGATCTTATAAGATTCATGACTAGACTATAGATTATATAAAATACTCTCCCAGAATATATAATTATATAAACATTAGTTCAAACGTATACGCAAGCTTGTTCATTTAAATATTTGAGTCCCATCTGAGCTAGAGAGTTCAAAGTTCGTACTCTTCGTTTCAAAAGAAATGAACTAGTTTTTTTTTAGTCTGTTTTAAAAAAAAAGTCACAACATTTTAATATATTTAATAATTTAATTTAGAATCATAAAATTAAAAAGTTACTTTATTTTCTTAAACTTGTCCTGAATCAGACTAGATGGAGTACTTTTATTTGTGGATCAATTTCAAGAAATACTAAATCATGAACATATGCATACTTTCAAAAGTGTAACTGATACATGCTTTCAAAACTCTAACTGGACCAAGAATTCGTCACAATTTACAGTCATGATGATCATTTACAACATTTGGACAGTAAAACCAATAAAATAATCAAAAACACAATGGATGAAAGTCCAATAGCGACACCAAAAACAACTCTGCTTGGTCCATGTTCATGTTTAGGTGGTGGAGTATCATCCTCGGCAGTATCATCACTGAAATCTTCCTTAGGAGGCGGCGGAGACACTGGCAATCCATGTTTGTCACAAGCTGCAATGCCAAGTTTTAATTTTGAAGACAATGTGGAATGATTGTAGCAAAGATTTGAATTTTCTCCCACTTTGAACACGACTAGTTTCTTGATGAAAGAAGCATTGAATGGCAAAACCCCTTCGAAATTGTTTCTTTCGAGATTCAAGTATTTCAATCCCTTCATATATGATATGAACTTTGGAACAGTTCCGTTCAATTGATTTGATCCAAGATCAAGATGGACTAATCCAGATATTGCAGAAATCGATTTCGGAATACTTCCAGACAGAGCATTTGAAGCTAATGACACATTTTTTAAAGAAAGTAAGTTACCAAATGAATTTGGTATAGTCCCATTGAGTGAATTTGAAGAAAGATTCAAATGCAAAAGATTTTCAAGTTCAGTTAAAGAACTTGATATTTTCCCTTTTAGTTGATTCCCAGATAAATCAACATAAGTAAGATTCATATGCCATTTTGTAGGAACAACCCCTTTGAGATTTGCATGAGAAATTGTGACACTCTGTAAGTTCTTGATACTGTTCAAGATTATAGAAGGGCCACTAGCAGAGACAGGGACATGTGACACCGTTAAACTTACCACATTGCGCAATTGAATTAGCCAAACGCTAGTGAGTTTCTTGAGGGAGTTGATGCAAGTGAAGGATTGGAGATTGGAGGAAAGTTCAGAAGGGAAATGAACAGGTGAAACAGGGCAGTTTATGAACTGTAAGTCTTGGAGAGTGGAGAGAGTTTTGAGAGATGTTTGGGATAATGTAACATCATTTGAACAGTTTATGAGTTTAAGGGAGATGAGATGGTGAAAGGGAGTTGAAGAGTCACAAATGGTGGAATTGTGAAGAGGAGAACAGGGGTCTTTTCCTGTTGGTACACTTAGTGATCTGAGAGCTTTGAGTTGGTTTGGGTCAAGATTAGTGGATTGAGATGATGATTTTGTGGAGAGGAGAAAGAGTAGAAGGGTGAATGAGAGGAACAATGGAGCCATAGTTGAAGAAGAAGAAAGAAGAAGATTTGGAGAAGGAAAAGAAGAGAACTTCTTGTAAAGTGTGAGGGGGGTATGTTGGAGTTTGAACAAGAAAAGTATTTTGAGAGTGCAGAGCCCGTTGTGCTCGAACCCCTGTTGCACTATGAGGCGCTATTTACGAGTCGAATCTTAGTGGACATGTGAAATTATTACAGAGTTGGTTTGGGTCAAAAAGGTGTTTACATAGTTAAAAATTATTAGTGGCTATGTTTATACTACATGAAGTTGATCATTATGATAAAGTAAAGTATTATTCTATGCTAAGTTAATGTGTTTTCAAGTGAATATTGAGTACCGTAAGTATTTATCATTTCAATAAGCTTATAAGCAAAACTTGTAAATATTTTTGGAGGTTAGAAAATAATATTTTTAAGTTATATATTCAAAGTTAAAAGTTATAAGTTAATCACATTCTATTTATGTTATCAAACATTTCTATCAATAGAGGTATATCTAAAATTTAAACTTTATAAGTTCAAGTTCTAGATAAATTATTTTATTTTATTTGATGATCTTTTAACATACATAAAAATTACTAATTTCAATGAACTTATAACTTTGATTATACATTTTCCCTTGTTCAATAATTAATACTTATCACTTATCGACTGTTTTAATCAATTAATCCACCCGAGTTCAGGTTCTAAATCATTAGCATCTAATTTAAGTAAATTATTAATTAGGACATCACATATTAGCTAGTCATGTTGGCCATCACATGCAAAATAATTTTTAAAATGTACGAGAAAATTGTTTCGATTAGGTCAAATGTAGAAATTGTGACTTCCAAAAATTGATCAAGCAGTAATATATTTTGTAAAGTAAGTGCGAAGCAAAGGACATTAAAAAAGCAAATGTTGATAGTAGAGATTATTTTGTTTATTAAGTACGAAGCGAAGGACATTATATATTATATTAAAATAAGGCTTAATCGGAATCCAAATATTTTCTGCTGGACTCAGGTGTACTCCAACTTTTAAAAATAATATTAAAATACATATATATATATATATATATATATATATATATATATATATTCATAAACATTTTTCATGATTATTCTTTGCTTGGAGTACTAGTTGTTTCATCATTGTGTGATTCTATCCTTTGGATTAAAGTATTGTTCTCTACACAAGTCACAACTTGGAAATTCTTAGTTTTGTGACAAAACACATTTTACCTTACACTAACATGGATCAATAAAGTGATGATTCAAAGAACTTCTTTTCAAGGCTAAATTAAAGATAGTAATGACTCTTATATATCAATTTCTAATACGAGCCTCAAGAATGGAGTTGTTTGTAGTTTTATTTTTGAATGGAATTTTCCAATGCTAATTTGGATTAATTAGACTTTAAAGCGGGTATGAAGTATAGGAGAAGGAAAACAAAAAAGTACTAGTTATATGGTTACCTATGACAGAAACAGAAATTGAGAATATTGTGGTTTTTCCAAAATTTTAGTTTGCCCCCCACTTCCTCTAATTAGACCTCTTACAATTTACAAAGGTGTCTTATTAACAAAAGACTGAATAAGTAAAGTTGTCCTTTATAAGTTCATATGTTATATTACTTTCATTTTGAGGATTAGGAATAAAATACAAGTATCTCTAGACTATAATCGACATTTTAGAAATAATATTTTAATTAAATAAAAGTCCTATTATCCCTGAGCTCATTTTTTATGTAATTTTATACGTCTTTTGGCTTACGTGGCACACTCCGTGACTCCATGCAATTGAGGTGCATGGTAGTATTTGGATGTCATGTAAGCTAAATAGGTGTACAAAATTACAAAAAAAGGGGTTTAGGGTAATGACATCTTAGTTTAATTAATGTGTATCTGAGATTTTGGTCATAGTGCTTGTACCTTTTTCCCAAGGATTTTGCTCTTAAACTTGATTTTTGATACAGTATACTTGGTCAAAAGCTTAATCAAACTGCTTGATTAAAGAATGAATAGCACACTTTGAGTCTAAAGTGTGTTTACCTGTTCTGTTAGGACTATGAGAAAACTCAAAAGACTAGAAAAGAATTCCATTAGTCTTAAGTAGCATAATACTTTTCATTATCAGTTCAACTTTACCTTTGTAATTTCAAAAGTTTCAACATTCTATTTCCAAATAAATCTTCTACTGGAAAAAACTGATACAAGCTGCTCAAACTGTGCAAGAATTGAAGAGTTTTCACCTCCACATTACATGAAAAAGAAGCCTACATTATCAAACATGTTCAAGAAACTTGTTCGAAGCTCAACAATCCATGTCGATGCAGTTTTGAACCATGGCTGAAGGGTCATCTTTGCTGACAAATGGATTAATCTTGACCCAAACTAGTGAGAAAACAGAAGCCAACAGAACAGACCATAGCACAACAATAGTTGGAGTTCGATTTTGGCGTCCCATGAGACCTTTGAGGAATGGATAAAGATGAAGGATCACCCAAAATGAGAAGAACACTTTGCCAAATAAAGGACCCCAAGCCTCATATCCTTTGTTGAGTGCATCAGAGAAACCAGCAACAACACCAACTAAGTTGACAATGAGAATTGTGGTTGGAGGGATCAAGACTGTTGTCCATTTGAATAGGTAGAGATCGGCAAACTCTCCATCGTCTGCTGCTTTGGTTGTCACTGTGAAGTTTGTGTCTATACCAGCAAGCATTTTGAGGAATCCTTGGAAAACTGCAAAGAGATGTGCAGAGACACCACCAATCACCCAGAACTGCTCGTTACGCCACCAGTCCTCTATGCCTATACCACTCCATCGTAGCTCGAGCACACTTGTTACAATGATGGAAAGGAAAAGACCAAGGAAGAGTATACTAGCAATGTTTGATAGCTGCATAGAAGGCACAAGAACTTCACTCAGTAATTATAGAAACTAAAGAAAAGCAGCCTTAATACCAGCTCCTAATGTGCACTCATTTGCAAAATCTTTAAACAGTTTCGAAAGTTGCAAACAAGTCAAAGAGGTGGAAGCATTTACCGTAGGGATGATGAATTTTCCTGTAAGAAGGCAAACAGCAGGAAGAATACAGTATGCAATGAGGGGAAGAGAAGTGAAAGGATAGACAATGGTGTTGGTGTAGGCAAGTCTTTGGAGCCATTTGAGACGGCCGCCTCCAAATCCATACCATAAAGGACAATGCCTACTCAAGAAAATCTCAACCGATCCAAGAGCCCATCGAAGTACTTGGTGCAACCTGTCTGACAAGTTGATAGGAGCTGACCCCTTGAAAGCAGGTCTCAACGGCATACAGTATATTGATCTCCATCCCCTGCACTGCATCTTGAAGCCAGTCAAGATATCCTCTGTCACTGAACCATAAATCCAACCAATCTGAAAAGGACATACAAAGAGAAAAGAGTTAGCCCCTTCTTTCCATAAGTGAAACTAAAAGAGAGAGAGAGATTCAATTTTTACTTCTTTTCCCCATGCTGTCTTCTCTTCATAACCACAGCCGATAACATGAATTGCTTCCCTGATCAGTGTCGATGGATTAGCAGAATCAGGTACTCCTCCATTTTCCATCAATGTAGACTCGATAAACACGGATGACATGCCAAAAGTTTTCTCAAAACTCATTGAGAGATAAGCAAGGACCTCTCGTGATCGTCATAATCTGAAGACACCAAAATGATAGCTTCAAGGTTAAAGTTCCAAAGATAATGAAGGCCAATTTCTCACTAGTTCCAAAGATACTAGAAAACTCACTTTCAATTTCTCTTAGGTTGAAGATTGCGGAATTCAGATCTTCTCTTTTGCCTCACGATACACCTCAGTAAGATCCTTCTCTTTGGCTGGTTTCTTGCGGCGACAGCAGCAAGAGAAGGATGAAGAAGATTTATGTATTGTAGGCAGATTAGAAGGGCTGTAACCATAAAGTGCTTGCCTATTGAAAACAGTTCCTGTACCGACATATACAGGTCCTTGGATGCCATCCAAACCTTTCATGTTAACCTGAAAACATGATAAAATCCATCTTAATCCAGTTGGCAACATCAAGAGATTCAATACTAAACAACTGATATTATGTGTATGATGTTGAATGAAGCAAGATTATTCTTCAATATTCAAATAGATGAGAAAATCACTTGAGAAGCTCAAAGTAATATAATACTTAGTATGATATTAATTTTAGTTGCTCACGATACTTACATCAAAGAAGACTATGTTTCTGTTGGCATATCTGTCACTTTTATCAATCCCGTCAAATCTCTGAGGGAACTGCACATAACAGACGTCTCTGCCGACTTGTGGATCCATTAGGAAACACATAGCCTCACGAATGGCTTTGCTGTTATTGACGTAGTGATCACAGTCAAGATTGAGAATATAGGGTGCATTTGTGAGAACTGCAGACACCCGTATCTGAAATAAAACAGTAAGTTTGTAAAAGGAATTAAATAAAAATAGTCTGAGATTAATGCTAATAAATTGCATCTGAACACACCAGAGCATTTTCAGCACCAGCTTTTTTGTGGTGTTGATAACCAGGTCTTTTCTCTCTTGAGACGTAAACGAGACGTGGAAGTTCATTTCCTTCAATGTCATGGACACCACTATGTCCCAAGAAAACCTGTGAAGAAGAAATATTATGGTGCTTATATGAACTCCAAAATGCTTCTGTTGAATAGTCAAGTTTCACAAATACTAGAATTTCAAGAAGAAAAATGATCTGAAAGCAGCGAGTACAAAGATTGTTGCAAAATCAATGACCACTTACCTGAATCATTCCAGGATGATCACGCGAGTTGTTTCCTGGCCAAGGGGTTCCATCTGCCATGGTCCAGCCATCCTCCGGTGTTTTCTGAGCCTTGGCAACTAAAGCATTTACCCTTACTTTATACTCTTCATATTCTCTCTGCAATACCAAATAAAAGATTAATCATCCAAACAATGCAGCCCAATTCTTGAAGATGTTTAGTTCATACAAAATCCTACTCTTACCTTCATTGCTCTGCGCTCCTTGACGAAAGAAGGCTGCACTTTGTCTTTCAAGTAATCAAATTTTTGCGTGAAGTAGAACTCAGGTGCACGCGGTTCAATTGAAAATTTCTTGCAGAATGGTACCCATTTCCTTGCAAAGTCAGAAGTCTCAGCTAGTGACTCAAATGTAAGCATTGAGCCACCATCATCGGATACATAGCAGGATACTTTCTCGACAGGATAGTCAACTGCAAGGATCGAGAGAACAGTGTTGGCAGTAATCAAAGGAGGTTCTTTCATGGGATCCACCGTACTGACAAAGAAATCGACAGGTGCAAGCTGACAAGGCTCTCCCTCCCTTTCATACCTAGAAACGTTTGAACAAAGTTAACTTCAAGTGTAAAAATGCAAAGAAGTTTGGATATGTTCTATTAGCAGTGATATGAATATTTGTGCAGAAGATTTCTAACCTTGCAGAAAGCCTGTCAAGATATGTCTCTCGGTTGATAGGAGACCATTTAGGGAACTGATCCAACACCCATGAGAAAGCGAACCAGATCTCACAGAAAACAGAAATAAACCACAGGGGATAGGCACTTTCAACTGGATGTGTTACTCTATAGTGGAAGAAAAGGCAGAGAACTATCAATCGAACAATAATTACAATCCTGTATGGAGTAATTTGAGACTTCGGCACTGGAATGATTCTTGAAAGTGGCTCTGCAGCATCTGCTAACCTGCACAAGTTATATTACAAGTAATTAATACATGTATGATGATGATAGAGCAAGTTCAAGATTCAAAATCACTGAAGGTGGATCAAACATCAATCTTTTATAACTAAAAATCCTTCTTTTCTTGGTAGTTATTTAGACATCTAGACAAAAAGAAAGAAAACTATGAAATCAGACAAAAACTGCAATACTATTTATAACATGGTTACTTCCCAATTTCACGAAATCTATCGTCTAATTAAGTTGCTTCTGCAAAGGCCTACTTACTGTGGCTTTTCTTCCATCTGCTGCTCAGGTGGAACTTCAGCAGCTTCTTGTACAACAGTTTTACTTTGGTTCTTCTTTTTCTTGTTTTTCTTTTCCTTCCAACTTTCCACTCTATTCTTCCATATAGGATTCCCGGTATCATCATGATATTCTTCATGAGGAAATAAAAATAATTTAATATAATGTTATCTATTGAACTAGACTAGAAACAGCTCTTATGAATGTTGTGCAGCAAAGCTTCCATCTACTTACCGCTGTCCACAGTTGAAACAAAACTGACAGTTCTAGCATGAACTCCATCATCCTATATTGGAAACAATAATTCGTCACCAACTAAAATTCAATTTGTAGACTATAGATGTGAAGTTTCACCAGACATGACTTAGTACCTGTGCAGTATCAGGATGAGAAGCCACTATAGCATGGTTAGTAGATTCTTGCTCATTTTCTGCATAACAATAAGCATAGTACTACGTTACACTTCCTTAGGTATTTTATATACAAATAGCTATATGGGATCAGAAAGAAAGCCAAATTGTCAAAATATCAAGCTTTAGTCATAAAAGAAAACAAAATTTACTTACCATCATATGGAGTTGCACAGCGTAGACATGCGTTGCGTCCTTCTTTGATCTCATAATCTATGCAAGTCTTACAAACAGGATAGTTACACTCATGACAAGCCACAAAGACTTCACCATTAGTATTAGCTAATCCCACTTGTTCGCCGCAAATGTTGCATATTGGAACCCCTGACTCCATCATTTTTTCCACTCACAAGAACAGTACTAGTCACTAGTACTCTTGGCCACAGTTAGCGCACAAATGATGGTTTTCTCCTGTGTCACTAGTACTCTTGGCCACAGTTAGCGCACAAATGATGGTTTTCTCCTGTGTCAGTGGCAAGAATATAAAGAAGGAATGTTTTCACTGACTTGAAAAGAGCTAAGGAATGAGAAATATTATTGTAATGGTGAAGGAAAGTTTGGAGGGTGGTTACAAGGCCTTGTAGGTTGAGAAGTTGGTATCAAAGGTACATTTTTCAGAGAAGAAAGCAATGTGTGGGCAGTTTTTTTTTTTAAAAAAAATTGCTGAAGTTTGAAGGAATGAGTATGGTTGGAGTTTATACATCTTAACCAACTTATTGTACCAAACTTTAAGTCAGGCTGCAGCTTCAAGACTGAGCCACCCTCCACACCTCATTTGACAGATTTAGTCAAGCCACGTTCCTTTCTTTTCCTCTTTTATATCTTTGGATTCAAGTTATATATATTAATAGTGTATAAAATCTTTTATACACAAACTTATAATATGTTAGTTATCATTTTTATTAGACTAGCAAATAGTATACTTATCTTAGAAACTTGTCTGTAAACAGCGTATAAAAAAATAAAAAATATTATAACACCAATGCATACAACTTATGCTTTTTTTTTCTGATTAAGGAAAATTCTCTCTTGAGATCTATAGATTTACAGTCAAAATCAAGGAAGAATAAAAGCTTCTAACATGAAATGATGTGATTCAGACCTAATATCTTTTTTTTACCTCCCTTCTGTTTTCTTCTCTCTCTAAGTTAAATAATTTTTTTTTGTAAATATTGTGTCTGAATAACATTATTTCAACCCACTCTACCTTGAATAGTAACAATGCCCAATTTATTCATGTTTTTATGCTCTAATTACAGATTGCCTAGTTTATATCTCGCAAATAAGATTATTCTCTTCACCAAATAGACGTGAATACAATCACAATAACAACATAATCACAGTTGGACTGTCTAACATCATCCTGTTCACATTAACAAGATTAAAATTTTTTAACATCAAACTATGGGAACTCGCAATAACCAGAGGTGAAATTCATGTTACCTTTACATATGGTGATGAAAAATAGATGTTATACATACCATAAAGCTCAATATCAATGTATTGGACACATCAATGACCTAATGTACCAAGAAAAGTGTTTGAAAGAGGCCCACAATTAGGTATGCAAGTGTCCAACAAATAGGTAGACCTCACAATTGCACGCACACTACTCAAGCACACATGCATTAGACATCTTCATTCAGAGAGTTTTTTTTATTATTGTATTGCTACTTACAGATTAAGAGAATAATATACAAACAATACCGCGTTGAAGCAAATATCTAATTAAGTAAATATCAATTCTCAAAACCAATGTCTCAGGATCCAAATCCCAATCCCTACCAAAAAAAAGGGAGAGAAAATGAAGAGACAAGCTCAGATTCTTGGTATGTTTTTGGCAATTACATTGGAAAGAAAACATCTAATCCTACAGAATCACAAGCATAAGCCAATATCATTGTTGTAACACCTAGTTGTTTAGGTCACAACCCTGTAGGGTAGAACCTTTGTTTGGCAAAGCCATGCCTGTCCAGTTGCATACAAGAGAAAAGACCCAAAAACTGGCATATTGGGAGCATAACTTTCTATGAGGTTTTAACATCATGTACAGGTAGCAATATCTCAGCGCAACCTGTGCTGCTTCACCCGATGTTGTAAACCTTCACTATCTTGGATGTATCACAGACAATTAGGTTCTCTGAGTCAGTAGGAGTTGTGCACAGCCAATTTACCTAATTAATTAAAGAGCCAATCGTGAGACAAATATACTAAACAATTGAGGCATAAAGTTTTAGACAGAGAGGGCATAAAAGGCAATGAAATGAAACTCACTTTTCTGCTCAAACTTAAGCTAGAACGAAGGAAATCGGTGCCACTGCTCGTCTCACCAGCCATGAAAAACTTAGACCAATCCCATACTTTTACTTGTCTGTCATTTCCACCTGAAATTATGAACCTCCCTTTGTCTCCAAATGTGGAGAAAGTCCTAATAGAATTTCAGCAGATTAGTGCTGGCTGGTGGAGTAGTTTGAGCCTGCTATACGCTAAGAAGAAAACTTACACACAGGATACAGCAGCAGTGTGTCCTCCCAAAGAGTGATCAAGGTGCAGGTCTCCTCCATTTTGATTCTCAATTTCAGGATCAGCAGAAGAACCGCCATCTTTAGGGGTTGACTTAGAACCTTTCTTGGGTTTAGCCGAACTCTTAGACTTGACAGTATTGAGCTCTGACTCAACGTTTATAATAGAAACAACTCCATCACCCCTAGCCACAGCACAAATCTTCACAAATCTATCCACCACATCAACTTCGGGAAGAGCCAGAGCATGAACAAAGGCAGGGTTCAAACATTGTCCCGTATTCCCTTTATTTCCTGCGTCAAGTGTGCCTGCAGCAAATAAAGAGAACTTCAACAGCCAATCTGATAAACTAGATATAGCAACATGGAATGTTCATACATTAGCTGGGCTATGAGTACTGGATGCACGTATGTATCTGACACTGTATTCAGCCATTCTACGTTTTGTATGCACTGTGAAGGATCCACTGGAAATGCCCATGTCTGTCCAAGATGGGTGAACTTATGTAAAATGATGAAGAGGGTAACATAGATGTCGCAGAAAGGCTGAGTTAGATTCTTTTGAAAATGGCAAGAGAACCAAAATTAGATGTCACTGGCAGAAAGCAGTAATCATTTTTTTAGGTCTCACGTGAACTTGACTAAGCAGTAGGAATTTTGAGCATTAAAGTAGTCAGATCCCACTAGAGTAGTCCTGAATTTTTTCTGGTCAATCTTGCTAGGCAGACAACTTGAAATGTAGAAAATCACTCTTGCAAAAATTTATGACACACCCAAGCTAAGAGCTCTAGCTTAATATTTAAAATGGGAGGAAGATACTTAATTCAATCAGTAAAAATGGGAGGAAGATATGGACTGTCTACTCTCAATTCCCCTTTCTCACCAGCAAACTGAAATGTCAGTGATGTTTCTGAGCAAGAGAGGATAATTTTAGATAAAATTCTAAATGTGGACCATTCCATGCTCCAACAATTGACCAATGACCAGTTATCTGATTAATAATTTACTCATTGAGTATTTCTTCTGCCACATGGCCAATACCATAGAAAATGGAAAATAGAAAGCAAAGTTACACAATATTACACACTTGACTCGTACTCCTGAAACTTATCTCTCTGAAAATCCATGTTTGCTTATAACAATATCATTTTATCTATTTAGACTTACGGGGAAAATATTAATATTGTCTTATACATATTCAACCATTACATATCCTATTTAAACTACTATATGAAATATTCAATAAAAACATCTGTTCTTAATTAACCAACTACTATAATAGAATGGGAGGATTGGGAATTCTTGGTTCTTTTACTTTACATTGTAAGAAGGATAAGTCACTAGCACTACCTGATATGTAAAAAAAATGCTTTCCACAAAGGTATAAACTATCACTCTCTATGTTTTCTAGTTAATCCCCTGTGATCAAAATATAGGGAGATAACTACTAGATATTCTAAACTTGGTGATTTCGCTCCTTTCCAGCTAGCGTAGTAAGGCAAGCCTATAACTAGGTGGGTATGTAGCTAGTGTAGTAAGGCACACCTACAATTCAGATATGCAGATCTGGTGTAATAAGGCATGCCTAAACTTTAAGGTACATATTACCAAAGGAATTAATACTAGAAATTGCAGATCTAGAAAAGAGTGCATAGTAGAAGGCTTAACATACCAAAGTCCCAAATCTTCCGCGGCCGTCCCTTGGAGAAGTCCCATAGAACAAATTTTGAATCAAGACCCCCAGTAATGACTGAAAATTGAGACAAAAAAACACAACATACTGTCATCATCAGCTTATGAAAAACATTCCTGGAACTTTTAGCTAGGAGGCTGACTTAGCAAGAGCTTTAGCAGACTGACAGTATATAGTTTGGCATAGCAATTGACAGTAAACATTGTTCTTCAAACATCATCAGAAATTAAATAATATGTAGCAGGCTGTCACAATTTGCATGTTTTACGAAAACCTTATTCGCCACAACTTCCATGTTTTATGAAACCTTATGTTGCCATCCCATATAGATTAACCTGGTGATTGGTTGCACGACGAACCCTACAGCAAGATTCTCTTGTAAAAACTAAAGGGCCAAGGGATGTCATATACTGTGTGTCTGCATCTCTCTTTGAAGTCTCTCTCTCTCTCTCTGTCTCTCTCACACACACACACAGCAAGAGAGAGAGAAGCAGAGAGACAGCAACTGTAAAAGAAGTCTTAATTGATTTCAGTTATCAAAACACATAACTTTATTGCAGATCAAACTTGTATATCATTCTAAAAATGGTATCATTCTTTACAAGATTATGACTAATTTGTCAAATTCTAGCCAATGCAAACCTTCTGAAACTTACCAGCTTAAACTCACAAAGAGACTAGAAGTACAACTTAGAGGAAGAGTTAGTTTCTCCAAGAAAGCTGCAGTCTATGTATAAGTAGACATCGTATACCTCTAAAATAACAGTGGATAAAAACATTATCATACTTCTTATGGTGCTAAAATTTCCAAGTGTGTCTGGTTCATGCATTTACGTAGGCCAATCAGTCCAACATTTATGTAGGTCATATGTATATCTAGAGGGGGAAGGTCAATGTCACAGATAGGGATGTAGGAATTCCGAAAATTTTAGTTTAAAAAGTACCTTCCCACGGTCTCCAAGGGATGAATTGAACACTGCTACATATCTGATAAGATAGTGAAGGTCACAAATGATGATAGGTTCGGAATACAAAAATAGTGCCCTATGTGAAGTTGGGGGAAGAAAAATTGGAATTAATCTTCACAGCCAAAATACAAGTAGGACTTCACATGCAAAAAAGATAATACAAGGGCAACAACAAATAAATAGAATGTAGAACAGTAAATTTTAATTAAAATGAATGACATACAAAAATCATGATGTTTCTGGGGGAAGGTACAAACTTATTATAGTAACTATATAAAAAGGATACACTTGTGTGGCCATCTCTCAATGTTTTGTACATGCGATTTTGGCGGATGTCAATGATCTGCAACACAAGTAGCACTCAGATGTCCAACATTATGGAAACAGTGGAACAGTTTTTATCTTTTAAAAGTTCACAACTCATCAGTTTTATTTCTGATGGGAACAGCGTAACAGATGTCCAACATACTTATAGAACAGAGGAACTGTCTGACCTACCTTGACATCACCACTATCATCTGCTGCAGCGAGGAATGATGACTTCGAGCTGCAAGCAATCTACAAAACAGAAAGGTTAAGCACACAGAAACAGAATAGGCATTGTTTGAAGATATAGTACACCTAATTGAGGTGCCTGAAATATGATAGATAGGAGAAATCATAAGAGATTAAAATGTTGAAGGGAAGATATTTAAACATCACAAAATTGAATGGACAAAGTCTAATACATATCCGATTGAACAAATACAGAGTAAATCCAAAATTTCTGTAATCAAGCTTGTGCAAGGTAAATCTGTTGACATGACATTTAGACTAGAGCCTAAAAAACAGAGAATTGAGAGCACAATTGCCTAATAGAAACAAGGGAAGCTTCTCGAACAAAACCCTAAATTTTATCAGAACTTTCAGAGTTCAGATTTGTCAATGTTAAGATCTGGTACAGTTTATTGCAGAGCAATCAACCTATTAGCGTGGTGTTGAAGCAAAGGGATTTTACAGAATGAGATGGACAGATAAGTAGTGTAACTTTTCCCTAGTTTGTGTACCTAGTCCTGAAATTACATCAACATGTACCACTATTTGGGTTTGAAAAGCAAAGTGATCCATAAAATTTACATGTGTGAACAGGCAGGCAACCACACGAGAAACCTCCTAAATTGATTCTAGCTAAACTCCTTGAGCTAATGCTAAAAAATAAAAAACAAATAAATGGATCAGGTTGAGAGATAAGAATGGTAAATAACTGTTACATTAGCTGAAGTTCTTGGAATTGAAGTCCCAAAATACTCACAAGATGAGAGGCTCAAGACCACTCCCTCTGTCCCAATTTATGTGGACTTCATTTTTCGAGATCAAACTATGTGAACTATGACCAACATCTTAAAATGTATTTTTCATCATATTTTCATGAGAAAAATTGCAACTTATAGTACTTCTCATATAGTTTTTGAATATCTAAACTTTAATTTTAAAACATTAAGTACTCGTTTGGTAGGCGGTATTAGATAAAATAATCCATAGATTAAAATTTAATCCAACTAATACATTGTTTGGTTACTTCATTTAATTTAATCCATGGATTGCATATCCATCATATATGGTCTTATCTTATCCCTAGAAAATAGAGGGATAACTAATCGAAGGTTTGTTAAACCTTGATAAGACCCTAAATGACTAAACTAACCCCTTATTCCTTTTTATAAATTTCTTTTGTATTTAATTTCCTTTTTATTTATATTGGAATGGTTATAAATATTTTTTTTTAATTTTCCAAATCTGTTTAGTGTAATTTAATGATTTCACTAATATTTTTTACTCTATTTTTTTTATTCAAGATAGTTTGTCGATTACACACTTGAACTATTTTTTTATTTTTTTAAAAAGATAAGCTTTAGGTATTGAACAATTTAAGTAGTCTTAAATCTATGTTAAGTTTAAGATATATACTTGACCAACAATAAATTAGATATACATTGTGTCATCAATGATTCTTAGTGGTACATCACACCTTAAAATAAAAAGCAATTTTATTTATTAATGTATTTCATTAAACTAAATAAATGGAATAGAAAATTCTTATCCGATCCGACGGTTATCTATCTTGACCCAATGATATGAAATAAACACTCATAATAACAGAAGGGTATAATAGGAAAGAATTTTTTTTGTAGAGTTTTAAATCAAATAAGTGGAAAGTAGTGAACCAAACACTTGACAAAATATAATCCCTGCACTACTAATCCCTGATTATCCCTGCATTACTAATCCATCCCTACATTATCAATGTTTGCAAACGACCCTTAAATTGATCTAATCCAATTTAGTTCAAAGATATAGTCAAATTAACTCTAGGGAAACGAAAGGATCCACATAAATTGGGACGGAGATAATAATAAAGATGATGCTGAAGATAGCAAGATATTGCATTGCCAACTGAACTAATGATCGGGCATACTCCTGATAACATGACAGTGGAAAATAACAAAACGAGCACATGGCAGATTTTATGCAAAGAGGAGAACAATGTAAAATTTATAGTGCAAAAATCCATTCTTAAAAGGTATGGACAGTGAGAGAGGAAAAAGTGTAAGGATAAAAAAAGAAAACAAACAGAAATTATACCTGATTTATCTCATCCTTGTTGTAATTGTAACTGTGCAACAGTTTCGATGCAGTAACCTTGAGATATAGTTAAACTGGATTAATAAAAAAAATTATGTGCCCAAAAGTGATAAAAGAGAATAAGTGGAGAGAAGCCAACTCAAACCAAATCACAACTTAAAAGGGAAAGCACTTCATTCAAAGAGATGCCGGTAAAGGTCTAAATTTAGAAAATAAGTATGCACACTAGCAAAGAGTGCTAAAGCCTTTACCGGCATTAGTTAATTGTCATTGAATTCAATGTCGCTATAGGCTTTAGGGACATTTACAAAGATCATTAATTGCCACTAGAAAAACATATTTAGCCATTTGTGAGGTACCATAGTCACACAAGATGCTGTAAATTCTAAAAGCACATAAAAGAAACAAGTTTAAAAGAAGCACGAGAAAGTAATGGTGGAACAATATAACATTACCATATTCACATCAAAGCATTTGACTTCACTTCCCAAAGAGACATAAACAACATCTTCATTTCCTGCACCATGGATACCATGTTTGAAATTGACGACTCTCACTAATTTCAAAATATGCTATCAGTTCCAGCGGAAGGCTATCATCCCTCCAACTAACTTATTACAGTGCAGAACTAACAGAGAACTCAAAATCAGTAGTCACTTAATTCTCAGTGACTGTCCTAAAATAGCATATTTATTTTGTCTAAAGCAGCAGCATGTGCTTTTCGTTGGAATGTTCTTTGTTAGTATTAAGAGTATTAGAGTTGGAATATTAGAAGTTCTTAAGTTATAGTGGTATATGCCATTTATTATCTTTTCTCCTTTGTTCTAAAAGAATATGGTTTGTGCATTATGTTTGACACATATAATTAGGTGTCTTGCATTCATCAATTATCAAGCCATCAATACAGTTCATTACTGTTCATATTTCTCACAGGTATCAGAGTTTGTACGCTCATACTAGAAACTTAAATAGAGTTTCTACACCATAGTAGATAGTAGAGACCTAACTAGCTTTTATTTCTTTGCTTAAATAGTTTAACTATCCTTATTTCCTTCCCATGACTGTTCAACAATACCATGTCTATTCTTGGAGACAATTCCAGTAACACTACACCTCATTTGAGGCACCTGTTTTGGCAACATCTTGCCTCTTCCCAGTTATCATTCTGATGGTGCTGTGCATATTTCTTGTTACTATTCCGGTGAAAACAAATCTCTTATCCAGTGGCATTTTTGGCGACCGTTGTGGCGACAGTGTGAAACTACCTTTGTCACCAATTTTATTTTATTTTTGAAGAAGTAAGGACCTCTGTCACCACTTATATTCCATAAAAAAAATTCAGTGTGATCTTCTGACAAAATTTATGGCATGTTTGTTTGGCAATTCACTGGAAACTTACTTTATTTTGTTATCAAATAGCCAAATATGTTTTCTCACCTTGAGTTTGAGGGAGCAAGTTAGTACGTGAAATGCTAGCGTTGGAATGCCAGATTTAGAACATTAGAACTGTAAGTTTTTAGTATTGTGTCTCATAGTAGAATATTTAATGCTTGACATCTATAAATAGGTGTCCATTGTATTCATCAATTTATCAAATCATACATTTTTCTTTTGCTATATTCAGGGGCAGATGTAGCCTTTCGTCTACGGGTTCATCTGAACCCTTAACTTTCAACACAGAGAATCAAGACATTGTTGTCTCCCAAGCTCATCTCCTCTCCCACTCCCCAAATAATCTGTTCCAACAAGATTTGAAGTACTTCCATTTAAATCTTTAGTATTCAGACTTCTCAACTCCTGGCATGTGTATCATAAACATTGTCAAAGTGCCAAACAAAAGATACATAGTTTTTTATATAACCCAAGTGGTGCACAGTTCAAAACTCAGTGGATAACACATCCACACTCTACACTTAAATACCGGGAATTTTTTTCCTGCAGCAAGATTCGGACCTGTGACCATCTAACCCACACATCACATGTTTTGCTCTCACCACTAGACATCAATCAACTAGACATCAATTCTAGTTGGGGTGGTTTACATGAATTCCCTCCATCCATTAGGCTCCATTTAGGTCTTGATTTGTTAATTGCAAGGCTGAGTCAAGCTTTAGTCATAACTTACAGAAGAAAAAATAAAGGGACTATGTCACAAATCTGGATATGATGCAATTAACACAAGGACAGAAACAACAGTGGTCTCTCAAGGATGAAATGGAATCCTCAGACACCAGCCCCCTGTATTGCTCTGTCCATATAGATGCAATAAACCTTAATAAAGTACACAGTAAATATTTTGTTTAATCACACAACACCAATTAAATAAGAAGGGAAAAAAAATACAAACCTGGCTTGAAACATATTGATGAAACTGGGTTACCATTTCCAACATCCATGGTAAAGATTTTATCTTTGCACCTCAAATCGAACCAGCACACACAACCATCCTAATATTTCCCAAGAAAATAATCAATAAATAAATAAACAATAAAGCAACAGTCGAAAGTAATGCACTTTCAATAAAAATTCAATCTTTTTAATCACAAAATTCAAGATTCAGCAGTCAAAACTACCCCCTCAAGACCTATGCTTCATCTGGGTGTCTAATTTAAACCAAAAAAAAAGGTTCTTGAAATGGAAAGTGAGATAGAATATGGGAAAGGGTTCACCTCATCTGCGGTGGCAATAAGACCAGGGCGGTTTTGAGAGGCGATACAGCAGGTGGTGCTGGCTTTGTGACCTTTGAGCTTTCTTGGTTCCTCCATTCTACTCTTTCTCAGTTGCTTACTTTGTCTCTACCAATAAAACCCCTTTTATACCCTATTGTGATTTGTGAATGTGTTTTCCCCTTTCGCATCAAAAGATGTGTCGTATTTGTTAGGAAAAATGTAAGTAATGAAAATGATATTTTAAGCCACAGTCGTATCTTATAGAAAAACACTATCTTATGATACATGCAAGAAATAATAAATCTTAGGCCTGGCCATTGATTTTTCAAATAATATTTAGAAAATATTTAATAAATAGTATTTATTCATATAATTTATTATTATTTAATAAATATTTTTGATAAATATCTAAAAAATTTAAAAATTAGTTTTTTCTAGTACTTGGGTCAAATCTCATTATTTGGATTTTTTTGAAAATTAAAATATCTCAAATGTTTATCTTTTACAAAAAACACCCTCTATAGTAGTTGTTTCCGTTGTATTACATAATTTTTTACCAGAACACCAAATTACTGATGAAATATTTAGTGAATATCAAATGATGATATGGTTGTTAATCAAAATAATGAACAATCGACTTAGGGTAACAAAATTATGTGTTTTGTCTACTTCACGATGTATGAAATGATGCTTGTTGCACTCACTTCAAACTACCATATTACTCTAGTGTCATTTACACTATTTGTTATTGTTGCAACGAAGATTCAATTGACTTGTAATACAAACTTATGGTTAGTTTTGATAATTTTTAAAATTTATGGGTATAAATCATATTTTTCTAAAAAAGTGAAATATATTTCTCAAATACTTTGGCCAAATACATAATGAAATTTCACCTAAATTTTCATCTAAATAATATTTGTCAAGAATATTTTAAAATTTATAATTTAACGCTAACTTAATATTGCTGGTACTAACTAGGAATCAAAATGTTTTTATTGTGTTGAATGAAGTAATAATGACCCCATAAAATGAAATTCACTGCAATAATTTTGGATTGGATGGTAGGAAAAATGGACTTACATAACAGGTGAATTGTAATTTACTCTCACGGTTGAATAATATTTGTTCATTATACTAAAACTAAAAATGTCCGATATATTTATGAAATTCATAGATAAGTTTATATTTCACTCCATTTCATATTAATTTAATTTTTAAAGCACTTTTTATTTTTAAATTAGCTTAATTGTTCAGTTTTCAAGATTACATTTAGAGTATTCTTTCAATTTTACCTTTCTTTAGTTAGTATGGAATTAATGATTAATTAATATTTAGTTATTTTAATTATAAATTTGACAATAATTAATAAGGATAAAAGTGAAAATTTATGTTTAAATTTATGTCTTAATCTACTTTTCTCAAAGGGTTTGAAACAAGAGAAAGTATATTCAAATGATAATTATCTTTCTATTTATAATTTAACAAGGAATGTATCAAGTCAATAATTGACAGCTATTATTGAACAAGGGATTATTTTTATTAGACATATTTTACGTGGCTCAATATTTGTTATCCTTAAATAATCATGCATCCGAATGGAAATTGCTTTGAAGTTCATAAATTTTTTCTTAGTCCAATAAATTCACAATTTACCTCCCTTGTGTACTTTCACAATTTTCTATTCTCAACAAATTCTTAATCCTCGTGTCGTTATAAGTGTAATTGAGTAATAAAGAAAGGAAAATTTCTTTTTGCTAGAAAATTTGATCACAATTTATTTTACATATATTATTTATCTTTTTTAAATATTCTTATTCTTTTAATTTTAATATATTTTAATTAAAAATGAAAAAAAATATTTATTTATTTATTTAAAAAAAAGATGTTACTCCCTCCGTTTCACTTTATTGTGCGGTATATCGATTGAAGTTTAAAAAAAGAAAGGAACACTTTTAAAATTTGTGGTCTAAAATAAATGACAAAATTTTGTGTGGTTGTAAATCATTGGGATAATTGTATATAATAGCAAATTAATAACTTAAAATAAATGGAGTAGCTAGGGTTTGATTTAATTGTGCTTCATAGCAAAAGTTTGCCAAAATTTGGAGTTAATAACTTTGATGGTCACTCAACTATCAATTATTTTCACAGAAAGTCACTCAACTTTCATTTTCAACTCAAAAGTCACTCAACTATGATCTATTTGCACAGAAAGTCACTCGACTTTCATTTTCAACTCAAAAGTCACTCAACTATGGCTTCTTTGCACAGAAAGTTACTCAACCTATTTAATTATTTTTTTAATTAAAATTTAGTGACATATAATTTTAATTATTAATCAAAATTTTAAGAATTGAATATATACCCATTTAACGACCCGCTCCATTTAACGTGACCCGCTAAAAATATAATATTGAGCATTTTATTTTACCATTAATCCCCTAAATCATTCTCCCTTGTCTCCCACATTCTTTTAGCGAATTAATGGTAAAATAAAATGTTCAATGTTCAATGGGGAATGATTTGGAAATTAATAAAAAAATAAAATGTTTAATATTATATTTTTAGCGGGTTGGATTAAATGGGCGGGTCATTAAATGAATTAAATGGATATATATATATATATATATATATATATATATATATTATTCTTAAGATTTTGGTTGATAGTTAAATTACATGTCATTAAATTTTAATGAAAAAATAATAAAATAGGTTGAGTGACTTTCTGTGCAAAAAAGTCATAGTTGAGTGACTTTTGAGTTGAAAATGAAAGTTGAGTGACTTTCTGTGCAAAGAAATCATAGTTGAGTAACTTTTGAGTTGAAAATGAAAGTTGAGTGACTTTCTGTGAAAACAATTGATAGTTGAGTGACCATCAAAGTTATTAACTCCCAAAATTTGCCAGTCCCCTCTCTCGCAAAAATCTCGCTCGCCACTCTCCTCCAATCTCTCGCTCGCTTCCTCACTTTTTATACAAACACAAGTGTATAAAAATTGTTTCTATTTGTATAAAGTAGAGGAAATTGTATAATTACATATATTTTTGTTCCCCTCTCTCCTCTCTTCCAGATCTCGCTCGCCACTCTCCCAAATCTCGCTCGTCACCCTCGCCTTTCTCACTTATACAAACAGAAGCGAAATGTATAAATTGCGTTTCTATTTGTATAAAGCGTGAGAAAATTATATATACACATGCAAGTACATATATTTTCATCCTATACACTTATAATTATATAATTATACAATAAAAATACTCCCCTGCCCAGTTTCTTTTGCCTTTCTCTCTTTCTCATTTTATACAAATTCAAATTGTATCCAATTTCTCTCTTTCTCGTTTTATACAATTCGATTCAATTGTATATTCCCTGCCCAATTCTCTTTTGTCTTTCTCTCTTTCTCATTTTATACAAATTCAAATTGTATATAATCGTTCTATCACTTATAATCATACAATTCGTTTTATACACTTCGTTTTTATACAATTATCTGCCCAAGTGTCTTTCTCTTTCTCGTTTTATACAATTCGCTTCAATTGTATATGTATAGCGAATTATACAGTTTCTATGTTTGCTATGGAGCGCAACTATGCAAACTTTGCTATAGCATACAAATATGAATTTTTTATTTGTTATATGTGAAAGTTGTCTTAAATCATTTCATTAAGGATAAAATAGATATTTTATAGTTAAATTGTTTACATGTGTCATTCTTTTTTGGACGGACTAAAAAGAGAAAGTAAGTAATATAAATTGAAACAAAGAAAGTCTTTAAAATTTCTAACCATTTAACATTACCCATAAAAAAATTGCAGTTTAAGAGTAAGTCTTCGATCTAGTTAATTACTTCTTTCAAAGTTAAACTGTACTCCACGCTCATTTGACATGTCTTTCTCAAACAGTAGTCAATGAATCAAAAAAAAAGAAGACGAAATCGATGTATATTTTAAACATTAACAATGATAAAACATGACTGACTTTTGAATTTTATTTGAAATTGCTATGTTACAATTATGGCTTAAAGCAAAAGAAATATCAACTCCTCAAGCCAATGCGATTAAGCACCGAAAGAACAACAAAAGGTTGCAAAGAGTGTGAACAAAGGGCGGGTCTAATAGAAAGATTGACATGCTTCTAGAATTTGAGTTGACAAATTTCTATAGAATCGTATATCAAAAGGAAAGCGAAAATGTATAAAGTTATACAAGACATAACACAAATATGCACGATACGTTTGCTTTAGAATTTGATTATGGTGTAATCCAAAAGATAACTTCGTAAAATTTAATAGGCTAAAGCTAACAATGTGTACAAATTGAAGCTTTAAAGAAACGTTTCATTTTTCAGTAACTCTATTTATTTCGATAGCATTTTTCTGTCATATTACATATATGTACCAAGATTATGATCCGGAGGAATAAACCTCTACTCCACTAACTTGCTCTCTCACAGAATTCAAATAACTGAGAATTCTCACAATTTTATAAGACTCAGAAATGTGATCAAAACCAAATCCAACAGTAATTGCGATATTCACTTAAATACTTAGTTTTCTCAAATTCACATTAGGTGTGGGGAGAACAATGTATTCATCTGTTAATGAATTATATATACAAATATTTTGAAAACACAAAGTTACGGCGATTACCAAACCATCTGTGGAACATACAACCCTCAAATTTGAGTTGTCAACAACATCATTTAGCGGGGATTGTGTCAACTTCATCAAAAAGTTGTCACTTCTTTCATTAATAAAAAATTCTCTGCTTAAAGATTGAACCAAAAAACGATTCTCATCAGAGTTGTCAAAAATAAGTTGAAGGACTAAATTTTAATTATTTTTCATATACGAGATTCAAGTTATTTCTTTCTTTTTTAAAAAAAAAAGTTTTATTTTTCATTATGTCCTTAAACTAAAGATATATATATATATATATATATATATATATATATATATATATATATATATATATATATATATATATATATATATATATATAGATATTTTAATCTTATGGTCTTAAATATACCATGTAGAAGTTAAATTTAAAAATTGATCTAGGAAAAAGAAATATTTTTAATATTTCGAAACAAATTGAAATATTCTTATTTTTTTTCATCAAAAAAGCTTAAGATAATTTCGTTAATACTAAAAAATTAAACCCTTCGATTTTAGCGGCCTAAGAGATATGTCTTATTTTTAAAGGCATTGAGTCACCCTGTTTATTTCGATAGCATTCTTGACAAATATGTACATTCAACTAAATACAAATTAGAACTTCGATATCGTTGAATATCTCAGTCAGGAATTCAAAACTCACTATGAAAATATTGTTATCTCCTGTATTCAAATTAACAAATAGAAATAATAAAAGATGAAAATAAAAAGAAAAGAACTATACGAGTCCACTGAACTCACCGTGTATTCTGAAGAAATTTAATCCCCTCAAGTACTCGAGGTTGTAGATTAAGTCCTCCCAAGGTAAATTGAATTAACCATTAAAAAACTAGCGGTACCTCAATCTTCTATAATTTCAAAGAACTCAAAATTACAGCAACGAATCACACACATACACGATCGATTTTATTTTGTAAGAAATGTATGCAAAAGAATAGAAGAATTCGATGCAAAAAATGAGAGAAAACCTTTCTATTTATAGCCAACAAAGGTTAAAGGTCACAACTCTTTGGAAAAAAACAACCTTTTGAAAAAGGCACAACCTTTCGAATAGTCACAATCCTTTAGAAAAGACACACCCTTTCATAAAGTTTACATCCCTTCGAAAAAGTCACAACCCTTCCGAAGAGTCACAACTCTTCATTTCATGTTCATAGCTTTAAAACCCAACTATCCCCCACATGAATAGGGAATGACTTTTGTTAAGACGTATATACAAAAAATTATGTGATTCGTAAGTAAAGATTGATTGCATCAAGATAAGTGGTCTTTCCATAGTGAATATGTATCGAATATACTTGGTCAATTGGTAGATTTGATATCATTGAACCGTCGAACTTTGGTGTATATCTAGATAATATAAGTCACACAATCAACCCTTGAACTGTTTTTTGTTCTCATTGTTTTGTTCGTCTTAGCTATGAACACGTTTTAATTTACAAGTGCTTTGCCAGATGTCCTTTTCAGAAGAACATTTCAATAACATTCAATTTTTTATAGAATTACACATGACCATAGTCTCATCGGTCCAATAAGGGCAATATAACTCAAATGTTTGTTTTACAACACAAAATAACAGATCAATTTTCACCAATGTCCATGTCTATACAAATAAATTAATTCTAATACACATATCTTTTCATGAAAAAATCACAATATTTTAAGTGACACTTTTTCATCAAAGAATATAATTCTTTTGAACGAGTAACATAATTTTGTGATATTATACTAGTCATATCATATACTAGTTTAGAGAGCCTCAACGATCACAATATCAAATATACTCCAATAATTTTGTAGGTATAACATAATACAAGATTGTCATAAATTTCATATCTTGTACTTTCTAATTTAAATTAGATCATAAGTCTAATTTTGTCTTTATCACAAGTAAAGAATCCCCATTTTAAATATGTTCTCAAAAATATTTTTCAAGTATTTGAAATTATTTTCCATATTTTTTCTCCACATGTTTTCAAATTGTATACCATCAAAATACACATTGGCAACATTTAATTCATAGAAACACTCATATAAGGCACTAAAATCACTAATTTTATGGCACTAGTGTTTTTTTCTTTCTGTCACAATTAGACAGACCACTTAAGTATTTAGAATACTAACAATAAAGATTCAATCTTTATAAAAACTCATTTCTAGTTTAATGGTGAAGTTTTTATGTTCTTTTAATCATTAACCGAATGAACCTTGATTCTGATAAAAATTTTATATTCTATGAATCAGTTTCACATTCAGACAGAGTAGTAAACCAAAAAGGGTTTTAATTTCCAAGAAACTTCAAATACAGTATTGTTTCTAGCTAATGATAAATATTTTATCTTTTTCAAATCATTTAGCCTTAATATTCTTGACTAAAATTTTGTACTCTTCAAGTAAGAATAATCATTCAAACAAAGCATTTAATAAATTGGTGAAGTTTCTATATTTTTCAAACCAATGAACAATTTAATTTGTTCGTGAAACTCTTATATTCTTCAAACAAAAGAAGTAAAATATAAAAAGATATTAGTCTTCAAAAGTCAGACAATCAAATTTCACATGGAATAGAAAGTTACAAAGTTTTTTTTTTCTCCTCTAAACAAAATACATATTAATAATAATAAAGATATACTGTGAGATCATCACATAATGACTATTTATCATAACATTTATGAAATAAATCTCATAACTTATAAAAGATAGAAAAATAATAATCAAGGGAAATAAAGATAAAACCTGATTATTGCCCCTTATTGAATCATATTCTATTTGTGAGCAATGATTCCGTCCAAGTCATTTTTTTTGCTAATTTTTTTCCTTCTTTTTTAGTTTTCATCATATTTCAATTTTTCTTAGAAGACATTGAATTTCAACGAGAAACTAAACTCATGTTCAAAATTGTTAGAAGACAACATCAATTTATTTACTTCTTCTCATAGTTATATAAAATCAAGAATATATGAAAAATAATTTAAGTGCACATCTTAACCTTTATGCACAAAATAATTTTTCTCATTGATAAGAAAACTGAAGAGGTGCAATGTTTGAATGCAATTGGAAAAAAAAAAATTTGCCCATCCAAAAAAAAATTAGCACATAAAATATACTCAAAAATATTAAAATAGTACTAATTCATATCGAATCCCTTTTTTCATACGATAAAATAATTCTCTTTTTCTTCTCTTTTTTTTTCTCCAATAAAAAGAACACAGAAAATAAAAGTGATTTCCTTATCAAAGAAAAAACTAACAATATAAATTTGTTAAGTTTGTTATCTCTAGTATTCAAATTAACAAATAAGAAATAATAAATGATGAAAAGAAAAATACAAAGAACTATCTGATCCACAAAACCCACTGTGTATCCTTAAAAATCTGATCCCCTCAAGTACCGAGCTTGTAAATTAATTTTTCCCAAGATAAAACGGATTAACCATTAAAAAAATATCGGTACTTCAAACTTCAATAATTTCAACGAATTCAAAATTACAGCAACGAATGACACACACAGACATGATCGATCGATTTTATTTTGTAAGAAATGTATGCAAAAGAAGAAAGAATTCGATGCAGATAAATGAGAGAAAGACTCAAATTTATAGCCAACAAAGAGTAAAGGTCACAACTCTTTTAAAAAAGACTACTTTTCAGAAAAATCAAAACCTCTTGGAAAAGACACAAATCTTTCATAAAGATCACATCCCTTCGTAAAAGTCACAACTCACAACTCTTCTGGGGAATCACAACCCTTCATTTTCTATTCACACTTTAAAACAGAGACGGACCCACATGCATCCGGTAACTTTTAAAAAAATTCGAATATGTACGTGTAGAAAGTTGGTTATACAATAATATATATAACTGTGCACCCTAACAATCAAAAGTTGTTGCGGGTGCACTGGTCGAAGGCGCCTCTATGAAGCGCAAGAGCGTGGGACCAAATCTCGTTGAAGGTAAGCAATTATTTTACTTTAAATTCAGTTTTTTCTCTTTAAAAAAAAATCTGTTCCATTGTCCATTCATTTCTTAATTGAATTTAAAATCCACTCCCATTATCTCGCATAAATTGGTAAGTTCTTCTTTATAAGCGTAATTTTTTATTAGATTTGTTGTTGATTTAAAATAGATAGATTTTTGACGAAACATAATTCTTCTCAACCAAGTTCTAGTTTTAGAGACATTTCTTCGCGTTTTATAGATAAATTTGATTTGCAATCATTTAAATTGGATTTTGGAAAAGAAATATTCGTTGATAATTACAGCTCTAAAATACGAGATGAAGTGAGAAGACGTTATATTTGACAAGACCGTTGTCAACGGGATATTCTTGATAAAGAGAATTGTACTTCTTTTTATTTTTTTATTTTTTTAATTATAATATTCAATATTATTTAAAGTGAAATAAAATAACAAAATTCACTATTAAAATTTGTTTAGGCGTCAAAATTTTGGAGGCCTTAGCAGATGCTCCTCTAACCTTATTAATAAGTCACTCTTAGTCTTAGCCTTACTCTTGAGTCACGTGTCTCTATTTTCAAATCCTATTTTTAAATTCTGAGTTCGCCTCTGTTTTAAAACTCTAACAAATACAATTTTCTCATACTTTTCTGAAGAAAAGGAGTTTGCCCCATTCCTAGTTTAATATACATAACACTGCAACTCGAATCTCAACAATGTGAGTCAAGAAGCAGCAAAAAAAAAAAAAAAAAAAAAAGGATCAAGAGGCTAACTTTACTCTTCTTATACATTTTTAGAGGAAAAAAAAGGAGAAAAATTTACAAAGATTTGAAGTTTATGCTTTTACTGTGGAAGCAACAGTATGAGCCCATAATTTGAGATTATGTTTGACATCAATTTCATTGCTCATGACTGGTACCTTCCAATTCATCAATGGATTCATTCTCTTCTTCTTTTCAACAACTTCCCATGCTTCAGAAAGATAAGGTCTTGCTCTTAACTGATCAGATTTCTCTACAAATTTTAGTTTTTGCTTATCATCATCATTGTCCCTGTTTTTGCTTAATTTCTGTAAACCTGGAAGAATCTCGACCAAACTTGAATTTACATCATCTTCTGAGAATTCAAATCCAAGATCCATAAACCCTTTTAGCTCTTCATATTCTAGCTCCGATAAGCTCTTGCCAAGACACTTTTCGCTTCTTCTTCTTCTTCTTCTACCCTTTACTTTCTTCGATTCTGCATTTTTACAAAAGGGTTGAAAATGGGTTACTGGTAGAACTGAATCTGGTGAAAAATAATCCGAATCGTAGCTCAAATCATCACCCTGCAACTCTATTTTGATTTCTAATTTTGGTGAATCATACACAGATTCTGCTAAATTATCTTGAATTTTGTTATCTGGGGTTTTCTGGTAATTCGAAAAAGGGGTTGAATTAGAATGTTTATTGAGAATTTCGAGATTAAACCAGCATGAGTCGAAGTGGATAAGAACAGCTTCAAGGTCCATTAATGGCTTGAAAGAAACTTGGAAATTATTAAACAGAGACTTTTTTTTTTTTTTTTTGGTTTTATGGAGAAATAAATTGTGCGTGGGTATATATATTGATCCTGGTGACCAAAATACCCTTCATTATCGCTTATATTACAAAAAAGCTTCAACTTTATTTGTTTACACGTTTTGCAGAGTCAGATGGAGTATTATTTTATTTAGAATTAGAAAAATGTCACTGTACTTAAAATTGTCCACAAAAATTGTTTTTTAGTTGACAAAAGTACGTAAGATCTCCAGGTTTAGTTCCACATTTATCTTCTTTCAAGTTACTGTATGCTCTTTAATTTTAAATTGGGAATTTGTTTGAGCGTGTACGGACGAGTCAATAAAATTTATGGCCTAAAGCTGATCTATCTTTCTAAAAAGTTTTAAATTTGTCGAATACAAGAATTATATATTTTTATTGGGATAATTGTATATAATAGCAAACTAATAACCTAAAATAAATGGAGTAGCTAGGGTTTGATTTAATTGTGCTCCATAGCAAACGTTTGTCAAAATTTGCCAGAATTATACAATTGCAGCGAATTATACAATTGCAGCGAATTATACAATTTAGGCCAGTGAATTATACAATTGTATATGTATGGTGATGCCAGCGAATTATACAATTTAGGCCAGAGAATCATACAATTGTATATGTATAGCGAATTATACAGTTATATGTTTGCTATGGAGCGCAATTATGCAAACTTTGCTATAACATACAAATATGAATTTTTTATTTGCTATATGTGAAAGTTGCCCATTTTTATTTGATATTATATGTGTTGATATAGAAATTATCTTTTATGTATCTTCATCATCACGAATCATCTTGTACATATTTTGGTCATTCTCGATTTTCTATAGATTTTTGCAAAAATGTGTTTTTAACTTAAAAGTAGAAATATTAATACTAAATACAAAAATTAATCTTTTTTTTAGCTAACTAAATAAAAGCATCACATATATTGAGTTTGTGTTAGAAGAAGTAATAATAAGTATTTTATTGATAATTATACGAATTAATTTGACTCCACAATAAGCATTAAAAAGGCAGAATATATTAACACCTGAATTATTGTTTATTTCACTTAGACATATGATAAAGTGTTTATAATAGACACTTCTCTTTTAAATTTGGAATAACCTTCCTTTGTGTTCTCAAACGATTATTAAAAAATAATACTATGTCATTTTCTTTAATTATATAGTACTTCATATTAATATTGATCAAAACAGACTCAAAATTTTATAATCTATCGAGATCAATACAAATGAAAATATATTTTAAATGATTTACTTGCCTACATGATAAATATATATAAAAAAGTTTTTTAAATTTTAAATCTATTCTAAAATAAAATCTGATAGCAAATTTAAAAGTTTATCGATGTATTCTGCCTACTAAAAGGCAAGACAATGGAATATAGAGGATGATGATATGGCTTAAAAGTAGAAGCAAATGATTGCGTGCGATACTGACTGTGAAATGTCAATCTCAATAAGATGCCATTACCACAAAAGTTGTGATCACGATGTTGCTGAAACATGGCTAATTTGAGGCCTCACATATTGGAGAGTGGAATGGCTTATGTCCAGAGGCAGAGTTAGGTGGATGTGATTAATTTTTTTCCTAAATTTTGTATATATATATATAAAAAATATATATATTAACTAATAATTTTTTTAAATATTGATTGATAGCTTAATAATAAAAAAATATGGTGAAAATGTTTTGCATACTAGTTAGTGAATTCAAATCCTACTATCAATTTTCTCGAAAAATATATTTTTGCTAAATTTTTCTCTTTTATTCTAAAATTTAAATTTTTTAAAATCGTAATTCTAACTCCGCCTCTACACATGCGAAGCACCAAACTCAAACCATCATGTTAGTGAAATTACACCTTAAATTCAATGATGACTTTTTCATGCTCTTTTACTACTCATAGGCAACTAATCATTGAAGGGCATCAATCCAACTACATACACAAAAAAAAAGGTTAAATTTCACTTTCTATTACTCTACACCCTAATGATTCTTCACTTCCAATCAAGAACCAATAATGGAATTTCTTAACATCCTGGTATTTCAGATAATTTTAGATTAATCTTTAGGTAATTGATAATGACTCAGATTCAATATGTATCAATATTTATTTATTTTTTTGCCTAGCACTTACTTCTAAACAAATGAACGTTCTAAATGCAAAATGTCTAAAATGTGCATTATGTACGTTATAATGAGTTTGAGAGCTTCTATTAGTGAAAATTAAATTATAAAAAGGGGAAAGTAATAAAAGAAAATAAGGAAAGGGAATTTGCAAATTTGTGCAAAAAATATTACATGTGTTTGTGTTGATGTTGAAATTAGAAACTTGGAATTTTCCTTTTCTTTGCATAAAACAATTTTTAATTTCCCTTTCAGAAATACTACTCGTACATCTCAAGCCATGTGAAGGGTAGTGTAGTAAAATACGACCACCTATTATTATACACCAATAATCATGGGAAGTCAAATACCAAAAACCTCACGTGTCAAATAGCAAAACGCACGTGGCTGTTAATTACTGAATAGTGTAGTTTAGTCACGTAACAAATCTAGATTAAAGTTTTATAAAATAGGATGGTTACGGGTGAAAATCATTCGATCATCTAATTTATAAAATAATACGTGTATTTTATATTAACGTATAAATTATAATACACATCATTATACACAATATAAACTAGTTAATCAAACGATATATTGTTTTAGTAATTGTTAATTTAAATATTAATTCCGTGTTTTCATACACGCAATGGGAATATTTTATAACATTATAACCTATGGTCCTACCGACCGTTATCTTTGTAAATATAAAATTTATAATTTGACTATATTTAATTAGGATTTAGTCTATCTATTTCTAGTGAACACTGTCTCCTCGTGTAGATAAATATAGTTAAAATGAAGTGAAATGTGGCACTTCAAAGCTTTTATTCTTGTCTTGTTAAAATAAATGCTTCAACTAATTTGGACGGAAAAATAGTATAAAAAGAAGAGTGAAATCAAAATAAGTCGCATAATTAATTACTATATGATAGTTGACACTCTTCTTTTTAATTTATATTTCTTAAGATAAGAAATTAATATTAGTTTCTTGCCTCTCACTCTTCACAAATGTTTTGGCCGGTTTTTCCATTCTCTTATTCAGAATTTGTAGTGGAATATTTGGTCTTTGATATGTGTGGTTCTCAATTAATGTTTATTATTATATAATATAATAATGTTATTTGTGATGATCATACCACTTCTTGAAACTTTATAATATATGCAATAATAATAATAATAATAATTTGGAGGCAATAAAAGAAAAAGGACGGTAGAGGGAAGAGTATGTCAAATTGTATTGGAATAGAAAAATAAATTGATAAATATATTTCTATGTCATGTTTCGTATGAAGGAGTTGTTGTTAGCCCAAAATTCACACTTTACCTATTAATTTTGAAAATAACATGCTTAAAAATATACTTATATAATTTTTTATTGGTTTACTAGACTTGTAACCTTGAGGCTAAAACGGTAAAATTTATTCATTCAATATATTCGAAAGAAGGATGCAATAAGTACATTATGCATCTAGATGAGTCAAATTATTATTTTGGAAAAAATCAACACTAAAAGCTGGACATTGAAGATTCGTCTTCTGGTATGTTTTGTGAGTTATTTTCCAACAAATAATTTTCTATCATTTACTAGAAAAATTATTTTTTGGACGAAATTATTTTGTTACTTTTTTAATATCATATTGTACTTGTTCCAACCAATCATAAAAATGACTTTGTTGGATTGATTTCTCCATAGAAAGATAATATATATGGATTATATTAAAATAAAATAGTACTCCCTCTCTCTCGTCTCATTTTTTATTTTATTTTTTTTATGATAAGGAAAATCCGCAGTTGCTATCCTTTGAATGCGCACATGGTAAAACCCTGCTCCTATTCAATAGCTCGCAAACCACATAGAAGAAGTAACCCGCACTATGCAAGCCTGGTGCGACGAGCTCGACCCAGAAGGAGTTTCGAACTTGAGACCTCTAACATGGAAGTCCCAAGCTCAAATCACTGGGCCATCCCGAAGGGTCTCGTCTCATTTTTATATTAAAAATAGATATCAAAAATTAATTGTCAAATTAAACAATAAAAAAATAATTAGTTTTTTTTCTTCAATTTTGCCTTTAATAATTACTCTATTTTGTTCAATTAAAAAGTTTTGTCAACTTTTGATGTTTTTGTTATAATAGAATTATATTAGTGAAATTACACCTTGTATTAATTTTTTCTTGAGGGGAGTACATAACCTTATCCTGACAAACAATTGTGGACAGGAGAGTAATTTACAACTACACAAACATCTAAGATTTTTTTTTTTTTTTACTTAAATATCGTATCAAATCAAATAGTGTCAACGAATTATATGGAACAAAATAAAGATATTTTTGACTCATTCGGAGCCTGCAGATCGATTTACTTGAGGAAAAATAATACTACAATATATACACTATTAAAGATGGACTCATTCTTCTTCGTTTCTTGACACATATCTAACTTCAATTTTAACCACACATTACAACTTGCATCGATAGTTCAATGCAAATTTCAAAAACCAACTACCAATATACAAATCTTATTTTCTTTAGAACAAAAGGAATTTACTTTTCGATCGCAACTTCAAGCTCAACAATGTGAGTCAAGAAGCTAAAAAAAGGTCTATATAGACTGTAAACGATATCCTCTTAAATTTCATTGAATATGTTGTTGTTGTTATCGGAGAAAATTTCAATTCTAGGTTATGTTGTGTTGTTTAACAGAGGAAGCAACAGTATGAGCCCACCATTTGAGACTTTGTTTAATGTCAATTTCATTGCTTGTTTCTGGTAATTTCCAATTCATCAATGGATTCTTTTTCTTTTTCTTTTCAATTACTCCCCATGCTTCAGAAAGATAAGGCCTGGCTCTTGACTGATCAGATTTCTCGAAAAAAATCACTTTTTGTTGATCATCATCACTATCCCTGTTTTTACGTAATTTCTGTAAACCTGGAATAATTTCAATCAAACTTGAATTTACATCATCTTCTGAGAATTCAAATCCAAGATCCATAAACCCTTTTAGCTCTTCATATTCTAGCTCCGATAAACTCTTGCTAAGACCCTTTTTTATTCTTCTCCTTAATTCCCTTCGTCTACCCTTTACTTTTTTCGGCACTACCTTTTTAGTATCCAATTGAAAATGGGTTGCTGGAAGAACTGAATCCGGCGACAATGAATCTGAATTATAACTCAAATCATCGCTTTGCGACTCCATTTGTATTTCTAATTTTGTTGAATCAAATACAATTTCAGGTGATTTTTCTTGAATTTCGTCATCTGGTTTTTTCTGTGTTGGATTTAAATGGTTTTCAAGGATTTGGAGATTGAACCAACATGAATCGAAGAGGGTAAGAACAGCCTCGAGGTCCATTAATGGAGGCTGAAAGGAAAATTGGGGATTTTGGTGAGACGATGATTTTAGTGATATATATATTGATTCTGTTCACCAAATTACCCTTGTTTAGTTGCTTATAATACCAAAATGCTTCAACTTTGATTGTTTACACGTTTTCTATTATTTTATTTCGAATATGTTGTTCTACTTATCAAAATGGTCATACCAAAGAGGGTTGATAACGAAATAGGCAGCTGACAAAAGACTATTCTTTCGCTACGTCGGATGAGATAGATAAAAATAAATTATCTCATGAAGTGCGATGATAATGCGATTAGTTATTCCATCATTTATATTGAATAACTAATTAATTATTTTAATATATTGTTATTTCTAGCAATCTATAATGTGAGATAAAATAATTTTATAAAGGGTGGATAGTAGCTTAGGCTCATTTGTCCATGCTATATGATATCATGATATAGTATCATTATATAGAATTATAAGATAAAATTAAAGTTTCGTTTGAACATGCGATATGAAATTTTTGTGTTGTATATTTTTTCATAAAAATTCTATAAGTCGTAAAATTATTAAAATAACCTCAATTGTTTATTCAATCTTATCAAATAAAAAATTATAAAATCGCATAATAAATTATTACAAAGGTGTTTATTCTCCAATTAAGTAATTGTTTCATCTAATTTTAATTTAATAAAAAAAAATTAAACATAAATTGTAGTGTACTAGTTTTTAATATAATCCTCCCACATAGTATGAACAATTTCCTCAAGTTGAACCAACATTTATCGATCATGTGACTGAGAAGACGAACCATCATTCATTTGTTGGTCAATATCATTCGCAACTATATTTTCATGTTTATAGGCCATAAATATTTCATCACTTTAACAATCGATTGGTTTGAGTTAAAGTGATTATATGTTGGTGAGAATATTAAAATTTTATATCGGTGAGAATAATAAATTTTAAAAAGTAATGATGTGATTATAAATTTTATTTAAATGTGAAATAAATGTTAGTAGATATAAATGTGGTTTTTTTTTAACAAAATATAAACTTGTGGATTAATATTTATATTAAAATATCTCAAATCATGATATGGAATCACCTGTAATTCCATATCATGCTTTTTGGAGAATATGGAATCGCTTGATATGGAAACATGATATGGAATCAACGTGAAATCGCATGTCCAAACGCTGATTCCATCTCACGATACCATATCGTGATATGGTATCGCATGGCCAAACGCCTACTTAATATGTTAGGGGTCGTTTGATGTGAAGAATAACTTCAAATAGTCCTGAGATTAGATTATATTTTCATTTAATTTGTTGTTTGGTTGACAAGTTTGAGATAACTTATCTCGAAACTAATAATTAGTACCGGGATAGATAATTCATTTCCTTGGGTGGTATAGTAATCCCGAAATAACTTATCTCGAAATAAAATGACTACATGGCAAAGTTATCCTTTTAAACACTTTTTATACAGTACTTTTCACATTCATAAAAGGTATTTTCGTAAACATATATTTTGTTCTTAAAATTTATTATTTTAATTATATCAAACTACACACTCATTAAAAACTAATCTTAACATAACTTGTCATATCATAACTAATCTTAGTATAACTTAACTTATCATAACTAATCTCATCAAAAATCACATTATAATTAATTTTATCATAATTTAAAATTCAAATCAAACTACTCTTTACACCTCTAAATTATAAATGACCGTAGCTAGATATACGAACATAATTAATTAATGAAATTGCCTCATATTAAAAAAAAAAAAACAGAGAGAAGAGAAAATGGAGAAGTGATGATGTGGCCTTGAATTAAGGGAGGGTATATGATTGCGTGTGGTATGAAAATATGACTTGTTGTCAATCTTATGTAGTTGCCCTTTTTATTACTCCTCCGTTCAATAATACTTTGTTCATTCTAATAAAAATAAATGTTTAACAATATTTATTTATTTTTTATGAAATTTATATAATTTTATACTTAGTTTATAATTTATCCTTATTATTAATTATAACTATTTTTCTATTATATTTTTTAAGACATTATATATATTGATTATACTCAAAGAGCGATATAATAAAATTATCGTTTGATTTATAGTTTCTTAAAAAATATGTCAAATCAATAATCGACAATTATTATTGTATCAAGGTTATGATAATGCCAGTATGGTATTAATTGTGGTGTGACATGACCAAGGGGATCATAAAAGGGAAGCACCAAACTCATAACCATCATGTTTTGAAATGACACCACAATATTAAATGAAATAATAATGGTTTTTTCTTGCCAATTTTACTACTCATTAACATTCATCGAATCATCCCACCTAAAGGTGGGTCAAATTTCAAAATCATATTCTTTACGGAATTCTAATGATTAAGGGAATAAATCATGGCGTAACATTGATTAATTAATTATTTTCATAAGCATTACCTAATTTAGATAAGTTTGGCATGTCTAAGATCTAATCTCTAGGTAATTAATGGATTATGACTTACATATAGATACTCATTTTCTCACTATTAGACTAGTACACTAAAAAAATATTGAGTACGACAGTGGGGGATGCAATTTTTTTTTATTTTTTTATTTACTTATTGAGGACAAATTTTTACCGTATGAATTAATTGTTGAGATTGAGTTACGCTTAATATCTGCTCCCTGCGTTTACTTTTATTTGTCATATTGCGCTTTTTGAAAATTAATTTGTCTAATTTTCAAAATTAAATTAGATTACATTAATTCGATATTTTAAAAAAAAAATCTAAATATTCAAAAACTATACAAAAAGTATTACATATTGCAAGTTTTTGCATATTAATATGATGAAAAAATATATCGTAAAATGTTAGTCAAAATTTTTATAGTTTGACTCTAAAAAATAAAAAAATATGACAATTAATAATAGACGGAGGAAATATTTATTAAATTCCACGGGTGGAAAGTGTTAATTTAATCTCTTTATGTCACATAAGTAAGATTTTGAAGTTGAGTTACGTACCATGTTCAAAATCATATAAAAAATGTTAATTTAACCTCTTTATAATATATTGAAATACCACATCACATAAGTTAGATTTTGACGTTTTTTTGAGATTGAGTTACATGCTATATTCATTTTCGTATCAAGTTTACCCCTTAAAGATATTTCCTTTTTGTCGGTCTTTTGACAATTTTTCATCACTATTCAAAATTAAAACAGTCAAAAGTGTCAATTTGGAATATTGTTTGCTGCTAAAATAGAAAATTGAAGGTTCAAGTAGGGTTGTATATTGTTTTGATTTATCAATATTCGATTTCTAGACTATCTGTTATATTATTATAAAACCAAAAAAGTTTTAATTTATCAGCTATTGATCATTATTGGTTTATTCATTAAAATTCACACACAAAAATTCATCAAAAATCACTTATAAATATAGTGACAAACTAAATGAACTATGCATATGAGTTGACAGATATTACATATTTACTCAAAAACAAATAGTGACACCTTGCGGAATAACCGAGAGTTTAAGACGATAAAAAATGAAAGTATTAAACTAAACCCTAAGCCAAGAACTTTATACTAAATAGTACAAATATAATTTATTAATTTACTATCCACTTATCGGTAACTCAATATTAAAAAAAAAATCATTATCAAAATCACTAACAATAAAAAAATCAATTCAATTTTAATTTGAACGATACTATATCAAAATATATAGTATAGTAAAGTGGCAACTCCAACATTAGTGTACGCGGGATCTTTGAACTTTGAAAGAATTCGTTCGTGCGAATTAAGTTCAAATCTCACGTGCCAACCTTTATAATATTTATATTCTTCAAAAAAAAAAAAAACTTTACCATATATTTGGCCACGTTAAAAATGAGTCAAGACGTAATTTTGTGTTTCCACTCACTCAATGGCATACCTACTTCTGGTCATTCATATCTTAAAGAAAAAATAATTTGAAAATAATAATAATTGGGTTTCATTTTATTTTCAAAGTTTTAATTAATTATTATTTCATTTATTTGACTTAATCTTCTTTTCTAATGTCACTGCGTCCTCATGTTCATACAATAATTAAAAGGAACTGATACGTGGCGCTTGAAGTACCTTTAATTTTTGCTAAATAAATGCTTTCAACTATCAAAATTTATGTACTATTTTTCTCCGCTTTTAATTGTAATGATTTCTTCTTAGAATTGAACAATAAATTTTTTTTAATGGACGGAGAGGGAGTAAATAGAGAAATACAAAGAGTGGAAGGGCCATCAGTGGGAATGAGCACATGAAATTAATTGATTTATGAAAAAGACTATTAATGATTTCACAAACAACTACTTTTTATTAATTTTTTTTATTCCCCTAGAGGAATTCTTTATTACTCCTATTTAATAGTAGTGTTTTAAGAGCTAGGTGAGAATATAATTTGAGACATTTTAAAGTAAAAAATGGTTTAAACTAATTTAAAGCACTTTAGACCATGCATGTTTTCCATGCCACAACAGAAAAGCAATGAAATATCTTATTATATATGTACCCACACAGTCAAAGCAGTGTTAGTAGTTGGTATTAGCTAGCATGGCAAAGTTCATTTTTTCACCAAGAGAGAATTTAAAATTAATAAAAGTAAATATATGACGGAAAAAAATCAAAAAATAAATTTTACACTCTCTTCGTCCATTTTTATTTGTCATGTTTTGCTTTTCAAAAATCAATTTAACTTATTTTTAAAATTAAACTAGATTACATTAACTCGATTTTTGAACAAAAATTAAATATCCTAAAATACTAGTCAAAGTTTTTATAGTTTGTCCCTAAAAATGAAAAGTATGACAATAAATAGTGGACGGAGGGAGTATATATTATCTGGCTTTGTCTCCGATTTTTGTACTCCTATTTTTGTTGAAATTAAACGAGAGAAATTGAAAATACCTCTAAACTTGATGCGAATTATTAATCATCGATGAACTATTGACAACCTTAAAACATTAATTTACTTGATCAGCTGAACTTACATACACTCCTAATCTTTATCACATGGGTGTAATATACCCCCAAATTCTCTTCAAGTTTAGAGGTATTTTTAACACTTCTCTTAATTTTTTATTAAGAGTTTCATATTTATATAAGAGTTTGAAATCACTTATTATAGTATGTTGCAAATCAAGGGTGCATTTAAACTCATTTTGTCAATCAGAGAATATTTTTAAAATTATCAATAATTTGAGAATGAAACTTATTATTTACGTTAAATTTTAAAACTCTAATATTAAAATAAAGTGTATATATATATATATATATATATTAAATGTTACAACCAACCACAGTTGGGATAAGGAAAGTAAAAGAGAGAGATGGGTGTTTATTTAATGACAACATGACACGACCACACGAATATTAAAATCGATTCTGCTCAGTAAAGAATTATATTATTTTTTTCGAAGACTTTTAGTTATTTTTTTAGAAAAAGCGTTCCTTCTAAAAGTGATGTGAGATATCAATGCATTTGCTCATATGATATATAGTCAAGCGCAACCTTTAAGACTATTCACACGGTGGAAGTAGAGCCCAATGAGTTGTGTGCTTTAAGCCTGTAATATCAATTTTTACAGAGAGATTATAAATTCATTTATTTAAAATTAGCATTGAAAAGTGTATATATTTGTATTAACATTTATGATCAAAACAGGTAAATATAACTGGAGGTGTTAAATTGATTAGCTTATAAAAACTTCATTTATCTATTACGTTTATATAACTCAAATTGACTCACGCGGTGGTTGCTTAGATGATCAATACCCCAACCCCTCAACTTTAAAATTATGGTTCAAGTCATCAAGAGAACAAAAAAAATGAAAGCTCTTAGATTTTTTTTCTTTTCAAAATAATAAAGTTTTTCGTTGATAGTATTATTAGATACAAAAATTATTAAAAATCAAATAAATCAATTAAAACTTGGTGAAAGTTGTGCATGTTGGATTTATGACCCTATTTCAGTCCAAATAACTTTGGATCGGCGATTTATTAACTTAGTGTATTAAGATACATTTAAATTCAACTTAAATAACTTTTGAACGATTCAATAACTCACTCATTTATTAACTCAATTCATTTTAATTCATTTAAATTCAGTCTGATATGCTCACTTGACACCTCTAATATCTAAATATAACAAGAAGATAAGTATATAGATAAGCGTTATTTAAGATGTTATTGATCAAGCAATATGATTTTGGAACAACACACATATAGACGCAGAGCGTCACTATATCACACCTGTAACTCTTATCTTTGTCCAACAAGAGCAAAATTAAAGCATTGCTACCATAATAGATAGGTCTCATTTATATTTTCTTAGACCATACTAATTTATATTTTTAATTAAAATATAGTAATTATTATTTTTCTTAATACAAGAGCGAAATATAAAAGAACATAAGAACATGATCTTAGGGTTGTCAATTTAATTAGTCAACAAAAATATGGTTAAGTTTGGGAGAGTTATTATTCCGTCCAAATTTAATTAATCTAAAAGTTAACTTGGTGTACGCTAAGTATGTCATTCAAATTGTAACTGCTATAGTTACACATATAAGAAATATTAAATATTTATATTCAATTTAATGGAGTGTTAAATGTCTCTCCTTTGTTTCTTATATATATAAGTAATCCAGAAAAATCCATTTCATAAAATTGGACGAAGCCTAAAAAATTATTTTACCTTTTTATTTGTAATTTCTACACTATGGTGATAATGTTGAATCCAAAAATTATAATTTATCCTCTTCAAATAAAAAAAATCAGCTTTTCTTTCTAATTATATGTTTTTATGATGAATGAATTTGTATTACGTACTTTTACGAGTAAGGACATCTCTTTTTGTAATATCGTCTAGAGAAGTCATCTTCCTTGCCTCGAGGGAAATACCAACTCTTTTTATCATCTTTAACATCTAAGTACAGTTTGATGCACAAAACATTCTATATTTTGTATATCTGAAAATACTTTTTAAAAATAATATTAGACGCACCAAATGTCATAAAATAATAATAAAAAGCATTAACTGATAAGAGCTAAGATTGGCGACATCAAAATCAGTAAATCAATATATGAAACAGCCATATATCATACTAATGTATTAATTCTCCGTAAATAAATGTATACTTAACTATTATTATCGATCTCACCTCAATTTGCAGAATTATCAGAAAAAATCGATTTGTTACTGAAAGTGATAATCGTTGCATTATAAAATTAGAGAGCAAATCTCCTTTGGCAGACTTCACTAATTCTGCATATTACAAACTAAGCATATATATATCATTACATTATTTGCTGTCTGCCAAATGTGATTAGCCCTCTAATTTATTTGCACTCTTTATTATTATAATTTGCTACACAACCAATATATATATATCATCTGCCTCGTTATTTATAGGCGCGGTTGGTTAAAAGTCTGAATTTTAAGCTTCTATTGCAATTCATACGATGAAGGAAGGAATATAGGATAAAAAAAAAGTATATGTGAATGTGATACAGCAACACGTACGTTTTATTCCTACAAAATCATTGTACAAACGTTGTGCCTAGTGAGTACGAATAATATTTAGCTTCGATGTATTTTGGCTTTCTGCAAACGATTAAAATTACATTTGGGGAAAGAAGAGAATTTGTATTAGGCTAAATTGATAGTTCATTTGTGAAATAAAGGATCCAAAGTAAAATATGGTCCTTCAAATACAAATCTCTAGTCTTATGATCTTCCACACAAGTAGATAAAAATATCTTGTTTCAATCGAGTATTGTTTAGGAATTAATTTGTTGCTTCTCCTTTTAAAGAAGTCGAAATAACTATAAGACATAAATTGAAATAGAGCAAGTACTAGATATATGTCTTCATCATCAGCGATAAAATATATAATTAATAGAAACATAACCGATTATATTAAATAAATATATATGGCCTATTTGGACCATGAGTGCAAGTAGAAAAGTGAAAGAAATATATACTTGTGATCTCCTGGAAGGGTTTGTGCTTTAGCATATACGCATTCGTTAAGAGAGAATATGCAATATTTTGTGCGAATTACTTCAAAATAAAACAGAATATCAGCTCCACAATTCACACAGGCGATAGCTTGATGATGGTTGCTTCTTTTTTAAAAAAAAAATTTAAAAAAAATACCAAGTAGATGAAGAATAACAGTTTAGTTCTCATTTGGTCAATAATTTTTTAAGAGAATTGACTATAATGTAAGATACATGTATATGGATGTACTAAAATTTGATAAATTATGTAATATTATCTAATTAATTAACTCCTAAATTAGTGAGATTTAAGTAAAAACTGAAATACACGTTTTATATTTCCTTTATTTTCAATATCCCCTTCTATTTCTAAAAGACTCTAAAGCCTTGTGTCTTAATGCATTTGAGCTAATATTTTGATGTATTCGAACTACATATTATGTATCCAATTTATTTTATAATGTATTCGAGCTAGTTTTTAATGTATCAGAGCTACATATTATGTATCAAAATTGGTTTTTAATGTATTAGAGCTACATATTATGTATTAAAACTAGTTTCTAATGTATCAGAGCTACATATTATACGTCCGATTTATGTTATAATGTATTCGAGATATTTTTTAATGTATCCGAGCTATATATTAATATATTCAGTTTGTGCTACTTTTTAAGGGATTAATGTAATTAAAAACTAAAGATGGATAGATTATACTTTAATATTAAAACTATGTTATTCATAAAATTTATCCTATTTATTTTATATACAGAAGAACCAATGTGATGTTGAATTGAGCTAGACATTAAAGTGGTGGGCCGAAGTGACACATCAAATATTAAAGCCCGTCTGAGTTGCGGTGGGCCTTTCTATGTTGACAACTCTAGTCATTTTTATCAACTGAAAAGTATAGAGCTGCTAATTATAGCCACAAATTATGTACATGATAACTCCATTAGATTGTCACTCATTTAATGGGCCCAACTTGATATTTTTCTTCTGGAATTTCTGCTATGTAGTTTTGCACTTCTGCTAAATCAGGTATTATTAGTTGCCTCTTTTAAAATGAAAAAGTATTTTTTAACAAAAAAATTACTACTTCGTAAGTGTAGAGATGTGAGTTCACCACTGTTTAGGAAGGTGAATTTAAAATTTGAAATTTATAAAATTTTAATAATTTAAAATAATGAGGAAAAAATACCTTAGTTAGTGTAAGGGAGAATTGAACCCTTATTGAGGAGGGTAATATAGCTTAAGCAAATTCCATTTTTACTTGTTTTCTAGACCAAGAGACTACAACAACATCAATAATTACATATCAGTGAAATTCAACCAAAAGATTATGTAACTATTTTTTAGTTTCGAATAAATATTTCTTATATATTTAATAGATTTCCCAATATAAATATAGGATCTTCGTAAAAGTTAGTAGGTTTCTAGAAATAAATATCCGATAGGCTAGATTCGCCCCCGTTACTTGTATACATATTAAATCATAATTATTAGAACAAAAAAATATAATCTTTTTAAAAATATGACTTGCATTACTACGCTTGAATACTAATTTAATATTTTGAATTAAGGAATCACGTTATTTTACTTTACATACTCCCATAAAGATTTTGTCCTATTTTTAATTTCCTCACTAAGCGGTTTGATCATCTTCGACTTTGCTTTATACAATCTAATGATTTTTTTTAATCTTAAAATAAAGACAATAATGATTGGTAACAAGTTTTTAACACCTTTATTCAACTACGAGAATTTGTAACTAATTATTATACTATATAAATAATCATTTGATATATTTATTGTTTTATGATTGGCGTCTAATTTTTCATTCGACCTATTTATCTTCAATAATATTATTAGGTTAAAGTTTGTTTAGTCCATACTTAAGATATATATATATATATATATATATATATATATATATATATATATATATATATATATATATATATATATATATATATATTGAGCTAATAACAATGAGTTTAATTTGAATCTACGAAATTTATTTCTTTTTCTTGTGTACTTTTACGATTACTTAAATTTTGTACTTGAAAATTTGAGTTTCAAATAAATTAAATAAAATTAGAGTAGTAAACTTACTTAAAATTTTAGTGCAGGTATAATCCATAATGATGACATACTAATAAAAACAAAGAAAGTATATAACAACAAAAAATTTACGATCATCAATTTCCTGAAATAACTTCAAAAAACTCTAATAACATACTATATGAAATACCATTATGCAAAAAGTTCTCATCTAAATTTGTTACACCATAAATTGGATTTGATCATTGACATTGTCTCCCTTTTATTGGACACCAATGAAATAAAGATGTTTACTACAATTGTGCAACCAAAAGTTAGACAAACAGGCTTTTGTACAAATTAATTAGTGATGATAATAAGGAAAAGCTTGGCCTACACTACACATGGCCGCTACAACAAATTAATTAGTATGTTACTTCCTTCCGTTAACTTTTACTTATTAATTTACTATATTAAAAATACATATTTATTTTTAATTTTTACTTTTAATATATAAAAAAATATAATAAAAAAATAATAAGTTTTTTTTCTCAAATTATTTTCTCAAACTTAAGACTATACATTAATTCATATAATTATTTCTAAAATGATATGTAAAGTTTAAATTTAAAACAAGCGTAAAACGAATCAGATCTTAAAGATTGACTAATATAATTTGCTTTAACAAAGTCAAAACTTGGAAATAAAGATATAGGGTAGTGTAAAGAAGGAGAAGGAAAGCAATAGGAAGTTTCAAATCATGATTTGAATTGAATAATAATAGTAATACAAGTAGCTCATTGATTTATTACACTATATATTATATTATATTATATTATATTATATTATATTATTTAATAGAGTAGTATTTCAATCAACTGCCAACATGAAGAAAAGTCAGATGATTAAAAAAAGTCATCCAATTGGGCATTCTTACGCAACTTTTTGTCTACAAATATCACTAATTTAAAAACACCCTTCATTTAATCCACCATCTAAATGCTTCGTCACATTTATTAATTTTCATGAATTAAGACATGGACTTGTGTGTGTATATGTATATAACAAAGAACTCTATCAACTTATTAAGGGATATAATTGCCCTGAAATAGTACTTAAACTCATTTTAATTAAATTATAGTGTAAATTTAACAAACAACAATTTTTGTTTATTTTTAGTTAAAAATAATCACCGTCATAAAGTTCCTATGTTATAGAGTTTTACCATTTAAGAAATAAAATTTCTATGTTATAAAATAGTAATAATTTCTTAAAGACACGATCGAACAAATACTACTTTTATTAATTTGTAAGCCCCACTTTTATTTTTTTTTAAATGAAGAAGAAACTTTAAATTAAATTAAGTGATCGTGAATTGGTCATGTGCAAAATAAGTAGACAATAAGAAACCCGAAAAATATTCTTGATTTCAGTTCCATGATCACGCATTAAATTTTGATTCTCTCTCTGTTTAAACAACCATGTGATTCTAAAATACTATACAGTTTTTTTTTTTTTCATGCACTTTAATATATTAGAAAATAATAATAATTTACCACAAATGAAGCAAAATTTCATAAATATGATCTGAAAGGATAAGATAGATGTGATTTTATCTCTCCATTATTATAAAATAAAGTGTTTGTTTTAAATAGACGCTCAACAACTTTCTTTCTATATTGGAACTTGAGATTGATATTGTGAATTAGTTTGTGCAAATAAACTTTTTTTTCTTGATTAATTCAACGAAATGCAAAATTAAAAATAAGAAATAGTGTAAACTATATACAACGTAAGATGAGACTATTGCGCTCAAAAATGGATGAATTGGCCTAAAAAATAAGTATCAGACATCGAATTAAAAACAAACAAACAAAAAAAGAAGATAAAATATTATCATCAATAGCCTATCATTCCTAACCTAATCAATGTGATCACAGATTACTGAGTCCACTGTCCATGGGCATGATCTACAGATTCAAATAATGAGGAAAGATATTATGTAACAGATTTCAAGATTATTGTACAATATAATTTCTTATTTTAAATTATTTAAAGAAATAGTGGTAGGATTATAACTCAAATTTCTTCATATTTTTTATTTTTAGTTTTGATGTTAATTAGGCCAATTAATTATCTAGATCTTGTTTTCTTTATATACATTAAGGTGTAAGGTATATATGTCCTACTATCCCTTTCAATTGGCTTTTAAGTATCAATAAATTTCTTACGTAGAGAGGTCTTTTGTTATCTAGGTGATTCATTATTTTATTTTTTTAGAAAGATGAGATTTTATTACAATAAATCTATCTGACTATTTGTGTATTTATATACGAGTATCTTTCTTGCTATTACTTCTTGCAATAAATATTAATGATGTAATGATGATGACTTAATTTTCATCACTCTAGAAAAAAATAATCAAGGATAGCGTTATGAATATTTTAGCTAATTGCTAATTGTTTATGCTATCCAAAAAAGTATGACGTCGACATGAATATGGACACATTGTTTTAACAAAATAATACTGTATCTTAATTTAGGAGTTATTCAAAATAATTAGCTTAATTAAGAAATGCTTTTGGTATTGTCATCTCTCTTCTTTAATTTCTTCAATGCATCGAAATTTCTTTTGAACTAATCCAATTAGTAATAATTATAATATGACATAGTATATAGTATACTTAGACTTGAGGTGCACTTTAATTTAGGTTTGGGAACTCGTACAAATCTAGAAAAATAATCCATTAAATTTATTGAAATTCTTAATTTCAGTTTCTAGAGAATTTTTTTCTTGAAGATCATTGTTTGAATATCCACTTAATTCATGTTTTTTAAATAGAGAAGGGGTGAGGTAGTGTTGGGTTATCCCACATCGGAAGTGGAAGGGGCTGGTGGTCAATTTATAAGTGTGAGGGAAAGCCTCAACCTTTGAGCTAGCTTTTGGGTTGAGAAGGCCCAAGACCACCCAACATTGGTATCAGAGCCCAGGTTGTCAACAAGTCTCAGCCCACCGGGAGAAACTGGGTTGTCGCTCTCTCCAGCCCAAGGCCCGATGTGTGAAGGGGGAGACTGTTGGGTTATCCCACATCGGAAGTGGAAGGGGCTGGTGGTCAATTTATAAGTGTGAGGGAAAGCCTCAACCTTTGAGCTAGCTTTTGGGTTGAGAAGGCCCAAGACCACCCAACAGGTAGGGCATCAACAAAACTTGCTAACAAAAGTAGCCTTTAACAAGATCTTATTAGTCCTTAAGAGAATTGAACGACAATTCAAACTCTGTTTGGCAAATCAACTAATATACTCTTTGTTGGTGTCTATGCTAAAATCAAATAGACTTCTTTTTATTCGAGTTTAAATTCTATGCATTGACTATATAAAAAATATTTATATTCAAATCACTTAATTAAAAGGTAATTCCATGTAACTCTATTTTTTTTTCATTGCTTAGTGACCTCTAATAAATGATATATACTCCATGAAGTAATTGTTATAGTATGTTAAATCGTTCTAATTGTGGAACTATCGAGATACATAGACAAACATCTCTATTATAAGCGGCCATTCTCTATAATAATCAACTTTCCTTTTTGAAATTGGCTTTTTGATTATGTAATATACATATAATGGAAAAAAAGTATCCAAATAAACAACATTGTTATCAAAAGATTTGACTGTATAATTTAATTATTGATCATTTTCTTTTAATTTCTTCCATCCATGCTTAATCAACAAGAGTTTGAGATAATTTTAAGGATAAATAACAGAACTCCCACCTTTAAGTTTTCTTATTACTATTATCTCCTATTAGTTTTACAAATTTTCAAAATCTCTTATTTTCACGCATCATATTAATGTATCAATGCATCAAATTAAAGTATCTCGCGCAACAGATTAATGTATGCCGCGCATCAGATTAGTGTATCATGTATACAATGTACATCAAATTAGTGTATCATGTATAAAATGTAATATATCTTACTTAACGATTAATGTATCTCGCGCATCAAATTAATGTATCCGCGCTTATATTAGTGTATCACTTTGAGAATTTTTTGTAATTATAAATTTATAAGGGACATATGGTAATTTACCTTGAAAGTATGTGATTATTGTCCTTTTCCTTAATTTTAAGTTTTGAAAAATAGAAATAAAAAAATCAAAGCATGGTATGATGAGGTCTAGGTTATGTAATTTAGACGTCTAGGTAAATTAAGCATATAGTCCAAAAACGGTGGCGCCCATAAATAAATAAATAAATCAATTAGGATTAGTATAACATAACAATTAAAACAAACGTTAAGGTCGTTTTCAAAATTATTGTAATATTAAAATTGTCATTTGGATTAGTTTCACACATTAACTTGCACGTCCTCTATAAACAAATGCAATGCCTTTTCTCTATCTGTCACATTTCACACCCTTTTTATACTCTTTTTTTCTTTCATTATTTTCTTCTTCTTTCATATGAAAAAAATATAATCTCTCTCTCTTAAGTACTTTCTTATCTTCTATAATACAATATCATTATTAGGAACCAAAAGAGACAGAGAAAAATTAAAGTAGTTTACAAAAGCAAATATGGATGGAAGATTCAATAACTTTTTTGTTTCTGAGCAAGAAGATTCTGAGAATTCACCGGAAAACAGCTCCGATTCACCGCGTTCCGGTTTGTTCAATGATAACAACAAGATGATCACTTCAACTTCATCTCCTAAAAGAAGGTAAATTAATCTCATATACACATATATATACTATACCTTCTTTGTTGATTGCTATGGCTGTATGGGATCTCACTACTAGAAACAAGTGTTAAGTGCAAAATTTATGTTATAGAATATGATTTTCGCATTTATTTTCCTCCAAACAAGCTCACTCAGAATTTTTTTTTATATGAAAACATTAATATTTTTTTCTTTTTTTATTGATTTAATCAAAATATATACGAGAATAGCTACTGACATTTTCTTTTGTTTCATTTTTTTGGAAGAAAATATTTAAGAGATTTTAGGGTTTTGATATTTTGTTGATCATGTGCTTGCATGATGTATAATTAATATATACTGTGCTTAATTTTATTAAAAAACAAATTTGCAGCAGAAGATCCATAGAAAAAAGAGTGGTGTCAGTGCCAATTAAAGAAATTGAAGGATCAAAAATGAAAGGTGAAATAAGTATGCCACCATCAGATTCTTGGGCATGGAGAAAATATGGACAAAAGCCCATCAAAGGTTCCCCTTATCCCAGGTTAGTTTAATAGTAATGTTTTTTTGGGTGAATTCTAGTAATTTGATAAACTTTTAGGACTCAATTGTATGGAAAAAAATTGATAAATTTTAATTATTGAAAAATATTTTTTTGTGATAATTGTAGGGGATATTATAGATGTAGTAGTTCAAAAGGATGTCCAGCCAGAAAACAAGTTGAAAGGAGCCGTGCGGACCCAAACATGTTAGTTGTGACATATTCTTGTGAACATAACCATCCTTGGCCGGCTTCTAGAAATAATCAACACAACCATCGCACAACTACTAATACATCATGTATTATTAATAATAATACAAAGACGAAGATGAAAACAATAGCATCACTAACAGCAACAGCAACAACAATAACAACATCAACGACTACTTCTGATATCGCGGTTGCAGAAGAAAAGATCACGAGTGATTTCACACGTCCATCGGAGCCTAATTCAGACGAAAAATTTGTCAATCTCGGTGAATCATCATCGTCTCTAATTAGTGCAAATGAATTCGGATGGTTTTCGAATTTAATTGAGTGTACTTCAACAACTATGCTAGAAAGTCCAATTTTGACCGAAGTTGATTGTGATATTGACATGTCATCAACGTTGCCAATGCGAGAGGAAGACGTGTCACTTTTCGCCGATCTCGGAGAGTTACCGGAATGTTCAACGGTGTTTGGCCGTGGAATGATGGAGAGAGACGAGGAACATCGACGACGTAGTTTGACACCTTGGTGTGGTACCACAGGCTGAGATGGTTACGATATGTGTTATTTGTCATTACTTGATCAAAAATAACTTTTTTTTTAATTGATTCATTAGGAGATTGCGCGTCGTACGCCATAAGATACCAAAGCAATTTGGTTTTGGCTTTTAATATTTGTAAGTTTTCTTAGATTTGAGTGTAGGTTTTGTAGTATAGTAAAAATAAAAAATAAAAAAGTTGTCAAATTGAGAGGAATCTGTCTCATTCTCATTGTAATTAGCATCATTGGCCGTTTCATTTCTAACGGCTAAATTTCTTCCAATGCCTCTTTTTACTTTAAGTAAGATGGAAGAGATCTATATGCCATTGTTTGTCTTGGGAATTTTTCCAATTGCGTCTATCTTCCTTTTATATTGTTTTCTTATATATTATGGATTGGGGTGGAGCTATAATATTATTTCTTCTGTCCATTTTTTATTTGTTATTGTACACTTTTCGAAAGTCAATTTGATAATTTTTCAAAGTTAAATTGGATTGTATTAATTTAATATTTTAAATAAAACATTTAGACATTCAAAAACTATACGATAACTCGACAAGTACTATTAGTTATATTTCTTTTGCGTATCAATATGATGAAAAAATACATCATAAAATGTTAGTTAATTTTTTATAATTTGATGAAGTACTAAAAAGGAAAACTATAACACTTAAAATTAGCAGATGGAGGTAAGTAGTTATAAATTCAGACAACTCAATGACTTTTACTTAGACTTATAATTATATTAGATTCATGCATTGTAAATTTAATAGTTAAATTAAATTATAAATTTAATGACAAAGTAAAACTCATAAATTTTAAATCTTATTTTAATACCTTTGTAGATAGGAGATTAAGCAAATGTAAGAAAGAATATATTAGATTGAGGATTTGATTAAATTATATCTCTTTCTGTGTTTTGTGATACTTTTTGCTTTTTGATATATATATTTTGATCAATTTTATAAAATGTATCTTTTCATCATGTAAGTGACCAAACAAATAAATGATGGTGGTTCAGTCTGTAAGCTAGCAAACTTACAAAAGGAAAGAATTGCAACTTATAATCCTTTTTAAATATCTAAATTGTAATTTTTAAATATTAAGACGATCAAATCCAATTAACTTTAAGAAATTAGTTAAATTATCTATTGAAAAAATGAAAAATGTCACATGAGAGAAAGTTGTAATAATAAATACCTTCACCTCCTAGGCTTTTACTCAGTTTATATGTATCAACATTTATTTTTGGTAATATGTCATACTGGGAAATAATGCTAAATTTTTTAATAGTTCATGACTTCATTCTAATATATTAACAAATATAGACTTATTGAGTAGTCAGTAAATTTTAAATTCATTCGTATATCTGATTCAATTAGTTCCAAATTTTAATCAAGTGGATGATAACATATTACAGTCTGTTACTTTTGGATGATGCATTTATTACAACTGCTACTAAAGTGTATTGTTAATAAAATAATGTTATAATCAGATCCTATATATTAAACCCCCATGTGTCAAAACCTTTGCTTTAGCCTTACAAACCGGTAGAGTCATTAACTTGTTAAAGAATTCTGGTTTTAATATGCAATAAAAAAGATAGGGTTAAACATATGATATAACAATAGTGAATAAGTATGTATAATATATATATATAGTATGTTAATTTGGTTTAATTGGATAATTATATCCCTTAATCCCTTCTTACAAATTAAGGAAAGGAGAAAGCTGGCAAAAAAATAATTGAGTAGAGATTACTAATGTAGTGAAAAAAGAACAAGAAGACAAAAACCATTAGATTTAATAAGAGTAATTGTTTATTCTTGAGTTCTATTAATGCAAGCAAAGTGGCACAACTCTATCCCCAAAATCCCATGTGTATATTATCTTTTTTTTCCTCATTTGAGGGTCGATTTCATACTAGAAATTTCAATTGTTCTCATGTGAATATAACCAAATTATATATATATATATATATATTAATCAAAATTTACATAGTTTAAATTTCGAGAAGTGAAAAACGATAAATAATTTAGAAATTACAAATTTAATGATTGATTAAAGAAAAAAAGAAATTTATACACTTGCATTTATCACGATTCATGTAATAGGAGTAGCTTGATCCCCTATTTGATCAGGGGAAAAAAGAACCTAAAAGTAAATTCTCATAGTTCGGAGTCCAGCTCTAATAATTTCTTCGTAAGTAAGGTGAAGTACGTCTTTTAACTTGAGTTTGAGGGTTTGG